>OX352773.1:219530575-220730575 GCA_947095535.1 Poecilobothrus nobilitatus | reverse complement strand
ATTTTTTTGTATAAAGATATTGCAGATTTAAGTAATGAAAGGAGGAATTGAAGGAAAATATTATAATAAAGGAAAGTTGGAGCGAACCTGTACAAAATCTTTATAAAAAGTTACAAATTATATAATGGACCATATCTATCAGACGGCAACACATTGAATGGAAACATGTTCCACATTTTTGCACTTCTCACAATAAATGAGTTTTCATTACCAGTTTTAAAACACCTACAAATTTCCACGATATGAAAATGAGCACTTTTAAAACTTCCTTAGTGTTACCAAAATGAGCACTTAAAACTTCCTTGGTGGAATTGTTTGAAGGAAGATATTCTTGATTTTAATTCAATGGAACAAGTGTCATTATACCTACAAGATATTTGTAAAAGAAAGATACTGTTCGAATATTGCAACATATGTTAAGAAGAGTAAAGGTTATCTGAATAATAAATCGTCAATTAGGTTTAGGCGCAATTTTGAATTTTATCCATGTAAATTAAAGTTAAAATCAAAAGTAACACCAGATAACTTAAAATCTAAATTATTAATATAAAACAGCATTAATAAATATTCAAAATTTTGTTTTTTTTCCTTGATTTATAATAAAAATTAATAGCTTTTCTTTAACGTTGATTTCTATGTAGTAACTCAATCACTGGTAAGGTTTTCTAAAACAATTTCTCAAAATATTTCTTTGATATGAAATGGGAACCCTTTTATTAAATATTGCAATTTAATCTATTCCTTTCATTTTCATTTCAAGAAAATTTAGTTTAACTAAATATAAAAATTTTCATTAAATGCATATTCATAAAATTATTTTCCAGGAGATCTGTGCAGATTAATTCATACCATTTATTTTGCTTTTTCAATTATTTCAATAGAAAGTTAATGTGCAGTTAGTCGAATTTTAAATTGCTAAACATCAATTTGCTTAATATCTTTTCGAGAAGGGACATTTTGTAATTTTCTGTGAGACCCATCGCAAAAAGATATTTGATAAACATATATATACCTTGCAAATATTATATATATTCTGGAAAAACCCTGTTTTTGTAAGCAACCCTATAACCCTTCCTAACAAATTATTTTCTTTTACATACATATTTCAACAATAAAGTATATTTTGTTTTTAAAATATTTTCCTATTAAAAGTATTTTTACGAAGTGTCCCTTTTGTTAAAAGTCTTTTTTTTTAGACATTTTGCAAGTTTTATTGTTAAATGGCATTAGACAAAATGTCTGTTTCAAAAATGAATTTATGTAAACTGGCATACTCGCTTAACAAAAACTATGTCAAATTATAATAATTATATGTATATTATATAGTATAAATTTCATATTTCAATTTAAAATAAAGGTTAAATTTAAAATTATTTTTTTTTTTAAAAATGTTATCGTTATCATTTGAATTTTAAATTCTAGGACAACATGAAAAAGAAAAAAAAAAAAATAGAAAATAAATTTTAACTTATATATTTAATCACGTACCTATGAAATGTATCTTTGAAATTAAAAAGTATAATTTGCATAATTCTAACAAGTCTTATGATATTCAGTATAAATTTATGTATATGTAGATGAATAATATAAATGAATATCATTATTAAGGTAAAAAATAAAACTCATGTGGTAATGGTATATGATTTAAAAAAAATATATATATAATATCTGCAATATACCCATAATTTTAATTATAGGATAAAAGAAATATACATGAAATAATTTTGTTTTCTTTTTCTTTCTATTTTTTTTTATGTTTCCCTTAAGAAAAATAATTTTTCTTCATCGCAAGTTTCGGCGCAGCACAAAAAAAAAAAAAAAAAAAAAAAACAAAATTGAGTTTAATTTTTTTTAATTATTTTTTCCCTATTTTTTTCGTATTTATTTCTATTTCTATTTTTTTTTTTTGGAAAAGTATCTTAAAAATATAAAATTATCATTACTTATCCTTGACTGAGAAATAGAAACTGGCATAAAATGAATGACTATAATATTGCTTTAATAATGGTAAAATTGTTGTACTTGGTGTTTATTTATAAGATATAATAATATGTGTATACATATATGTTCTCATATTGAAGTTATACTTTAGACAGAATAGACTTGAAAATAATTATGATAAAATTTTAATGAATTAAAGTTAAATTATTTGTTTATTATTATATGATTATCCTTGGAACCATTCAGTTTTCCGAATTAAATTTCACTTAAGTGAGGAAATCTAAAGAAATGTTAAGTTATTGCTTTATGAAAAGTTATTTAGACTCTATTAGGTAATAATTTTATGGTTAAAAAAATTGATTTAATCAGTTGGCATTTCTAAGTAATATAATCAGAGTATTCTTTAAAAAAAATGTTATTTGGCCACACGATTAGTGTCCTCTTTCATTATTTTTTTTTTACTTTTATCTTTGTTTCATTCCGTCTTGCCTATAAACACGAAACGAAAGAGTCACAAAAGTAGTGACGAAACGAAAGAGGACACTAGTCGTATGGAATGGCCCATTAGATTCAAAACAGCTAATAGTTTACTGAATGGTAGTTTTAATATTATGTATATGCATACTTGTTGTAACAATATTTTAGGTTTTAATCTGGTTAGAAAAACCCAAAGTAATTTATTTTCTTTAAAATAAATGATTTTTTCTTGGTTCGTTTGTGATCAAATATAATTTAAAAAACTATAATAGATTTAGAGTATTAAACATTTTGCTTAATACAAGTATGAGTTAAATATTCATTTAGAAAACTATAACTAATTTATTGAGTCATCATTTACAGATGTTAGTAGATTAGTGAATGATATTAGGTCGAATGCATAAAACTGAACTTAAACTCCAATCTCACTTTTTCAAACAAACTTACGAATTCAAGCATAGTTTTTGTTTGAAAAAATTAAATTTGAGTTCAAGTTCGGTTTTATGCAATTAGCCCATTATTAGTTTACTATTTTCATTAATGCACATATTCTATAAAGTCTAACTTTCAGTATTAGTTTGACAACATTTATATTAAAAAGCTTAGATAGTCATTTGGTATATCTCTTAGGAATCACGATAAAGGTTTAAATCTTTCGTTAAAATAGATTTCAATATAAGTTCAAACTTTCCTGTTGTGAATGTTATGAAATAATTAAAAGGTCCACCGAACTTAAATTGTTCTGAATCTCATCTGCTGACGAGTCTGAGGTAATATAATAATGATGCAAATTATTTGCTGAACAAAATAAGATGTACGCTACTAATCAACGTGATTGGAGGGGCTTTGATTAAAAGAAAGTTTAGTTTCATAAGGACTGAGACGAATTGAAATCAGTCCATTGTAAAATAGCTAATACGATCTTTAAAGAATTCTTTTTTTGACCAATGTAAATATCGTGAGGAAATTTTTGTGTGGAAATATAAATAATATTACAATTACCTTGGATTCAGTTATATATTTTTGTCAGCACAAATCTGAAAGAAAAAAAAATAAAGAAAAATTTAAACAAATACGTATAATGATTAAAAACTTTAAATTGTATGTCATGTCTAGAATAGAATACTTGTAGTTAAGCGATTAAGTACTGATAAAGTTGTTTTAAATTAAATATAGTAAATTTAACACAAAAGAAAACTAATTTTGTGGTTATGTGAAAATATTTTTGCAAATTCATTATAATATTATTGAAAATAACTTCTTTAGAATATAAAATTTCAATTTTTGTTTATGCAAAATTATTCCGGTATCATTGCATTGAATTTCTTTTTATTATAATTAAATTTTATTGTAATAAAAATAAAAATATCACTTCCGGTTATCAAGAATTTTCTATAAATATTAGAAAAAATTAAATTTTTCTTTAAACTTCTTTAACAGGAATAATAGGAGACACATCAATATACATAAATCAGTCAAAAATAAAATTGAAGATCCCAAGCATATAATACAGTTTTCTTTCTAAATATATGAGAAAATAAAAAGGCTGATTAAAATATAATAGAAAGGATCAAAAGTGAAAAATAAAGAAAATCAAAGAAGATATACGTGCTTTATGTTTAATAAACAAAAAAAAAAAAAAAAGATTTATTCATTAGTTTTATTCAGCGCTTCATAAAATTTTAAAATTAAATATACAAGAATATTCAGTTTCTATTTTTAGTTTATTCTAAATTAATTATATTTATTCTTTGATGTATTAAATTTTCTAACACAATAGTTAAAAATAATTAAAAAGATTATTTATTATTTTCAAATATAATTAAAATAGTATTTTATCTATTACTTTTATTTAATACCTTTATATATATCTTAAATATCCATTTAATTAATATTTTTATTTATTCGTAAATTTGTGAAGCATATACTCATGTGTTGTAAAATACATATTTAAGAGATTATATTAAATCCATAACATATGCATAACTTAGTCCAAAGATTAAGAACTAAAATGACACCAACAGAATACAACATAGACAAATAATTAGTTTAGTACTATATGTTATATGTATACATATAAAAAGGTAATGTTAAGTTTTTATTTACTTGGGGTGAAAAAAAAAGGAAGGATAGAAAATAGAAAAGAAAATATAGATTATGAAAATGAAAATAACTGTAAAATATTTTTTTTTAAAAAATCAGTTGCACAGGTATTAACAACAAATATTTGTTCAACATACAATCCATATTTTCTTTTTTTTTTTTTTTGCATAATTAAAAGCTTAAGAGTACCATTATATTGCATGGATATATTATACAAATACCTAGGATAACTTAACATTAATATATGGTTTAAAGAATATGTTTAACATATTTATAATTTTAATTTTTTTTTTTTTTTTTATGTAATTTTTATAAGTGAATATACTATAGTTATACATATATATATATATATATATATTTATATATATATAAAGGAGAGTATTTTTTATAATTAGAATAACAGCTGTAGAATATTTAAGGTTTTATACTTGAAAAATAGGACTTTAGATACTATTATAAGATACTATACTCGTATATGTTTTTTGATTTTATTCATAAGAGTTAAAAATATTAAATAAAATTATAATAAAAGTGTTTAAATGTTATAAATGTTATTGTTCTCCAGAGGAGAATTTTTTTCATATTTTTCATTACATTTTTTTAGATTTTTTATTTTTATCAGGAAATTGTTTTAATAATGGTTAGATATAAAAAAACTTATTGTTTTTATTTGATGTAAGTAAAAAATATAAAAATAAATAAATATAAAATAATAATAACTAATTGAATGAATTGAATCAAATATTAATAATATATAGTTATTAAATTGAATATTAATAGAGCTTAATATTTTTACTATTTTTTCTATTTAATATCTTTTTTTTTTATGGAAAAATAAAAAAAAAAATATATTTATGATATTGAAAAATATTCTTATTTTTTTTTATTTTAAAAAATAGAACTTTACCTTAATTTAAATACGACTTAAAATCATTCGACTTAAGACCATAATGGCTTTATGTCCCACTCTAATGAGACATAATGCCATAGACATTTTTTCGCGTATGACTTTATGTCTCACCTAAATGAGACATAAAACCATATGTTCTTATGTCTCATTTATTAAAATATAAAAATTATTTGAAAAACAACACAAAATTTATTAAAAAACTTAAAAAAAAGGGGGGGGGGAACTTTTGAAAAAGCCCTATTTTTAAACGCGTATATTTCATGTTCCGCTTCACATTTTTTCAATCTGAAAACGCCATTCGACGGGAATTTTTTTTGCCTTTATAAATCGAATCAAAATTATATATAATTTTTAAATTTAGTATTTAAATTTACCGTTATGTGAAAACCAAATTTTGCATGATTTTTCTACTCTCATAACTCCGGTACGCTTTTAGATAGGGGTTTGAAATTTTGTGGCAAGAAAGAACTTTTAGAATTGCTCAGAAAATTTTTTTGTAAGACTTATTACGCCTCAAAAATTGAAAATTTGCTATTTTTAGATACCTGTAAAAAATTTTCTTCGGCAAGACATGAAAATTAAAGATTCAATAATATATTTTTACGCGTGTTAACGGTTTTTTTTTTTACTTATATAGGGTTCCGAACTTACAGCCCCTCAAAATTCCACAAAAGTCCTATTTTCACATATTTCTTATTACAAAAAATTTCTTAAATTTTCAAATTTTTGTGCAAGTCACAATTCTAAACAGTTTGTATATTGTGTTTTGGAAATGTGCGCTTTTAAAAACCGTTGCTTTACATTCTACCTTGTTTTAAATTAAAAACTAAGGTATATTTTATACGAATGTACATTTTTTCAGTATAAATGAGCATATTTGTCTCTAAATGTATCATACTTGCATTTATTTTATTAATTTATATCTTATAAATATTTAACAATAATTATTTAAATATTCTGTAATTACCTTTAGGAATACATTTTCAATAAAAAATCAAATTTTTCTTTTATAAAACTTATAAGAAACTTCATAATTTTTTAAAATTACTTTTATGTTAAATTCAATACTAAGAAAATAATAAAATACTCGTAAATTTTAAATTCAAGTTATTTTTTAAGGCGTATTCCTGTTTTAAATTTAATAAATATTTATTTATTGACTTCTAATAATTCCAATATGCATTTCTAAGTGTTTAATAAAGTAAATGAAAATGGGCACGGTACATTACAATAGTTACATCAGATAAATGAAAATACAAAATAAGTTATAAGGAATTTTTCCAATTTCTTGAAAATAAATTTAAACAAATGCAGTATCGACCAAATGTTATAATACTAATAGAAGAAATTCAAGATTATTATTATTAATATTCAAAAAATTTTCAAATTTAAGAAAAAGAACTTTGAATGTGTAGATTTTATGAAGTTTCTTTATAGTATTTTAAAAGCAATTCAATTTTAAAGTATAATATAATAGTTTACAATTTTTAATATATGAATTTTTGGCTCTATATATATGTGTGAATTACGAAATAAAAACATTAGTCTTCTCAACTTTAGAATCTTTTAACTATAAGTAATTAATACTTCATACTCATAGCAAATTCTTGACCTTTAAAATAAATATTAAGAAATGTGATTGTAAATTGTAACTAGAATAAGAAAAAGATTTTGAACGCATTTTAAGTCTGTAGCAAAAAGACTGTACAGAAAGGTCATAATTCAAAAATTATTGAGCAGGATTGAAAGCTAAACTAATTAACAATTGGTTTTGTAGGTTCTAACTAGCTTCTGCTCATCTTACTTGGAATTAGATCATCCTACAAACCGGACATGAACGTCACACCTGCTGAAATGATTTTGGGTACAACCCTACGCTTACTAGGATAATTCTTCGCAACTGCAGTTTCAAACCCAACAGTTAATGAAACCAAATTTGTAAAGATCATACGTCACAAATATGAAAACTTAACGCCAATCGAAGCATTCAAGCGCAAATAGTCTTCTTACTTAGCTGCATAATACTTCCGGAATTTAGCTGCAGAGTTTTATATGATTAACAAACCCATTTTACATGACAACTAATTAGAGTCAACTGTATTTTATATTCAAAAAATCTGACAACAATACTGGATTGATAAATATTTTGCATAGTAACTTTAAAAATTGATTCAATTCAGATTAAAAGATTTCCATCAGTTATTTTGTATTGGATTTTTATCCGGTAC
The DNA here is from genome assembly GCA_947095535.1 of Poecilobothrus nobilitatus. Classification (NCBI taxonomy): domain Eukaryota; kingdom Metazoa; phylum Arthropoda; class Insecta; order Diptera; family Dolichopodidae; genus Poecilobothrus; species Poecilobothrus nobilitatus. Next base: position 220,722,916 of record OX352773.1, on the reverse strand, counting down.
TATTTTCCATCAAAATATTTATATTTTATTCAATCAATATAATTTTGTAGAATTCAGTTATTTTATTAATAACTTAAGTTGTTATAGAGACTATATAGGGTGGTGCAGACCATGCGTATCACCTTTTTACGAAGAGTAGGAGTCGTTATTTTAAAATATAAATAAAAAAAATGATAAATCGGGGGTGTTCTATCGATTGGTGATATTTTAAACCTCCGAAAAAGACCGGAAACAGTTTATTTTAGAGCGGAAATTCATCGAATTTGAGATTTTCAAAAGAGAATGAATACTTTACGATTCCATTTTTAAATTCTACGTCAAAAAATAAAAATAATCGTCATAATTTTCGTCATAATTTTTTTTTTTATTTTCTAACCATTTTTCTTAAAATTAATAAAAATAAAACAAAAATCTTTCACATTTTTCCTTATAAATTTTAATAATTTAATTTTCAAATTGAATTTTCATATTTTAAAATAATAACTCCTTTTCTTCTTAAAGCTGATACGCATAGTCTAAAGCACCCTGTATAATAAATATTTCTAAAGTTATTTCAAAATAGACATAAAATAAAATAAAATTTTTAATTTCTTATAACATTTTCTAAGGATTAATGGACATTGTAGCAGACCATAAGGAATAATATCCTTATGCGATTAAAAAATAAATAAAACTAATATTTGAAGGAAAATTTATTAAAACTTAATAATTTTATTTTAAAATTGATATATGAACTATAATATAGAACTACATATGTCCAGAAAATGAAATCTATGAAAAGAAAAGATAATTAAAAATTCTATTGATAGATTGTAAGTTTTATTAAATTGAATTATCAAAGTATAACAATTATTATATTGTATACTACGTAAATATAAAATTAATTCTATTCATACCATTGTAATAAATTTAATTAATTTGTGATGCAAAATTTTATTTATTAAATTTTTTTTTTTTCTCCAATTAATTTAATGGGGAAATACAAATTGACAAAATATAAAAGCAAAGGATTTTAAAAGCGCACATTTTTCAAAAGACAAAACATTTTAAAATTGTGACTAGCACTAAAATTTCCAGTTTTCTTTTCCATTTTTATAAGTAAGAAAAAATTGTATAAAATCAAGAGATAGTTTCCATTGTTTAAAGAAAACCCTTTATAATTAAGAAAAGTTATTAACAAATGTCAAAATATTGTATTGAACTTTTAACTTTTATGACTTACTTTGAAAAAAATCTATTGATGCCTAACTTACAGGTATATAAAAATAAAAATTCACAGATGCTTAAGTTACAGGAATTTTAAAAATAGTAAATTGTCAATTTTTGATCCTTAATATTTCTTAAACAGAGGGTTTTAGTATGTACATATTTTCTGTGGAAATTTATGCTAAATAACATTTTCTTAATAACTATCCTATCTCAGAATTTTTGGTTAAAATCTGATTCTTAGAATTTCAAAATTCTTCACTATAAGCGTTCCGGTGACATGAAGGAAGTAAAATCTTGGAAAAATTTTATTTTCACATAACGGTAACTATACTTATGACTACCTAAGGACTCATAACTCCGGGACTTTTGGCATATCGCCATTTTAAACGGTGTAAAAATTTTGTGTACAAATAGACGAAAGGACGGACAAACGGATGGGCGAATGAACGAACAGACAGACAGAGTAAAAGCGATAAGCAAATTTTTTTGTTTTTGAATATGTGCTAAAATCATTACAGTTTTCCATTTTAATTTATTCGTACTTTTAAAATTTTATAATGTTATATAATATTGCATTATAATGGTATGGTTTTGAATTCTATTATAGAGTAAAGTGGAATTTTTAGAACAATAAAAAAAAAAGAAATTAATTTTTCACATTAAAATAAATCGAGTATAATGCACACATTTGGACTGCAGGCCTTCAAACAGTGCTGGGTTATTTAGATAATGTGCAACACATCAACGACCCCAGTGTATCTTCAATGTTCACTTCACTCAGCCATCGTCGCACAGTTGGGTCACTGACCTTCTTTTATAGATATCTCGTAGGGATTAACACCTATTCCAAAGAAATAAAACAGTTAATGCCTCCTCTCAAAGTTTTCCAACGAGAAACAAGGAGGGAAACAGAAGCTCATCCCTACCATATAGCATATAGAGTTATCAAGATGGCAAAATACAGTTTATGGAATTTCGTTTGTCATGCGCACGTCTCCTTTGTGGAACCATATACCATCGCTGTTCCCTATAATTACACCATATACCATGTGTTCCCTAAATTTCGTAATTCATATCTGTATGATTTAATTTAAGTTTAATTTATTGACAACGATATTAAAATTATATTATCATATCAATAATAATATTTATTGGTTTTCGTTGAAGGTATGGCGCACAATATATTAGTTAATAATTTAAATATATTAATATTTATGGTTAATACAGAAAATATTTTTTAGAAATTCTTATCATAATAACTTATTAATAAGGATATTGTTTTAAAACTTACTAATTAATATACATTTTGTAGATCCTAGGTAGATCCATACTATGATATTAACAACAAGTTTTGAATTTTTTAGCTGCCGCATTGGTAATGATGATGAGATCTTAAGTAATGTCTGTATGTTGGAATAAATTCACCATAATTTCATTATTCAAAGTATAGGATGTCATATGACTTTTTAATTTATAAGATTTAAATTCTAAACTATACAGAATCGATATGATCGTGAAAAATATGTGTTAAAACTTTTATAAAGTTTTTTTTAAAAATTTAGAAAGAATTGTTTAAGAATTTCATAACTTTTCCATGAAAATCGTAAATAAAAGCAATAAATTAAAAAAAAAAAAAAAAAATAACCAAATATAGAATTAGAAAAATTAATTCAAATATAATCTAAAAATCAATAAATAAAAATTTCTAATCTATATAAACATTACATAAATCTTTACGAAAATTATTCTAAAATCAAATATTACAAAAATTTTATTATAAAAATTTGTTTTATTCTGTTCATTTTTCAATTTATCTTTTTTACTTTTTATTTTATTTTTGTTTTTTGTAAAATAAGTCAAATATAAAAAAAAATCCATTAAGTTATGACCTAACGTCAAAATAAAGTTTTATAAAAATAATTTACATAAAATAAAATCATACATTGTGTGTAACAACGTAAAAACATTCACTAGAGTACTGTCAGTACAATTCTAAAGTTAATATTAATTTTCTTTTTTTTTTTTTTTTTTGTGAAAAACCAGAAGAAAAATTCAAAATGCAAAAAAAGAAAACAATCTAAAAATAATGGAAAAATGGAAAACCTTAAATATTTTGAAGGCAAATATGGAAATTTTTTAAATTTTTTTTAAAATAAATATTACTTCTATCAAAATTCTATCTTGTAGGTTTATATTCATAGATTGTTTGTATCTAGTTTAGGTAAATACAAATTTTATTTTGAATTTGTAACAAAAATGCATATAATAAGATTGAGTATAGATGAAAATTATTTCAAAAGACAATTTATCGAAAAATTAATATATATCGGAAAAAAATATGAGAAAAATTTTAAAAGAATAAAATTTAATCTGCATTTTTACGCGTATATTAAGACTAATAGAAACTACATTATTGTAAGAAAATATTTAAGGTGATTATACGATTATTAGTATTTAACGATTATTTGTGTCAAGTACATCTAATTTAACTGGCATATTTAGAAAAAATCAAATTAATTTATTTACAAATTATTTTTCAATTCTTTATTAGTATTCTTTTACAAATACCCAATTCAACTATCACTTTTTGGAACATTTAATTCAATTACGAACTTTTTGGTCAACATTCCTACCACGTAGGAATAAGTGTAATATAATGAATCTTAAGAAGAACATTTATACCACATTAAAAAACTTTTGCAAATTTTACCTTCATCCTCATAATCTTATAATTCTTCCAAACCCAATTTCCCAAGTAATATTTACCTCAGCCTTTCCCCTAAAGGATCCATCCTAGAGTGTGGTTTTAAAGGGGATTGTTTTGGTTGGTTAAAATCCAACCTTATCCAGAAGACCCTCGTACTGTTCCTTTAAGTAATTTTCGATGTTTTTAACCGTCCCTCGTAAAAAAAAAAAACTCTACCAGTTAATAGCTATTCTTTTGGTGTAAGAACTGCAAAAAATGTGGAGCGTATTATCATCTCATGTTGATCATTTTAAATTGTACAATCGAAATGCAATGTTTACCAAAATTTCATCTTCAAAATTCTCTTTATTTGTATCCTTATCGCCATAGCTGTTTTTACTACAAAGGAAAGGAACATATTCCTAAATTGTGAATAATAAAAAAACTCAATATAGTGAAACCATCATATTGATATTTTTGTTTGAAATATGGTACAAATAGTTCCGCTGATTTTAATCAAAAACTAATTAAGGTATTGAACATGGAGGTATTATTTTCTAATAACATATTATGTAAGAGTAATTCTAATGATTATCAAATTTCTGAAAAATTAACTGCCACGATTATATCGTCCCAGTATTTTTAATCAATTACTTTATTAGTTTCCTAACAAATCAAATATATTATATCCATTAAAGAAAAAAGATGAAAAATAAAGATTAATATATACATAGTGTCGGGAACTCAAACTTCACGAAGAACGGAGGTGATAGGGAAGTTCATAATGAGCAAAAAATTGTTCTGGTGGGGAGCGGTGGATCTATTTCTAACGGTTTCCAAAATAACGGCCTTGTAAAAGTAATTTCGTTAACATTTTAAAAAAGTAACAATATCTTCGTTCTTGTACAATATAGAAGATTCGCTAGCTAAAGCTATGGATTTTGATACTAATGTCCCAATTTTATCTAGCTTTCATAGTTGAAGAGTTACAAGCTTTTAAATTCGAAAAATATAAGGATTTTTCACTGCTTTTATAAAATAACTGTAATTTTTGCATAAAAATCGTTATTTATGTACCAATTTTATTTCATTTTTAAAAATACCAATAGCTTATACTTTAGCCTTACCTTATCATACCTTACCATATACCAAACACAATATACCTTAGTTTCAATTAATGTTATAACATTTTTCTCATATCTTTTATCGTTTTCGTGTGCTTAATTGAAATTTTGTTAAAGAAATTATATTATAAATAGCTACCGACACTTAAACGAATGGATTTCATCTTATCTTTGGATTTTGATTAACAATTAACTTCATCACTTTTTTTGTTATACTGTTGTAGATTTTTATTAAACAATTTTATAAAGATTTTTCACTTTCGGAATAATTGTACCAACCAAAACGAAATAATAATTTTTAATAGAAAACTAAAACTTTATACATAGTAGACAAATATTATAAGTAGTGGGTAATATAAGTTACTTAATTTAAAATTTATATGTTCTTTTATTATATATATGTATATACTATATATGTATATATATAAGTACTCGTAATGTTAAGTATTATATTATTTATATGTTAGTGAAAACTTAAATTTTTCCATTTTCTTGTTCTTGCTATTTTACTCATTGATTTGTTTGTGACATTTTATGTTCATTTATACTCTTTTGTTATGGTACCATATTTTTATTAAGAATATAAGAATAGGATCTAATTTGGTGTAGTATAGTGTAATATATTCAGAATAAAGCTATGAAAATAAAAGAATTAAAGAATTAATAGTAAAGTAAAAAAAAAAAGTTTTTTAATATGGTCGGTTCAAAGAAATCGGTTCTGGACATAAAACCACTAAAATAAACGATAGTTAAAATCGAAAAGAACTAGTTGATAACATAGTTAAATGATCGAATTGAAAGATCACAAAAGATATGAATTAGAAAAAAAGAAAATAAAGTCATAGACTGAAATTATTAAAGTAATGGTTGATAATAGTGTCCGATTCAAGTTTTTTGTGGATTCTCCATTTTTCTAATGGAAGTTATGTTAGAAAAAAGAAAAATTTCAATAAAATAAATTTTATCCACTTTATTTTTTAACTTTAAAACTGAAGCTTTAAACAAAATTTAATTAATTGATTGAATTAATTTTAACCATATACTTTTTTAGAATGTGCATTATCACTAGTAAAATTACCTACCGCAACACTTTCACAATTAAGTGCCATTATTAGCATTTTTTTTTTTCCAAAGTGCTGGTTACGTTTTTTTTTTGTTTTTGTATGCTAAAAAGGCATACAAATACATATCTAACAGTAATAATGAGCAGTAATGGGAAATTATAATTCTTTAGAGATTAAAATATAAATAAAATTATTTAAAATATACATACATATATGGAAAATATAATCATATAGTAAGTATTAAAGTAATTTACAGAGTGTCCGATTACGACTACAATCGCAGAGAAACGTATAGTGAAATAAAAAAAAGATCGAAATAAATGAAAAAATTTGAAATTTTGTGACCGTTATATATAGGATAAATATTTATGATAGACCCTCATCTATTTTAAATAATTCATCCTACCTATCATATCCTTCTTTATTATATGATCATTCATATTCAGATACTCTGTATTATATTAGTATAAAAGTGGAAGGATAAGGTTGATAGATTTATCTTATTTAAAATGCAAAAAATAAATATGTCTCATTTATATGTGCATGTATACATACATGTGTATATGTATATGTGAATAATGTAAATTACCAGTTTATATTTATTCAGTAAAAAACAAAAAATACAAAAAAACGTAAAAAAAACATAATAAAATAAGAAATTTTAAAAGTTTTCGTAATTTCTCAAATTATATTTTTTTTTCTTTTTTATTTTGGTTTATATTTTCTTTTTTTTTTTTTTGTGCAGTTAAGTTAAATTGTAGTCAAAAACCATAAAAAAAGAAATGAATATAAAACCAACCAACATAACAAACATTAATTTGGAAACTGAAGAGGAAAATGAAAAAAAAAAAAATAAACAAAAAAGAAAGAAAACTAAAAAATTCTAATATTTTGGAAAAAAAAAAAAATTAAATGAGAAAATGGAGAAGATAATTGTTACAAAATTGTTATATGTATTGTAGATAAAAACAAAAAACAAATAGTAAATAACGTTCTTTAATTATAAATATATATATGTATATAAAATAAAGTTTTCAGACACAAATAAATGGTAAATTATTATAATGTTCAAGTTGTAAAAATTGTGAATATTGTGGCAATGCTTAAAAGTATTGTAATAGTAAAAAAAGAAAAAATATTTTAATGGTTTATATAAACCTTACAATTTATCTCATCCTGATGAGACTCTTTTTAAACTTCAAATTCTTTTATTTTTTTGAAGCAAAATTATATAAAAAAAGAAATTTGAAAAATTTTTATTATATAGACACCAGTCTAGCATTAATAGTTTTGTTCAACAAAAAAGAATTTACGGAGATTTAAAAAAAGAAACCGATTTCTTATACACTATCTAATAACATGTAACCTAGACTGGATAAGAACGTATAAAAAATATGCTGTGAACACTGAGGGAAAATGGGTTTGAATCCATACACTTTGTAAGAATAATATTCTCTTAGGCCATTTACAGCCACAACAGTAAAGGAAAGTCTGTATGATTTCCTTGTCACATTTTTGTAGCTAAAAAAAAAAAAAAAAAATAACATAACAACGATTTTTATATAAAATCATTTCACATCCAATAAAACTTAATCTCATTTTAAATTTACTGTTTTAGGTACTTGATCACAAAAAAAAAAATTACGAATAGAGTTTGACAATTATTTTTATTAAAATAAAAATTATTAATTGAATGAATTTCGGTTTTATTAAATTTTTTAAAAAGTTGTTTTTGAAAAAAAAAAGAAAATCAAAATTTCAGATATTATTTTATCTAATTAATTGAAGTAACTGGAGACAAAAGTAACATATAAAACATTAAAATGCAAATGCAATATACAATATTATCAAATATATGAATTTCAAATCAAAGTACTGTTATCTTTACCTAGTTTTCTATTATTTGAGATCAAGGATAATCAAAGTGTTAAAAAGAGTTTCCACATCTTATTATCGTTCTTAACAAAGTATTAAAAATGGTCATATCGTGGTTAATAGTGGTTAAGGGATAGATGATCATTTTATTACGTAGATAGACAGTTTAAAAGAAATATAAAAGGAAATTTTTGACACCCTAATATTGAGCCGAATGCATAAAACTGAGCTTAAGCTTAAATCTCTCTTTTTCAAACAAATCTACGAGTTCAAGAGTAATTTCAGTTTGAAAAAATAAGATTTAAATTCAAGCTCAGTTTTATGCATTCGGCCCATTAGGTATATTTAAAAAAAATCGTATTAACATTATTTTTAGTTATTACAGTGACTATATAGGGGGTCTGTAACTGCTTCAAGATAATTTCACTCTAATAAAAATATATAAAAATTGCATTTATTTAAATTTGTTTTTTTTTTTTTTTAAATATTTCACTATTGACTTAAAAATACTGAAAAATAAAAAAATTTGAAAGAAAAATTTATATTATTGTATGAAAATATATATATATATATAAAATTTTCACTTAATTTTTGTCAGTAAGTGTTTTTTTAATTTAATAATGCATTATTTGTTTTAAAATCAGAATAAAATATTTTGTAATAGTTTTTTTTTTTTTAATTTTTTTAAATAAATTACAAAGTAATTGCAAATTACTTTATTTTTTTTTTGGTCTTGTTTTCTGTTTTTTTGGATGATTCAAAATTATATTTGTAAGTAAATATTTTATGGAAAATTTGTTTTTCTTTATAAATAAAATTATCTAATAAAATATTAAAAACAAAAAAAAAACTTCTTTACTTATTTTCTATGACATATTTTGGTTTTATTGGTTTTAATATTTACTCTTATGAATATTAGAAATAATAAAATGAAACAAAACAAAATAAAAATATTGGTGTTATGCCAAATAAAAATTTGTAATTTGGATTTTTAAAAGAAGAGAAGTACAGAAATGGACGAAAATTAATTGAAATTTTTCTGTTTTTTATTTTTCTATAACATTTTTTGTAGATTATAGATTAAGATTTTACAAAAATATTTAAAATTGAAATTTTCATACTAAGTAATTATCATAATAACTTTTATTTTCTTCAATTATGAATAACTGAAAAAAAAAATTCGAGAGGTTGTCATCATATCACTTTTGTATTCTTTAATGATCAATCGATCAGTTCATTTTAAGTTCCAGAAACAAACTCCATTGCTTCATTTTTATTTTCATATCTCGTAATCTTAATCTTTAAGTAAGATTAATTTTCGTAATCTTTTCAATCTTACCTACATATTTTAGCCATTTACCTCTATGGTGTAGCCAAGAATGTTATCTTTACTAAAAAAGCCTACATTTCAAGGATAATCAAGCCATTTTGATCAAGGATAATTAATTAAAACATTAAGATCTTTAAACTTTACTCGATCAGCTAAATGGTCATCAGTAACTATATCTCTCATTTTTAAATAAACAAGGTGAAGTCTTTAAAATTATTCTTGTCAGGCTCTTTAGATAATTATTATAAAGCAGATAAATTAAGTGGAAGGAAGTGGCATAAAACTTCAATTTCTACGAGAAAAGGACAATCTTCGTGTTCCTATAATATTCTGTAATGATGAGTTCAAACAACAAGCGAATATACTAACGAACCGTCTATGGTTTTCTACTAGTACCTCCGCTGTATGATTAAACAGACTTGGCCTAAATTAACGCCTTAAACGGCAAAAGGGTATAACTGTCCATGTATAAACTTTAGGAGAAGTTGTAAAGACGAAGAAGAATCAACTTTTTATCTTTTGTGTGAATACCTTGATTATTGTGTTTATGGAGATCTTAATCTATTTACAGCGGTATGTAATATAGGAAACTTATAATATAGGAAAAAACGGATAAGGTATGCTAAAGTCACTTCATGTATTATTATTTCCTTATTCACTACGAAAGGTATTGCTGCTCATGTTCTCTCCACACTTTAATATTTTCATTTAAACAGTCCTGTAGTACTATGATACTTTATATTTATAACAAAAGAAAATAAACAACTCATTTATATAAACTTTAATAAAAAAATTAATTGAAATTTAATTTTTTAAAACTAAAATCATTTTAAAACCAAGTTTTTTGTTGGTTAAAATATACTTAAGTTTTCAATTAAGTTTTACAAATTTTTAGATAAATTATTTCTTTTAGTTTTAAATGTCACTAAATTACTTCGAATTTCTAAAAATTCATTGCAATTTGCAAACCTATCTTTCACAATTTCAAAACAAAAAATTTTTTTTTTTACTTTTTTTTCAAACAAAAACGCTAAAAACACAATTTAAATTGTTTTTTTTTTCAACCGCAGATTAAATGGTTTTCACTAATTAAAAAAAAAAGTTGTTTAATTTTTTTAAAATCTCCAATTAAAAAGAAGAAATCTATCTGTTTTTTTAATTAATATAAAGTTTCGTATTACATTAAATCGAAATGAATGAAAATGAAAAAAAAAAACAAGTAAAATAAAAAATCGAAATCTGTTTTAAATTAAACTTAAAAAAATTAAATTCAAAAATAAAAAAAGAACTGAAAAAATAACGCAATAATAATAATAATAAAAAAAAATAAGTAACGGAAGAAATAAAATAAAATAGCAAATATCCTTTTTCCAACAAATCTTTTCACACACATTCAAATATCATTTTAAAACGTTATTCAGGATTCAAAAAAATAAAAAAAAAAATAAAATACACGCAAATAACGTGATTTCATCTTCCATCCATTTCTCACGTTCCATTCCGGTTTGGGTTTGGAATTTTGCTTTTTTTTTTCAACTTTTATTCAAATTTATCCATTGGATTAAAAAAATAAAACAATATAAAATAGAAAATAGAAGGAAAGACAATAAAAAAAAATCCTCAATGTCTCAAAATATAATATCGTTGGCCTGCAGATTTGAAGATACTAAAAAGGTGTGTCAACAAAAGAAAACAAAAATATATATTATACGTTTGATGTTTGTAAGTGTTATACAAATTAAATGTATGTGTTAATAATTGTGGTTCACGTATAAAATATAAAGCTGTTCTACCTCGAATTAGAAAAACTCAGATATACAACCCACAGTAAAAACTCGGAACCTAAAATTCTTTGAACATATTTCGTGGCTTATATTGAGATTACTATTTAGATCAGCAGTAGATAAAATAAAAATTGCAGTCATTTTGACCAAAATCCAAAGAGGATAAGGTAAAGACAGAAGAAGAAGTAGATCAGGATTCCGAAAAATGAGAAAATTACTAAAAAAGCTTTTTAGATGATAAATTGTAGAAAGGGTGCGAAAGAGACGTTTTATCTCATTTTATAATAAAATGAAATGTATAATTAATTAGAATAATAAAATTGTTAAATAAAACTTTGCATGGACAGATTGCAAGAGGAATTGTAATATTATGTTCTTTCAAATAAGAATTTATTTTTTTTTATATGGCAAAATTTTAGTTAGAAATCATCCACACTTAAAATAAGCCAATAAGCCACAATTTGTTTTTTTTTTCTTAAAGAGTTGAAACTTACTATCTTGTACACATAAAATTGAGCCTGACCTCAAATATGAAATTTTAAAACAAAAATACAAGTTTCAGCTTAATTTTAAATTGAAAAAATGATATTTGAGTTCAAGTTTAGTTTTATGCATACGGACCATTGAGTCTGATTAATTATTTATAAAAAAACAGTAGGTGTACGAGTTTTTTAGAGCAGAAAAACTGAAGTTTCGACTCCTTAACACTTTAATCTGTATATTGTAAGTTTTATTTCTTATATCAATCTTCGTAAAATAAAGATCAAATAAAAGTAAGAGGTTATAAAAGTCGAAAAAACATATTGCCAAGTTTTAATAAAATAAAATAAATTAACATCTATTATAAATTATAACTAAAAATGGTTATTAAAGAAAATATTATACAAAAGTTGGAAAACGCCAGCTATGAATAGTGGAAATTAAAAACTAGAAGCAAATTATCAATAAAGAACATATATCATTTATAAAAATTGTAGAGTTATCTTAATGGGGAGGAATTGGCAATTATTCTGTTAGTTGTTCAGGAAAATCAGCCAAGCCATGTTAAAAAAGCATTCAATTGAGCAATTGAAGATTTTATAAAAAATATACAAGTCAAAAAAAACCACCTAAAAGAGTTATGACGTACAAATAATTATTTATGATGATGAGAACTTGGCAATTATTCTGTTAGTTGTTCAGGAAAACCAGCTAAGTCCTGTGAAAAAATAAGAAGCATTCAATGAAAGCATTGAGTATCTTATGAAATATATACAAGTCAAAAGAGCCATCTAAAAATGTGAAAATTTGATAATCATATTGATAACATGGAGAAGTGTTGGATTACAATCTATCTGATCCTGAAAATTTAAAAATTTATTCGCAATAAAGATTTTAGGTTATTGCTACCCCATTTAAGCTCCGTATTTCGCTTTTTGAAAACAATTTTTAAGCTTAACGAATTAAATCTAATTATAGAATACCATTCTTCCTTATTTTTTTTTTTTTTTTATTGTATAGAAAAGAAGACAGTATAATCTGATTCTATTGGAAGAATCTAACAACTTTGAATTTAAACAGAAAAAAAAAAAAAAAATTGCGACATAAAAAATAATAAAAATAAAAATGAAATTATACTAAAAGAAGATATCATACTGCGCGGAAAATAAATTGCGATTTTTTTTTTTTTTTAAACAACAAAATAAAATAAAAACAAATAAAAAGGAATTGTACAATAATAGTACATCAGGATATGTTGATTCTTAAAAAATGTGGGACAAAACAGAACAGTATTGAAATAATAACGATAAAAGTAAAAGAATAAAAAAAGAGTAAGAAAAATAGAGAAAATGAGAAAAAGAAAGAATAATTTTTGTATATAATATAATATTATATATATATATATATATATATATATATATATTTGTATATTTTAATATCCTGTTGTTTAGCCTTGAGATTTATTCCTTTTTTCCGTGGATTTGTTTCTTGCAAAATAAATGCGCTCTGTTCACTGTTATGGCAGCAATTAAAGAAAGTTAAAACGGTAAAAACTTAAAAGCAAACGGAGGTTTGTCCTAATCGCTATCTAATTATGCTAAGGTTTTTTATTTCCTCTATTTTATGCAATTTTTCTTTTCGTTTTTATTACACTATTAACTGGTAATGAAGTTTTTATTTTTTCTATTTTCTTTTTGTTTTTGTGTTGTGTGATTAAAAGAATTGAAATAAAAAATCTCTATAAAAAATAAGTAAGGACATTTTTTGAAATTCAGTTCTCTATATGTGTTATGATTAATATGGTATATGGTAAGTATAAAAATAAGAATACTTGATGGTATTTGTATAACTTGGATTAAAAGAGTGTTTAGAATAATTTTAGTTGAAGAAGGTGTTTATATAAGTAGTTTTGAAAATATTTGGAAGATATACACTTTATTCAATTTAAGTATTTCGTTTAAGTTATTTTGAAATATACAAGTTTTCAAGATTATTTAAAATTAGAAAAAAATTATGACATTGACAAAATATTGTTAGATAGAAATTTTCATATAAAATATTAATAAATTGTAAGAAAAATATTTTAAATGACCATTAAAGTTTCATGTTGAAATATATGATAAAAAAATATTTATTCTTTAATATTTAATTTTCTTAAGATTTTATCTGGCTTTAACCATGTAACAGTAACATACTAATAATATAGAATATTATTAAAGTAGTCTTAAGCTTGCTACGTATACTTTTAAGCTATGTGTATTTTTATATTAATTATCGACAAGTATAATTCAAATTTATCATTTCAAAAACTGGAAAATAACACACACACACATTGTAATGTTAACACACATTATAATGTTATGAAAAACTTTACTGATACATTTTTACTAAAAAAAGAAGAATATGAATTTATTATCCTGAATGCACTTCTGTATTAAAATTATAAAAAAACTTTTGTTTTTGGTATTTACTATATTGGTTTTTTTTTTAGAGTTTTCATAAATAAAAATTTCGATTTACTTTTCTGCTTTTATATTTTATTTTTTCCATTCTTCATTTTGTTTTTCAAATTAGAGTAAACAATCACATTAAAGTAAAATTAAACTTATCTTTTGAACTTTGTAGTTTCTTAATTTTTTAAAAAGTTAAAAATTTGATGTTTTGTTAAAGACTCGATTATAAAAGAAAAATGAATTATTGTTTATACTTTAAAAACGATTTTTCTTGGCTTTCATTAAAATCACGTTTTAAAATATGATTTTAAAAATATAAGTATTGAAAATGATAATCAGTCCGTTGAACAGTTTGTACAAAAAAATCAATTAATAATCTTAATGTAAGAAACATTGCATATTTTTAGGATGTTTTTTTTTTTTTTTAATTTAATTAATGTTTTGTTTCTACCTTTTTAATTAATGTTTTGTTTATTCTAAAAGAATATAACAAGAAAAACAAAAACAGTATATAAAGTACTCTATTGTGGGGTATTATATCAATAGCAAATGTAATAAATTTGGTGTTATATAGATTAGTTTCCAAACATAAATTTCAAAAGTTATAAGTAAAAAATAAATCTATATTAAAAAAAAACAACCGTTACATTCTAATTTTATCTAGCACAGTTTTTTAATTATAATATTTTAGTGATAAATTAAAAAAAAAAAAAAATAATTAAGAATTAAATGTTTTATTAAGAAATTTTTTATGTTACATGAATAAGGGTCTCCTTTTTTTTTAAATTAAACTAAAATTTAAATAGAGTTTATCATGACATAAATGTTTGCCTTAATAAAAAATAAGTTTAGATATATAATATAATCCTTATAATATAATCCTATAATCCTTATTGGCTAAGTTTTACTTAATTTAAAATATTTCTGACTCATCTGAAATTTTTTAATAATAGTTTACTTTAGATTTAGCCTCTTATGTGTGTTTGTTTTGCCAGTCAAAGAAAAGTTTGAAATGATAAACCGCACACGCCTCAAAATTGACTATTCTAGGCTTACTCATAACTATCTTTTTGAAAGCCAATTTGTAACCCTCCAAGTTTCTATTCTGACACTGTGGAATGTCCCTAACTAAATGCTACATTCTTGAAGACTGTCCTGAATGCAACGAAAGGCTTGAATTGAACATAAGAGATCAAAGAATCCTTGGAGCAAAACTCGGTACGTATCACTTGTTCTATATTCTAATGATAAAGGAGACTAATTTAAATTATTTTTTGAGAGAACTACAAGAGATTTAATTGAACATCAACGTAACACTGAAAAGCTTTAAAATATTAAAGCAGCATTAAAATGAATCTTAGTCGGTATAATTAATTTATTTTACGAGTAAAAACAGTTAATTATATGACTGATATAACTAATAATGCATGTAAAGAATGATTCAATGAGTTATTTAAACTAAACGAATATAATAAATGATATTTGCACTAAAAAAATATTTACTACGAAACTGTCTATTTTAAATATCTATCTTCGACTACAATGACTCTTCTGGGTGTTTGTTTTACTAGTCAAAGAAAAGTTTATCAAATTTATTATACCGGTAAATTGACACCAAGATTTTTCAGTTTTTATTATTACTAATTTTATATAATGATATGTTGGTTGATCGAATCAGATGTCGGTTTTTCAGCTCTTTATATACTTCATATAAACTAAATTAAAAACAACAATTTATTCACAATGAAGAAACAAGAATTATATCCAAATATTTAAGAAGTTGCTGATAAAATTTGTTAAAAAAAAAACCTAATCAAATATTTTTCAAAAGTTTTATCTTATCCAAAAAACAGATATTAAAGAAAAGATTTAAAAACCTAATATAAACCTTGGTATAAAATTATTTTTTATACAATAATAATCTTTAGATTATTATTTGTTTTGGTTATAGGAGTCGAAAAGTTAAAACATTTATGTTTAAAGCATATAAAAAAAGCATATTAAATCATATAAAATAAAAAATTTTTTTTTATTATTTTTACTGTAATTGTTATACTGTTATAAATTTGGTTTATTGCATGTGTAAAATTTTTATAAGCATATAAACAAAGAAAATTGTAGGTATGTATTTTTCATGTGATTAATATAAAAAGTTTGCAATTTTAAAAACGGACAAAAGAAATACAATAGTAAAAGAAACAAAAGCAAAACAATAACTGTATAAAAAAAAAAAAAAAAAACAAGAAAATAACAATAATAAAATATTCGTTAGTTTTGTTCTAATAAGTTCAAAAGGATATCAAATAAGAATAAAGTTTAAAACATTACTAACTGCATTTACTGCAGTTTTCTTCTGTTCTTTAAAACAAAAAATAAAATTCAGAAAAATTATGCCACGTTGTTAAAAACTCTATATACCATTCAAACATGAAAGATGGAAATAAATTCATATAAAATAGAAAAAGGTGACCAAATTTCTGTAAAAGTAAAAACAAATAAAAAGTATTTGACAGGAATTTGAATTTTGCAAGAAAAAAAAAAACAGTTTTTTTTATTTATTTCCTACATACTTAATTTCATAAATGAGTGAGGCAAAGAAAATAAAATAAAAGTAAAACAAAACACCTGACAGTCTGTCACTGATATGATAAACACCTGACAGCCACTGATATGATATCATATAGCTCTTTCAATAAAATACTGAGCCATAGAAGAAATTATGATGAACCTGATGTAAGGTTGAAATGGATCTTTTATAATTTATATAATACTGATTAGATTTTTTGTATAATAATCAGATTATTTTTTCTCTTAGAACTATATGAAAGGCTAAGAAATTCTAAATTCTTGGAACCATATGCAATTGATTGTATATACGAAAGATAATTGAATTTTCGATTTGTTTTTAATTCTTTTTCTATAATGGGAAAAAAAAACATTAGTAGGAAAAAAAAAATAAAGAACAATTATTAAATCTGGCAACTCTATAGTACATAAGTACAAAAAGAAAACCTTTCATCTTTCATATGTACATAATATTTGAGTGTGTATATGTACTTTGAATATACGTGGATTAAAAAAGGAATAAAAATAGAATTAAAAAAAAAAAATATATACAAAAAAAAAAAAGAGAGAAAGGAATAGAAAAGAAAAGAATAAAACGATAATATTAGTTAGGAAAAATTTTAAGATGATTTATTACTTTAAAGTTTTCTTTTTAATTTATTTTGTTTTTGTTATTGTAATTTTTTTTTTGTTTTTGTTTTAAATAAATTTTTTTTTTTAGTTTTTATTGTTCTTATTGTAACACTATGATTAGTTGTTCTTTATTTTACTCTTCATGTTACTCTTATTATAATGTTAGTTGTATTGTTTTTGTTTTATATGTATATTGTTGTAAATGTTGTTATAAATGATTAAAAATACTGCAAAATTTACTCGTGTAAAACGTTGAATATGTAAGTCATAAATAATTTTTTTTCTTTCCTTTTTGTTTTTTATTTTTGTAAGGATAAGTAAATTTTCATGTCTTGTAAATAATATTTTTTTTTCTTTTATATTATTTTTATAGTTTTTGTTTTGTGTTTTATTTAATAGTTTACTGTGTTACATGAAATAATTTTGGTTGTTTTAGAAATTGTCCATCCATTGTTTTAATCTATATATAATACGAAAAATATTATTTTATAAAATTGAATCAATTAAAAGTAATTATATAAGTTATGTAAGTAGTTATGTATTTATATAAGAAATAAAATATTTTTTTTCTTTGCTTGTAATGCGACATAAAGTTCATATATTGTACAATAATATTATAATAATTTTCAAACCATATCTTTTAGCATATTTTCAAAATCCTAATTGTAATTTATCTTCTATATCTAATTTTTAACATTGATGTTACCAAAAACCGCCAGATACACATATATTTTTTTATAAAATTACTGGTGTATAAAATCTAGTATTTAAATATTTTTTATTTTGTGCAGTAGAGCAGAACAATAAATCTTTTTACAAAGGTACTTGGAATTTTAGTGCAAAATTTTCCCATGTTATTTCAATTACACCTAAATAAATTTTTTTTTTTTTTTGTTTACTAATGGCAAATTTCTGTTATAACCTTTTTGAAAAAAAAACCCACATCTTTTGTATACTTCTCAAGAAAAGATTAGATGTAATAAAGAAAAAAACTTAATACTTAACAAATTTCGAGAAATGTTATTATTTTGTGGATTCAAAAATGTTTACTTCGATTACAAATCGTCAGATACCTATTCGTGCACAATAAGACTTTCTTCGCAGTTCAAATTTTCTGATAGATATATGTTTCATTTTGATATATTGAATGAGATTTGTAGGCGATTTAGTAAATTTAACATAGATGAAGTTTTAAATTATTTTGCACTGTTCTAATCATAAACCGCAAACGCCTCAAAATTGACTATTCTAGGCTTACTCATAACTATCTTTTTGAAAGCCAATTTGTAACCCTCCAAGTTTCTATTTTGACACTGTGGCATGTCCCAAACTAAATGCTACATACTTGAAGACTGTCCTGAATGCAACGAAAGGCTTGAATTGAACATAAGAGATCAAAGAATCCTTGGAGCAAAACTCCGTACGTATCACTTGTTCTATATTCTAATGATAAAGGGGACTAATTTAAATTATTTTTTGAGAGAACTACAAGAGATTTAATTGAACATCAACGTAACACTGAAAAGCTTAAAAATATTAAAGCAGCATTAAAATGAATCTTAGTCGGTATAATTAATTTATTTTACGTGTAAAAACAGTTAATTATATGACTGATATAACTAATAATGCGTGTAAAGAATGATTCAATGAGTTATTTAAACTAAACGAATATAATAAATGATATTTGCACTAAAAAAATATTTACTACGAAACTGTCTATTTTAAATATCTATTTTCGACTACAATGACTCTTAATAGTCCTCAAAGTAAGAAAAAAATATTTATTGTCTACATCTTTGGCTCTTAAATTCAGAAAATAATTTTTTCATTTCTTTTCTAATGTGTTTATTGTATAATATATGAATTTAAAACTATTTTAAAATATTATTGGTACTATACTACTATCAATTCAACGATAAAATTTTTTTTATATATATT
This sequence comes from Poecilobothrus nobilitatus, assembly GCA_947095535.1. Lineage (NCBI taxonomy): Eukaryota > Metazoa > Arthropoda > Insecta > Diptera > Dolichopodidae > Poecilobothrus > Poecilobothrus nobilitatus. The sequence continues at coordinate 220,703,775 of OX352773.1, read as the reverse complement.
TCTAATATAATAATTGTTTTTAGATTCGTGTTTAATATTATTTGAGAAACCAAATAAAGTAAAGTTTTAATTTAAAATAAAAATTAAATAAAATAACAAAGAATATAAAGAAGTTTCTTTTCAAATAAATATTATTATTTCTAGTAAATTTTTATTATTTTTGTCTTTATTCTGCCTTGAGAATGAATTTGTATATTATATAACTCGGATTATTTAAATTAATATCTTATAGATAAGTTTTTATTTAATACAAAAGTAAAACAAAAGTATAGTAGTAAAAAATTTAAAAGCTTTAAAAATAATTTGAAATTTTAAAAACCTCGTAAGAACAAAAAAAAAAAAAAAATTTTTGGAATGGGTAATAAATAATTCAGAATAAATTGTTTTTAATGCCAATAAATATTTATTTTAAAGAAGTTTCAAAGAAGTTTTTAAGTTAAATGAAGTCAAATTTTTATTTACGTAAAAAAAAAAAAAAAAAATAGGAAATAATAAAAAGGTGAAAGTATTTTTGAATGATTTAAAACAAAAAAATATTTTTTTGTAAGAATTTGATATATTCTATTACAATTTTTATATTGTAAACTTCAATAAATGATTATTATATTATTTCCTTATGATTTAAAATCTGACTGCCTTTATATAAAATTTCAATAGCAAAACATTTAAAACATTGAAATTTCATCAAATTTTGTAAAATAAATTTTTTGATAATATTGAATCTAATCCAGTCTGATCTGAAAATCTGAAACCAGTATCTGCTTTTAATATATAAATTTTGTAAACTTATCAATTTTAGAAAATGTTTTTCTTTTTCAAAATTTTATAAAAAATCGATTTACGAAAAATAATTTTGCTTTAGTCATATACTTCACAGATGATTTTTATAAAATTTCTTAGAAGTATAAGAGTAATCGAAGGTTTAAAATAGGATTTATGTGGGTAATTCCGCACTACAAGCTTACTTAAGAAGTCTAGCAATGTTGAAGCAATGTCTAGCAATGTTGAACGAAACACTCTTAAAATAAAATATTGAAATTTACATTAAAACTATTGACCGTTACAGATAATTAGGAATTCAAAATAAAAAAATGAATTAAAATTCACTTTCTTTTCAGTTTTAGTTCAGCAATTTGTAGAAGTATACCTACAAAAGTAATAGTGTTGGGTATTTAAGAGAATAAGCAAATATTAATTTTCTGAATTTTCTTAAATTATTACGTAAAACTATTTAAAATTAAATTTGTATCTGTAGAACCAATTAAAATCAGCAGATCCATCATTAAAATTAAATTTTATTCTATCTCCAGGCATAAAAAGCTTATGATACAAAAGTTTGGCTTATAACTCAATTATTCTCTTCATCATTACAAGATTATTTATGTTAGTATACGCGAATTTTTTTAAACTTTTTTTTGTATAAATTTATTTATAATTTTTTTACATCTATTTACATATTTATATTTGTAAATTATAATCTTAATTTCATCACGTTTCATAATATACTTTAATATAGTAATTTTTAAAATACCAAATAAAATATTTTTCCATATTTTTCATATTTAAATCAATTTATGAAAATTCTTGTTTAATGACTTCTTAGATAAATCATTTAAATTAATAATTATTAATAATTTTGTTAATGTTTTAAATTATACTTTTTTTATTGCTTTTACAAATACGTCACTTTTTCTACAGAAATATTTTATTAAATTTTCTTTATTGTATCTTGTTGCATACATATTTAATAATTATGTCAAAATTCTGATTGATTTTTTAATAATACTATTATTAATGGCATTCATAATAAGATTTTGGTTGAATTTTCATTTTATATAATAATTTTACAAAATATATATCCGATATTCGATATTGCAGAATACACCGAAAATGTCAAAATAAATCCAATATTTAAAAAACTACAGTTATAATAATAATAATAATAATACATATATATATATCTATACGTAAACTAAGTATACGAAGAACCAACACTCAATTATAAAAAAAAAGTGAACAATAAAAATAAAATACCACTGCGAAAAGTTTCTTTGTTTCAAAATAAAAATCGTAAAAAATAAACAAAAAATAAAAAATACAAAAATAAAAAATTAAATTAATAAATAAAGAAAAGTAGCATATTCTGTTATTTAAAATTTAAAGAATTTTCCAAATATTTTCATATCTTCCAAATCCTGTTGATTTTTCTTTTGTTTTTTATTAATATTTCAAATAGACAACATTTTTTAAGTGGCTTATGATTCCAAACTAATTTGTAATAGTAATTTGAAGATTTATTTTAATATTTTTAATCAAGGTCTAATTGAACCAACTACTTATCGGTAATAAAATAATCAAATAATCATTGATTTTGATAAATAAGTGTTTTTTTACTAATCAAAACTTTATTAAGTTACTACCAAATATAGTCTTGGTGCAACAAAAGCTTATCAAAAAATGATTATTAGATTATTTGGTTAATGATAGTGATTGGGGCAAAAGGGCTCTGAAATCTATCGAAATAATATTATTTTAAATAAATAAGTATTTTACAGTAGCTGAAGACGTCTCATGGGAAATTATCTAACCAAGGTTTAATTAACAGTGGCTGCTAAGAAATGTCGAGTCACCTTTCAAAATATAAAAAATTTTCTAAAAATAATATTTGGAAGTTGTTGTTCATATATTTAACAAAATTAAATTCGAATGTTGTATAACTTAGTGTTTAAAATTAAAATTCTGTTCTGGGCATCAATTTTATTTTTACAAATCTTTAAAATTATTTTTTATTAGGTCGGGTTACTCGTACACTGCTAATAAACTGCGGAGCTTTACTCCAAGCAAAATATGTGCATCTATGAACATATTGCTCTGTCGAAGATGAAACTGGCAGCAACAAACTTTATACAGATCTTTACTTTCTTAGAGATAGTTGAACTGATAGAAGTATTATAAGTGGAGGCAAAATTGATAACACACAGTAAGTGGGGAACACAATAGATCTACATCAAAAAGTGTCACTTATATACCCTTTAAATAACGATCTAAATCTAAATCTACCTAATCGTTTAATTTCTGAGAATAATCTTAGAGTCAACAATTTAAATATTGTTAAAATATTCTGAGCCGGTAGTGCTCATTATAATAATTTTTATAATTGAATAGCAACATGAGATTTGTATAAATTGCATATCAAATTAAGATTCAATTGAAAACTCAAAAATTTTCTGAGAGAAGTAAAAATTTGGTTATTTAGAAATAATTACAGTCAACTGAATTCCTTACTTTTAATTTCTGAGTAATTGTAGAATTATAATAGTTTTTTTTTAAGGCTTATTTTTTTTGATAAATAACAATTTTTATGTTTGAAATCTTCTTATTGTAACTTACTTTCTTTTTTACTCTACATGTACTCTAAATTATTTAAGTCAAATGGTTTTCTAAAAAACTCTACCAAGCACTAATTATCTCTCTTTCATTTTAGTTTATTTTTGGCTGTCATTCTATTTGACCCTTCATGGGTATCAGAAGAATTTCTTATTTTGATATGATTATGTCGATTTGAACCCAAAATTTAATGTTTGAAATGTTCAGTGCGTTTACGCGCAATATTGCTGTTATTTCATTTATTTTCCTTTCCGTTATATTTTCAGTAAATTTTATGAGTAAAATGCTTATTAGATTCATTCTGTTTATCCGTCTGTCTATATATACATACATATATATAAAATTTTCTTTATCATTTGAGCGTAAGCTAATACATTTTTATGTAAGTCAAGTTTAACTAAAAATATTTAGAAAATTTCGTAAATGGATTTTCTTATAACGGCTTTTTTCAAAATTAAAGAAAGTTTTCTTTGTTTTTCCATCAAAATTTTAAGATTAAACATAATAAATTTTGATACAAAAGTAAACGCTATTTTGGAATGTGTTTTTATTATCTTGTTCGGAAATGTTTTTCTTTCAAAGCGCTCAGTGTTCATGCTATGCTGTCTGATTTATTTTTTTTTTTTTTACTGTAAATATTAAATGGGGATTACCAAAAGAATGAAAAGAAATAAAAATTCTTTTTTTTTTTTGATTATAATAACAAAGCAATATTAAGTAAATAAAAAAAAAAAATTATAGAGGATTCATTTTGATATCCTGTCACAACTTTAATAACGTCGATTTATATAATGCTTTTTTTTTTTGTTTTTTTTTTCAACTTCTTTATGATTGTTTATATCGTTGCTTCCTTTTTTTCTGACTTTACAGATACTTCAATATGAATATGTGTATTAAATATTAATAAAATTATACTATTTCAGTATTGTTTTATTTTTTCTTTACCGGGATTAAAACAACAACAAAAAGAAGACCCAAAATATTTTTATTTTCTTATTTGAAAAAAGAAAGAGCGTCTTCAAATTAAATGAATAAAGAACTGTTGTGAACAAAATCTCTTAAGATACGTACCTATATCTTAAAATTGATAAAAAAACAACTCAATTTCGAGTGGTATGTTGAATGTATAAAAAGTTAAATGTTCAGTACTATAATAATGAAGTTTAAACTTTAAGTACAGATAGATTAACATGTATGTAGTGTACAGTATACGAGTATGTATTAAAAGTAAGTTCATAATTTATTATGACGTTTACGATTTTATGTAGATATACAATTGTTCATATAATTTTTATAGTATGTCAATCATATATCAATTTTGTCCAGGGACAATACTCTAAGTAGATATGAATTCTTCAACAAGCTATATTATGAAAAAAAAAACGACAACATATTTTGTATGACACCAACTGAACAATGTAAATATTACTACAAATTAATTTTATTAATACACTATAGATTGTGTATTAGATACATACAATATATAGATTTTGAATTAACAGAAGTAAGTTTCTAAATAGAAGATTATTAGGGCATTTTTTTCAAAAATCTTAAAAAATTTGTCGAAGCTTCAGTTTCTGGAATCATTAATTTCACTAAGTTGTTGATTACTGGGATGTTGCTATTGTACATGACTATTAAACGCAAGCAAATATTTTTTATTTATGAGCCAAAAATATCACATCGAAACATAATAATTAGTGGCATAGTGTTTGAGATATAAGCAAATTAAATTAAAAAATTAAGGCCCCATTATATCAAGACCGAGAGAAATACAAAAAAAAAAATTTTTTTTAAATTATAGTAGTATAACTATTCTAGTGACAGATAACTTTTTCACAAACTTAACAATGAAATTCTGAATTCTTTTGTAGTTTTACTTTCTTATGTTGTAATATTTCGAAAAGAAAGTTGGGACAATTAAATCTATTTTACTTTTAAAATTGTTATTAGACACAAAATATACGTTCTACTTAACTCTAAGTACATATATTTTGTTTGTGATTTTTATAATTTTATCTTCCTTCTATAAAACAATATAAATAAATCATGTAACGGCTTATATCTATAATAGCGTAATTTTGTGTATTATTATAAAATCACAACTTTGACAGTTGAAATACAACGTTCAATAAATACATACAAGTATATACGTTCGTTCAAAATGTGTAAACCTGTTAACAATCAATCCTACGTTTCCTAGGAATTTACGTACGTATATCTTAAATCCTAATACACGTAATGAAATACTTAAACTTCACAATTTACGGATTCGATCTTTACTTAATATTTCTTTAATATTTTCTGATATGATTTTTAATTATTTACTGAAATTGAATATTTTAAATTAATTTGACCTATATAAAATTATTTTTTTATATTATTTAATATTATTATAGTTCATGATACATTTTCACAAATATGTAAATATGTCAAATTAAATTAAAAAAAATTGACATTTACTTGTTATATGAAAGTATGTCATTTATTATAATGAAATCTGGTTAAGTCTATAACTTGTTTTGACGTTTTTAAATTTTTCAAATAATTTTATTTAGATAAGAATTTTAGAATAATAATAATTAATAATTATGAGTTTTGTTATGTTAAAAAGGTATAATTTTAATAATAATTAACAGCCATGTTATTAATAAAGAAAATTAGTAATTATATGTATAGACAATTTATAAAAGAACGATTTTTGAAAGTATTAAAGAATCTTTGATGTCATCGAAAATTATGTAACATAAAAAATAAAATTTTTTTGAAAAACAAAATTAAAAATTAGAAAATATAAAATAAAACTTACAATCTTTTCTTTTTAGATAATATTCTTTTTTTTTCTTTTCTTTATTATAAATTAAAATATTATTTTAAAACGTATTTCAAATAATATTATAATCTTTTAATTAAAACATTGTTTATTTTGTTTAAATTTTTATAAATTTTGGTTACTTTTTATTTTTTTTTTTTTTTAATAATAAAAACATTAAACTTTCAACTTTCTTATCAATTTTTTATTTACACTTAACAAAACGTGAAATGCTAAATATATGATGATTACAAAATAATTTCACAATTTGACCAAGGTTTTTGTTTGTTTTTGTTTTTTATTGGCGCGACAAGCGGCAAAAACCACTTATATTTAACAACTAAACTGAAATTAAGAAAAAGTATAATATAAATAAAAAACTACTGACTATTAATATTAACCGAAACGACTATATATTATTATATTTAAATTAAAAAGCTTTGGAAAAAGCATATTTAACGTATAAATTTAGTAGGGTTTTTGTTTTATTATTAACAAAAAAAAAATGTTACAGTGTTAAATATTTATATTACATACTTTTTTTTTAGTTTTTTTCTTTTTTTAGAATTTTTTTTTTTTAATGGTCTTTTTTTTTATTTAATGATGATAAATTAGTCTGGAAAACAACAACATTTATTTATTATTTATTTATATAAAAGCTTTTTGAAAAAAAAAAAAACCAGTACAATATGTTTTATAGTTATAGTTAAGGGTTTCGGAATTATTAAGTTCGAATTTAAATAATTATAATTCAAAATAGAGAATGCATCACGATAAAAAAATTATATTATGCATCACTTAATGAAATATTTTAAATTAACAAATTCAAATGTACTAACTGGTCTATAACAAAATTAAGAGAGTTTCACTTTTAGTAAAATACGCTGTAAACACCGAGGCAGTGTAGGTTAGAATCACATACACGTCGTAAGAATAATTCCCCTCATGACAGTTACAGTCGTCAGTGACGCTTAAAAAAACATGCTGTGTAATTTTCTTGTTACAATTATGTGGCAGATAATAAAATAAAAAAAAAATATATTCTACGATGTAATTTTAATTAATTTTAGGCTAAAATTTTATTTTCAATATTGCTACGAATGGTTAGACACCATTTCATGCTGAAATTTCTGAAAATGTTCAAAGTGCTAATAAAGTATAAATAAAATAAAAAAAAATAAAATACCACGTAGAAAATTAATTTTAAAATACCTCAATATTTAATGTTAGGAAAAATCCTATAATTCATCTATTAAAAAACAATAAAAAAAAACTTAAAAATCAAAGATTTTATTTAACAAATTCTTCTACGGTGTCATTTCACTTGTTTGGTTAAACAAATTCTTTCATTTCATTTCATTTAACCATAAATATACAACGAAATCTTGTAATTTAAAATCAAAAATTTCTATTTTACTTCTCAATTTTATTTATTTTTTAGCAATACAATAAATTCTTTGCTTTGTTACAAGAAAAAGTCATCTCTGGCAGTTAACTTGTTTCTGCCCCACATCAATAGAAATGTATCCTCCTTTCAATTATTTGCATCAGAAATGCAAAGGTTAATTTGCACGAATCGAAAGAGATGATTTTACTGAGAATAATAAAATTTATAACAGAAAAGAGATAAAAGTGGAGCTGCACTCTCTTTGTGTTGCAAGCGTTTCCAATATGTCAACTAAATAATTGATTTTTAATAAAATTCAATAATGCTTAAATTTTTATTAAATATGTATTAATAAATTGTTTAAGTTTTCTATATTGTTTTAGTACTTTTTGCAAAAAAAAGAAAAAATCGATTGTCTGCCCATCCGGCATGTTTGTTTGTTCTGTTTACTATATTTCTATATTATGAATAATGATATAGATACATCAAAGCTTAACATCTTAACTAGAGTAAAAAAGAAAAAAAAAGTTAATTTAATAATTGAAAAGCACATTTGTTAAAATTTTGAAAAGAAGTTTTACTCTATATAAGTATATATAGTACCGTCTTAAATTAAAAGAGAGAGGAAGTACTAACTTTTACTTTGAAAATGTAGCATATTAAATTCGATTAGATTAGATTATTATTTAACGGGTATAAATAATAATGCGACCTTTTAATGTAGATCTTTTGTGCTCTCAGTATTACTATGTATTATGGACTCTGACTCCTCTTATAATACTTCTGTCAGCTCTATTCTCTAACATAAACTCAACATTTAAGGGTTCATTGTTGTAAGTTCATCTTCGCTAAAGTAATATGCTCCTAGGTGCATATACCTTGCTCGTACTAAAGCTCTGTAGTTTTTGAATATATGCCCTAGAGATTGTTTTTCTTTTTGACAATGGCAGCTTATTAAGTAAAACAAATTGATTTTTAAAATATCTATATATAAATATCTATATATTTTAAAATATATATGCATGAAAAAACAAAAATTTAGTTTTTTTGGTAGTACAACTATAACAAAACAAAAGGGCCTATAACCCGTTGTTCACATTTTTTGTTTTGCTCATCAATTTCCATACTAAAACAGTTTTGTGTCAAATATTACAGCACCAAACCCTTTCAACTCCAGCTGGACTTCATATTGTGTACCTACTATTAAATATAATTACTTTTCAAGTTTGTAACATATACTAAGATATTTGAATATCTTTACTTTTATAAAGTATAAAATAGTATACCTGAATATACTTTTAGAAAGTAACACTTTTCATTTAATTTAAATGGAAAATTTCAAATTGATTGAAAATTTTAAATTAATTTTCCTATTTCATATATGGAAAAAGATTTTATTTTTTTATTTATTTTTAAACGTTTATCAAAAGTTTAGATACCGTTATCTCGAAAACCGTTAAAAATTGACTTCTATTATCTTGTGCTGTACGTAAAATTTATCGTGAGACATCCTGTATATCTTGATACAAGTTAGATATCTGAAATTTTATAAAATATGATTGCATTTTATAAAATAGCGTAGTACAATGTTTTTGTATGTATTCCAGTGTTAACAAATCCAACTATAAACTCTTTCGCATTTTTATTTAAAATTTAAATGCATTTAGATTAAAATTAACTGAATGTTATGAATATTTATCAATTATTTAATATGAACTGAAAATGATCAAAGTACGACATATCTGTTTTTGTTAAGAAAACATTTTTTATATGTTTGTTGAAATTAAAAAAAAAAAAAAAAAATTTTTAAAAACTTAAAAAAAAAAACAAATAAAACATAAATTTGTCCCAGTTTTTTAATTGTTCCACTCTAATTTATTAACAAAGTATAAATAACGTCGTGTCTATCTACTTTCAATACTAAACAATAAAGTCAAATAAATATAAAATATCTTTTAATATAAATAATCATACATATTAGTAATATATATTTTGAATAAAAATATAAGTACATATTATAAAATATAAGAATATAGTTATATGCGCGTCTGTTTGAATGTGTATTTGGATAGGTATACGTATATAATATATCCTGGAAAATATTTTATAACAAGTTTTGTGATTATATTTTTTTTGTTGTTATTTCTGCAGTTTTTTTTTTTTTTTTTTTTTTCATTTATTAACAATTTAATCTATTTTTATTTCATTTTCTGTTTTTCTGTTGTTTTTCCTTATTTTGGTTTTTATTTTCTTAAAAAAGAAAAAAAAAAAAAACCTACCGCACATCCCAATATCCATATAGACACGATATTAACTTATTTGATCATGCCTATACACATATTCCTAAACACCATACATTTTTTGTAATTTGTAAGTTTTGTGTATACATATATATATCATACATATATAAATAAATATATGTATGCACGAAATAAAAAGAAGAAAAAAAATAAAACAAATAAAAATTTTTATTTTGTTTATTGAATTCCCGAAAACTCAAAACGAATTGTACTAGAAGGACCATTGGAAAGGAAGGGAAAAGAAAACAAATTTACAGAGAAATAAAAAAAAATGCAAAAATCGGAAAAAAGCAAAATTTTTTTTTATTAAAATTGAATAACAAGAATCTATTTCTCACATTTTGTTTTATTGTTACTCGTTTTATTTTTGATTCCACCCATCCCTCTCGACTCCCTTGTACAAGAACATAACATCATTGCATAAAAAATATATACAGTGTGGCCGGCTTATATAATAAATTCAATTTGCATCTAAAATTTGTACTTTTAAGAATAAAATTTTTAAATTGTGTAAGTCTTGTTTAAAATAAAATATTTAAATCCGGTTCTCTAATTTTTATTGTTATAAGGGATTCGGTTCGTAATTTTATAAGTTAAGATAGGTTTAACATTTCAACTTAAACTAACTCTCAGCAGATATGCTGATCCAAAATCCTGTGTTATATTTTCTAATATTAATTATTGGAGTCCTTATATTACATAATACATAATATCTATATTTATGACTGTATAAAACTAAAATATTATTTTAGATTATTTAACAAGACAATCTAATGTATGTATGTATATGTTTTCATGTTTTTATATATGTATAAACATATTGTTTGTATATACAACTTTTTATATGGTCATTTGAATAAATAAAAACAAAAAACAATTTTTCATTTTATATCAATTTTTAATGAGTAAATAACTTTAAATAAATATAAAGTAAAAGTAAATAAAATTATTTGTAAACATATACATATATATTATGTAGGTTACATATATATATTTATATGAACATGATATGTATTACATTTTCACATGTGTCTGATCTGATTACGTATTTTGTATATATAAATATAAATATACATACATATCTATATAAATGTATGCAGGGATATATTATATACTTTTTATATGGATTTATATATGTATGTGTTTATAAATAATTTGAAATGTACATTTATTTGTTTCATTAATATCAATATGAATATATAAATACAATTATATATATATATATATATATAAATTTATGTTTTTATATAAAAATGTATGTATGAATATATATATATATATATATAAAAATTTATATTTCTTTATAAGATACGTGAAAAAAAAAACAAAAAAATATACAGGTGTGTAAATTACAGATATATCATTATATCCTTCAGATCAGCAGAAAAACGAACCAACAACAAAAAAAATAAAACTTAATTTTCTTGGTTTCTGATTATTGTATTTTTTTTTTTTTGTTCTGTTTTGTATTATATTTTTTTATATATTTTCTCTAAATTACAAATAAAAATGAAATTGTTGTATGTTCTTCTAACAAAAATTAGTTAAGAAAAATATAAGAGTTAAAGTGACCAGTGTATTCCTTTGCCTTCTTATGGCTCAATATTCGATTAAGGAACTAGAAAAACATCACACAGTCATTTAAAAAAAAACATTAGATGGCAAGAGAAAACGAAGTTCCAAATTTAAAGGTATACGGTAAATGTATAATTCACCAATTTCGTATATATGTTGTATTGTAAATTATAACAAAAGATTGTGATAATCACCCCTAAATAAAGTCCACCGATTCTTTAATTCAGGTCATTATCTTCAGTTCTTTCTACACCAGTGAGATGATAGGTAAAGCTAAATCTAATGCCACTTCATTCACTAGTGTTATAGTACATTATACCATTTATTTTAGTTGACAATTTTATGATGAAGTCAAATTAAAGGAAAAATTTTTAAGAAAAAATAGAGACGGTGAATAATTGAGCCTTAATAAAAGAATTAGATTATATTGAATCTAGAATTGATATGACTCTAACGAAGACACGTAAATGACATTAAAAATTAGTCAAATATGCAATTGAAACACGGTTATTAACATTAAGAAAGAGCATTTAAATTATTATATACAGTTGGAAAATAAATAAAATAGAATTCAAAATATTGAATTATTTCATATATGCAAACAGATAATAAATACGAGAAATAAAGAAAATTTCAACTAAATTGATTGGGCCAAACTGATTAAGATGGCCAAAAAAAGAAGAGAAAAAAGAGACTTCAAATTAAACTTATTAGGTATTTGAGGTATAAAGAATATACGCATACCACAAAAGATATTAGAAATAAAGTAATGACAATATAAATGAAAATACAAGTACAAAATATGTTTTAATATTCAAAACTATCTCCCAAAAAGAAGAAAGATTAGAGAAGATTTTGTGGAACCTCCGTACTGAAAATAATTTTAAATTGTAATTCATTGAAATTAATTAAATACATTATAAAATAATTCAATTCCTAATTTTATTGTTAATTTTATATTTATATATTTTATGTTTATTTTTTTATTTTTATGAAACAGCTGGTAACTCTAAAAAAAATTTTATTTGATAAATTTTTCTTTTTATACTTATATCTTCTCGTTATAATTTTTTGCTATTATCTTGGTTATATATTTGTTCCGTTACTTGTCGTTTTTATTTTAATGTTTTTTTTTTCTTCACTCTCGTTTTTCTAACTGTTCACCCCTCTTCTTGTATTATACATATATGTATACTGAATATATCTAAATTCTTTATATATGTATATATGTTATTTATAAATTGTACCAGTAACTTTATTCAAAATATTTTTATACATATGTGAATACATATACATACATATATATATAAACATAATATATAAAAATATTACTGAGATAAAGAAAAATAGAAAATGTAAAAGCTTTAAATTGTTTTCACCTTGAAAAAATTTTTTCTTTCTTTTTTTGTTTTGTTTTTCTTTTTTGATTTTTATTTATTTTAAGTGAAAGATGATTTTCAAATTTTTCATTTTTTTTTTATTTCATCTTTTCTCTTCTTATATTTTCTTTTTGTTTTATTTTGTGGTTTTGTCTTTTATTTATTTATTTGTTTTTCTGCTCTAAACATACATAGACACTTTAGAGACATAAAATACCACTTTTCGGTTCCATGAGAGATTGAAAAAAAAAGAAACAAAAAAATAAAAATATAAGAAATAATAAAATTGTAAAATGATGTTGAATGGTGTAATGAAGAGTAGAGAATGAATCTTTCTTGGATGAAAAATGTTAGTACTTTCCAATTTTTTATATTTATTTTTTTTTATTTTACAATTATTCTACAGTTGTGTTTTTTTTTTTAAGTTAAGATTGACTACAATGTTGGTTTTTCACAATTTATTTTTTTTTTTCGCTTTTTCGGTAAAAGTTCTTTTTAAAGGTTAAATTTTTGATAACCGATGATAAAAAAAAAAAAAAAAAAGAAAACCATATCTTTTTAATTTTAAAATTTCATCTTTTAAATTTTTTTCTCGTGTATGTATTTATTTATATACACTATTTAGATGAACACCTGTCTTAATCAAAGTTTATGAATATTGAAAAAATTTGTATCTGCTCTTAAATAAAAAGAAAAAAAAAATAAAATAAAAATAAAAACTAGATAAAAGAAACAAATTTGATGATAATAAAAAATGAATATAAAAAGTAAGTATTCTTACCTTAACTTTCTCGTCAACATAATGTAAAAATGAAAGGACAGGTAACAATTACAATAAATAACATATATTTACATGTTATATTAAAGTATATAAGTAGCATTTAAGAATGCTTTAAAAGTATAGTTTAGTATGGTACAAATTATGGTATTTTTAATGGCAATTTTTTGGGTTTTCAAAAGTACTTTTAAAAATTTAAAAATGATTTTAATGTTGAACATGTATTACTTACACATATGAAAAGAATCACTTCCGGTATTTATTTGAAAAAAAAAAGTTCAGTTTTAATTAAAATAATTTAAATCGGCGGCTTGAAATTTAGTGAAAACTTTGATATATTATATTTTTAAAAAAGCATTGGATTAATGGTTCCTTTTAATGGTTCCATTTAGCCCTATAACTGTTTCCTGGTTGCAATAAACCATTAGATGTCTTTCGTGTACTTGTTTTTTTTTTTCTGGAGATACACAAGTAGAACAACTCACAACAATATTAACTAGCAAAATCTATTTTATATTTAGATATTTGTTCTATGTTTTATGCATTATTTTAATATTTTTATTTTATTAAATAAAATAATAGTATATAAATATTTACTTACAATAAATAGTGCCAGTTTAGCTGATTAGATTTCTGAAATAAAAAATGAAAATAAAATAAAAATTTGATTACTTATATGTAATATTAAATATGTGAGTATAATCCATTTTTTTTTTTAATATTTGCAAAATAATCTGAAAGTTGTTTAATGAGTAACTAATTTACTATTCATTTAATTATCTTTCTTCGACAAAAAACAACTAATTTTTATGTATTTTAAGATTTGTATAGTGTAATAAAAAAAAAATTAAGCAAAGGAAGCCATTGTTTACCTCTTTTATTATAAACTTCTGAGATTATTTACTTCTGTGAATTATATTTATGTTTAATACTCTATATTAGGGATTTTTTAGTTTTTAACCATACCTCATGACTCATGACTCATTGCAAACCAAGTTTGGAAATAATTTGATTTAATTGGGTTCCTTTTGTATTATTGAAAAGAATATTTTAGTAAAAAGTTGCATGTTTATTCAATGTTCGCTTCACTTCTCGTTTTGTTTTGACGTTTAAGTGAATATATGTATTTAGATGACAGCTGATGCAATGAGAACCGTTAAGTGATGCTAGAGTTAATTTATTTTTTTTTACATCGACCCTTTAATAGTCATTGATATATTAATCATATAAAATATAAACAAAATTTTCGAAATAAAAATAACAAATAATAAAAAACAAATAATAATTTGAACAAAATTATAAATCTAAAATTCACCTTAAATTCAATATTTTAAATTTTCATGTTTTTTTTTGAAAATACGGTAAACTCTAAAATGCATTATGTTAAGTATGCAACACTATCACTCAGTCATCAAAATAAATTTAATGCGCCGCGCAAAATAAATTTCGAAGTGAGGCTTAAAATTGAGTGAGTACTAACTCATTAGGTTGGATGCATAAAACTGAGCTTGCACTCAAATCTGATTATAAATTATCAAGCTTAAGCTTGCACTCAAATCTGATTATCAAATAAAAACTACGAAGTCAACTATAGACTTTGGTTAAAAATGTTAGATTTGAGTTCAAGCTCAGTTTTATGCATTCGGCCTATTATCTTGTTGGATAACGGCAATTTTAAAGGTATTATGATTTAATAAATTTATCAGATGTCAATTGTTCAAATCAAGTAATATAAAATGTATTATCTATTATTATATTATATTACTATTATATTATAATAATATTGTAACTCTAAAGTTGTTTTTTGTATAAATAAAAATAAATAAATATGTAATTACTTATTTATATAAATAAATAAATAAAAGAACTCCTATTACCCCTAACTGAACTTATTATTTATTTGTTACATTTTTTTATTAACGGTAATTTTTTTTTTTTTTTAGTGCATTTCCTTGCCACATAAATGTGATAAGGAAATTACGCAGCCTTTCTTTTTCAGGCTTGGCTATAAATGTCGTAAGTTATTCTTACGACGTGTGTGGGATTCGAACCCACACTCCTTCGGTGTTTACGGCGTTTTATACGCTCTTATCCACTAGGCCATCGAGGCTCCTAACAGAAATTTGAGAGAAAAAAATTAATTTTCAGCTGTCAAAAGATATGTAATATAATTATAAAGTAATTGACATGTTCCCCTATTTTTAAATTATCATTGATGTGATTAAAACATAACCTCTATTAAAGTAACCCTTAATGAATAAATCTTAATAGTTTTTCAGTACATTAAAAAAAACATTTTATGCAGGTAAAAGGGGATGGAAAAACTGTAATTAAATTTTCTTTTTGGGTAAATAATAAGTTAAAAAGCTTTAGAAAAAAAAATTATACACAAATTTATTTTTAAATTGTTACAAATTTAAATAAAAAAAAAAATTTTCTTTTTAAATGCAAAATTCTTTTTTGTTTTCAATTTTATTTCATCTTTAAAAAATTTTTTGAATTCAGCATAAGATAGATTAAACCATATACACCATTCATTATTAAGTTTTCTCTTTTTAATATCTTTTTATTTTTGAATGATGGAAATTTTAAATTGGTTTCTGGCCTAGAAATCACACTTCATTTTCTTTTTTATTTTCTAGTTTTTATTTTCATAATTTTTTTGATTGTTTTTTTTTCCTCTATTTTCTTTTAAGTTAAAAAATTATGACGTTTTTTGCTCTCTTTTTTTTTTTTGTTGTTTTGTTACATAGAACCAAATTAAATGAAATTTTTATTTTGCTGTGTAAATTTTTCAAATTTAACACTAACATTTAATAATTTTTAAATGATGAAAAGTGATTTGACCAGCAAAAATATGAAAAAAGTTTATTAAATTTCAAAATTTCTCTGTTTTTCTTCTCTGCTTTCCTTCCTTTCTGTCGAACATTAAAAAAAACGTACAGTTCAGTCATTTTATTTATAAAATCCATTTATAAAAGTACTATTAGTTATTTATGAGTTCATGGTGTTGCAAATTCTTTATAGTTGTTAGTTCAAAGTTTTCTCCCTAATTTATTATGTACCAGTATTAAAAAGGGAAAATTAAGGATTGAAGAGTTCATGTTTGGAAGTTAATTACATAAAAAAAAACTAAAAGCAGTATTAAGAATTCACTTTAGAAATAAAGAAGTTCAAAATGCTTTATTTACTATCCGGCTGCAATGTTTTATTAATATAGAAATCAGTTTTTTTTTTAATAAATCTCAAAGAAGAACTTGAAGTAAAAAACTTTCAATAACTTAATCTAAGCAGCGGCAAGAAGTGACAACCATACATATTTATAATATTGAGTTTTTTCTCACATTTTGCATTGCATTTAACATTTTAAGGGTTTTTAATATATATGTAAACCAAATAGTTATTAGTTTTCTAACTTATTCTATCTGTAAGATCTTCTATATCACTCAAAATTTCAAAGATCAAACTAAGTAGCATGCCGGAATTATGAAGCAAATAAAATCTTGCAATATTTTGTTTTGACATAACAGTAAATTTTAATACTAAATTGCACAAAAAATTTAATAATTTGGCTATTGGTTTATAAACCTTAACAATTGCCTAAACCGTCGGCGTTTTTAGATAGGATAGGGCTTTTCGAAATTTTTAGGGGCTTTGTAATGATAATTAGGTTTTTCAAATTTAGTTTCGCAATGGTTGGGGTTACATAAAAAAATTCTTACGCAATATTTATTCTTCTAAGAGACCCATCCATGGTTGAAATTTTATTCTGTAGAAATTTTCAAAAGAGACGAACTGATAAAGTGAATTTCAATCAATTTTAAAAGTTTTTTTTAAAAATGTGCTAAAAACATCATAAAATAGTTGAATGTAAAAAGTACGACCATTTTTTCTTTTAAAAAAAAAGTGTAAAAAGCCACTTTAAAAGCCTCAATTTAATTGCATTAAGTAATCAAATTGTAAGTCTATACAGACAAGAGAGAAAGGTTAGTGTGTACAAAATGAAAAAAGTTAAAAACAAAGACCATAAAAAGTTTTGGAAAAATTTTAATAAGAGAAAAACAAAAGCAACACGAAAAGAAAATTTAATTTTTAAAATTTTACAGTTACTTTATTCTTTTATTCGCTCTTCCCTTTTCCTTAACCATTGTGGATTAAAAATTGTATCATATTCAGAGCTAAGTAACCAAAAAATCAACTTTTCTTTGAACAAATTAAAAACAAAAAATTTTATTTGTTGATTTGTGAAAATTAGAAAATAAAAATAAAAATAAAAAACTGAATAATATTTCATTCGAAAAGTATAGAATGTTATAACTTATAGTACTGAGCAAAATAATAGTATTATTTTTTTACTTTTTATTCTTTAATTAATCGTAAAAGTGAAATTATTTAAATAAAAATCTTGAAGATAAATTTTTCTGTATTCAAATTTTAAAATAGCGAAAATTTATTTATCAAGAATTTTCAATAATATTTAATTTAATTAACACACAATTGGTATTCGTTAGGTTAATAAGCCACCAGTTTAGCCACTCGACCACTGAAGCTCTCAGTAATATTATTTATTTTGTTTATATGATATATTTATACTATATTTGGAGTAAGGGAGGTGTCTTTTTAATATTGATAGTCATGCACTGGTAGCAAGTGTATGATTTGAACGCGCATTGTGTCGGTTAATAACCCACGTATTTAACTAGGCAAAGCCCCTTTTTGTTTTTTTTTTTGTTAAACTTGTATTTAATTTTTTTACACAGTCTTATTTTATATTACGACCCAGAAAAAAGTTTACAAAAAATGGTTTTTATTTTATTTATTTATTTATTTATATTAATATTACATATATAAATGTAATGCAATATTATTGAACCATCGGCTACTAAGGCCATTATAGGTTTTTATACTATTATTAAATTATATACTAATATTATTTATTTTGTTTATATTATATACTATATATTTACATTATATTAGGTCGGAAGGGGGTATGTAAAGAAAAAAACTTACGACCTGTGCAGGGATCGAACCCGCACTACTTCGGTTAATACGCCACACGCCTACCCACTAGGCTACCGAAGCCCCTAGAAATGATTATTATGACAGTTGTATAATATGTTGGCTATAATCCATATATGCTCTAAAGTCTAAGCACTTAAAACAAAATTTTACATTAGCCATCTTGAACGCACTCTTGAAGTTTAGCAATAAAAAATTATTGAAACTAAAATTTGCATGTATATATATGAAAATTTACATAAACAAAACTATGACTATGCAGTTGAAGTCGGAGTTTGGTTTTTTTTTCCAACAGTGAAAATTTAAAAATAAGTTATTGCATATTTTTAGGAGAAAATGAAAACGTTTCATTTTTTTCTAGATATTAGAAAAGCCAATACTTTTCTTATGGAATATTTAAAAATAAATTCAATACACAAAAAGTAAAGTTTGAATATATATTACAATATTTTTGTACAGAACTGTATATTCACATAATATACACACAAATTTAAAAGGACTGGTTTGTAAAGGAAACATTTTTGGATAAAACTACCTTTACAAGAAAAGAAATGGTTTTTCATTTACTTATTTTTGTTTTTGTTTTTTGTTATAATCAAAACGAAGTTTTAAGACCAAAAAAAAAAAGAAAAATAAAGGGGAAAATAAGAAATGAATACTTCTCAACTACTCTCAACTTAGTGTTGGTTTACTTTTTTCCTTTTCTGTTCCACGTGCCACAATTCCATGGTTATATAGCGTGTAATTTTTTTTCCTGCTTTTACTTTGAATTATTTTTATTTTATTTTTTTTCTTGTAATTTTCTTTTTTTTTTTCTGATATTTATAAGAATTGAAGATTTTCAAAGTAAAGTGTTAAGTATGGTATTATAAAAAAAATCTTAAATATAACAATTATGAATGGACATATTAATTTAAATATATTAAATTTTTTTCATAATTTAAATTATTGTAATTAATCAAGGTTTTTGATTAGAATAAGCTTCAACTTATTAAATCCAATTTTAGATTTTTAAAAAGAAAGCTTATAATTTTAAATAAAAAGGTACTTAACTAATTAATTACTATTCACAATATAATTTAGAGTTTATTCCAAAGGTTGTATTTCTTTAGGTATACAATTTTAATAGTATTCTTTTATTTATTTTTAAAATATGTTGCAGTTAAATTAAACTTTGCAAATTGCTTTACTGTCATTATTTAGCTATTCTGAAAAAATATTTTAAATGAGTCTTTACGAAAATTTTAAATCGATATCCTACAATTGTCTTGCACCTAGCACAAACCAAAAAAAGGAAATTTTTCTTAATTTTAATTTTACTCCGTTTTATTTTCTGTTTTTTTTTTCTTTGTACTTAATTTTGTTTTTCTTTTTGTGGTCTTTTGTTTTTTCTTGTTGATACCATATTTTTTGTTATTAGTTTTTTTTTGTTTCTTTTTTTTGCATTAAAAGTAATTAAAAAACTTTTAAGAAAAACAAGAGATTTACACACACAGTTATATTAACCGCGCGCTATCAAAAAAGTGCTACAACAAAGAGAAAAACGGAGATGGTTTATAAGAACATTTCTTTACCCGATCTTTGTAAAAATTTCAGTAAAAAGGATCTAAAACAAAAAACCAAAAGAAAAAATTAAATCACAAAATACAAAAAAAAAACGTTGTGAAAAAATTGTAGAAATTTTCCAGATCCCTTCGATTTTTGTTTTTGGTACATACATATTATATATATATATATTCATACATTTATATGGAAATAGAGAGTTCCGAAAAAAACGACCGTCAAAAGAAAAAAGAAAAAAACATTTTCCATCAGACAGGTATTTTATATAAAAAAAAAAAATGGAATGAAAAGTTTATTAAACATACAGGCTTTAAAATAAGGGATATTAAAGGATGTGTACTCATTTTTATAGAACGATGTATTTTTAATGAGGATTAGAATGAAATGTTTTTAGAAATAAGGATGCGAAAAAAAATATATGAAATTGGCCTCCTATTGCTATAATTTGGTTTATTTTTTATATTCTGCAGGGCACTCAATATTTATTTATATTTATAATGATTAGGTTCAGAATACAGTAAAGAGCAAACGATTTGATAAACATCAGGTAGAATGATTTTCAGGACACAGCTAGAAATAAACGGTTTTATAGAGCTTTCTTGTGAATCGAAATTGTAGGAATAGAAGAATTCTTATAAAATTTAATTTAAAAAGGAAAAGTTGAAATTCAGATCCAGATCAGTATTAAAGTAATACTATACTTCTTCATGATAAAGCGAGGCAGATTTATGGCGTAGATGCATGATTACTCTTCTGATTATGGTTAAAAAATTAATAAACTTCGAAAAACGATTTTAAACGTATGAAGAGGTTTTATTAAAAATAATAGTTTTAAAATATTTAAACACAGTGGATGCGAAGAAGAAAATTAAAGTATTTTGGCTATTGAGTGAGTAATTGCAAGTTCTATTTTTTTTTCTCCTTATTATCCCCCTAGGGAACATAGGGCTTCCACATAGCCTCTCCAATTATCTCTGTTTTGTGCTAATCTTTTTATTTCCGACCATGTTTTTCCAGATAGGTCACTTTCTCTTTGTACAGTTCTTCTCCAGGTTGCTTTTGGCCTTCCCACATTTCGTCTAGCTTGGGGGTTCCATTCTAGAGGTTGGCGTGCCACTGATGTTGTCGGGCGCCTTAGAATGTGACCAAACCATATCCACTTCTTCTTCTTTGTTTGGACCCATATCGGCTCTTGCCTCGTCATTACTCTTAGCTCTTCGTTCATTATTGGCCTTGGCCAAAATATGCGACATTAAGATTCTCAAGCATTTATTTACAAAGACTTGAATTTTGTGTATATTGTTTCTAGATACAAGCCACGTCTCGCTTCCATATAGCAATACTGATTTGACGTATACCTCGAAAATTCTAGTTTTCCTTCCGCGTGCTATGTGTGTTGATTTCCATATTGACCATAGCTTTCCGAACGCACTTCTGGCGTTTGCTATTCTGTGTTCTATATCACTTTTTGCACCACCATCTGTCTTTAATATACTTTCCAAGTATTCAAATTTTGATACCTCTTCTATTTGGATATTGTGTATAAGGATTGGTACTTGGCTTGTGTTGTTGATTCTCATGCACTTGGTTTTATTTATGTTTATTCGAAGACCTATTCTTTCAGCTTTTTCTTCCAATGTATTGATGGTGGTCTGCATTGCTTCCGCTGAGTGGCTTAGTAGATCAATATCATCAGCATATTCCAGGCCTTGTAGTTTCTGTGAGAGTTGATTTCTTTGCGTAGTGATGTTATTTCTCTTATACTCTTATCAACCACTGTGATGATTAACAGTGGCGATAAGGGGCATTCTATGAATGTTACATATATTGGGCTGTTCCATTCTACTGACTGTTTGACTATTAACCTTAATGTGTTGGCATGTTCTGTGCACTTTCGGCTCTGTTGAAAGCTCGCTTGTTCTTCTCTGATACCGTTGTCTAATTTTCCACTATTCTGGCATATATTATTAGGATTATAATCTTTGTTATACTGTTTAGCACTGTTATTTCTCTCCAGTTTCTACACTCCGTCAAATCTTCTTTCTTGGGTAATTTTATAATTATTACCATTTTCCATTTTTCTGGAATTTCTTCTTCTTGTCATATTTTTTCTATTATTGGTTTTAGCGGAACAGTTCAGCTGGTATGCCATCAATTTCTTCAGCTTTGTTTGTGTTTAATTTTCTTATGGCTTTATTTCTCTGAGGGTTGGCGGTTCTTGCTCGATTGAAGTGTCTTCTCTAATATTAGTTTGTTGTTCTTCTATTTCTGTATCTTAGGTGTTGGTTTCTTCGAAATGCTCTCTTCGTCTATTTAATTGTTCTTGAGTGGATGTGAGTAGGATGCCGTAATTTTTTGCAAGTTCAACAAAAATGTTAAAAGTAATGGAAAGAAGAAAAATATAGTCATTGGAATAATGAATGATAATGTCCTTGACAGCATCTAAATCGGAAGATTTGAAAAGCCGTTTATTTTTAAACAGCAAATGGAAATATTCTAATTAACACTTTATTAATATTACTAACTAGCTTGAAATTTTCCTCAACCATAAGAAATATGCCAAATGAACTGAATATAATTAAAATATCATAGTGTCTGAAATTATATTTTGTTTAAGTAGATATATGTTATATATTTTATAAGGTTAATTAATAAAATAATTTGTCTATGACTGTATTTTATTGATATGTATATTTAATAAGGGTAAAATAACATTTATATTGTAAATAATATCATACCAAAAGTTAAAAAAAAAGGAAAATCATTTTCTAACATTTCTCTGTTTCTTTTTTTCTTTTTTGAAAATACTTAGATTTAAATGCATATTCGTATTTTTGTGCCCATTAGCATTTTAAAGTATAGTTTAAAATATTTGTTTCAATAGCAAAATTCCCCAGTTTTTAAGTTTAAATAATAGTTCAGGGTATATAATTTGAAAAAGTATTTTAAACAGTATATCGTAAATTAAAATTTTTTGTTATCAATAATCTATACTAAAGAAAATTCAGTTTTAAATATATTTTGAAGGTTAACTTAACAATAGTAGTTATAGCAGTTCCTACTAGAACTCATTGTTATATTATAAAGTATTATAAATAAGTTCAAAAAAATTAGTCTGAATCTGAATTTTATACGAAACTGGTTAAATGAATGACTTTAAAGATATGAATACAAATATGTTTGCGTTATTTGTCGAACTCTATATCGCGTGCTGCATAAGTGAATATATGTGAGTTCTTTATTTATTTTATAATATAAAATGACTGATTGAAAACTTATTATCAAAACATTACTTTAAAACACCATTGATAATATGTAACTGATAAATTGTTTATTAATAAATATTTATAATAACAATAATAGTAACTGATAAAAAAAAATCTAAAAGATGAAAATATTAAACCTTATTTCTCCTATAAATATGCAATTTAATAGTAAGCACTTCTTAAAACAGAAAGATGCTTCAATAGCATACTGCATTGAACACGTGGCTTATTAACTGAGAGAGACTGGGATTCAAAAACTGCAAACGAAGCAATTATTTTTTAATTGTAAGGAAAATTATTGAAGAAGTATTTTTTCTATATATAATATATTATAATATAACTGTAAATATAACATTGGACCTTTTTTTTTTTTAACTTTTATTTGAAATTTAAAAATTCTTACATTTTTTATCCTAAAAAAGTTTACAAAATAGATATTTTTTTCTTTTTTTTTTTATTAATATAAAAATTAACATGTAAAATATATAGTATTTTGCTTGCTAAATTTAATCTATGTTTTAATTTTTTATAATCTTTTTATTTTTATGATGAGATTTTAATATATATCTAAATTTTAATTATTGGGGAAAAATTTGAAAAAAACGATTATTACATCTAACTTATACTTTAACTTAAAACTTATTCTAATTAACTTAACAAAATTCTAACTTAATTGCTAAAACTAATTTGTATATTGTTAATGCAATATACTATGCTCTCTATTTAACCATTTTTTTTCTTGTTTTCCTTTCTACTCCCTTTGGGAGCATAGGGCTTCCACAAAGCCTTTCCATCTGTTTCTATTTAGTGCTATGACTTTCATTTGTGACCATGTTTTATTTAGTTTTGTTATTTTTCGCTCTACTGTTCTACGCCATGTATTTGTATGTATATATCTAGGCTATGCTCTAATGTATGTATCTAGGCTACCAACATTTCTCTTTCCTTGAGTGTTCCATTCCAGGACTTGGCTGGCTATGCAGTCTGGGCGTCTTCTAAAAATGTGACCTATCCACCTATATTTTCGTTTCTTAATTTCTATTTCGATAGGCTCTTGACCGGTAGCTTCCCATAGATCTTCATTTCGTATTCTTCTTGGCCAGTATATTCTGCATATAATCAGGAGGCACTTGTTTACAAATACTTGTAGTTTATATGTTTCTTTCTTATTAACTAGCCAAGTTTCACTACCATATAAGAGGACAGATTTCATACATGCTTGGAATATTCTATCTAACCATACCAAACATTTATTTTATCTATAGTATCCTTGTAGGGGATATGCGTGTCAAATCTCAGGTCTTGGAGATTAATATTAGTAGGATTAAATTCAATTTGTTTGCATGTAGCCCGTCTATTATAATGAAATAATATGGGAACATGGTTGTGATCTTGCAAATACCCTTCTTTATCCAAATAAATAAAATTTTCGGGTGCAATGTAACCCGTTATTAATGTTTTCTTTATGTACTCCTCGTTATTGTAATATATGTGGGATATTAAACTATTTTCAGGAGTTTTCAATGCTCTGTCAAAATCATTTCTGATCAATTTTATAATAAAATTGTCAATTCGTGTCATGTTTGACTCTTTATATATGTATTTATTTGAATAAAAATGTTTATAATTAGTCTCGAGTTTACGGTATTTATTAATGCATGTTCTTACCTATACTGGTCATAATGGCAGATGATTTAGTAATATTACATTATACTATGTGATATGTGAAATATTAAGATAAATATATAAATAAAATAGAACATGACCACCTTGCGACCACCTTGTAAATATTACATTATATAAACAGAATAAATAATATATACATATATATATATATATATATATTATTATTATGTATATTATATGTGTATAATATGGGATATTTTGTAATATTAAAATAAATAAATAAATAAAATAAATGGAAAAGTAATTTTTCAGCACAATTTAATGTTATATTAAAAACATAATATAAAAATAAATATAATATACCTTTACGTTTTAAAATAGAACCTCTTAATCATAAAAAACACATTCTTCATGTTAAACACATTAAAAAATTACTTAAAAATTGAGCTATAACAAATTTTTTTTTTTTTATTTAAGTTGAAAATTAAATCGTATTAAATAAATAAAAAAAAAAAAAAAATAACATTATTCTTTTTATTACCAATTTCTTACCTTCGCAGTACTCTTTTTCCTTTTCTTTATATATTATGTAAAAAAGTAAGAGAAAATTAAAAAAAAAAAAAATTTGAACGGTAAACCGCAATCTACTAAAAAAAAAAAAAAACAAAATACAAAACGGAACTCGTCTTAAGATAAACTTTTTTTTATTAATATTGAACTTCTTCTTATATATATATATATCAGTTATTGTTACTAATATAGGTTACCGTTATAATATAATCATAAAAAAAAACATAAAATCAAGAAAAAAAAAATAATATAATGTTTTTTTTATTACTTTACTCTAGAAATAAGAATTTAATGAAAATATCCTTACCATTAGTGAAGGATTTGTTCGTTTATTTTTCTAGTTTTTTTTTTTTTTGTTTTTTATAGAAAAATATTCATTTTATATTTTCATATTTTCACATTTCATCTTTCTCTTGTTTTATTTAATTTTTTTACATATTAATATTTTTGTCTCTACTTTTCTCTGTTTTATTTTTCTTATTGTTGTCCTTGTCTCTACTTTTATCTAGTACAAGAACCATCCGGTTGTAAGAATTCGTACACATAAAAAAAATAAATAATTTTTCAATTCGTATCCTTTTTATTACTGTAGTTATTTTTTTTTATTTTTTTTAAATTTATATATATGTATTAATTGTATATATATATATATATATTATTTTATGTATTGTTTTATATTTATGAATAATCTTAAATACAACTATAAATACAACATAATATCTATGTATAGAAAATAAGCATGTGCTTTACTTACTACGAAATTAAATTATTTTTCTTCCTTATTTTTTTTTTTTCAACTTTTATTATCCTACAAACGATCTTAGTTTTAAGATAAATGCTTTATTTGGGTGAAAAGAAACAAAAGGAAATATAAAGTTAAGGAGTTATTTTACTTCTTTTCCTCTTATAAAGAAGGAAAAGAAAAAATTAGGTTATTAGAATTAAGAGCAGTTACCACCACTACTATAAAACAGTTAAAAGAGATCAGGGACAGGAAGAAAAGTATAAAAAAAAATAAAAAAAAATTATGAACCACAGAAATGTTAGAGTAAAGCACAAAAAGAGAGAAGGCAAAATAAAAATATATAATGTATTTTTTACTTTTAATTAGAGTGACCATTTGTAAACTCCTCAAAATGTAGAAATAATATTTTGTGCTATAATAGCAATTCCTGAAAAATTATCAATCCTGTCTCAAATCGCAATCAAAAGTGATTTAAAATGATAGTCCAAATAAAAGCTTAAGTCAACAGATATATTTTCGTTGAGAGATTTAAGTAAAATTTGGAATTACATTTTAAAAGTTTAGCTAACATTAAATATAAAAAATTCAAAATGGATTTAGTTCTGCATTAACAGAGCGAATTTAGGTATAATTTAACTTTTTTAGATAAAAAATTTTTCCATTTCAATTTTTTATTTTTTCTTATAATATTAATATACACATTTATAAAACTTATAACCTATAAGTATATTTAATTAAATATAATTGGTAACTTTAATTTAATCAAGAATCTGATCATAAATGTTGTCTTCTATGACACTTCCACTTTTTTTCATGAGTATACCATTATATGTTTGCTTCATCATCGCTCATTCCTCTATTAAATTGAAAACTCTTTTGATTTTCTAAAGAACAGACAAAATAGCTTTAAAAAAAAAGCTTCATAATAAAAAAAAATAAAATTAAAAAAAAAATTTATAAAAGCAAATAAAAAGGATAATGCGTGCTTAATGTTAATTTTTCGGTTTTCCTGTACCTTTTCTCTTTTCTTTTTGTTTTTTTCACAAAAAGAAAAATATTTTTCTTAAAAATTCTGAAATATTTTTTTTAATAATTTCGTTTCGTTTCATTTTGGTTTTTGTTTTTTTTTTTCGTCTTTTTTTCTTTTTTTTTTGTTCTGCTGCTATTGTTGATTATTTTTTATCCTGGCGATTAAAGAAAATTTCTGGTCGATTTGTCTGTTTAAAAAAATGAGAACTCATAAAAAAGAATGATGTGATATAAAATAAAAATAAAAAAGAAAAAAGAAAATTTTTATAATATTAAATAACACTAAAGGTTAAAGAAAATGGATTTCAAATGAAAATTTAACACTAAAAAAAAATAAAAAAGAAAATAATAAAATAAAAATGATGGACTAGAAAATTTTTTTTAGGACATATCCATAAGACATACAATTTATTATTATTATTAAATTTTTTTTTATTTTTTATGTGTTATTTGGGTAATTTGACTAATTATGGTACAGTGGTGGGAAATTTCCAAAAAAAAAAAAAAAAAAATTAAATTAAAATAAAAAACAAAAACAAAAAAACGAAAATTGAGAAAATAAATATTTATGCTGATGAAAAATAGAATATTGAAAAAAAAAATTAAAAATAGGCCAGTTATAATATTTTTGGTAATGGAATAACAAGAGAGTTTTATTATAATTTCCGGAAATTATTTTAAAATTTAAAAAAAATATAAGGAATTAAGATATTTTGAGTAAAAATGAATGCTTTCTCAGTTTTTTATAATTATTTAATTTTTATTCATTGAATCAAAAAACATTTTTTTATCCTTAAAAGTAATTGAATTTAGTATTAAAAAAAAAAACATAAACATTTTTTATAATATTTTATGGGTTATCCTTATTTAAGCTCTCCGAAAATATCAGCATTTTAATTTTCGAAGGGTATTTCAAAAAAAAAATTTGACTCAAAACCAACGATGCCAGTAAGTTCCAGTTAAGGATTAAGCAAATACCTAGGAAATTCAAGAATTAGAAAAGAAAAATAATAAAATACATTAAACTGAAACTTTGAAGACAAATAGCTAGCAATTAAAAATCAGAAGTATTACAGTGACTTTGACGATATAGAAATTACAAAATAAATTAAACAATAGATATTATATTAGACACAATTTGATTAATTTATTTTAATAAAATAAAACGTTATAAAACATTGAAAAAATTAAAAATAATTTAAATATATGTTTTATTTGCTAAAACCAATATTAAATTGAATTCCATATAAACTGCAATATATATTAAAGTTGTTTTTAAAATTAAAAATTCTTTTCAAAAATTTCTTTAAAAATTTTAAACTTAATTTTCAATCAGTTCTGTGTACAAATGTTACAGTACCGCCGTTTCACTACAAAATACTTATTTGTGGAATTATGGTGAAATTAATTAAAGACACAAACCATCAACCTTCAATAATGCAATAATTCAATAGTAGACATAAACCAATAATTTAATACACTTTCGATGTTTTTCATAACTAACTCACAAATAAGTGTAGGTAATGAAAATTATAATAAAAAAAAAACACTTTGATTTTAAATAAAAATAAAGAAATGATAAAAATATAAATTAGTTTTTCACTTAAATTTGGAATAAAAATTCTAATGAAACACAATCAAAAGTTAAAATAGAATTTGCATCATCACTAATTTAATTTCTATCAAATAATTTCATTATTTTTTTTTTATACAATTTTTAAGGAAAAAGTTAACTAGAAGAAAGAATTAGTTAGACGGTTTTTTGTCATTGGAGTCAAAGTTACAAAGTTCTTAAAAATCTAAAATTAAGTTATTAAAATATATATAAAAGTTTTATTAATTAATGTTTTGTTAAAAATATTAAAATTTTATTATATCAACCAAAGATAACTCATTTAAATAATTTTATTGAAGTTCTAAAGGAAATCAAAAATATTTTGATATTAATTAGTTAGCATAACCAGTAAAACTTAGTTGAAAAATAAAAATATTTCTCATATTTAATTATTTTTAATATTTTCAAACCCTTAGTCTATTACTTTTATTTAGATCATAGAGTTATTAGAGTATTAACGGTTCCTTTTTCTCTCTAATTTATTACCTATTCAACCATTTTAAGCTAAAAATTACCAAAATAATATGTTTTAACTTAAAGTAAAATCAGATGTTTTGGTTTCGTTATAATATGTTCTTACATATTATTCATAATAAATATAAAATTACTAGATAAATTCGGCGTAGCATACGCCAGCCTGGTAATCATTGGTTAATAATTCTGGTATCTTATTAATCTACGAGTAGAAATAATATTGGTTTTTTGTCACTTAACTTTGAAGCCTGTATGAATGGCTATACTTTAGTATTGATTTTAGAGTAAATCAGGGATTCAATAATTTTGTAGCGGGTTTTCAAAATTAATTATTTTTCATATGGAAATGTGAAAATTTAATTTTTTTTAATGAATTTGATATATATATATATGTGTGGGTATACTGTAAGTATTAATAGTTGGATTCAAAATCAGAGTATTCCTCTGTTCCCGAATTTTTATATCCATATATGTCTGTCTATGCAAGATTTTGAAATTTCGGGATTTAGATTTTCGGGACTTCGTAATTTCGAGATTTTAATTTTTCGGGATTTCAAAATTTTCGGATTTTGTTTCGGGGATTTTGATTTTTAGGATTCGGAATTACGTACCCAACCCTATAAATTTTAAATTGTTTTTATTCTTTTTTTCTGTTATGTGCAGTATTAGTTTGTGGTATGTAAAATATTGTTGCAAACGTTTACGACTTTTATGTACATAATAATAGATTTTTTTTATAAATTTTTATTTCTATATATATGTATGTATATTTATAAATACTAGGGGTCTTCATGCAAAAGAGCAAACTAGTCCTGCATTGGAGGATCGAAATATCTGAGGGAATTTTTAACAGAAATTGTTGTTATTTTATGAAAAAAATATATGCCCCGATTCTTCGACCCTAGACTAAAATATCCTCTACCTCTAACTCTTTTACGTATTTTATTTACTCGAGGATAATTTTGAAGTTTAGTTTTATTTAATTTGACATTTCGTTTTAGAATTTATTTGGAGTATAGAATTAATTTGGAGCTGGGTTTTGGAATTCATTGGTAGTGCATCAAATAAAAATAAATAAGTTTTTTTTTGATATTTTTGATTTTTATTTAGAATATTAAAATATTTATTTTTCAAAATCCAAAATCGAAAGTCAAAACTTATATTTTCTTTTTCAAAATTAAAACTATATATCTATTCAAATAATAACATAACAAGTAACATTTTAAAAAAAAATATCAATCAACATATCTGGAAAGATACCAATAAAGATTCTCTAAACCAATCAACATTTCTGTCATCTGTTATTGTATATTTTTATATGGTTTTTATAATGTCTAAAAATTACACTATCTAAAAATTTATGGTTTTTATAAAAAGAACGTTTGTGATGCTGAAACAATAATTAAAAGCATTCGTTTTCAAAATGATCATTACAAATCCGATATTTGTCTTGAATAGGTTATGATTGTCTATATAAATTTTTAATATTGTAAATCCATTTAATTGTTGAAGTTTCATTTGTGCGAAATAAATGAAAAAAGACATATTTACATTTTCTGTATGTATTAAAACACACCTTTACACAACAAGAATAATAAGCCTTTAATATTGTTTTAATTTTTTGACATAAATTATGCGCAAATTATGGGTTTTTAAAACACAAGAATTTAAATTTATATTTAAATTATTTTATTTTTTTTTTTCTCAACTTTAAAGTTTGAGTTTGATCTTAAGACTGAATTTTATTTGACAAAGTTATACTTATATATTAATATGCTTAAATTAACTTAGTGCTAAGATCATCAAAAAAATAATGTTGTTTTTTAAAATTTATAAAATCAACTAATCAGGAATGCTAAATGCATTTCCTGTTATTGTTAAAATATAAAAATGCTTAAAACAAAAAAAAGGCGAATGAGCTACTATAATATTATGCCAACAGAATACCATGCAACATTATATTAAGTTGTGTCAACATGATGTATCATGCTACATTATGTCAACATAATATTATGTAACTCGCACTTTAATTTTATTTTATAATTTTTTTTTATATTTTAAAAAGTCTATAGCATGGAATTTCCTTTGTTTTGTGAAGATATTTTCAGAAGAAAATAAGAAATGTAAAATTTTACCGAAAATGGGCTGAAATTTTTTTTTTAAAGTTACCCATCTATAAATCTAATATATCTATGATATAGATCTATTAGAATTATAAAAAAAAAAAAAAAACAATTGACATTTTATAAGTAAAATTTTTATATTTTATTTTCTTATACAAAATTTCAATATTTTTTTTCAAAAACATTTTCCGAGATACAAAATAAACCCTATAGTATTAGTTAATAGTAAAATGGAAAAATAAATTTTTTTTTAAAATTTTAACATGTCTGAAAAGTTTTAAATTTTTATATTTTTTTTTTCTTCGTTTTTTTTCTATTTTTGTTTTCTGGTTTTGTTGGTTTTGTTCTTTTTTGCCGATGGTGTAAAAATAATAAAAATATTAAGAAAACTTCTTTTCTTTTATTTTTATTTCGGATAATAATTTTTCTTAAAAGAAAAATTTTGAAGAAAAATTTTTTTAAATTAAACCAAAAAAAAAAAAAAAACAAAAATCCGATATGGTAGGAAAATGAGGTTGATGATGTTATTGTGATATTGCGTTGAAATTTAATGATGTACTGATGATGCCAATGTAGGGATACACTTAAAAAAAAATTTTTTTTTTCCTTATGACATAATAATGATATTGATTAAAAACTGATGTTGATTCTAATATTAATATTAATGCTGATGATGATATTGATATTGATAAAAAAAAATTTAGATGATGAAACTTTTGGTTACAAAATAATGAGTATAAAATTTTTCCATGCATGCAAAATAAACTGTTTTCCGGATTTTTAGGCTCTTCTTTGTTACCGTTTTTAATTTTCTTTACTTATATTCAGTTTTTATTTTATTTTTATTATTATTGTTATTATTATTGTTGTTTTTGTTGATTTCTTTAATTTTTTTTTTCCTTTACATAAAAAATTAAAAAAAAAAGAAAAAAGGAAATTAAGACAGAATAAAATTGTTGTCTTTCATATTTTTATTTTGTTTGTTTTATATTTCATCATTCAATCTGATAAAATTTTATGATATACGGGTAACTTAATGTTTTAAGTATTTCGTTTAGAATTTCAGTTAAAATATACTTTTAATTTATTCACATATTAGATCTACACATATTTTATCGAATAAACTTAACTTAGGCGATCTATTGTTAGGTAGAAGATTAGTGAATCTAATTTTTAATATAAAAAGTATTTTGACTCGCAACAAAAGGGTTAATGGTTGTATTATTATAAATATTAAGCTTTGTCGTATTCAAAAAAAAAAAAAATAAAGAACAATGTAAAAACTAGAACTCCGCATATAAATATTTTATGCTATTTTGATCAAATTTAATAATCTTTTGAATCATCTTTACTAGATGTGTATTGTTGTGACGTCGGTTATGGTTTTAATAATAATAACAATATCGAAATCATTTCGTGTGAAATTGGCAGCAGCGCAGTAATTTCGATGGTAATATCAGCAGCGACGTCGTTACATATGAGAGAAAGCATCATTGAAATCTGAGATGCAGAAATAAATAACTTTAGTGTCTGTTTGAAAACAAAAGTAGAAAGACGTTTGATATGCAACATGGTAAATCAAATTTCATTTAATTTAAGTATGTAAATTTAGTTCGTGGTTTATTCGATTTTTATTTTTAACACAAATATAAATGGCAAATTTATTATACCCTTTTACTATTAGAATTATGCATGTTCGTGCGGATATAAACACTAATTATTGTTAATAAATTAATTTGTTTTACGGTAGTTCTTGACGTTTTTCATAGATCTGTTAATCAATGTGAAAGGAAGCATTCCAAATGGTTAAATGAACACATCAACCAACAATAGTAAAAAATTAATAAATTTTGTTCTATTTAGAGACAAAATTTAAAAAAAAAATAGAAGTTGGTACCGCAAAAAGTTTTTTTGAAATTTGATTGTGATACATGGAATTTGAATAACACTGGGTATTGAAGTCAAAATTATGTAGGTGATTGTGTAGAGTCCCACATACACTCGTTTGAAGATTGTATAGAATACTATTTTAAAAAATAAAAATGAAACAATAAATTGAGAAATGTTCCATGTATCCATTTTTGAGTCATAAACTACTTATGCAGACATACAAAAAAAGAATGAATGAATTTTAAAAACTTCTGTTAAGGTTTTTCTGGTCAAATTATATACCATTATAATTAAAGTAATATACAATAAACTCAAAATGAACTAAAATGTCAAATTTACCATTTAGTTTATGGCATTTAAGCAAACAACTTGAAAATGTAACTATATTCTTTCTATGCTATTTATTTATCTTTGAAATTTATTTTGAAATTGGAAAATAAATAAGCAGGTACATTTAAGTGTTAGAGCAAATTAAAAATTTAAGGAGGAGTTATATGGGTAGCATTAGAATACCTACTGACCTCTAGTAATGTTTCAAAGACTAAATATTCCTAACATATTCTAAAAACACAAAAATAATGAGCAGCATCGGTTTTTCTTTAATAAAATTTTTGAATGCATTTAAGTCGCTTTAGAAATTTTCAGAACCACAAAAATTTAAAAAAAATAATAGAAAGACAACACTTAAAATTTAAAAGAATAAGGTAGGTTTATTTAAAATATTTAAATAAAAATCAAATCATATTTAATTCTTTAAATACAGTTAATAATTTTAATCGTCTTTTTAATGAAAATTATTTAAACGTTTATCATAATTTGTATTTACATATTACTCTTAATAGTAAAATTCTTATGGCATGCAATTTTTTTTGAGAATTTCCTTCTAATTTCATTTTTTTTTTTTTTTTTACAGCTCTGGAACAATCTTAAGGTCATACTGTTCAACTTCATGTTTTTCTAATGGTGCGCTCCTTTATGATCAAGACTGGAATAAATTATTGAAAAGAGACATGAAAAGAAATATGTACAACATAAAAATAAAATAAGAAAAAAAAATAAATTGTTGGTATTTTTTATTTTTTTTGTAAAATAACTGTATATGTATTTGTATTTTATTTTATAGTAAGTTGGAAGACTAAAATTGCTGCTGTCAAGAAGATTTTTCTTTTAAAAATGGTGAAGAGAGGAACCAAAAAAACAAAAAAAAAAAAAAGAAAAATGTTAAAGGTGAAAAATGTCAAAAGGGCTTTCCATAAAAATAAAGCGGAAAATAAAACCAAATATAAAAGAGAAAGTAAATTGAAGTTCAATTTTGATGTAATATTTAAATAATACTAAGTAAATTTTAATAAATGTCAAAGATTTTATCCCTCTGTCGGTAAAACAATACATTACATTTTTAAATTAATTGGAAAAGAAAAAGTAGTATTAGCATTTTGTGATTGTTAGTAACAAGAAAAATTAAAAAAAAAAGGAAAATAAAAGGAAATACAAAATAAATAAATTAAAATTGTTTTGTTGTTTTTTTTTTTTTTTGGTTTTTTATATAAAAATAAAAAAGAAAACATAAAATTCATTTTAAAGGTCAAAATGCATTGACATTATTTTAGTATTCTTGCAAAAACATTATAAAAATAAAACAAAAACAAATAATTGACTTGATAAAGTTAGAAAAATACTGGGGAGGAGTTGATTTTTCCACCTGAAAAGTTAATTTAAAAAACTCATCAAAAATTTAAAAACTTTGACAGCCAAAAAGTTTAGGTTAAATTGACAGAGTTATTAATATTATTTTCTAATGAAGTATGTCTGACATCAGTTTAAACAGTTTAATATTGATTTAAACTTTACTAAACGTAATTAATAAATTATGTTAAAAAGGATGATTGTCATTTTAGAAAGATTTTTTAAAGAAAAATAATTGTTTTTTTTTCGTTAAAATGGTATTTCGGCTTAAAAAAGACTCGAAGACTTACATTGATTTTATTTAATTTGGAACAAAAAATTTTAGTTAAATAATTGTACTATATAATATACATATATAATATGTAAACTAGACTATTTCCAGATCAAGATATTAAGAATAAAATAAGAAAAAAATATGTGAGACAGTAATTTGAAGGTGAATAAAATCAAAATATTAAAAAGAATCGACGAAAGTATTACCGTCATTTTCACAGAGGAATAAAACGATATCTAGTACAAAAAGCTTTAAAAATAGCAGAATACATAAAACGACGATGGCGATCACTATCTTAGTTACATTATTCAATATTTAAATTTGTTATCTCATTAATATAAACAATTTTAGCCCTTAGAATATCAATACGAAATAATAAAACAGTTAAAAGGAAAAGAATTTCTGTGCATATTGAAACAAAGTTAAAAATAAACCTTCGGCAATGACCAAACATGTGAGACTACATATTATATTATGCATTTCAAATTAAATTAAAGCAATCATTAATATATATATATAATTAACCATTAAAACAACTTCTTATTATATATATTTTTTTTTTTAAAAACAAAAAATCATCTTATGTATGTGATTTCATAAAGGTTCTATATTGATAAAAACTTGATTTAAATAGATCAAAAATTTTATATAGCTTACTGTCAATAAAAGCGTATTTCGTGAATCAATCAAGTGATTTTTATTTTCACCCTAGAGGTTTATAACTGCCTTGGTTTCTATTTGTTGATTAAAGAAAATTCTAAATAATAAAAATTTTTAACTCTTTTTATTTTTAATAACATGCATTTTTATTTAGTTATAGAACACTTTTATAGTGAATGATTTAAACATTTTTTTACAATAACTATACATGACGCCAAATTAGACATTTAATATTTTATCCTTATCATGATAGTACTACAATATTTGTCATTATTTATATTAATGTGTTATTTTGGGAACAAAAACCAATTTTATCATATCGGAAATGAGGAAAACAAAAAAAAAACTGTAATATAAATTTCATTCTGTCAATTAAAACAAAAATAAAAAACAAACAAATTATAAATGGAGCCCGTCAATGATAAATAATTTTTGTGAGTAAATTGACTTCAAATTAACTTCAGTAAATAGTTCCTATTTAACTATTAAAATCGCGTTATCATGATACTTTAATTGACAATAATTGACGTGTCAAAAAAAAAAAAAATTTTCAAAAATAAAATAGTGATGATTTTGTAAGACATCTTGTATGTATGTAAACTTATTTAATTATACATAAATAATAAAATAGTGTATGAACAGAAAAATTACAGTAATGATCAAAATAATAAGAATTATCTTAACTTTACAGTTTATATTACATACATAATATGTTAAAAATAATTTTTTTAAATTTTAGCATATCTCCACTTAAAAAAAATTTGATCAGATTAGAATGAAAATGTTTAATAGTATGGGATAAAAAAGTTGAAACATTTCTGTTAAATCGATTTTTTTTGATAAAATTTTGCAAATGATAAATGCTATAAAAAAATTATTAGAATTTAAATTATATAGTTAATTTTCAAAGATTCTCTCGAAATTTTAGCTACAGCAATCTGAAATGTGGAAACAGCATTTTTTTCTAATTTTTATCATGAGGTCCTGTTGCATCTGCCACAAACCTTTAAAAGTTTGATCTATTATGAATATACATATACATATATTATCACAATATATTATCGAGTTTCAAATTTATTATTTATTTAACATAGTTTTTGTTTTTGTTTAATAAGAATGAGATATAGAAGAAATATACTTATATAGTATATACAATTGTATTTTAGATTAAATATAAAGTTAACTTTTGACAGAAGAAGTTTAAATGTGTAATTATAAAGAAATTTTTAATTTTATTTTCCTAAAGCTTAAAAAGCATTTTTTGCTTTGTTAATATTTTTCCCAATACTGTATATATTTGTTTTTTTTTTTTGCAAACTATTATTATATTATATTATCAATTACAACAAACCTGACACCAATTATTTTCCATCATACATTTTTTTTTTTTGTAAAAAAAAAATTTAAAACAATAACAAATGATGAAAAAATAATAAAATAGCAAAAAAAAAAGAAAAAATAATAAAGGACATATTATATAAATCACAAAAACAAAAAAAAAAACCAAAATGAAAAAATAAAATAATAACAGAAAATAAGTTAAACAAAAATATTTTATTAAATTTATTAATTAACAAATTGCATGTTTCAATGAACATGAAAAAATAACAAAATATCTTCTTTTACTTCCACCAATTAAGCTAACAATACATATATAACACATAGACATCATATTCACCACCTTCATTCTCATCATAGTGAATTTGATCTCAAAAATATCCGTCACCAATCATCATATACAATCCTTTCATTAATATTTTCAATATAATGAAAAGTCTATATATATGTATATATATATTATTATAGTTTTTCTTTTTTTAATTTTTGTTTTTGAAAATAACTGTAAAACAAAACAAATTAAAATGGCAAAAAAAGAAAGGAAAAGAAAAACAAAACACAAAGTTCAATGAAAGATTGTTCCGCGATATAACAATGATATCAAAATCATAAAGAATGGATATAAGATACCCCAGGATATCGTGTTAAATAATAACGAAAAACTTTAATGAAAAGTTTTTTTCTTTTCTTTTTTCTTTTTGTTCCAAATAGTGTACATTGTTCTCTTTCTCTTTTATTTTTATTTGCTTATTTTTTCTATATTGTTTTTCTATTTTTGTTAATAATTGAATTATGTAATTTTGTATAACATAAAAAAAAGAAAAACAAAAATGTTTGATTCCATTATTTCATCGGGATATAATCGAATTGAAAATAAGAACAAATATTTTCAATAAAATCAAATTTAAAATTATATAAAATTGAAGGTATAACGAATAGCTATTATGGAACGTTTGTGAGGACTAATTTATGGTAGTAGTTAAAAAAAAAAATTTATATATTTCGCAAGTTATAAAATGTTTCGTTAAAAATTATAAGATGATCGCATTTAATAAGGGGTCACCAAGCTATTACAAACTAGGTAAAGTGTATAGTTTACTGTGTAAACTCTAGGATACAAGTGCACAAATATAAGTTATTCTCTTATCATAAAATTTCATCTTTCAGATCTCTAACTGTATTTAGCACCAATATATTTATATACTTCAGTTATAAATCTAAGTTATACTTTTAAAGGTATATATAAAGTTATAGTTTTTATAAAATTTCAGATACATATAGCTCTAATTGACAGTGAGTTATTCTCACATAAAAACGCAAGTTATATGGCAGCTATTAGAAACAGGCCATTCGATCTTACTCACTCTTCTTTAAGATTTTAATTATTATACCCTTGAATTGTTATACCCTTGAATATGTTCATACGGGTAAAAAAAGGTATTAGTTAATATATCAGTCAAATGCAAAAAGTAGTTATAACATTTTTATCCAATTCACCATAATATGATCACTGGATTTAAATAATTCATAAGCTTTTAATAGTAATAGTAAAAAAATATTTCTATAAATAAATAGTTTAATGTAGAGTTTGATTATTATTGAAACAAATTTATATTTACCCTTATATATCACACAGATCATATCAAAAATAATAATAATCAGTTATTGATCATAATTATTATAAAGTAACTAAGGTAACTGCTTTACTAACTGAGGTACATTTTTTACGTAAGGCAATAATCGCGCATAATCCAGAAAATTCTATTACACTCCAAATTTTTTAATAATACTAGAAAAAATCAAAGAGGTTGAAAATACAACATTAAGGAAACTGTGTTTAGAGGAAATAACTAAAGATAGACAATTTTAAATAATATAAGACAAGTACATTATATCACAAAACTTAGAACAACTGCGCTAACCTTCTGTAGGGAATATGTACTTGTAAAACAGTTCATTCCTATATAATTAACTACATATATAGTAGAACCCATTCGAACTAGATGCATAACTTTAAGATACATCTATATTATTTAAAATGTTTAAGCTCTATGTTAATATATTTAATTTCCTATCTATATAATATTCCTTATCTTATTTAAGATCTTTTTCAAAATTCACATATATACATTATGTAGATTCACAAGAAATGATTAAAGTTATGCAGCGTTAGCATTCAAGGTTTATATTCTACAAATTCTATAGGGCGATGGGAAGTTAAAAGTTAAAACAAAATATTTTATGAATTAATCGGAATTATTAGAATATATTTAATTAAAACCCACTTAATTTTAATGAAATCGAAATAAATAAACAATATACAAATTATATGTGAACCTATGTAAAATAAAAATTATATAAAAACAATAAAATGACGCAGAGCTTTAAGAATCTATAAAGTTGAAGTGGTGCCGAGCCAAAAATCACAAAAAAAGGTGATGATGTAATAATTTCTTTGAATTTAAAAAAAAAATATATAATTTTAATGCTAAGCAAAAACTTTAAATTAAATAAAAATAAAATGGATAGAAAATATTTTGTAAGAAGGTGTTGGAAGAATGTGGATTCCCGACTGTTAGGTATATAATAAAAAAAAAATAATGTGTTTAAAATACTAAATATACCTATATCTAGTTAAATATATCTTTACTGTTATCATTCCAGTTTTGGATTGCTTTGACTCACTTTTATTAATCATAACATCCATTAAAAATATTCAAGAAGTTCCATTTGAGTTGAGTCAAAAAATAAAATCGGATTTTTGGCCCTGCACGTTTTAATTTAACGGTAGAAGAATATAATAAGTTTTTTTTTTTTTTAAATCAAAGTTGTACATAATCAAATGATTCTAATCAAAATTAATTAAAATTGAAAACTAAAAAAAAAATCTCTTCATCAAAATATGTATATAATAAGTATATAATATTGATTAAAAAATTATTTTTATATTCTTAATTTTTTTTTTTTGTTTTTTATAATTAACTTTTGTCGGTTGTTTTTTGATTTTTTTTTTTTTTTGTAAAATCACTTTAGGAAATACTTCTATAGAGTTTTTGTTTTTTTTAATGTTATATTATATAAAAAGGAATCATTCATTAGTCATCTATAAATAAATTTTGACATTTAATACATGCTGTTTTAAATATCAGAAATAATAAGTTGAACAAAAAATAATAAATTTCTTTGTTCACCTCTAGAGGTGTTTTTTTTTTTTTTCTAATAATAACTTTTACCTTTTCTTCTTTTTTTTTTTTTTTGTTTTTTTTTTTGTTAAAAATAGATTAGTGAGTGTTAAAACTCAAATTTTTAATAATAATAATAAAAATTTATAATAATACTAAAAAAAGAAAATATTAAAAAAATTTTTAAGGTTAATTTTCTTTAATTATAAACTTCAACTCAAGGTAATAATTTTAATATTAATAAAAATGAAAAAAAAAAAATAAAAATAAAAACAAAATAAAAAAAACCATCCCATTTTATAGCGTATATAGTCATATTAAAGTAAAGTTTCCTTTTAAAATTTAAATTTAATGATTTTTTGTATATATATATTACGATATTGGAACCACTCCTTTTTTATTTAGTAATAAAAATATTAAATTCTTTTAAATTGACACTATAAAATCAAATTAAGTACTACCTACCAAAACAAACCATTTTTTTTTTTAGAAATAATAGAAATAATTTTTGATTATAGTTTTTAAAATATAAGTATGTATATTTAAAATTTCACATTCACGCTTTTCAAAAAAAAAAAAAAAGGAAAGGTTAAATAATCATTACTTAATTTTTAAATTGTTTTAAAAAAGCAAATTACTAAATTATAAAGCAAATAATTAAAGTTATTATTGTTTTTATCGATCGCATACATGTAATGAAATAGGAAGTTATTGTGATGACATCAATATTTCGAACTGAAGATTTTTTCTATTATCCATTTCTTTGGTACCTAGAAATGTAAATTAAGTATTTTTGGAGCAGTTTTTGCCTGGGTGAATATCTGTTCGTCTATGGGCACGAGAGCTATTCAAATGGCTGAACAGAATTTGGTAAAATTTCATATTTGAGATTCCGACGATAGAATCTTAATATGATAAATATCTACTTTTGGTAAAAATTTTCCAGACCCAAGTGCCACTTTACTAGAGCCATTTTTATATTTTTTACGAATGTT
The DNA here is from genome assembly GCA_947095535.1 of Poecilobothrus nobilitatus. Lineage (NCBI taxonomy): Eukaryota > Metazoa > Arthropoda > Insecta > Diptera > Dolichopodidae > Poecilobothrus > Poecilobothrus nobilitatus. The sequence continues at coordinate 220,662,102 of OX352773.1, read as the reverse complement.
TTAAAATAGAAAAGTATTATGAAAAGAGTTTTTAAGGGAAAGTTGTAAAGATCAACAACTTTTTCATAGAACACTTTTTGATCTGACAAACTTTTCGGTTCGTCCTCATTTTCATATGATTTATTTTCAATTTGATTTCGACTAATACGACATTTATTTTGTAAAAACTTTTTTTTTTTCAATTTTATAATTTTATTTTTAGGACTACCACGTACGCGTAAACGATTTCGCGCACGTAAACGTTTTTCAGCTGTCTACTAATATTTGTACGTAAACCTATTAAAAAAACGAATATTAAATTTCCCTTTTTCTGCGATCGGATCTATGGTGGAGTGAACCAAGCTAATTTTTTTATACATATTTAAAATCAATTAAAAATCTTCTTAATAATCTTAAATTTCCCTTTTTCTGCGATCGGATCTATGGTGGAGTGAACCAAGCTAATTTTTTTATACATATTTAAAATCAATTAAAATCTTTTCAAATTTGTAAAACTATTTTATTACAAAAAATATATAAATTCGAGAAAAATAAAATTATACATTTGGAGTTGAAAAGCAGACGAACATAACATCTTTAATGAATCGATCAAAATAATGCCAGGATTATTTTTCAAAATAGAAATTGACAGTTGACAGTCTAAAACTGAACTTTATGAAACATTACAAATTAGAAGAAACAAAGATGGGAAATAAATTTGAATATCGTATAGCTTATAAAGTTAACATTTGCTTAATTATTTTAATTAATTATAAAATCAATTTTTAATTTAAATATATTGATTTTAGTCCTGAAATTAGTTTTAATGTTATAATACACCAGCAACTAGAACTATACTGTTAAGTATTAAAATAAAAACAATTCTATTATTAAATTTTTAGTTACTCGTTATATTTTATCAAATATAAAATAATTTTCTTTATTAAATTTTATCTTAATGGTTAATTCCATTTAAGTTAGCATAGGGTATACATTTCCTTTAAAAAAAAAAAAAAAAAAAATATTAAAACCATCAAACACAAGCACGTTGGTTTCTTTTTTCCAAAATACACAATTTTATAGTAAATTTTCGTCCTTAATATTTTGCATGTTTTTTTTTTTTTTTATGTATCATTTAATATTTGAAAAATAAAATATCAGTTTTAATTATCCCTTTTACATAAATATTTTTATATATATTATTTCCTTCTTTTTGTTTTTTTTTTTTGCTGTTTTTTTTTTGTTTTGTTGGTTTTATAATTGATCAGACTAATAAATTATACTTGTACTACCCTTGGGAAATATTAGCTGCGAAATGAGAAGCTTATGAAATAAAAAAAGAGTTGGGTAAACCAAAAACAAAAAATGAAAAACAAAAATAGGAAAATTTCAACAATTTCCAAAAAAAAAAAACACAAAACAGAAAACAGAAAAAAAACATAAACCACTACTTAAATGCTTTTTATGGGCTAATTATAACCCACTAGAGTAAAACTAAAATAAAATACTAAATATGGGATTTACAGTTATAGTTTTGGGAATTTTTTTTTGCATTTTTTTTTTTTTTTTTTTTTTTTTTTTTATAAAAAAAATATATATAGAAAATAAAAGAAAATAAAACCTAATGAATAGATCAAGTAACTTATGTGATTTTTTATATTTCACAATGTAGTTTTTCATGAAAAGTCAACATTAATCTTCTGTTGCTTGTTTTCCTGACTGCCAGCCTGCGTACCTACCTTCTTGTTTGCTTGTCTTTTGTTTCTTTATCTGACTACTGATTTTCCATTAGGGTTTTGTTATATTTGGTAAATTGACGAACAAAATAATAAAATAAAATAAAAAAACCAAAATTAAACGAACACGAACACATATAATAAATAAATAAATAAATAAATGAATAAATAAAGACATTATTATGAGGTGAGGAAAAACAACCAAACAAATACAATATTAAAGTACAGTTATTAACAAAATTTTGAATTTTTTTTTTTTTTAATTTTAAAATTTAGACATAAAAATAATTTTTATACATATTTAAATAACAATTTTTTTATTGTTGCAAAATCACTCTCATGATCACATTTATTCAATTTTGAAGAAATTTTAAGGAAAAGATTATCAAATATCTATTAATAATATTAGGTAAATTTAAACACCAAACCGATTAAAATTTACCAGACCATTTAAAAAACACCAATCGAAGATGAAAAAATAGAGTTGAAATTTAAAAATTGTAATGTGTATTCATAAAAAATTGAATTAACTTTTGTAGTATAATAAATATTTACTTTTTTAGGATTATTTTGAACAAATTTGATTATTCTTCTCTTCTTCCTTCAACACACATTCTTGCATAAGATTAAAAATTAAATTAAATAATAATCTGAAACTTGTTTTAAAAATATAAATGTGCTAAATAAATAGCTACATAGATTATAATTTCAATAAAATTAAAATAACCGATTCATTTGAACGAATGCCTAAAACTTAACTTTTTTTGCGAGGGGAGGTGGGAATCATCGAAAGATACTATAGAGCAGTTTATATTATATTTTGAACAAAGTTGTTAATATTCATCTTGAATCTTTGCACTTTGTAAATGTAATCATCACTAATTCTAGAAAATACATGAGGTAGAAAATGGTTCGTACCACAAGCGAATTTCCATAAGCTGAATTATGCCATCTGAGTGCTTGGACTCAAATCTCACTTTTTCAAACAAAACGAACGAACTCAAATGTAGTTTTATTTGAAAAACTGAGATTTGAGTTCCAACTCAATTTTATGGATTCGACTTATTGTAAAGCGGTAGAAAACAAACTTTAAGGGCTTATGGAATTTAATAAATTTATTGTATCTGCAGTTTTAGCATTCAATGTAATTTTACACATCATGTAAGTGATTATATCCTAATTGATTTATTACAAAAAAAAAAAAAAATTATTTTTATTTTGTTTTTGTCATTGGAAAATGGAAATGTTAAAATTTGTTTTTTTTTTTTTGTCGAAAATGATAAAATTATTTTACCGTTTTTATTTTATTTTTTATTATTTTATTTTATTTGTTTTTTTTTTTTTATTTTTCTTTATGCGATTATTTGTTTAAAAATGATATAAAATTTATATGAATTTTTTTTTGTTTTTTTTTTTTTTTGTTTTTTTTCTCGTAAAACTGACAAGCAGTAATGAGTATTTAATGGCTGGTGAATTATAAAACAAAGGTACCCTTAACATGCATTAATATATTGTTTATTGAAAAGAAAATAAAATGAAATAACAAAAACAAAAAAAAAAAAAAATTAATTTTGTATTATTTAATAATTATCCTTCTTTTGTATTATTTGCTTTAATTATCGTCTATTCAAATGTATAATAAATTAAAAGATAATATTAAAATTATTTATGCCCTATATGTATGTGTGTGTATTGGGAACTTTCATACAGGAGTATCTATAGAAGTTATCTAGGGCAGAGGAGTAATTTTATTTTTATTTCAAATTTTATTATTTATTTATTTAACATATAATTGTTAGTGCTATTATTCATTTAGTTTTTAAGGTAACGGTAATATGTACCTAATTTTTTTTTTTTTTCTCTTTATTTGAAAATAAATAGAATACAATTATTTTAATCTTACTAATTTCTTTTTTTATATACAAATTAAAATTTAATTACAATCTATCATTAATAAATTAATATAGTGAAATGATACTAAATATATAGGTTTTACACTCCACATTCAATCATATGCAAATTAAACTGAACCTTCGAATCAAATTAAAATATATAATAATAAATTATTGCAATATTTAAGGGTAACATATTTAGCTTGTTCAATTACATCTATTAAATTTAATTATAATCTAACTAATAAATTTGGCAGAATAGCAGAAATACAAAAAAAAAATTTTGTCTGCGCAACAAGATAATGAATTTTCTGAGTTTGTCTAATATTAACCACGATTCTATATAATCATTAATTTTATAAATGTTTTCATTTTTATATGCTCTTACCCTAGACCACCGAGACCTGACTGATTGAAAATGTTTTGTTTTAAATCTTACAAAAAAAACTTTTTCATATTCCTTGTACTACGTAAATACAACAACTTGTATTTGAAAATCAAATATTTGCACTTAAAAAGGAAAATTTGTGGTTAAAATGGAAGTGTTTCCATTTAAAAAAAAATGTCTTACTTAAAATACAATACCTTTTTATACCCGTACGATAGGATCGGGTATAATAAAATTACTCCTCCGTTTGTAACACCTCGAAATAAGCGAGCTGGATATACCTTCAAAGGTGTGGATCGGATCAGAAAAAAATTCTAAGTCGATTGAGCCATGTCCGTCCGTCCGTCCGTCAGCACGCTTACTAAAAAACTAAGAAAGCTAGAATCTTGAAATTTACACAAAATATTCTAGGAGCAATTTGTAGGTTCCCTATTTTTTTTGGTTGAGTTCCGACCAAAACTTCAGGTAGCTCTCGAACACCTAACTTTTAGATCCCCACATTTTTTTTGAAATAGAGCTATGAAATTTTAACTGCTGATAGATATCACAAAAAAAATAATTTTATTTTTAATAACTTTTTTTTGTAGCCCCATCCGTTACGGAGAAACAGCTCCCCAAAGTTTCAAAAAAGCTCTATATTTAAATTGTTATAGCACAAGTTGAATAAGGTATATCTTCATTTTGAAAAAGGCAAACGATTACTGCTTTTATTAACTTTAAAAGTATATATACAATAAAAAATTTTGCAAAATCCTTTAACCTTTCTATCTTCTAAACGGTTTAAGTTGGAAAAATTTTTGACAGAAGTTAGAACTTTGAAAATTAGTGTGAGTCATTTCAGAAATTTTTTTTGTATCACCCCCCGTTTAGAAGCTGTAAGGGGTCAAAAACTGAAATTTGATGAAATTTCTTTAACGATTTTTTTCCATTTTGTTTTACTCGATAATTTGAAATTGTTGAGGATATAATGCGTAGTACAAAAAAATGTAAATAAATAAAAAACATAACGGTTGCTTGAAGAATTTTTATTTATATGATATTGTATTATATATACTTATATAATATCATGTTTATTTACATATCGTATATGTCACTGATGACTAAATGATAAGAGTATAGATGTCTATTATATAGCGCCGTATTTACATACATACATATATGTATTTTATTGTACTTATAAGAAATTATTCTCTGAATGGAAATATTTTTAAAGAAATATTGCACTGTATGGCGATATACTTATAACAATATAAATATACTATGTACACATTAATATAATATAATATTTAAAATTATATTTACTATTTTGTAATGTAATATACATTTACCGCTTAGTATTAAATAGTACTATAGAATATTTGAAAAAGTTTTGGATTGATAATCGTAATGTGGAAGGTTAAAATCTGCTTTTGAAGAATTTAAAAACATATAGTTTGAATGAAATGAAATGAAATGAATTGAATTGAATTGAATTGAAATGTACAACCCATAGTGCTAGAAATTATAAAATTCACCCAAATTATTTTAAAAAACTAAAATATTAAAAAAATAATATTGTAAGCAGAGTGACAGGCTGTGAACATACTAACGGTTCGTACGGGTATCTAAGAGTTGACAAAGGCAACTGTATTCTTCCTCGTTTTTAACTAAGAAAGCTATGTACAATAAAAAATTATAAGAGTTAATTAAGAATTTCCAATTAAAAAATTAAAATATTTTAAGACAAACAGACATAGTTTCAAATTCAAAATATTAATATAACGGGTTTTCCAACTTGAGTGATATGATTTCTTTTTAAAAAAAACACACTAATTGTTAAGGAAATTCAAATGTTTTTTATTTAATGTGAAGTACAATCGATACAATTAAGTTTTGAATAAAACGTCATTCAAATGGCTTCTACGACTTCTTTTGCAGGAACATCAATTAATTCCTTCAGAAAATTTTTTTAAAGTTTTCAAACTGATATACATTTCAAGTGAATGAAATAATATTTTAATAGATTTATAGTGATATTTCAAAATGAATGAATCAATTAATGAATGGATAATATAAATAGATAGATTTTTAATATTAAATTTATTTTCGATCCTAAATTAATTTTAAACGAAAAAATAAAATAAAAATAATTATAAATAAAAAAGTCTAAAAAAAAAAATTTAATTGTAATTAATTTACTAATAAAAGTAATTTTTATTTCAAATATAATATTATTAATTTTGAAATTAATTATACTTAAGTAGAAGGTGGGCTAAGTTACATTAATGTAATATTAAATTGTTCTTAATTTATTGAAAATTATCAGAATTTTTGATTAAAATTAATTTCTTTCTTTTTTGTTAACGTATTAAATATTTTAAGTGATTAATAATGGGGTTTTTTTTTTCTTTTTAAATTAATTGATAATTATAACATTTTTATTACGATCAAATTAAAATATTAACAATTATATATTGATTAATTATAATTAAATTAACTGGTGAGGTGACTTTTCTGTGTGAAAGCAACAGACAATTATTCACTATTTATCTTTATTTGAATATAATTTCAAAGATTGATTTCTTTATATATATTATGCCAAAAGTTAAGCAATTTTTGTTTTTTCAGATAAAATATTGATTGACTACATTAACCTGTCCTTTAAAATGTTTTTTATCTTCTGCAATCTTGCGTAGTTATTTAATTATTTATTTATTTGAAGGTACCATGGCACATAAATGTACCAGGTTGCTATAACCCCTACAAAATAAATCTTTTTCTTCTATATATAATAATTCAATAATAATAATTCTACATTAATTAAATTATGTCTGCAAAAAAAATTGTTTTCTTATTAATTAATTTTATATTTACTAAAATTTAAATTACTTCTACTATTACTATTATGACTACTTGCCACCAAGTTTCGTTGCAATCGTCAAATTTACAAAATATACAATTTTTACAATTTTTCACTATTATCAATGCTTAATTTGATTAGAGTACAAACTGTCAAATTTACAAAATTAATAATATTAGAGGGAAACAAAAAAAGTAAGAATTTACTGTTTTTGTATGCACAAGTCAATTGTTTTTGCATGCATCTATTTACTTCTTTTGTATTTTGATGTTGGGTTGTTTGTTTTTTCGGCCATTAGAGGTGTTGTTTTATTTCATTGTCGATGCTGCCTCTGCTTACCTTTTTGTTAATGTTTTGTGTATTTTGTTTAATTTATTTTATTTTATTTTTATTCTGTTTTATTTTGTTTTTATTTTTGTAATTTTTTTTGCGTAATTATGAAAAATAATTTTAAACGATCAGAAATTTTACTATTACACGATAATTTTTAAATTAGAGAATCACTTCTAAAAGTTAAGAACCAGTTTCGAGTTAGCGTATTATTTTTCTATAATTATTTAATTATATTCTGTAGTATTTATGTAAGCTTTGTTCTAATATTTATTTTAGTTTCTATATCTATCGAATATTTAATTATAGTTTCATTTTAATTATACGATTGTTAATTTGATGTGATTATACTGTATTAATTTAAAAAAAATCAGCTATCTCCACCACAGGACCGACCGCCATTACACGACCAAACCAGTACAATACCACGCCACGTACAATACCAAAATTTATAAATTTTTTATATAATAATTTATATAAAAGTAAAAAAAACTTCTAATAATTTAATAACATTTTGTTTATTCAATAGCAATATAATGAAATCGTAGAAATATATGTGCATTCATTCATACATCCATTTAGATTATTATGTAATATGATTTTTTTTTCATTCAAAAATATTAAAAGTAAAAAATAATAAAAACTGTAAACAAATACAAAACAAACATAAGATTTATATTGAATCTGCTAACAAAAATTTTACCGTTTAAATTTTACGTCATCAACAAAAGTATTATTATGCATAGATATGCATACATACATAAGTATGTATAAATATTTAGAGATATAAAAAAAAAATAAAAAAAACTTGTTCATATAAATTCATATGGCGTGTTATGATGATATTGTATGAAATTTGGACTTAGAAAAACAATTAAATAAAATTTAAAGTTGGTTGGATCAAAAAATGTTCTATAGCAAAGTTGTTGCTCTTTACTTGTGTAACAATTCTGTTTTAATAATTTTTCTCATAATATTTTTCTGTTACGAAGTATTTGTATAAAACTTAAAAGTGACACTAATAAACTACTACTTCCGGTTTGTCGATTCGCTTCAAAAGCTTATCCGATCCGATAAGCTTATATCAATCCGAGATATTTACGTGAAAATCTTAAATATAAAATTTTAAAAAATTCCGCTCAGTCGCCCACAAACACACACACACAGACATCACGCTAAAAAAATTTTACTGCCTTCTACGCACCGGAGTAGTGCATTTTTGTCAAAATCTCTGGTACAAATTTTTAGTATGAAAACGATATCTATTGTTACCTTAGGTATACATAAAAAACATGTTTTGTTATCGAAGTCTGCCATTTTGCACATTCTCATAAAAAAAAAATAAGAATAGTGAAAAATGTTTAAATTTTTCCCAAGCATGAATTCGATAGAGTTGTTAAAGGTTTTGAGTTGTGAAATGTATATTTAAAAATCCTAGAATATTTATGCCAGTAACATGGTCGATATTTAAGTATTCCATTTTAATGATTTTTATTATATCTTTATTTAATAACGATTAAAGTTGTAAGTAAATTTTTAAGTTACTTTATCTTATTTATTTCTATTATTTATAGGCCTACTTTATAACCGTTGATTATGTAAAATAATGTTATTCACAGCAAAATGAAAAACAAGAATGTAAAATGTAATGTAAAATGTAAATTCAAAATATTTTAAAGTCGCAAATTTTCCAAAATATAATAAAAATAGTTTTTAGAGTATTGTTACTTGCAAAAAAATTTATTATACATTTGTAAGAAAAAATAATGAAATTCAAAAGATACTTTCTTCAATTTAATGGAAATCGTATATAATAATTATGAAATATAAATGTAAAAATTATAAAATGGGAGTTTTTATCTTTTATGTCTTACTTATGACAATTTTGACAGGTTTCCAAGATACAGGTGTCTAAAAATAGTGGATTTTGAATTATTAATAAGCAGTAATAGGGAGAGCAAACAGGAGTAAATATATAAAAAGGCTAAAAAGGCAGTTTGTAATTTTTTATGCAATCTAAGCTGTAATAAATATACATTTAAGTGTGCATGAACGAGCTACAATAGCTGAAGAATGCATTGTCGTATTGTTTTTGATTATTTACCGGCACTATACAATTAAAAAATCAGAAGATGTCAATATAATTATTTTTATTTAAAGTTTTAAAATTGATAAGCTAATATAATAATTTTTTATTTGTTTTTATTATTAAATTTTATTTTATCTTTTGTAACACTCTAAAGGAATTTAGTTTAAAAAAAAATTTAACAAAAACAGTTTTTATGATGTTCTGATTAACATTATTAAATTAATAGTCTATTTTGATATTCATTTTTGTGACAGAATTAAAATTAATTTTATGGTATATATATATATATATATAAGATTTTAATTTTTTTAATTTTTTTTTCATGTAAAATAAAAACTTAAACCAGCTTTTACATTAAAAAAATATAATGTATATGACAATTAGGTGAGGATGGAAATCTTGCGAGGTAGCGCAATCATTTTCAATTTAAATGAAAATTACTGAAAAGATAATATACAGCAATAAATCCGACTTGTTACTAAATATATAATGTAACTATATAATATATACATAATAAACTATATTACTATATAAATTAATAATAGAATTCAACTTATATTGACCATATAGTAACTGATAATTTAATAATATTGTATTATCCTTTCTAAAGTTTACTATGATAATAAGTAAATATACTTAGTACTAATTATATGTGTTACCAACCACCAATAATCACTGTTTGGTAGTTAATTTATGTTCGGTATGAACTTGTCATATTTTAAATTTTTTCCTTTTTTTATTGTTCGGACTCTATTCTATTGCTTCATATGTAGCCGGCCTACTATAATAGTGATATAATATATGGATATGATTATATAGTTTTAAATATAATCATATTTGTCTAATGCTCGCAGAAGCTATAAAGCTTGTACAAAGGCTTTTCAATAAACTCCGCATTACGGTACAATACATTATGAAATATTTAATCATTTTCTAGAGTGTACGGAGCAGATCATATTATCCAATATTATAATGAACAACAAAAAAAAAAATTTTTTTTTAATCATCTGCAAATAATTGCATATACTTAGGATAAAAAAAAATTAACTATGTAATTGAAACTATGTATTGAAAAAAAACCAATAATAATATTATATTAAATTATTCCAAAGAAACGTTTTTTATTAATTTATAATGTTTTTTTTTTTGTGTTTTTTTAAGTTTTAAAAAAGTAACAATAAAAAAGAAAAACTTTTAAGGATTGTCTTGAATATTCTTTCAAAAAAAAAAAACTACAACTCAACTTTTTCTTTTTGTTCTTTAATTTCTTAAAATTATTATATACACAAATAAAATTCAAAAACAAAAGAAAAAAAAAATATTTAATTCAAATAAAAATCTTAAAATATATTTAAAAAAAAAAAAGTCTTTTGTCTGACTTTTTTATAAAAAATCATGCATTTTTTCGTTTGTTCAAAGAAACGTTGAAAATCATCTTATACTTTCAAAAGCATTGCACTTGAAATTGCAATATAAACAATAAAAAGTTAAAAAAAAAAAAACTAACATTTCAAACTATAAGATAATAAAAATAATAAAACTTTATAATATGCTGGATTTAATCTCTTTAAATTCAGCCAGGAATAACTAAATTAGTAGAATAAAATAAAAAGAAAAAAAAAAAAGAATTCAATATTCATAGAATCGTAACTATTTTTTTTTTTTTGTTGTTTTAAGTTTGTAACTATTATAATACTTCTTCATCTTCAGAAGTTCTTCATATTCTTGAAAGAAACTCTTCTACATATATATTCATTCCTTATTTCTTGAATTTCAGAAAATTTTTTTTTTTAACAGGAGAAGACAGAAGCAGAAAAAAAAAAATCCCACTTATATTTTACAGTTGAAAAAAAATATTTTTTTTATTTTTACTTTTTTACTCAAATCATCGAATTATGTTTATAAGAAGTCAAATACAAATCTTAGTACTATGTACATACATATATATATATTCACCATTTCCACCGCGTTTTTAAACGTCAAGAAAAAAAAAAAACAGTTAAAAAACTTTTTAATACAACTAAAATCTACCATTAAAAAATCATGTATTTGTTTTTTATAAATAATTTCTTTTATGTATAGATATTCTTCGGGTATCTGTGAGTATGTCAGTGTCTGTGCTTGGTTACAATGTCTTAGATCTATCTATCAGTGGTAAGAAAAAAAAAATTTTTTTAAGTTTTTATTTTTTAAATATTTTTCTTTTTTATTTAATTTTTTTCCTTTTTTTTTTTTTATTTTCAATTTTCTGTAAGGAAAAAAAAAACTCAATTAGTTCAGGAACAAATAGAAAATGGAAAGAAGAGTAAAGGATACGATAGGGATCATAAAGATATTGAAAAAAAAAAGAAGATAGAAATAAAGGTAAGTTTTAATAGTAAAGTTAGATGAAAATTTTTTTTTTCTCTTTTGTTTTTGATTTTTCTTTTTTTGTTGAAATTTTTTTTCTCTGTTATTCTTTTTACGTATTTTATGAGATAAATTTTTACGGTCTTATTTGAAAGAACATTAATTCTCTACGGAATATTAAACTGAACATGAAACAAAAAAAAAAAAAATTAAATAAAGAAAAAAAAGACAAACTGGTATTTCATAATTTACAGGGTTTTTTTTTTTTTTTTTTGTATTTTACATGACTGTGTCAAAAAAGTTGATGAAAAGAGGAGGGGGTTAAGATGATTATCTGCAGAAATTTACTATCCCAAAAATTTCCTAGTTTTGTGTTAAGGGTCAAAAGTTATGCCTAAAGAAAGAAAAGAAATAGAAATTATATGGTTTATAAATTCTTAAATAAATACTAGTATTATCCATGTATAATATTATATTAATATAAAAAAAAATACAATGATTCAGGCAAAATACCTTAGGTATTGTATTCTTTGAAAAAGAAAAAAAGTTAATTCGAATATTAGTTAGATAATAAGAAAATCGGTTTTTGGAAGATTATCGAATTTTTTTAGCTTAGAAAAAAAAAAAAACAAACAAATGGTAGTAGTAAGTATTTTAAGTAAAGAATAATTGATCAGTTATTAAATTTGCTTCTTTTTTTTTTTTTTAAATATTAATTTAAAATAATAAATTTTATTTAAAATCTATTTTTTATTAAAAACAAAAAATTAATATTACTTTCGAATTTAGTAAAACTTACAATAATAAAATATTTCTTATATGTTTCACAAATGAAAATTTAACTGGTTTCGAATCCAATCGATTCGTAATACGGTTAAGATTTAAATCAAACATTTCATTGAAAAGTCTGGGGCCCTAACATTGGATTGGTTTATAATTATCATAAAATATACTATACGTATAGAATAAAAATAAAATAATTCTTGTGTATGATTAAAGATACCGTATACAATGGCGTTTATGATTCCAGAAACTGAAGTTAAGTCAAATATGAATAATAAGTGACTTAGTTGGTGCTTTCTGCTACTTATAAGTACAAAGCGCTTATACATAACTAAATTGAAAATTTAAATAACTAATTTTATTAGAATATATGAGGCAGCAGAAAAAAATAAACTTTTAACAAAGAACACAACAAAAAGCATCGCAAATTATCTTCTTCTACAACATATTTTTTTTTTTTTTTTTTTTTTTTTTACGAGGGACGATGGAAAACATCAAAAGTCACTCAAAAGAACTGCACGAGGTTCCTCTGAGTAGTGTTGGACTCTAACCAACCAAAACCACCCCCTTTAAAACCAAACTATAGGATTGGACCTTTTAATACTAATCATATAATGTACAGCTTGGTTTTGGGGAAAAGGATTGGGGAAGGATTACTTGGGTGTTTGAATATAGGAAAATTGGGATTATGGAGGATGAAGGGAAAAATTTGGATAGTTATTTTGAAGAAGGATGTTAGTGTTCTTCTTGAATTTCGATATATCGTACACAAATGAATTACCAACTTTTGGGAAGACATGTGCGGGCAGCAGGTTCCATAAACGCGACGTGCGCATGACAAACAAATTTCCGAATGTTGTATTGAAAGATAATGAATAAAATGTGATAAGAAACACCATACTTTTGTTCTGGTAAAATAACTAAATCATAATTCATAAAGAAGAACATCTAAAATAAACTTTATCAAACCTTTCTAAGGAAAATAAAATCACATCGTATATCCCTAAATTTATATTTAAATTATAAATCTAAATTTTTAGTCACTAATTATTTCGTACACGTATTTGCAAAATAATCAAAAGAAATTTTTTTTATAAAATTTATATGTGATATATAAAATATGAATTAAAATTGTATAACTTCAAGTTACTAAATATTACTGATAAAGTTTGTGTTAAGATTAGAAAAACCATTTTAAATTATTTTAATTTTAACCTTGTATCGGTGAAAATTGTATCAGTTCAAAATAGACTCCTGGAATGACTTTCTGTTAACCTTTTTTTATTTGACTCATTTGATAACTATTAATATCTGATTAAGTTGCAAAATATGTTAAATATATTATATGAACAGTTTTTCTTAAAAAATTTATTTTATAAACTTTTCTTATAAAAAATGTATTCACTTTTAATTTTTTTTGATAACCCTGTATTTTATGAAAAATTTCTTTTTTCATATTGAAGAGCGAACATCAACAAGAATTTTTTTAATTTTTATATTTTCTAAAGAAACAATTTTTGTTTTGCTCTTGTTTTTCTTTAAGAAATTTTCCATTATTATAATACGGAAGCAATTGGAAGAAATTTTCTCGACTTTAAAAAAAAAAAAGAGAAAACAAACAAATTAAAATAAAAAAATAAATTATTATAAGATGGAAACACAAGAAAAAAAATTTCAAATTCAAATTAAAATAAATTTTAAAAAGAAAAAAAGTAATGAACAAATTTATAATTGAGTCTTACAATAATGGGGGACTTCCAACAAGTTTTCTTCTTATAGTACCACTTATATTAATAATAAACTATAAAGTTAATTTGATATTACTAAATTTTGTTATTTTAAAGTATATTAAGTATATTTAATTAATTTTAAGTTTTTAAAAGCTTATAGTTAATCGGCTTCATAATCAAATTAAAAATTTTATATAAAAGATTATAATTATAAATTAGAATAATATCGTTAAGTGTTATTTAACTGCAAAATGGTTATAATATTTAAAAATTATTCAATTTTTTTAGATAATTGAAATTATTGAAATAAAAAAAAATTTTCAAAATTAAAACCAAAAATTTCAGAACTAAGCTTAGCATTTATATACGTTTTTACGTAACATTTGTATGTATAGAAAGTTTTAGTTTTTCCCGGTTTGTGTTCTGCAGCTTCTATAATCAGCATTTAATAATTAAATAAAGAGGATCTCAGTTTTCTAGGAGATAAAAGCGTATAAAATACTATGTTTATACTAAAAACATCGAGGGAGAGCATGGATTCGAATCCCACATACGTCGTAAGAAAAAATTCAACCTTACAATATGTAAGAATAAAGAATAAAATAAAATTTATTTAATAGACAATCAAATATCAAATTTTTAAAAGTTTTATTAATAACTTCAATATACATGTTTTTTTTTTTTAAAGTTTTATAAACACTATTCATTGAAATATTGGAGCTTTAGATCTATTTTATAGATATCTTGTAGGGAATGACACATGTTTTATTGAATTAAAATCCATTATACCTCCTTTTAAACTATTCCTACTTAAAACCAGAGAGGCTGCAGATACCGATTTTTATATTTTGGAAATCCATAGGTGGTTTATGGAATTCGTTATGGAAACTCATTTGTTGTAAATACAACTGGTATTTGGAATATGCTTATCCATCTAATGTATTCCTCTCTGTGTTCCATCCTAAAATTTGCAATTATTCAAAAATAACCTTTTTTAAGTTCGTTTTGAATTTATCATCCAATTTCCTCTTGTGATTCTATTTTCCTTCCTCATTTCCTATTCCATTAGGCAAACCAATACCAACACTGTATAAAAGAATTATTTCAGTTTGGCCAGCGTTTAAAAAAAAACTATAAAACATCCAGAAGGTATCTTAATAAAGTAGAAAAATAAGAGCCTTTACGTAAAAGTGAATCGAAAGAAAATAAAATCCAAAAATGCTACATTACATGAACGCGATACAATGAAAAATATAAATTACGAAGTAAAAAAAAATAATCGATGACAGAAATGTTGATTGGTTTAGAGAAATGTTTATTTGTATCTTTCCATAGAAATATTTGATTTGTATCTTTTAAAAATGTCAAATTTAGTACAAAATAAACTTCACAAAATACGGAAGTGGAAATATTTAAAATATACCAGAGGTTTGAGATTTATAATAAGTCAATCTAGGATAAAATATCGTGTTGAATAATTTTTATAAAACAACAATATCTGGCAAAAATTCTCACCGATTTTTTCCAACCATTTGTTTTTCTTCTTCTTTATTCGTAGAAGGCTTTTATTGTCAATTTGATTATTATTTTTAATTTTAAAAAGAATAAACAGATTAATAAGTTAATTGGCATATTTTCGAAAATAAAAGAAAATAATTGAAGTATTACAGAAGAAGAACAGGCGAAGTTTAAAAAAAAAAAAACGTTCAAAACATATTTACACTGAGTTCTGATTTCTTGAAATATAAATTGGATTTTCTATTCTGAAAACGTTTAATATTGTAATAAAATATATTTTTGTAGCTTTTATATATAGCTTTGCATTTATTATAGACCTAAAATTAATCGTAAATAATAAATAAGTATTTATATATAAAATAAAATTTATAAAAAAATACTTATTTATAACAACGTAAAAATATCCTCTATAAATAAGTATACCTAATAATAGAAAATTATATGAAATAATATTGATATATGTATTTAAAAATAACATATAAAACAATTTTAACAATACTATATTTAAAAATTCCTTAATAAAAGTTAAAAGTCCTAAATACAAAAAAAAATTAACTTCTACAGTAATTGATATAGTGAAGTACTTAAGATATATTCTATGAACAAATCCCTATAGTGCCATTTTCTATCATTTCTTATTACCGAATCAATTTTCAATACTTATTGTTCAATATATTGACCTGATCATACTTTTTCTACAAAATTTTTCTTTTAGTGTCTTCAAACCACGGTATACCACGAAATATACCATTATAATTTTATTTTTATTTGATAAATTCATAACTTTAAAACTTCTTCTGAAGCTTCTATAGAATCCTGACAAATAATCATCAATTTGAGTAGGTCTTGCTACTTAGAATGATGATTTCCTATTTTTTGATGTATAATAAGGGTGCAGGAGGAAATCTACAAAACGGTTCAGAAACTATTAAAATAAAAGTAAATTTAGTTTCATTTTTTCCAGTGCCATTCTGACAAAAATCGCTTTTAGTAATGAATTCTATACCGAAAGTTCCAATATATATATATAATATCTGGTATAAAAAATCTTATATCAGAACTAATAAGATTTTTTAAGTAAATTTTTTTTTTCTTCTCATGACATACATACATACATGGATATTCAATATATGTATTTATTATAAACATGAGGTAAATGAAAATACACGGTGCAGGGTCAAAACCTCTGTGAGACAAAAGTTTCATTGGGCTGTTGACTTACCACTATAAGACAAAAGCCCTAAAAACAAAGGTTAAAAATCCCATAGGACTTCTAGCTCATCGAAGTGAGTCAGAAGTTCCAATTTTGTTTTTATAATGATAATAACTGATAATGTAATAACATCGCTTAAACTAAACTTTTTAGACTAAACTTTAGTTTATGCTTCGGGCAACTATAAAATAAGATACATTTATTTTCCATATTCCGGCCAGTCCAGATATATATATATAAATATGTACATATATATCTTTAGAGGGATTTTATAGTCGATTGCGAAATCAGATTTGTCCCTTTTTCCAGAATATATGTATATGTATTTCTGAAATTCTGAATTACAAGCGAATTTAGAATTAAAAATTTTTTTATACATTCTGAAACAAGCGTATACTTAACCCTGATTTTATAGCCAAATCTAAAATCCCTCCTAATTCGGAATCTCATATATACATATACATATATATATACATATTCTGGAAAAGGCGTATAACACTGATTTTGTGAGCAACTCTAAAATCTCTCCTAATTCAGAATCTCATCTATACACTCGGAATCTCTCTTTTTCCAGAATATGTATATATAAATAAATAAGGAGGGATTTTAGAGTTGGTTACAAAATCAGAGTTATATTCCTTTTCCAAAATTTTTTTTTAAATATATGTGTATGTAATATTCTGAATTAGGAAGAATTTTAAAGTTGAATTCAAAATTAGTATAACTCTTTACAGAATATTTATATATATATATCTATGTGCATATCGGCTTTTCTGAATTAAAAGGGTTTTAGAGGTGGATTCAAAATCAGGGTTATTCGCCTTTTACAGAATATTTATATGATATTAATATGCGAGGTTCTGAATTTAGAAGGATTTTAGAGTTGGTTAAAAAATCATGGTTGTACTGCTTTTGTACTGAAAATTATTTTCTATTTCAATGGAAATTTTTAATTCACTTTAGTGAGATAAGAGGCGCGTTAAAAAAGCCCGAAGTCCCATTGGGACTTCTATCTTTAACAGTAAGACAAAAGTCCCATGAGACTTCTGACTCATTCGGACTTCTGACTCATTGTGACTTCTGACTCATTGGGACTTCCGACTCATTGGGGCTTCTGACTCATTAGGACTTCTGACTCATTGGGATTTCCGACTCATTAAGATTTCTGACTCATTGGGACTTCTGACTCATTGGGACTTCTGACTCATCGGGACTTTTGATCCTCCACCAAATACACTTCAAATTTTTGTAATGAAATTTAACATAGAAATAAGTGTGAAATTTTTTTATTGATCAGATTCAGGAAAGTTTTTTTTTTTTTATTATTTTTTTAATGAACTGACAAAATTTTATAAAAGACTTTCAAAACAATTTCAATAATGTTTGAAAAACAAACAGAAAATTATTAAAAGCCACAAATGGGTTTTTTTTTTCGTGAAAAATAATGAAAATGAAAAAAAAAACTTCAAAAAAAACAGAATTCTAAATAGAATAGAAAATTTTTAAATTTTTTTTGTTAGGATAGAAAAGAAAATTTATCTAATAAGCTTTTCATTATTTGTTTATATAAAAGTAGAAAAACAAAATATATTCTATGAATTTCTTCATTTCAATATTTTATATATTTATATTCTAATTTTGTTTCAGTTTTTACTTCAACATTTAGTTTTTCTTTTCCTAATTATTTGTTGTTTTTTTTGTTGGTTGTTTTTTGCTTTTTTTTTTTTTTTTGCTACCATTATTATTTTTCTAAGGAATTTTGTTTTTTTTTTTGCAGAAAATATTTAAAAAATTTTTTGTTTTTGTTCGCCTAAGAATTTTCCATAATAAATTTTTGTTTTTTTTCCTTGGAAAAAAGTTTTTCGTCTTGCTTTGCATTTTATAACTTTATCAAAATATTTAAATATAAATACGAAGAGAAGAGAAATTTTAAATGGTTAAGAAAAAACTTCAATGTTTTTTTTTTCTGCAAGAATATGTTTTTCTTTTCAATAATTTTGGGAAAAAAAAGGCAAAACATAATATAAATGAAGAAAAAGTTTTTGACTTGTTATTTTTTTTTCCCCAAAAATATTTTAATTTATTTATTTATGGGATTTATTAATTAGGGAAATTTAATCACCTAATAGTCAATTTTTTGTTTTTAAATTCAGCAGATTTCCAGATGATGTTTTTGCGTAATTATTTACTTTATCGCTTACTACTGTTTTTTTTTTCTTAATAATATTAGTTTTCCCATGGGTTTAATTTAAAGTTTTTTTTTTCTACCACAAAAATAATATTAAGTAACGTTTAATTTGCATAAGTTTTTATATTAATAATTATTTGTTCTTAAAAAGATTGAAAGATTTTTAGAAGCAAAGATATACGATAATTTAGTGTTAAATTAAGGAAATAAATTTATAACTTTATTCATATGCAGCACTTGATGGAAGTCATAATCATAATGTATAGTTTCAATGATTTCTTTTGAATTTTTTTGCAGTTTCTACTTTGTATTTTTCTTTTTTAAATGCTAAAATTACATAATTAGATGAGCATAATTTATTTTTCCTTTTCCTAATATTTCAATTTAATACCTATTTTATGCCCCAAAATAGGTATTAAATGCTCGTATGTGTTACGACCCCCCATCAGGTGATATCTAATAGTAGTAATTTTTATATTGTTTATTATAGTCCCTACTAGTTTATTTTATAGTATTAAATAAATAATTTTGTAAAAAAAGATGCAGCCATATTATCAACAGCTTAATGAGAATAATAATTAAAGGTTCAACCTTAGTCTAATAGCAATAAATCTAATAATAAGTGACTTAGTGGAGATGCTATACTCTTTAGATTTACTCTATACTGTTTAGATAAAAATTATTGGATTATGAAAGATATTCCATTGAAGTTATAAGCGATTCCTGATATTATTCAGATTTATTTTAATATAAAAACAATTTAGAATTTAAAACCAAATATTCTTAAAAGCACACATTTTCAAAAAAAAAAAAACAACAAAAAACCCTTTAGAAAATTGTCACCTGCACAAAATTTTGTAATTTTTATTAGAATTTTTTACATAAAAAAAAAACATTGTGAAAGATACAATTTCTTCAATTTTAAGGAAACCCTATAGAAAAACGTAAAAAATTTTCTAAGGTTACATATTCTAAATGATTTTTTTTCTTTCTTAAGGTTCTATCTAAAAGCATTCCCGATATATGAGAAAGCAATATCTTTCTAAATTTTATTATGATATAATGGTATACGTAAATAATTAATCATATAATTTTGAAATTGATTTATATAATAAAAAAAATTGTCTTGCTGTTTGACGGTTTTAGATTAAAAAAATATTAAGCAAAACTTGAGATATACTTTATGGAGTTACATGAAAATATTATTGCAGACAATTAAAATTACAAAACAATTAAAAATCTAATAAACTTTTTCTCCCAAAAAAAATTAAAATCATGCATTTGAAGGTTCAATTTTCTTAAATATCTTCATTAATCCAAATCAAATTAATATAAATAATAAATCTTGCAGATCCTGCATTAAACATTTAACATTCAAAATGCCAAAAAAAAAACTTTTACAATAATATTTTTCATTTGTTTTTTTTTATCCTTTTTTTCTTTCAACCTTTAATTAGATTACAATTACTTTTTGTTTCCTATTAAAAAGCACAAAAAAAAACAAAAAAAGATTCTTTTTTTTATTAATATTACAATGTGGTAACCCTAATAAATACCAAATACAATATAATAAAATATAATATTAAAACAAAAAAAAAAAAATATTGAAAGTAAAAAAATTTGTACATTAAAAGTATAAAAATTGTGAAATGAAAATTTCCAGGTCATTAGTTCCACCTTTTTAGTTAAAAAACATGAAGAAAAACTTTAAGAAAATTAATAACCAAAAAAAAAAATTTTGTACTTATATATAATATAGAAAATTTGGAATAACAAGGAAATACAAGAAAAATTAGAAAAAAAAAAACAATAAAAAGAAAAAAATTTGACGACAAGGATGAAAAACAAAAAAATAAACGGCCAAATAACGATGATATAGGAAAAACAAAAAACACAACTAAAAATTTAACCTTACAACACACAAAAGCAAAAAAAAAAAATAAACAAAAGAGAAAAGCCTTTATATCAGGTGCAAAAAAAAAACTTAATCACGTATTTCCCTTATCCTTTCTTTTGTTTCTAATTTTTTTTTTTTTTATCATTCCAATAACGGTAAACGTACGTAAAAAAATAAATAAAATGAAACTATACCAATTCTCTGTATAATCTTTAGCAATTTTTCTACTTATTTTTTTTTTTTAGATGTTTATACACTTATACATGCATATAAAGTACATATATGCGAATATTTTTTGTTTTTACTTTTGTACATTTTAAATCTAAATCTTATGTATGAAAATATAGTAACGGTATTTCTTTATATATTATTTAATTCAAAAATATAATATGAAGTTACTTAGGTTCTATTGAAAAGAATATAATATAGAGAATATATGTATGTATGTGCACATATGAATGTGTTAGTATTTATTTTTTCTTATTAATTTATTTTTTGATGCTACATCTAAAC
Organism: Poecilobothrus nobilitatus; assembly: GCA_947095535.1. NCBI lineage: Eukaryota > Metazoa > Arthropoda > Insecta > Diptera > Dolichopodidae > Poecilobothrus > Poecilobothrus nobilitatus. The sequence continues at coordinate 220,640,658 of OX352773.1, read as the reverse complement.
ATGTCCTGCGGTATTTTTTTTTTCTTGTTATTATTCTTAGTATTCGAATAAAAATATAAAATAATATTTAAAAAAAAATATATATATATGTATATATATTACCTATGTACACCACGTACTAATAAGTACATCGTTCTTACCTATATATATTATAAGTATATATAAATAGTAGCATTTAGTTAGGGTTTTTTAATAAGGATAACATTTAATTAAAAAACCTGTTAAATGAAAAATATAATAGACCAATCGGAACCAGGCATTTAAAAAGAAATAATTTTAAATGCTTTAAATTTTAGATCGCTATAGTTTAAAATATCTAACAATGGATAGAAGTTTACTTGAAACTTTCCGAATCACCAAACGAAACAATACATATTGTACCATATAGGTTCTAACCTAATGTTTGGTTTAAAAGGGGAATGGTATTCAAGTCCAAAACTATACCAAAGATGTCATTGATGTTTTTCAAGAGCCCCACCTACTCTCGAAAAAAAAAAAATAATACAAGTCAATCAATATGAAAATCATGAAAAATTTAATTAAATACAGTAATTGTATCTGTTCAAAATATTTACCAAATTTTTTAATCTAAGTGTAAACATGAGATCAGCTACATTTCTTTTTTATTAAATTCCAACTGTATTATGTCAAATACAGTTGGAATATTAAACATATATAGAATATTAAACTGTACCAGTCGTTATTTATAATACTACTTATGAATCGATACTATACACAAATAAATCACAATGATCAAAGCAATCATTCAAATAACCTTGAATATTAGTACGAACGGAAGTAATTTATTAATTTGCAAAACGCTTACCACATTTTCAATGTAAAAATTTAATGAATAGAGGCCTAGTGGGTAAGAACGTATAAAATAGGCTGTAAACACCGAGAGAGTGTGGGTTCGAGTCCCACACATGTTGTAAGAGTTATTCCCCCTTACGACATTTATAATCAAGCCTGAACTGTGCAAAATCGATCAACTTATATGCTTGAGTAAGAATATATGAGTATATTTTATATCTAAATTGTTAGAATTCAGTTCTTTAAAATAAAAACTGTTATCCGTAGGTAACGCATCGCTTACTTCATAATTTCTCATTCATTTATTCTAAATTTGTCTATAATAAATTCATTTATTAGAAATTCCACTTTATCTTTAAAATAAAATATTGTTATTTGTATTTTTCTTACACCTCTTCATCCATTGTGTGAAAACAAACAAAAATTGACAAAATAGTTAAAACATATAATGTGAATTCTATAAACAATTTAGGGAATTGCTAAAGTATAGAATATTTATGGAAAAATATTACAATAATGATTTTTCAGAGATGATTAATTGAAAAGCTCTGGTCATGAAATAAGGATAAAATGCTTATAAGATTACCATGTATGAGTGTCGGTTTGATTTCCACTGGTATTCAAAATGTAAAAGTAATAATTTTGACATAATAATGCCATTTTCATTACAAAAATTTTTCATAGAACTACCCCAGTATTGCATTTATTGGGTTAAGGCCTACTAAATTCAATATTCTACCATAAAAACTAGAGAAGAGAAGGAAAAATTAAAAAAAAATTGACAAAACATGAAAACATTTTTGACAAATCTGTAGTAATTTTAGTTTACCTTCAGCTTACCTATTTTCAATTTTTGATAACAATTACAATATTGTACAACACACAAAAGAAAAAAATCATTTTCAACATTATACAACACATAAAAATAGAAAAGTCCTTATTGGAAAATCTTCCATATTCAACCAATAACGTTTATAAAAAAAAAGTGTAAATATTTTCTTTTCTTTGAGGATTAAAAAACAAAAAAAAAATAACAAGAACAAGAACAACAATAAAAATATAAAAAACGAAGAAAGTATAAAATAGCATAAGAATGTCTTTTATATGCCCAAAGGCACTATATATGGACCCTATATATACATATATATATAGATGAACCTAATATTATAACAGTTTTAGTGGTGGCGTGCAGCAAGAACTTAAATACCCATAGAACGCATCACAAACGATAATATAATGAATAAAATAACAACAATCAAATGAAAATATATATATATATATATATATATATATATATATATATACATATAAATAAATTAAACAAATAAAATATATTTACTATCATTCATATGTATACATGTATATATGTATATCTTTTTTTTTTTTTGCTTTTGCTTTTAAAATAAATTATTTATTCGTATATATATATATCCATTTTTTTTTTTTTTGAACATATGCATGTCTATATACTATACATATATATTTATATAAAGAATGTAAATATAAATGTATGCATGTATGTATTTATATAAATGACCATTATATAAGCTATTCAATATTATTAGGAATGAGTAAATGAAAATGATGACAATTAAACCTTAAATTAATTATAACGAATAAAATGTTTTTATTGTATTGTGTGTTTTATAATTTTTTTATTTATTTATTTTTATATATTACTAAAACCATTAGCTATATACTTAAATCATTATAAATTCAATAAGAATATTAATTTATAAAGTAATGTTATTTATTTAGTATAGTAATTTATATTTATATTTTATACATATTTATATTTATACATATTTTATATTTTTTATCACAAGATTAATACGTCATGACGTGTTTAAATACTAAGCCATCAAGCGAGTTATAATTAAATGTTTTATTGCATATATGTAGGCTCTATCTATTCTTTTTCAATTTTTAATAATTATTAATAATTTTTTAATTTGATGATTATGAATAAATGAATAATATTTTAATTTGTAAAAAAAATTTGAAACTTTTTTTAATTTTTTATCATATGTAAATATTTTTTTTTTTTTTTGAATTACTTTAGTATAGATTTTGGTATATGATTACATGTATTTTTGACCAGTAATAGTATGTTCACAAACTCCGAAATCGAGTTGATTATCATGTACAAAATGAAGTAAAATGTCAAGCGTTCACAAACTGTTTTTGGAAATCAAGAACGTGTAATTTGACATATTTTTGTTTATATTATTGTTTCAAGAAAATAAAAAATTAAAATATAAATAAAAAATTAAAAGTTATTGTTAAAGTTAAGTTATTGTTAAAAGTAATTAAATAAAATAATATTTGAAAAAATTTAAAATAGATTTGGAAATTAACAATTTAATGGAATCTAATTCCAATTAAATTTTTTTTTTATATCTTTTTTTCATTTTTATTTTTCCGTCTACACAATAGAAAATATTTCCTTTTTGAATTTGCTGCTATCGATAAAATTTTTGTTTTGATTTTTGACAACAAATTCAAAAAAGCAAGGGTTATGAAAAATTTTTTAAAATAATCTAAAATCGAAAAAAAAAATCGAAAATTCATGGACGAACAACGTGATTTTATTTGAAAATCAAGTAACTCAAGTAACAAGCTGATTTTCTTTGACAGATAAATTTTTGAAAAATGTATGGGAAATCAAGAAAAAAAAAGAACGAAATGAACTTAATTTTCGAAATCATCTCGATTTCTCAGAATCAAGTGTTTGTGAACATAAGCTAAAGAAAATAAAAATTTGATAGAGAAATTTCTCTCAAAATTTTATTATAAAATGTAAGGAATCAATTTTTCGTTAATTCATTAACCTAGACTAATTATAATTTTGCATTATAGTATATAAGAATTAATATATTGGAAAAATTTATATAAATAATGAATTTAATTATATTTTTTTAAAGCGCGTTTTTTAATATGATACAATATCGCAATGCAATCAACATTTTCAGGATATTTATTCTTATCCTAACCCTAAGTATAGGAAAACCTCAGAAAGCATAAATCCTGTACTTAGACAATTTTTTATGTACTTCCGTTTTAAATGTCTGGAGATGATTTATTAATTAGTTTTCATTTGCATTAATACGTCAACTTTGAGTAAATTTCCCCTTAAAGTATGCAATTTCTTAATTTATTTCTATTTGATTGCGACAAAATGTTTTTTCAAATTAGAAAATTAAAAAGTTAAATTATTACATTAGGGATGATTTAGAAAAATAAAAAATTTGCAAAAATAGAAGAATAACAGTAATAATATGAGGAATAACATGTGGAAATAGAAGAGCTTCTAATATTGTTCTATGAATTTTTAGAAATTAATATTGTGGCGGAATTATTTTCTTCAATATTATTTCATAATTTTTTTTTTTTTTCGTTTTTCTTTAACCAAAGTTAAAAAATTTATAAGTTGGTTAAATTATTACTGGGTAGTGGGTATTATATTATTAGTTATGAATTTTTTATTTAAAGTAATTGTTAGACTGATATATGTAATTTTATTTTGTTTTTTTTTCTTTTTCTTTTTGTTTTTGTTTTCCATTTTTTTTTGTTTTTTTAAGATTCCTTGTTGTTTTAATTTTAAAAGTTTTGTAAATGCTAGAAAATCAAAAGTAAAAGTTTTACTTGTAGGAGGGACTGATATGTGTTTTTTTTTTAACTTTGTAATTTTTAATATTTGAATTATTTTATTAAAATAAAGAAAAAATAAGCCATATTAATAAAAAAAACAAAAAAAAAAATATGAAATGGTTAATTATTTAAAACATTACAATATTATTAAGAATATACAATAAAAAATTCTTTTATTAATTTCTATTGAAAATTAATAAATAATTTGTTAAATATAAAGTTTACTTAATTATTTATTAAATTTAGGTTTCAAAATTTTCAAAAAGTTAAAAATAAAAATAATTTAATATTGATATTATTTAAAAATTAAATAATTTAAAAATTATAAATAAAAGTTTTTATAAAAACAAAGAAAAATATTTACTAATTTAAAATGTATATATACTGTATTGTATGTATACTTAATTAAAATATTTGTAGTGTATTTACAATATATTTAAATAATAAAAAAAATTTAATTAAATTTCAGGAATTTATTACTAATAATAATACAATTTTATATAGTTATCATATACAATATATAAATTTTATTGAATGATTGAATAATTGAATTTTTTTGTTGTTCAATATTAATTATTTATCCCTTAAGAGTTTTCTTATAAGCTTTTCATATAAACATATTACATTATGTTACTATAGATATAATTTATATAAGTTCAGAATTCTTACCTAGTTTATTTCTATACTTGCGCCATCCATTACTTCAGATTAAACAAAAAATTTATATAAAATATATATTTTTGATATTGCATTTAATAAGTTATCGTAGTGACAATAATCACAAAATAAAACATTATACCTTTGAATTTGTAGGCACGCTCAATAAATTATGTAAGGTTAAAATAATCTTTTATTTTTTGATTAAAATTTCTTTTGTGCTATGACTTATTTCTAATACTATTTATTTTGTTTTTATTATGTATTAAATATACGGTTTTTACTTAAAAAAAATATATTTCAGATTTAAGTGCAAGCATTTTCTTTTTTAATGCAAGGTTTTGTTTTTAATTAGAGCAATAATTTTATTTAGAGCAATTTTTCCTTTTTAAGTTCAAGAAATGATTTGTAACTGAATTTTATTTTAATAAAAATTTTGTCTGATGGAAAGTGTCTTCTTTTAAATTTTATAAAAAAAAATCCTAGCTATAATATGTCTTATAGCCTAGTCTGACAAATTTTTTAATATTAAGATACATATAATTATATACAAAATTACTAATATCAGTAACATCCACTAACTTCCTATATTTCTCATTTTATTTTATTCCTATTTTCCCAATCCCCAAACCAAACAGTACATCGTACCATAGATTTTAACCTAATGTTTGGTTTAAAAGGAAGGTGGCTTTGGTTTAGTTGGTTAAAGCTTAACACTATCAAAGAGAATTGGCGAGTTGATTACATTGGTGCTTTTCGAGATTCCCACTTATCGTCGGAAAAAAAAAAATGTAAAAAAAGTAAATGCTAAAGCTTGCATTTAAAAAGGAAATACTTATCTTTAAAATTGAAAACTTCCACTTTAACTGAAAATACTTGTATTTAAAAAAAAACTTGCACTTAGAGTGGAAATACTTTTTCTTGAAGTGAAAACGGTATATTTTTATTTTATAATATATATTTGATCGAAAGAGGGATTTGATACTTTTTTAGTAATTGTCCTTTGAATCAAAATTACTTACGACCATGTATTTAATCTCTTGTGACATTGGTACGCGCGCAATAATATAACAGTATTTATTTTTATTTAAACATTAATTAAAAAATTTTACAAAAATCAATATTAATACTGTTGTTTTATAAAAGCATAGTCAAATTAATTTAACTAATTTATCATAACCTTAAATTTAAATAAAATAAAATAACATGGTAAAAAAATTACAAATTTGATTATTCATATTTATAAAGTGACCAACCATCAATTATATTTTCTTATTGTTTAATTTTTATCTGACATAGACAAATCACATTTCATTTTATCTGCATTATTGTTACCTTAGTTATTATATTATTATTGTTACCATGTAGTCTGTCTAGTATAGTAATATGTCCAATATCTGGACATGATTTTGAATACAATAATTTTTATCTATAAAAATGGCTTAGAATCAGAGTTTTTTTTAAAGTTATGGTTATTTATTTTTATGATTTTCGTTTGCTTGTACAAATATTTATTAATAACTAACTCTTAAGAATACGTTCTTTTGAACTAACATATTTTTTCGATTAAGCTTACACTAATATTTTACCACTTATATTGTGCGAAACATATTATTAAAATATTGATTGCATATTTATAGGATTCAGATTTTATATTTAGTAGATTCCTATCTAAATAAAATATTATTTTATTTAATAAATGTATTTATAAATATAATATTATGTCGAAAAATTATTCTTTTTCTCAATTACAAAAAAATAAAAAATTTATTTTTATTAATGGTTAAATAGAACTAAATAAAACTGTCAAAAAAAAAGTTTTGTTTTCAATTCTCCAAATATGTTTCATATCATCGTAAATGACAGAGTTAATAAAAGTAGGTTGTAATTTCTTTAGAACTTTTCAGTTATTTTAAATTCATTTCAAATTTATTCTGTCAAACTAATAACAAAATCATAAACATTTTTTTTTTTAAATTGTTTTTTTTTTTTGTGTTTTGTATGCCTAAAATAATATTTAAAATAATTGGCATAAATATAGAAGAAAAAGTTTATTTTGCTCATTCTTTTTTAACTCATATACTTTTATAATTATGTTAAAATGTTCAATAAATTCAAAAAAAATAAAAATAGAAATTAAATTTTAATTTTTAAAATACATATTTAAAAAGTAATTTTTACTCATATTTTATACTGTAGGTTTAAAATTTAGAGAAAATTACAAATTGATATAAATATAATTATGTGATTTTTTGTAACGTTCCTGTTCCTGTTCTTTTCTTCTATTAAAAATTTATATTTTATAGTTTTGAAAATATATATGTAATTTTTCGTGTATATAATTTAACACAATTTACACAAATGGGTTATTTAAATCCTCTTACCAGAATTTAACATCTCTTAAGGCAAATCTATTGTTTTATTTATAACTTTCCTAAAAAATTTCCTATATACTTTTTAAAAACTTTAGCATTTTATCCTACGCAAAAATTATGATATTTTAATTAAAAAAAAATAATTAATGTTTAATATTTATATTAAATTTTATTTTCACTTTAAACATTTATTAAAATTTTTAAATTTGAAAATAATTTTTAATTTGCAAACTAACTAACTCCTTTTAAAGAATAACTGTTGTCTTCGACTTTTGGGAAGCGAATTAATTTCTTTTTTTTTTCTAATTTAATGCTTCAGCATATATAAAAAAAATTGTGCATAAAATAACAGTAAAGAAAAAAATGAACACAGTTATAGTATTTTTAATTTTCAAAGAAGTACCTAAATTATGTCTACTAATACTTAAATTAGACCGATAATAATTTGAATTTTATTGTTAATATTTGCTCTTCTGTTTATATTTTAAGCAAATCTTTCAATATAATAAATGTATACTGCCGAGACGTTTAAACATATAAATTATTAGGTTTTTTTTTCCAGGAAAAAGTAAATATGATTGTCTTTGTCGACATTGAATGATCTTCAACAGTAGAGTAATGTTAATTATTTTTTACATACTTATGTATTAAAAAATAATTGTTTTTTTTTTTTGTTTTATTTTTATAAGTCATTTGTTAGTGATTGATTTGAAACCAAAAATAAAATAATACGTAAAAAAAATATTTTTTAAAATAAGCTTTTATCGAAACCAAATTCGCCCCCTAAAAAGTAGAAAATAAAATTGATTGCAAAACTTTAGCTTTTTTGACTGTTATAATATAAAAGTGAATTGCTAGTGCAAGCATTTTGGACTGTTATAATATAAAAGTAAATTGCTGGAATAAAGTTAAATAAAAATCTAGGAAATTTGAGGTTCGTGTTTCTTTTTTATTCTAGCAATTTACTTTTATATTATAACAGTCCAAAATGCTTGCACTAGCAATTCACTTTTATATTATAACAGTCAAAAAAGCTAAAGTTTCAATTTATCAATGCAATCAATTTTATTTTCTACTTTTTAGGGGGCGAATTTGGTTTCGATAAAAGCATATTTTAAAAAATATTTTTTTTACATATTATTTTATTTTATACTTTTTAGTTTTAAATGAAATACATAATTTGAATTTAAAAATATGGGATATTTTTTATTTATACATACATTAATTATTGTTTCTGATATAAAATACGTTTTATAATTTTATACCAAATGTTTAAGTAAATTAAGAGACGTTAAATCGATTCCATTACAGCAAGAGTAAAAATTTTTTATTCCAGAAACTCATAAATAATGAAAGTACCTCGAAGGGTAAAATATGTACCAAAATACTGTTATTATATAAATATTACAATCCAACAACATAACTCGAATGAAAATGATATACATAAATGTACTTTACTGTATATTTCTATAGTATACTATTAGTAGTATATCGTATATCCAAATAAACATCTAACCTTGAACACCTACCTACCTACCTAATCGCTTAATAAGATCATGCAGTAAAAAATGTTGACAAATATCTTGATTTAAATTATAAACAAATGGAGCAGAACAAAATAATTTAGGAAATTAGTTTAACATAATATTATTTACATACGTACGTACATACTTACATACGTAGTTTTAATTTTTTGCGTTGACAAAATTTTGTTTGTAAATCATAATTCGTAATGCGCAAAAGCATAATTTTCTAATGATCTTCACTTTTTATATTCTTTACTATGTATATACATACAAAAAAAATATTATGTATGCATGTATTTTGATTTGGCAATTGGAATTATTTTGAATAAAATTTTATATGTGTATCTATATAAACAATATACATAATAAATGTTCCTAAATAAAACAGATAAAACATTAATTTTTAACGCCATGCATATTCAATATGCAATAAAGAATGTTGACAACAAATATTCTGATTTAAATCCTAAACAAATGTTTTAAAACAAAATAATTAAGCAACATAAAAATATTGTACCTATATATTTTATGTTTTGCTAAATCCTAATACAAAACAAAATGTACACATCAAGATTGATTGAACTAAATTATTATAGGAGGAAAGATCAAATAATATGTGTGTATTATACATAAAATTTTATTAAAAAATTTATGATGAATACAGTTAACAAAAAAAAAAAAAATGTACGTACACGAATTGGATTCGAACCAAATCACTCTTACTTTCAAAACCTGCACACTCTCCTCTGCACTATACAACACTTAAATATTTAATGAACGTATTACGAACATAAAATCTTAATTTTTAACCATGTATATTCAATATGCATTAAAAAATGTTGACAGTAAATATTTTGATTTAAATCCTAAACAAATGTTGTAAACAAAATAACTTAGCAACATACATAAAAATATTGTATGTATGGATTGTGTTCGAGCAAGGATTCGAACAAGATGATCTCCACTTTTGAAACATGTACACTATCCTCTGCACCATACTACACTTACAAATGTTGCTAACAGATTACGAAGATAATAAAAAGCGTGACAGAATGACAAATAAATAAATAAATAAATAAACCGACACCGACGAGTTTAAAAGCATATAATTATTCAGTTTTAGCTATGAAACACAAATAGTTTTATTTGTGCGCCATCTATTATCATTTATAAGAACTATTTTATTTTTATATTGTTATTATTACAATAGATAGAGTCAACTTCACTGTCAAAGAGCAACACTTATACAAAATTTTGTTTTTATACGTGTTTTTATTTTAGAGCGAAAAAGTTTAAATATTTGCACCACAGTTCTAACTTGGGTGCTTTTAGTCCAGAAACACTCCCCGTACACAAAAACCTTTATTTACAAATTTTAATGATGATCGGCTGAACAGTTTAGGAGTCTATAAATCACAAATAAACAGACAAGCATTCGCTTTATACATAGATAATATTATGATATGATATTAATTATTGAATATAATGAAATTTTTTCTTTATTTTTATTATATTAAGAAAAATCCAATATTATTTGTTATTAATTAATTATTTATGATCAAACCAGAGTTTTAATCCATGTCTTTGAATAAAAAAAAAAGTATAACTGTAATTAAGAATTAAAATAAAATAGAATTTTATGTCATCTTTATAATAATAGAATAAATTTTCAATTTTAAATCAAGTAATTTTAGAGTCAGTCAATTTAGAGACAGTTTAGAAATGGGCTATTTACTATAGTGGGGAATTGAGAAGGTCAGTATTCGATAATGAAAGGTAGAGAAAATGAAATGATAGAGAAAGGTAAAAATAGCTAAGGATTTATGAAAATAAAAAAAAAATAATAATAAGAATAAGAAATATATAATATGTATTGTAAGAAATTTATTTTAAATGAATTCAAAGAAATTAATCCTAAAAATCCGCTTATTTCCTCCTAAAAACTACCATTTTTGTTCCTAAAATTTTGAAGAATTAGGAAGCATTTTATTCAGTATAAATAAAACTATTAGCATCATTCTGTATCTCACTTTAACTCACTTAGTGAAAAAGAGTTTTTATATTATGTTTCTCACTTTTACTCACATGGTGACAAGTTTTTAAATTTCCAGTCACCTAGTGAGAAATATGTAAATTAATGTATTATGTATCTCACCCCTAAAGAGAATGTGAATGAAAACGAGTATAATTTATTCACGTGCTGTAACTAGATCACAAAATGGAGACTGAAAAAAAAGAAGTAATAAGAAATGCATATAACTTAATAATATAATTTTATTTTAGTTGAAATCAATATAGGTGAAAAAAACGGACAAAAAACAGTTTGACGCAATTATGAGGGAAATGGAAGCTAATGTAGACATTTCAAGAGGAATTCATCCTGGCCGCTTTCATAAAATAATTCTATACTACTTAACATTTTTTTTTAAATTAGAAAAAAAACTTTATATTTTAAAATTCTTTAACAAAGAAAATTCGTCAAAATGTCAATATTTTATTTGAAAATATTTCATTGAATATACATACGTTCATTGACTGTTTCTATGTTAAACTCTGTTCAATATTCATATGCATATTGAACAAACCTTTTTCGACATTTCTTTCCAATCACATTTCCACTCACTCTCACTTAAATTATTTCGAGATACAGAATATAAATAAATATTTCCAAGGGTGAGTAAAGAGTTTTACGGTAAAGTGAGAGTAAGTGAGTTACAGAATGAGGCTATATATTTAGTTGAGAAATATAATATGTAATACATATTTAACACATTTATGATGATTAAATTTAATTTTTTTAACAAAGTTCCAGGTTTATAAAAATTAAAAATTTTTCAAACTTATACCTACCCCTAATAAATCTTAAATTGGATTCGAGTACATTTTATTTTGAATTATTTTTATTTTTAAAGATTTTACTTCTTTCACAATCAAACATTTTTTTTATATTAATTTAAAATGTTTTCAAATACAAGGTATTTGCAACTAAAAATTAGCATAAATCAAACATTAAATATCAATTCCCATAGAAAGACTACATTGTATTTTGATTTATAAAGTTTCAGACATTTTCTAAATACAAAATATCATACTGACAGTGACAGTGACAGTAGCAGAAATGTGGCTGCTTTTTCATTTCTAATTTTACTAAATGCGCTTTCTATCAAATAAAATAAATTTCATTTAAATAAAAAAAAGCAAAACAAAAAAAAAAGAACTGTCAAATAAAAATATATATTTTTAAGATAAAAACCAACAACAGTCAAGTAAATATAACTTTTATTTAATTGCTATGGGGGAAAATTTAATTTAATTTATAAACGAAAACTCCTTTTTATACCAAAAAAATAATTAAATTATAAACAAAAACATAATCAAATCCATTTTGTATAAATATTTAAGTATGTGTTTTGAATTGAGAAAATAAAAATTTTTGTTTAATATTTTGACATTTCAAACATATTCGACTGTTTGTTCTCTGTCAAATTGTAAATATTTTTTAACAATAGAAATCTATCGTTACTTCTACCTTTTGGAAGGTTCTGTTTTATTTTTATAATTTGAAAAATAACTGCCTTCTCTTAATAAATACTTTTAAACATAAAATACAATATTAATGATCATAGTATTTAAGTAAATTAATTCTTTCACTTCTCCTCTATATATTTTGATATCCTTACAAAACAAAACAAAAATTAGTAGATAAAGAAAAAAAACTATTATAGACTTTAAAATGAATTCTGTCTACATAAAATTTAGGTTACAATCTTAAGATTTCGCTCAAAATCATAGAATTTGAATATATTAGACTCTTATATTTAAAAGTGGAAACAGAACGACTAAACCTATACTGAATTTGATCAAACATAATTTAGTAAATGCAAGCAAGAAATGAAAAAAATTAAGTATAAGAAAATTAATATCGTAACTAAATCTTATTATTTTTAATTGTATTTTTCAAAATTTTATTTTTTTTTTTCAAAAATTTTATTATTTTCCAAAAAATTTAAGTTTTTGCAAAAAATATCATTTTCCTTAAAAAATGTTATTTTCTACACAAAATTATAATTTTTGGGAAACTGTATTAGATATGTTTTTTGGTAAGAAAAGGTCGACATATTATTAAAATCACCATTATTTCATTCAAATATTATTACTCAGTATTATCTTAACATAGATTTTGGCAGCAGTTCCAATTTGTAAATATGTGAATTAAACATATAATTAAGGGAAGATTTTACAGTTGGTTACAAAATCGCAGTGTGTCAGTGCTTTAATAATATGTTTGACAGGGGTTTTTTGAAAGCGGGAGAACCCACTCATTTTTGTGTTTTATTCTGTCAGGAATGTTTTGTTATTGAAATATCCATGTATAAAAATTAATTAGAAGGAACGTTAAAGTTGGGGGGGAAACAAAATAAGATTTCATACCCGACAAAACAAAATTATATACGTATATATGTTTTTTAATTTGATTTTTTTTTAATAAGAATATAAGACTATTTTTGCAGAAATATTCGGTTCAAAAGTTAATAGAATAAATTTTGATTTTTCTGTATAACTTCACATAAACAAGAACTAGACATTTTTCATACAATTTAAATAAACGATTTTTTTTATCGTTTAAAATTTATATTCAAAATTTTTTGCATATAAATTTTATAATCTAATCAATATCGTAAATTTTTATTGAAAAATTAAAATTAAATTAATAGTTTTTATTTCTACAAAATTAATATATAATATATTATATATATATATATATATTAAATGTAAAAGAAATATTATATTTTATGTATTTTTGAACAAAATATACTCTTCTACTATAATAATAAACGTCTAAATTGCAATATTAATTTTATTTTTCGGTTGTTAATCAATAATATTGTTTTTTCGGTTGTTAATATTGTAATTATTTCAAATCAGATAATATTAACTAAATTAAGGAGGATAATTTTAACTAAATTTAATTAATTAATTAATTAATTAATATTTTAATTAATAAAACAAATAATTCGATTTTTTTCGACATTATTTCATTTCAAAAAAAAAAAAAAAAATTTAATATTATTCTTTGGACTAAAAATATCCACTAAAATCTCTATTAACCATAAATATTTAAACAAAATTTATATAAGAAAATTGTAAATATTAATATAAATTACTATATATGATCTTGTATGTATATATAAATATATAAAGATAAGACAATTTTTTTTTTTTTTTTTAGAAATATAATATATTTTTCTTGTTATATAATATAAAATATAAATAACGTAAAATATAACCTAATAGAAAATGTATTAGTATTCGTTTATATCATATATTATATACTAATGTCAATTAATACTCTCGGTATTTTTTTTTTTTTTTTTTTTATATAGAATATAAACATAATATACATAAATTAATGATAAAGGAATTTATATTTTATTTCAAAAGTTTATTCTTATTACTTATATTTATTTGATGAGTTTTTTATATAGAAATATATATAAATATATACAAATATATGATTTTTTTTTAATTATTTAATAATATTGTATACAAAGTATACAATTAATGTGACAAATTAAGTCAAATATTAAGTAAAATATTAAGAATGTCACACCTGTAAAAGAATGTCAACTTAAATACAATACTTCAATTAATATTTATTTACTATCCTAACAATTATATATGTACATTTAATATAATTGTATGTATATATATATATATAAAATATAATAATAATAATAATAATAATAATCAAATATAAGAATGTATATACATAATAATATAAAAGTTATATGTTATAAAAGATTAATCACCTTTTCGTTAGTATGAATTCCTTTTATTTTATTTTTTTCTGTTTTCTTTTTATTATAATTTGAATTTGACAAAAAAATCTATATATTTTTATTAATTATATTTTATTATATTATCTTCTTTTCCTTATTTTTTTTTTTTTTTTGTATACAAAACTTTTGACATATAATCTTTATTATTTTATTTTTAATTTTTTTTTTTTTTTTATTTTTTTTTTTATTTTATTTTCCTTTAAATTTTTATTTAAGAATAACTAAAAATTATTTTCACTTTTCATCTTATTTGAAATTCATATATATATTTATAATTAATACTTTAAATATATTTAAATTTCACTTTAAATATACACTTTTTGCACTATTTTTTTTTTTTTGTATTTCTTATTATATTTAAAAAAAAAATTTTTATTTCTCCCTAGAAAGAAAATTTTCTATATATATATATAATATTTATATTTGTTTAATTATTATTATTTATTATTTACTTAAAATATAATCATATATATATATATGTGTTATACAAATTACCCGTCTATTTATTTATTTATTTTGTTATAATACTGTATGGAAAAATTCTTAATAAGAATAAAAAATACTAAACAAAATATGTTTTAAGTATTCGCCTAAACATATGCAATTTAGTTTTGGGATTTAATAAAATGGTTTTTTCCTATAACTTGTTTTTTTAATTTATTATTAATTTTGTAATAATTTTAATTTTTGTTTTTGTTTTATAAAATTTTATTATTTTTTTTATTGAATTTGAATAAAAATTTAAATTAAATTAATAGAAAAATAAAAGAAAACATTTAATTTTTTATTTAATTTATAAATGAAAATTTTAATTTGTGTAATAATTTTATTATTAATTAAATTTAAAATTAAAATAAAATATTAAAAAAAATAAATAGAAATTATTTTCATCACTTAACTATTAATATTTTTCATTAATACACTTAGGATTTATTTTATTTCTATAATAATAAATCTTATTTTAAAATATTTTTTATATTATTATTATTATTTAATTTTTTTTTCTCAATATTTATTTTATTTTGTTTTCTTTATCTGTCTTTTTAATTTTTTAGTACCAAAAAAAAATAAATATTATATAGTTTTTTTTTTATTATTTATAGTTTTTGTTGTTTTTTTATTTTTATTTTAAAGCATTTGATTATTTATCCGAAAAGTTAAGGAAAAACCATTCAGCTCTATTGAATGCTTCCCGATTGAATGTTAGACCGGGATACATACACATAAGACCGGACCATCAGAATTTTATAAAGTAAAAAAAAAAACAAAAAAAAAAAAAAAACAAAATAAAATAAGGACTACACAAAAGAATATCCTTTTTTTATCGTTGTATTAATACATTAGTTTTATATTTAATTTTTTTTTTTTTTGTGTTTATGTTCTTATATATGTATATTTGTATTTTGAAAAATTAATATACATTTAATATAAATATATATAAACAAATTATGTGTATATATAACAATTTAAAAATCCCGCCGCATCCTATTATTATAATAAACGGTAAAAAAACAAAAAACATTAAACAAAAACAAAAAAAATGAATTTAAATAAATAAAAACTTCGTGCTTTTATCCATTTCTGTTTATAGAAAATAATCCGCTAAAAGTACCCAAAATAAAAACCATAAAAATTGAATAAAAAAAAAAAAAACTGGGAAATTTTTGTTCGTTGAAAGAAAATACAAAAAAATATTTAATATTACATATTACATATATGAATTTACATAGGTTCTAAACTCTTAATTAAACAATTAGTTCATTCAAATAACAATTAAAAAGTAAATTTTAACTTTTAATTTTAATTAGAAGTATAGGCATCCAAATAGGGGCATTTTATTCATTTCAACACAAGAAAAATAAATGCTTGAGAAATTTTTAGAAAATTAGAAGTCTATACTTAAAACCAATAAAGTTGATTCTTAGTTAAGAAGTTTTCTATTTAAATGGTTAACACAATCTCTCGAAAAGGTTTCGAAATTTTGGCCAGTCATAACTGGGGGAAATTAAAAATGTAATAATAAAAATTAACAAAATAAATGTTTTTTTTTTTTTTTATTCTAAAACCACAAACTAGGAACATGATCCCTTTGTACTTGAAGTAGTTGTGATTATATGGGATGGGATAGGGATGGAATAAATGAGGATAATGGGGAATTGAAGGGTAAAAGCTATTAAATATAATATGAAGTCTTACGAAACATATTTCGATGGATTAAATTTTTTAAGCTTAAACCAGTATATAAAAAGGAAAAACAAAACAAAATATAACATTTTAAAACTAAAATTCCTTTATGTGTTGATTAACCAATGTAATGAAATCATTTTAGTTTACTTCTAATTTTCTCACAAAAAATCGCTTGGACTATAAAGTCAGACAAATCGTTAATTATACATCTGTTTTTTAAAGTTTTTTATTTGAATCATAAAATATATTTTATTTAAAAATATTAGTATCTACTCAGTGGAGCTCTATTAGTTTTAAAAATCAATTGAACATATAAATAACAAAATTACCAATAATAGTTTTGTGATTTTGTTCTGATTGTCTGAACTAATAAAAGATTCTGTAGTAAATGCAAATTGGACATAATATAATTTAGATCATTAAAAATTTGACAGTGAAAAATTTTAATTTCTTTTTCACTCTATAATATTAAGCTTAATATTCTTGTTTTAAAGGGTTTAAAAAGATTGAGAAACTGACAAACAAATCTCTCTCACGGCTCAATTATCAATAGATCACATTCAAACTCACTTCTCATATAAAAAGTTCGAATATATATAATATTGTGCATATATTAAATAAAAAAACAAATAAATGTAACAGTAAGGCGATGCAACCGACTTATTAATACTCTACATCTGAATAATTCCAATTAAATTAAAAATCCATAAGTTTTTTGGCAGCTGGCTTGAACCATTTCCTTTTTCTTCCTTATTCAACTCGAATTTCAGGAATGTAAAAGAAGCATCCTTTAACACCTTTGTACAAAATTTCAAGTTTCTATTTTTATTAATTTCGAAGATATGCTTGTTAGGCCTTGGGAGGCGTGTATCAGGTTTGGTTTTGGAGATATGCTCGTTTGCTCTGAGGCTCGTTCGGAAGCCTCTAAAATCCGAACCTATGGTCGAAATGCTCTCAAATTTCAGGAACATAAAAAAAATGCCAGAACACCATTGTTTTAAATTTAAGGGTTCTACTTTTGTTGGTTTTGAAGATATGCTCGCTTGCTCTTGTGCTTATTCGAAAATTTCCAAAATACGAACCCATGGTTCAAATTCTCTCAAATGTCAGTTTCCAATTTTACAGAAAAAAAAAACATATAACAGAACACCCTTGTACTAAAAATAAAAGTTCTATCTTTGTTGGTTTTGAACATGGTTTTGTTTAAATTCATGTTTTTTAAACCAAGTTAAATAGATTATAAGTTTAATTTTAATGGGTCTAATATTAAAAGTCTTATTTATGCAATATTTTCGAATAAATTCGAAATTTTCAGAAAACATAAAACGAGCTAAAAAATTCAAAGAAAATCTGTTATTTTAACATTAAAATCTTTAATCGAATTTTTTCTTTAAACGAATGTTAGATTTGGCGAATCGTAAAAAAATAAAAATGTCCAATATTCAGATAATTTAGTACTGCTTTAAAATTCCTGTTAAGAAATTCGACCGACGAAAATCAAAATATCACTCAAAAAAATTTTGAAAATTAAATAAATTTTTTTTGTTAATTATTAAAAACAGTAAGATAAATATTTAGATATCTGTCTTCCTTTTTCTAACTGTTTATAACAAAGTTTAAAATAAAAACTTTTATAAAAATAATTGGGAAATTTTACCCCTTACAATATTTACTTTTATATGATAATTTATTTTTTTGTTTTTTTCTTCTTTTTTTAAGGTAGAATTAAAATGTTTATATTTATTTGTATTAGTAATTTAATACACATGGTAATATATAAATATATACATTTATATATATATATATATATACATATATATATAAATAGCTATAAGTATAAAAGAAAGAAGCTTATAAAAGTTTTTCAAACTAAAAAAAAAATAAAAGAAAAAAATATCTTTTATTATATCCTTATATTATGATTGTATATAAATAAATATTTTTACACAAATAATACAATATAATATAAGTGTGTGTATGTGTAGTTTTGTATTAATAATACAGTTATAGATAGAACACTGCATATTTACATAAATTATTATGTCCTTGCGCAAAGCATTATCTATCACATATGGGTACACATATACATATAAAAAAAAATTAAATGTGTTTTTTTTCTTTTTTTTTTTGGTTTTTGTCATTTTATGAGAATAAATTTTTTTTTTTTTTTGTTTTTGTTATATGAATACACGAGTTCAATACATTAACAATTAAAAACAGCTGCATGGAGAAATTGTTATTGTAGTTGTTCTGTTTGTTTTCTTTTGTTTTTTATATTTAATTTTTTTTTTCTCATTGTATAATTTTATTGTTTTTTTTTTTGTTTTCTTTCCTTTCTTTGATTTTAATGAAATATTATCAGGATAATTTTCGGATGATTATATCGAACTATTTAACCGCATTTTAATTTTCAAATGAAAAACATATTATATGTAATTCAAAAAGTTATGACAAAATTATGTCCCTAATTTGTTATTTTAATTCTATTTAAAAACAAAAAAAAATTATAAAATACGAAAAATTTAAAAGAAAATGTTCAGTTAAAGGTAAACATCTTTGTCTGTACGGTTTTATTTAAATATACATACAATATTTTTTATACTGATGGCATACAAAATATCTCGAGGATTTTGTTTTTAGATAGATTGATCTGTCGCTTAACTTTTGGATAGAGATATCATAATTCTTTTTGATAAACATATTTTTTGATATAAGATATTGATATCCTGTTTAAGTTACATAATTTTCCACACTTTTTCGACTCTTTTATATTGGTTTAAATTTCCAATCAAATTTTCTAACCTTTTATTTATATAAAAAAAATAAAAATAAACATTAAAAGCTACTTCGGACTGTTACAGAAATATTTTTCTTTACAAAAAAAAAAAAAAAAATAAAACAAAAACACAATATACAAATACATTGACAAAAAAAAAATATATGTCATTTTTCATTAGTAGAACAATTCATCCCATTTTTTCGTTTTTTATATATTTACATACAAAAATACATTGATACTTTTTTTACTACAATGATATTTCCCTTATCTGTCAAAAAAGCACAAAAGAAAGAAAAAACATTGGACAAATTTGATATTTTCTCTTTCTTTTTCGCTCTTTTAACATTTCATCCTTTTCATCCCTCTTATTGCAAAATTTAAACTTTAACAAACAAAAGAATTTTTTTTTTTTTTTCTTTTTTTGGTTGAACGCTTTTAAGGAAATTTTTTTTTTTTTTTATATTCCCATTTCTTTTATTGTGCTACTGTTACCTGGGGTATATGACGTCATTCATAAAAATAATCCTCCATTGGATGACGTCATTACCCCAAAAAAATATATTGGCAAAAAATGAACCGAATAAGAAAAATGAATAATCGACATCAGTCTTTCTAATCTCTTTTCAATTTTAATTTTTTTATTTTTTATTGTTTTGTTTGATATTGTTTTTTTTTTTCTTGTTATATTTTTTTTATATAGAAGTTCATTATATTAATATGAGGTTCTTTGAAGGCTTTTAAAGGATTTTAAAAAAATTATTATTATTATTATTTCATTGTTGTTATTTTTGTTATTGTAAATTTAGATTTTCAATTTGGAATTTAAATTCAAGCATAAAATATAATGACGAATAAATAAAGACTACAAACTGAGTGTTACAAAGAGAAAGATGGGCTAAGAGAAAAAAAGAGAATGATAAAAGACGAAAGATGAGTAAGAGGTAATCCATATGATATATTTTAGAGAAGAAAAAAAAAGCGGACAGTCGAGAATTAAAAAATGAAAATAGGAATGAATGGATTGGGGTGATATAGAATTATTGCGGCAAATTGTGGGCGGTATATGGGAAAAAAAAAAATTTTGATGTTTTGTAGAATTAGAAATGGCAAGATACACTTAAATTTTTTATTAATGGTTTTTCTTATTTTTATTTCAAATTGAAAATGTTTATTTAGGTTGTGCATTCTTTCATTTAATTTTCATTTTATACTTTACTTTCTAGTTTGTTCTAATTTAATTTGTTAAAAATGCAGCAGCAAATAGTTTTACATATATTATGTTATGTATTTATTTTGTACACATATCTATATAAATATTATATTTTTAAAGACAAAAATGTTTCTATTTATTATGAAGGAAAAAAAAAGTTTCATGTTTTTTTTTTTTATACATATTTGTGCCTATTTGTTTTCTAAATTTAGACTTTTTTTAATTTTTAAGAAATGAAAAAAAATAAAGGAAGTTTATTTTATTAGTCTTTTAAAAAAAAATGCATTATTGACAGATTTCTATGGAAAAACAGAACAAGAAAAAACATTGAAATTTTCTTTTAACAATGTTGCATACTTTTAGGCATGTTATATAAAAAATTATGTTTAATATTAATAAAATGCAAAGATATTATATGTTATGTATAATATTTTTGTTTTTAAATAAATTGAAATTCTTATTAATTATTGTTAATATTTCTTTATTAAAAAATGTTTAAGTTTTTTTAAAATAAATTAAAATACTCAACATGAAAAATTGATGAAAAAAAAATGATAATGTAAAATTTATTTTAAACAAATTGTTACTATTGCAAATGATAATATTTAAATATTTTTCTTATCAAAAGTAATTATTTTGCAAAACAGCTTAAGTTATACAAGATTACTTTTAATATTATTATTACTAGCTAGAGTTAGTTGATTCGAATAATGTAGTCCTGGTATTAAAAAAATAAATTAAATTATTATCACGAGTAAAAATAATAAATTTAGTATCTCGTTCTGATTTCTTTTGAATTTTAGAAGAAAGAACATAATCTAATGAGGTTATCGCTTTTAGTGAAATATTAATCTTAACAGAGATTGTTCTACTAAAAAAAACCATTCCTGTACGAAAGAGTTATATTTAAAACACAAAAAGAGGAGTTTTATATATATGTCACTTATATGTGAATACTCTCTTTTGATTCCATATCCAAAGTTATTTTCTTTTTTCAATTTCTATTATTAATTTTCTTATTTCCATATTACTTAACTTTTAAAATTATATGTTAAAAATAAAAATATATATATTTTGAACTAGCTGAAGATAGTAAAATTTATAAGTGCTTTATAAATACTTGTCAGCACTATTAATTTTTTTTTAGTTTGAACATAATTATTATGTTTCCATACAAAAAAAATTGATCTACGAGTGCTGTTACAAAATCAATTTCGACTATACATTATCAGATTTTGAATTATAAAAATGAACCTTTATTTAATGAATGAATAAAACAAAGAAAATATTTGAAAAATCTAGAAAAAATAAAAAATTTAGATAAAGTATAAATATTAAAATTGTAAATAAACAACTTTGTTATTTTCTTGGCTTATTGCCGCGCCGCCATTAAACATATTTTTAAATCTTTAAAAGATTTAATTAAAAAAACCAAATGAATTTTTTACTTTATATTATTATACTTTATATTTACTTTATATTATCTGGAAAAAAAAACATTTTAATAAACTTCATTATATTAAAATCATGGTTCAGGATCATACAATTTTAATAAACAATTATTAAATTAACCTATATTAAATTTAAAATTCTTTATTTTTATAAATTTTCATTTCATAACTTCATTTATTAAAGCATATCAGATAGTATCATACACGGATAACATCGCTATTATATCTAGAAGCTATAGAAATATGGTCAAGGCGTTCGTTGAAATTAAACGAGATGTCAAGAAAATAGGTTTGGAAAATAATGAAACAAAAACAAAATAGCTAAAAATGTTACGAGAAGAACATAGAAAATGAGATCAAAGCATAACAAAGGAATACAAATTGTATGAATGTTCAAATTTTGCAAACCTCGGAGCAAAAATATGCAGTAACAATAGCAATGCCATATTTCTTTGGAAGGAAAAATTTAAAACTTTAAAATTTTTTTTCGTCAACATAAATAACGTTCAACTCTTATATCTCCACAACTGTAACACCTATCTTTAGCTAAAATTAAGTTTCCAGCAGCTCCCACTATTTAAAGTGCTTGTCTTTTCTTAAAATTTTTTCTCTTACATCACAGGATATTAATAAGTTTACATTCTTATTTTTGTTAAGCAGTACCATCGATTTTGGAAGGATTTTTCATTTATACTATATTATAATGTAAAATTGTATAATTGTTGCCAATTTTTATATTAAATATATATTTTTTAAGACAATGTCTGTTTTTAATCATTTATAAAAATTTGGTTTTATTTTTTTATTTTAATTTGTATAGAATTGTAAGAATTGGAGGTATATTATATTATTGTTGTCAGTTGAAATGATGATACCTTTGACGTTTAAACAGAAAAACCTTGAAAATATTTTGTTCTAATTTTTGGATCAATTTCAACTAAGAGATAATTTTCAAAATTTCTATTGTTATCTTTTTTCATTATTCCAAATTTTATGAAATGCTTTATAAAATGAATTTATTCTACATTTTTATTTAGTGACATGATTTTATTTCTTATATTTAAAAAAAAAAAAAAAATTAATTTAAAATATATTATTTTAATATCCAAAATATTGTGGACAACATTAATATCTTTTATTTGTTTTTACATTAATTTATAAATCAAAAATAAATTAAAATTTTAATGGAATTTAAATGAGAGTACATAATAATAAATTAAAAATTAATTTTCTCGATGATTGATGAAGAATATACACCGAAATCAGGACTATACAATGACTGTTTGTAGTAAACGACAAAGTTAAATCAGCGACTTGTAAGCCTAATTTTATGTCTTTGATATGAAAGTATAATAAACCATTTTTTTTAAGATAGTACGATAAATATAACTTAATATAAAAAATTATTAGACTCTTAATGATTTAAGTCATTTTTTTTTTTAATTATATAAACAATTTTTAGCATACATTCAAATTGAAGAATAAAATAAAATATTAGCCATATGGCAAAAATTATAAATAAAGAATTAGATTTTCGTCATTTCTATTATACACCTTATTTAGCCACAATGAAAAAAAAAAAGGGTAAATATTTGCGTAAAACGAAGGATTGTAAAAATAAGCGAAAACAAATAGGTGGAATAACTAAAAATTAAAGGTAATTAAATAATCCTTTATTATCATACTGAAAGCTTTGTTGCGATTAAATTGTTTCTATTATTCTCAAAATGTGAAATTCATCTAAATTTGTGATCAGCTAAAAACAAACAATTTATTAAAATTTTACATTTTTGTTTTATTTTTTTGCGAAGGTAGGTTGGGAATTTCGAAAAACACTAATGAGATCAATGCGTGACCGAATTATCTGTGGTAATGTTGGACTTTAAGCAATTAAACGCTACCTCCCTTTTAAACCAAACATTAGGTTAAAACCTATGGTACATTGAACTGTTAGATTTGGGGATTGGAAAATTAATCAAAAGATAATGACATATGGCGAACCAAGCTTATAGTAAGCTAGAAAATTGCAATCAATTATATCTACTAATAAACCAAAAAAAAACAATAAATTAGTTTTAAAAAAATACTTACCCTATAAATAAAAAACTTCTAGCAAGAGCAAAAATATTATCATATACATAATATAAGAAAATAAAAGAAGTATAAATAAATTAATTTTTATTTTACTATATTTGTTTTAATAAAAAACAAAAAAAAATCTGTTTTTAAAATTTTAAATGGACTTAAAGGAAAAGCATAACCTCTATTAAAATCTATATAAAAAACACAAATCTATATAAAAATATAAAAAACAAAAATACGAACTCAAAACCTCATTAAAGATGTATGGCACAAAAAAAAACAAAAAAAAATTAAACACTTAGCAATCCTTAAGAGCAGAATGAAAATGAAAACAAAATAAAAAAAAACAAGATGGTAATTAAAAACAGAGTAAATAAAATAAAACAAATAAATAAAGTATAAGAAACAAACAACAAAAATAAAAGAAAAATATATAAAAGTGCAAATGAAGAGTTTACATTAAATGATTTAACTTTTTTTCTTTTCATCTATCTTTTATTTTGTTTGTTTGATTTTTTTTTTTGCAACTTATATAATATCACATATCAATGGTTAAGTCAAAATGCATCCATCAACCATATATCATTAATATATGTAGTTAGCAATAAATAACAATTTCTGTCTTATATATTATAATATAACATGAACTGTTTTAAATCTTAATGAAGCATACAAAGTAAAAAAAAAAACAAAAACAAAGAATAAATAGAACAATAGCAGTTTATAGGTTCAGTCATCAGTAGTTCAATTTAAGCTTGTTACCCTCTTCATTTTTGCTCTATTTTTCTTTTTTTTCTCTGTTTAATTCAAATGAAAAAACACAATATAATAAAATCCCTACTTTATTACCGTTAATATTTTATATACATACATCTATGCACATATATTTACATGTATCGAAGAACATTCACTATATCTACTAAAAAGAAGAAGAAAAAAATTAAAATAAAAAAATCCTAATGACGTCATTGTTGTCCTAGATTTCAAAATATAGCAATAAACTATAACAATTCTATGTTATAATAAGGATATGGAAATAATTTTTTATTTTTCTGTTTTTTTTTTTTTCTTCTTTAACATTTTTTTTGGTTTTTGTTTTTTTACCTATATATCCTCAATATTACGATCTATACAATCACATCCAGAATAACTATATATAATTAAAACTTTAATAATGATAAAAATAGCAGAAACGATAGCATTAATCAGAAGTAATGTTAAACATAGAGTAACAAAACAGTAAATATAGGGGTCAAAAATTAAAAACAGCAACAACAACAAAAAAAAATAAAAAATAAACAAAATTATGTAAAAAAATATTAAAACCATACTAACCCAGATATATCCTATAATGCCTAAATGTATGTTTTTTTGTTATTACTGGCTGATGGTGTGTTGCTATTTTGTATAATTTTCCCTTAAAAAATGTAGGCAAAAGATTTTTTGAAAATAAAAATAAAATATTTCTATACTTTAATATCTACTGAAGCATATTATCATTCAGCCTATACATATGCAAATATACGTTTGTAAACATTTATATAATATATAATTTCAAATAAATGTACATTGGTATATACCACCATGTATGACTGAAAAAGACATGCACTTATATAACATATATATAGGGTTTGCATAAAATATTTATAGAAAAGGGAATTAATATAGTTGCTGGTTACAGTATAGTTTTATGATAATTTATAGACATATATACTAGTGCTCTTTTACCATCTTCACTATCTTCACTTTTATTTTTTTAGTATTATGCATTAACATTTTTTAGAAAGCACATATTTAAAATAACTGAATGAAAGTGTTAGTAGAAGGTTAAGCTAAGGTAAAATAATTGGTGGCATTTAAGTAGCTATTAAATATAATTTTAAGTGTATACTATATACACTTAAAACACATATAGCAAAACAGACCCTTGTATTGTTTTCAAATGCATTTTAAACTCAAAATTTATAAAAGGTAATTTAACCATACATAAAATTAGATATAGTTCATTAATTACATAATAAAAACAATTTACTGTAATATTGCCTGAATTATATAAATTTTTTAACGAAACTTTTTAAACTTTTTTAAATTTTAAATGACATTTAAATAATTTGATCTTTACCTAATGAATTTAGCATAATGAAATATACTCGGTATTATCTATACTTCTTTGTCTAATGTTTTAGATCTGATACATTGAAAATGATGTCCTCTATTTGATCTTGTATACATTTCTTTAATTAATTAATCTTGAACCCTGATAAACCTTTTAGTACCTTTAGTATAAACCGTTTAATCCTTTTGTGGTATTTGAGGAGAAAATAAATGTAGTTTTTTAATGTACTTCAAATATTTCGTCATTCCAAGCATTTCTGTTAATTCCTTCCTTGCAATAAACCAGTGCATTTTTAAATACAATGTGATAAAGAAATAAATCAATGTTTTCTTTTTAGATCTGGTTGCAATACAAGTATTCAATTATAATCGTATTATTTATTTTAACCTGGTTGGAGTTTGAATTCGATACATCACCATGAAAAACTGGCGGCTTGCACCATTGGTCGGATAAAAACATATTCATGACCTTTCTTAAACCTGTATGAACGAATGTTTTAATGGTATAATAAATTTTCTATTCGTTTATGACACAATAAAGAAGCCGAGCTAAATATATACTGAAGTATCTCGATTGGATCAGAAATGAATTCTGACTGGATTAAGCCATGTACGTCAGTCTGTCCTTCTTACCGAACGGTACCTCAAAAACTAAAGGAGCTGCGATTTTGAAATTTTTACTACGACACTTTTGTAATGTTGTTAGTTTCGCTATTTATATCCAGCAATTTCGGCCGTTGGGTTCGAGTAGCTGCCATATAACTTCTTTCTTTATATATAAATCTGAAATTTTGTGAAAATATGTTAAGTTACACGGCAATAACTTCTGTAAAATTTGGTTGTGGTGGTGTAACAGGTTCAGATAACTTGCTTTGGAACATAATTAAGCTAGACATCTGAAATCTTGTGAAAGGTAATCAAGTTTTATAGCAATAACTTCTATAAAATGTGGTTGGTTCGTGCAACAAATTCGAGTATCTGGTATACAACGCCAAAATTTACATAAATATAACTTAACATCAAGTTTTATGGAAACAATATATGTATATTATGTTCATATGGGTATACCAGAGTCTCTACTGCACTCCTCTTCGTTTCTAAACGAAATATTTATTTTCTGAACGAAATACTTTTTGAATACTTTCTGAACGAAAAAGTTCGTATAAGTTTTCCTCTAATTATGTTAATACATAGTTACATAATTTATAAATAATAATGTGATGCACAATATGATAACAAATATTAAATTTAACTTTGCGTATATCACAAACAATCGAAAAATACAACCAAATTCTGTACCCAAAATCAAGGTATATCCAGGATATTCATCCAAACTTCTTCTTTGATTTCAATAATT
The DNA here is from genome assembly GCA_947095535.1 of Poecilobothrus nobilitatus. Lineage (NCBI taxonomy): Eukaryota > Metazoa > Arthropoda > Insecta > Diptera > Dolichopodidae > Poecilobothrus > Poecilobothrus nobilitatus. Next base: position 220,612,615 of record OX352773.1, on the reverse strand, counting down.
TATTTGAAGTTTTTTTTTAATGGTTTTTTCTTCCTTCAATTCAATTTAAAACTTTTTTTTTCAACAGTTAAAAATTATTTATTTATAAAAGTTTTTTAACTTTATCAATGAATATCTGACTCATTTTTCAGTTTTTCTGCAAATTTATTTGAATTAAAAACTCGATTTTTAAAAAGTTCAATAAAACTTTTCTTTTGAAATTAATTTTATGCAATTTCATTAAATTTCCAGAACCGCAAGCTTTGCTTTATGTAAAAATTTGGAAATTCTAACAACTTTCATTTCTGGTATTTTTTTTTTTTTGTTTTTTTTTTTTTTGTTGATGAAACGCAATTTCTCTAATTAATTTCAATAGACTTATAATATTATATGCTTTATAATATTTTAAATATTATTATAATGAACAGAAAAATGTATGCAATATATTAAAATGAAGTTAAATTTTTTACTAATTAGAACAAAAATTCAGTCAGGGGAGATTTGTTTGAAAACTAATACCACTAAACCAAATTTAAATTTAAATAATGTAATGTGATGGTTCCAACAAATACTTCCTGTTTTACAAATTCCTAAACTTTTACAAATATATATTAAATACACAATCATATTAGGCATAAATTAATTAAATCTTTTATTAATGTTGTTTTAAAATCCCAGATAAAATTCCAAAAGTATTAGGTAAATTAAATATACATATAATTAAATAAACAACAAAACATTGGCACTTTAATCCAAAATCCTCTTGCAAAATATAAAGTGAAATATTTCACTATCTATCCTTTGGTTTTTATGTTTGAATTAAAATTAATCGTTTATTTATTTATATTATATCGCTTATTTATTTATATTTCAATTTTACAAATCATATAACCATGTAGACATCGAGGCTCCATTTATTCTTTAATCCATACATATTTTCAATATTACCTTATTTACATATTTCCATATTAGAATTAAAAAATACTAAAACCTGTAATGGTATAGCATTTGAGAAATTGTATCTGTAATGTGATAGCAAAATTTCTGGTATTCAATTGATTATTAAGTCCAACTCTTGAACTATCCGCAATAAATATTTTGTCTTTTTCATCAAAAAATGCATATTTTTAGGAGGTATGAAGAGAATATTTGGTAAATTTTGCGATTGTGTATTTGTTTTATTTTCTTTAACAACAATGACAGAAGGCACCAAAAAACACTGCAAATATAATACAAATGAAGGACGAAATGTTTTGAGACTACTGGTTATAATACCCTTCGATCTTATGTCCCATGACCGCTGAGACATAAACCCCAAACTAATTTTGGAAAGTCTCCACTATTTCAAAAACTTTGTAGGCAAAATATTTATGTGAGAACTCCACTAATTTAATTATTGAAACTCTAATTTTGAAGCCAATTCTTCAAAAGATTTATTTAGCCTAATTTTTTTTCTACCATAAACTTCAATGTTTAACGGGTCATAAGCAGAGTTCTTACATTAGGCCGCCTTAAACTTTTTTTGGTGTTGTATCCCAAATCTGGTGTTATATATGTCCCATCAACTTAGGACATAGGCACACTAATACACGCTAGTAATAATTAATAAAATAAATCGTTAAAATTTTGTTATATTTCAAGTTTTCTATAATATAAAGCAATTGCAAACTTAGAGCATACATACCGTTAAAATGTATTTGCTTCTGTTTTTCTGTTGTTACGTTAAATTCACAAATTTTTTTTCACACTTTTTGCATCAAAACATGGAAAACATTCTTTTAGTACTGTGCAGTAGTTATGTTTCTCAATGTAAGGATTATAGGGAAAGAAGGAATGTAAGTTATATTTTACGTCATTGTCTACGTATGAGTATTAAATCTTATATCTGACTTATGGGGTAGTGATTGAATTGTTGGTCTTCACATCTTTATCTCAAATTCTCTTTTAATAAATGTTTGGAAGATCTCAGATAAAATAACAATTTTTGTAATTTTCCTTTTTATATCAAAGTATTTATTCAATTAAATCAGCTCTTTTATTTTTTTTTTTTTAATTTTGATTTTAAATTTTGTTAAACTTAATTTAATTTTTAAATGGTGCTTTTTTTAGTTCAAAATTTATTTTCAACATTTTTTAATTTTGGATTAAAGTATATTTTCATTTCCATTATTTTCAGTTGTGTTACGAAATGATCTTGAAAAAAATTAAGAATAAGTTCTTCAATTTTATCTGAAACGACAAATAAAAAAAAAAATTGATTAAAAATTTAATAATAATAATTGTTAAAAGCAATAGAGGAGTTACGAGTAGGTTAAAAAGAATTAAAATTAAGTTTTAAATTAAAATAAAAAAAAATAAATTACATTTGTGTATATTTTTTTTTATCAGACTAAAAGTACATAGTGCATAATATATTTAAAATTATAAAATAAATTTAATTGACTGACCACTGAGATAGAGCTTATTGAAAATAACCTTTTGAACTTTTTACGACTCTATTATGGCGTTAAATAGGTTTTTCAAGGACATGATAAAATGATATATCCTTCAATTATATTTAATAGTGAAATTTCATTCACATAAAATTTTAAATTTTACAAGAGCGTTATATTTAACAAAATCTGACGTTGTAGCATGCTGAAAGTCGTAAACAATTTAGGCATTGAACTAAACCAAAATGTTTAGGTTTCTTGCATCGCTGTAAAACCTTCTTTTCGTTTTTAGATTTATTAACTATCTATAAATCAATTATAAGGCCTAGAAATTTTATTCAATTCTACACACATTTGGATAGGAGTCCCACAAATAGTGTTGGGATATCTATACAAAGTGAAAAACAGAGCAATTCGTTTAATAAACATTGATACCTTAATGCTACCTTAATTCTCTCGATCTATTAGTTTATCGATGTGTCATTCAAGCACTGGTTCTATTATTTATATATTTTGTTGGTATATAGGAAGCTGTTCAGATGAAATAAAAGCTTTAATGCCTTCTCTCCATTTTAACCGAGATATAAGAAGGGCTACACGGTTAATCCCAATACCTTAAAGATCCCCAGATGACACACCTTCGCAAATGGAAATTTGTATGTAATGAGCGTATAGAGCAAATATGGAAGAGTTGTCAGAAGCATTCGCTAAAATTGGCAACCATAATGTGCATGATATCTATAAATTCCAAAGAGAATTCGCGCTTTGATCTCATTAGGGTCTTTCGAGATTCCCACCTACCCTCGCAAAAAAAAACTATTGCGATTATAAAAATAAAACTATTTTATAAAAAATTATATAAGATTTTCTAAACAATCACATTTGCTAATTATTAAATTGTTTTACAAACAGTTTTGTATACTGACCCCATATAAAATAGTGTGCCTATGATTCGTTTCCCTGTATTAGCACTTTTATTTCACACAAAATCTTCGTCTTAATCGTTTATATAATTTTAATAATTTCAATCTATCATTTTTATATCTTCTTGTAACAATTTCTAAAAAAAAATTTAAAAAAAAAAAAATTTTATGTATAGTCATGGATAACAAAAGTTTAATTCTTATAACTATTTCATTTTTCATCTCAATACAATAATATATGTATATCTTTCAAGAGGGAGGTATATAGAGAATATTCTAGGAGAGTTCGAAGAAGTAAATTAAAATTTGAAATCACTTGCATATACATAATAAAATTGTGTTATATGAAAGAAAGAATACTACAAATTGAAGTATTAAAACCAATAACTTCAATAAAACTCATTATTCATCAGCTGGAAGAAATGATTGTATTATTGAAATACATATAAATTAAACATAAGTTCCTTTAATAGAAGATAAATATTTACTTTAGAGAAAAGATTTGCATAAGAGAAAGTTTTCTCAAAAATTTTTAGATTGCAAATATTTTCAATATTATATTGAAGAATACTATATATTTGGAGTCGTGTTAATTTTGAGGATATACTGTTTCTGTTGGGAATAATTCCCAGAATACATAATTACGTAATTTGACCGGATATTGAACTTTACTTCCGTTAAATAATCCACTAAATAATTACATAATTTAACTTATGTAATTTAAATTACATAAGTTAAATAATCCACTACTCGTTAAATCAATTCATAAGCAAATCAACCTTAAACTTCGAAATAGAGTTAAAGAAGACAATGGGTCAAATGCATAAAAATTTTGAGTCAAAGAGCTCAGGTTTATGGATTCGACGCAAAAAAAGAGAAAATACGTAATGAATATTCTGTTTAAGACTTAAATTCTCACAAATTGATTTTTTGATAGTTAGTAATCCAGTTTCCTCTTCTTTTCAACAAATAAAACTTTAGTTCTATAATTTTAGATTTATTTAAGCTAGAAATTAATTCAGAGTATTTTTAACTAACTAATTTAAGCTAGAAATTAATTCAGAGTATTTTTAACTAACTATTCTACTATTTAAAAATAATTTAAAAGTGTTTTCTGCTTCTGACGGAAGGCTAAAAAAAGTACAAAATATTATATTTATTCTTTTGTTTTTCAAATACGAGCTCCATTGAAACGAATTTAATCTGTTAAGGTTTTATAGAAAGAGAATCGAATTAGTTATACGGTGTTTAGTATATCGAATTAATTCCCCAATGTACTGCTTTTTTTTTTGGATTGGCTATTGCTAAAGATAGTTCAAAGAATAGTGGAGAAAAATTCTAAAACAATTTTTGGTACAGCCTATTCAATTTTGTAGACATAAACAAATATGATTTCTATTTAAATCCTCCCCAACCAAAAAATTTTAATAAATAATTTAATATTTCAAAAATTATTAAATTTCAAAAGTACATACTCTACTGATATTGGGATAACGATTTAATTTCAGTTTTTTTTTTAATTAAAATTGCACGTTCTTTTTTCCGCCTTATTAATAGGTTTAGTAGAAAAACTAAAGTATATTATATAATATAATAATATTATGTACATAAATATACTTAGAAATGTACAATAAATAGTTTTGAAATTTTACTTGTTATTCTTCTGGGGCTGTAATAAGAGATCCGACAACAAATATAATACGAATACTTCTATACGTTTGCATATATATATATATACATATATATGTGTGTACATATATATAATAAAACTCTTAAGAGCGTTAAGAGCTCTAATAAAATAATGGATTTGTTGAAGTTTTCGACATGGTTAACGACAGTAACCACAAGAGCCCGTCGCAGTCAAAATAATACATAAGTAACAAAACGTATAACAAAATTTAAAATAGAAAAAAAGAGAAAGAAAACAAAAGAAGAGAAAATAATGAAGAGTGGTAAGGTAAGTGGGAAAAAAAGTAAAATAAAAAACTTAACGTATGATACAGGTGTATTATATTATGGTACATTCATGAGGATTTATATAAAAATATAGAAAATATGTTTTTATGGTATGAGAGAAAGAGATTAAATGTAAATGAAAAACCGTTACATTAATGTGAATTGGATTATGGTGTCAAAAAAAGTATTAAAAAAAAAATTCAACTACAAAAACTGGGGGGCAGGTGATTTTCAAAAAAAAAAAAAAAACAAAATATTTTTTTGTTTTGTTAATTGTTCTACTCATGTTTTAACTCGTTATGTACCGCTATGTTATTGTTATTAGTATTGTAAATGAGAGTTTTATAAACATAAAAAAAGAAAAAATAATAAAAGTATGTGGTTTTTGTTTCTTTTTTTATTTTTTTTAGATTGTGTGACAGTAAGAAATAGTTTTCCTTATTTTCATGAGAAGTGTTTTTTATGATTTAAAATTTTTTGTTTTTTGGTTATATTGTGATAAGGGATCAGACAGGAAGTGATTTTAAGGTTTTTGAAGGGATTTGCAAAAGACGTAATTCCGTTAAATGAAAAATTTTTACCGTTATGGAAAATAAAAAATAGATTTATTATTTTTTTTGTTTTAGCTTGGAAAAGTATGTGTGTGGTTGTGCAATTTGTTATATGAAAAAAAGAAAATTTATTTTTTATGGATTATAAATTTTTTAATTTATACCTAATGATATTTTGAACTTTTTAATTGAAATAAAAAGAGGCGAAAATAAATAAAGAAAAACTTTTGTATTGAAATTTATAGAATAAGAAAAAATTTCTCTGTTCTTTTGTTTACTTTTTTTTCTAACTGATACCTATTTGGAATTAGAGTTAATATACAAAACAAATAATAAATAATAATATAAGAATAACTTCGAATTCATTTTTAGTTTTAAATCATCAATATAGTAATGTTTTGGTTTAAAAAATTGCTATAATCTGAATCTAGGTCTTTAAATTAAAAAAAAAATTGGTAAAGTATTACAACTAAAAACCACTATTTCACTATTATTGAGAACAAATTAGTTTTTTATGGTACAAATTTCGTCTCATTCTGTTATCTGGAACAATGAATTAAACATAGTTAATATTTTTTTTTGAGCTTTTCATTTTCTCTTATGAAAAAAGAAGTACAGCAGTAAGCATTTACTGAGAGAATTGTCGCTATTTTATGAATATAACATTATAAATATTTGCTTTGATTTTGAAATCCCTATTAATATCTCGGTTTTTTTTCTTAGACTATTTCTTTAAGTTGACTTTAAAAATTAAAGTCAATTCTTGTGGAATACTAATTAGTTGCTTTTTTTGATGAAAGTTGAGCTAACGCGTCAATAATCACTAAACTCTAAATACGTGTAGTGTACCTTCAAAATGTAAATGCACCTATTTAGCCAGAGTTGGTATTAAGTTTCCATAGATCTTTGCAACGATGATACCATTCAGACGAAAGAAAATTTGAAAGCTTCTCAGATCCATGTCACAGAGTTAACTTAAATCTTGGAAGAAGAAACTACTAAGCTATTTCAGTTTTCCCCTCGATAGACTAGAACAGGTGCATTGAAAGGTGCTTTCTATCGCGACAATTTCTCTAAAATCTACTCTACAGTTAAGATCCACTTATATAACTGATCTTCGAGCATGTCTCCCGAAAAGGCAATCGTCCGTAATAGCACCAACCAACCCTTTTAACCCAACTATTTAATACTTTTGACCCTTTTATTTACTTCGTGTATTGCAGCTTAGTATAGTTTGATATGAATTATTAGAGGATTTTTACTCGAATAATGTTAATTAAAGATTAAGTCATTAAGAATCGTTAATCTAATATACTGACTGTTTGTTTTCTCTATATTTGGTATAAATGTAAAATATTTTATATAAAAAGAATAGTAGGGTGTATATTATGTATATTTTTAACGAAAAAATTTTAATTAATGTAATTAAAATATTTTGTTTCTGTTTTATTTTATTTCTTTGTTTTTTTTTTTTTTTTGTTCAAATCAAACCATCAGAAAACCCTTTTATTAATTTTAATAAAAAGAAATTCTGGGTTTATCACAAGTAGCTGTATATAAATTACCCTTTGAAGTAACAACCGTTAAAAATTCTGTAACTCTCATTTCAGCTAAAATCTTTTCAATTAATGGTACTGCAACTTGTTTAATTATTCCACTGATATCGGAACGATGATCTTTTACAGTTGTTAAAATTAATTCTTCTAATACTCTATTAATGACATCGCTTGGTAAACCACCACCAATTAAGCCGGTAATTTCTGATTTAACACTTCCAATATCTAATACTCCATTAAAGTCTTGTAATTTAATGCCACCAATGATACCAAATTTAGCTGTTGCTTTTAAATTTACATTTTGAATTGAAAAATCAACATCACCGGCACCTTTTATTAATAATTCTCTGTTTCCAGCCATTGCTAATGCATCTAAAATATAGCTACCACGTTGTACATGGAAGTTATTCAAGTTCAGTTCCAAGGTTAATGTTCTTTTTAGTATGCTGAATGAACATTCACGGATATCAAAATCATCAGCACCAATAGCAAATATATTTGAGATGTTACCAAAAACTCTGTAAAAATAAAATCAAAATAGAAACAATTAAATGATGTTAAATTTGACTTTATATTAAATAAAATAATTATTATTTTTTTTAAGGAATTATTCAACCCGAACAGCATTTAAACAATTTAAAATGAATTTTTATTGAAAAACAGAACAATACTTACGAAACTATATCATGTTCCAATTCAATGCTTTGAAAGTCATGTTCAAATGGTGCCAATGGTGGAATATTATGCTCAGGAAAGCCGCAAGCCATTTGTTTTTTAAGATTTTCGATTGCATCACGTACCTGATCTGCAATTCCAACTAAAATTCAAAAAAAAAATTTTTTTTTTTGTTTGGTTACAATTGATCTAAAACGAAATTCTTATTCATATATTTACATTCAATTGATTGGTCAACAGCCAAAGATGTGCCAATAAAGGCAAAAGCCAAAATCAATAAATATTTCATTATTAAAAAAATTATTTTAGTTTTTTTTCTTTTTAACGATTTTAGTTAATCAATTGCAATAAAGCTACTGAGTGTTATTAATTAAATTTAATAACCTTATATACACCTTTGTCCAAACCGATTTTTGAAATCAATTTAAATTATAAAAAAAAAAAAGCTACGTACGTTCCAATTTAGCTGATTAGATGTAATTGATAAGATCTTACGATAATACAAATTAAAAACTTTAAAATCGTTTTAGGGTTATAAAAAATTAATTATAAATGTTATAATAAATAATATAATAAAAGTTTATAAATAAAATATAGTAAAATTTTTAAATAGATAAAATGTCATTAAAAACATTTCTTGGGTGACAAAGCTCAATAACAAAATTTAAATATTCATGAGGGAAACATTTTTAAGAGTTAAACTTCAATAAACAAGAATATTTTTACGGGTTATTTTTTACAAGAAGAGTTTCAGTGTTTTTTTCAATTGATATCAATCAACACCGTTCTTCATTTTACATCAATTCGAAAAGGGTGGAAAAACAGTAGAAAAAGAAAATTTCAAATTTTATTTATAAATTTAAAAAACTTTTATAAAGGTTGACAAGGAAAATTTAATATTCATAAACAATTTAATGATTTCATTCGACATTATACATTAGTTGTAAAAGCCATATAACCTCTATTGTTAGGTTATAAAAGCAAGGTCGGATTTAGTGGGTTAAAATACCACACAATTATAGAGGTCATGTGCTCGTACCACTCCTCTATAGTGTTTTTCGATGATTTTCTCCTCCCAACCCTGACAAAAATAAAAAAGACGTGTGAATATAAAAAAGTAAATATTCTGATCTTAGATTAGTACAATTTATTATAAAGTTACACTAGGTTCAATTTTTGGTTAAAATCATCATTTAAAATATAAGAATAAGTTCTCTAGTACTATGTATGGTATGGTATGGTATGGTATGACATAAAGGTATTGGTACAAAAAATATATTTATAATATTTATTTATCCCCATTTTTCCCATTCCATTTTATAATCACTAAAATTCATAAATATCATCCAAATTTCTTTATTTTGGTTAGGTGCCCACCCATTTTAATGTAAAATGTTACCGCATCCTTAAGTTTTTTTTTTATTTAACATTTCTTTTGATTAAATTGGAATGATTTATTAGTAAAAATTTTTATTTTTTTATAACTTTTTTGTTTTGTATATTACCAATTATTTATAATAGCAATAAATAGATAGAATCCCATATAGCTAATAAAATTTCCGATGAAAAACATATAATTTGAATGGAGTTTCTTTATTTATTAGTAAATAATTCAATAAAATAGAAGAAAAAAAAATCTAAAGTATTCTTATTTTAGAACTTATCAATGGGAGAAACCAAAATATTTTTAATAAATCCTTTTTTTTACTGCTGGTTATTAAAACTTTAATAATATATTGAACGTCATTATCATACCTTACAAACAAGTTTTCTGTCCCTTAAACGGTCTGGTTCGGTATACTTAAGTTAAAACAAAATTTCGTTAAAAATTAAAAAGTAAAAACAAAAAGATAAAATTGTGAGAAAAATATGAGATTTAGCATTTTTTTTTTAAATTAACTGAACCATTAATGTAAGATAAAAGTTATGTTATAAAACATAGATCATAGAGAAAATATGTATTAAGACTGCAGTAGATGAAAATTGTTATATTGAGAAATAAGTCTAGGTGTATGTAATTGTAATTTAGTACAATTCTTAATGATAATAAAACCAACAACAAAAAAGCTGAGCACAAAAGAGAATCAAAAAAGAGGATCAAAACAAATATTTGATACATAAAGGATATATAAATCTTTTTACTTTAAATATTTTTAGGTTTACAAATTATTTTTTTTATTTAAGCAAACCATTTGTGATTTCAAGTTTTGTTTTTTAATATACTATAAAATAAATAGTTATTTATGTATTTCAATAAATCCTACCGTACATTATATACGCATATAATGTGATAAGAGAGCTTACCTATCCTTTACAGGTGTGGTGGTGGGACTATAATAAATTGGACATTATATTTAAAAAAACTATAAGTATAAATTAGATGCATATCAAAAATATTTTAGGTGTTCCATATCCATTTTAAAATGACGTAATAAAGTACAAAGTTTGTCTTTGCCGTGAGTCATCCGAGTTCGATTTTCGATTATTTTATTTATTTATTTAGAACATAATACATATAGTTTTTAAATTAAAACATGTTACTAAAATAAAATGTTTTGCATAATTTAAAGAAAAATAAAAACTTCTAATATCATTACGCCTTAAACCCCTAGTTGAAAACTTATCGAAAAGTATCGAAAAGTTATCGAATATACATAAGATAGCTAATACTCCTAACTACAAAAGTCATTAGCATTATATGAATATTCGATAAGTTTTCAATATGATTTCATAAAATATACAATTTCAATATGATTTCATATGAACAGTCGGTAATTATAATAATCGTAACAAATCATTTCGAAAACATTAAATTACTAATGATTAAATGTATATGCTTTGTACGTTCTCCCTTTCGTATACTAAATGACTTAATGAATGTTTTTCGATATATTCCGCATTCCATAATTTAATTATATTCGAATTTCGGGTATATTATGTAAACGTACAATATCATGTGATATCATATGAAAGTTAATGACAATATCTAGATTTAATGTTGCTTTTTCTTAAGCCCGACACTGTTACTCTAAAAGAGCTCATCCCAAAATTGACTAGCTTAGAAATCTATTTATTTCACACAATTTTTAGTAACTTCCTTTGCATTTTGCTCTAATCCAGATCTGTTTTAAACTTAAAATATTCTTTACGTCATTTTTAATATTTTGTTATCAAAAGTTTAAATTGGTAAATTTTTTAGAGCAGTTTTTCTTTTTCCAATAATTAATTCCCAATTCAGGACGTGGTGACATCAGAGAATATTTTAAAAATTAATGTAAAGTATTACGTACTTGTGGCAGATCAAAAAATCTGTTCAGTAATATGACAGAAGAATCTTTAATTTACAAAAAACATGGTATAATTTGTACTAAGCCCAATTGAGATTTAAGTGAACAGTTAAGAACAAATATCATTCGCTTATTTACTTTACATCAGAAACATACTGAAATTTTTTCATTCAAAAAGGTTAGATGCGAATTAGAAATGTCCCAATATATTAATAATCTTATTGCACTTCATAATTAGACCAGCAAAATTATTTACCAACTTAATAAACAAATCTGTTTACAAATCCTCACCAGCAAAACAGCCGGAGATTCTTTTTTAACTCTATTGAAGTTTAATCAAGTTTTATCTACGAAGTCGTTTCGAAATGACGGATTATGGTTAATAAACTCCAATTCATTTCATTAGAGTTAACAAACTCCAGTAAAGTCACATATAGCTTTTAAAAATGCGCAGAATTAAGCTAACGAAGTTAATTTTTTTAATCCTACTCAGAAATAGAGTTAACGAACGCTATAAATGTCCAAGTCTTATATGAAGTGAAGTGTCATTATTGTCATTAATTTATCTTGAAGGATTCATTTGTTTGTTTGAAATAAATCTATAAGATTTCTGGTTTTGAGAGTTCAAAATTCATATTTATTTTAACTCTACTCTAATCGTTTTGAAATGGCAGAGTAAAGTTATCTCTATATATATGTAAATAAGATAGGTAATCCTATCAACAAATAAACTCTATTCAGAGTAAAAAACGACACGCACCTTCTTTATACATATTAACATTGTATATTATATTGTCGGACATTTAAATTTATATTATCACAAGCCCGAAACAGTGTATTAGGATGAAGAAAAAAAAGAAGGGCGTCATGAAAAAACTTCACAAGAAATAACTTGCTGATTTTTAAAAAAATTATATTAGACGTGGTGCCATATTATCGTATGAAATGACATAACCTCAATTGGTTTGTATTCTGTAATTTAATTTTTTCAAACTTTTAGAAAGCGATTCCAAAACATTTACAAATCAAATTAAGATATTTTTTAAACAACTTTTGAAACAAAAGGGTTGAAAATTTTTTTATTTTATTTTATAGAACATGAATGATTGAATAAATTCATTATTTTAATACTTTCTATCTATTATACCATTACAGTATACGATATAATTTATTTCGTAAAACAAATTATTTCACAATTTATGCAGAATTATTTTATTTTTTGATGCACAGTTATGTAATAGTGCTGAGACCAAGAACTAAATCGATAAAAACCAATAAAAACTAACAAATTCTGCAATCAAACATTTTTTTTTAACGCGCAATAACTATTCTATATTTATTATAAGAATAATGCATTTTGTTTACTAGTTTTATAATGACCTAAGACTATTTATCGAAACTTTAAAATCTAATTCAAATATATACTCTTAGATTCAGTTATAATATAATTTTTAGCACATTTCCATGTGCCTATTAGTTCCACTCTGCCGTCCGTCCGTCAATCTGTCTGTTTACTAAACTTCTACACCGTTAAAGATACAGAAAAAAAATTTAACCATGGGTAGGTCTCATAAAAAAATTATTGTTGTAGAACGACTCTTTCATGTAACGCCATCAATTACGAAGCTGCAGCCCATCAAACTTTGAAAAAACCCTTTTTTTAAATGCATGTATCTCATGTTTTGCTTAACATTTTTTCAATCTAAAAACGCCCTTCGACTGTAATTTTACATTTTACCTTTATAAATCAATATCAAAATTTTACAATATTTTGAAATTTAGTATTTAAATTTACCGTTACGTTAAAACCAGATTTTGCATGATATTTATTTTTTGACAACTCCGGCACGCTTTTACATAGGAACTTGAAATTTTGAGAAAAGAAAGAACTATAATTAGTATAAGTTTTCTCAGAAAAATTTTTTGTACCATCCCCTGTTTAAGGTATTAGGGCTCAAAAATTGAACATTTGCTATATTAAGACACCTGTACAAATTTTTCTTCGGCAATATCTAAAAATTAAAACTTCAGTAATATATTTTTACGTGTGTTTATGGTTTTTCTTAGTTATATAGGGTTCCGAACTTACAGCCCCTTATTGAAAATTGAAAAAAGTCCTATTTCCACATTTTTTCTTATATGAAATTTTCAAATTTTGGTACAAATCATAACACCAAACAGTTTGTATTATCTTTTGGAAATGTGCGCTTTTAAAAACCGTTGGTTTACAATTTGCCTTATCTTTTTTATCAATTGTTGCAATTCAAAATAAGGAAATAATTCAAAAAATTTCAATGCAAATAAACAATCTTAAGTTAGCAATTACCTTATATATACATAGATATTATAGATAGTAATATTATCTTTCGTATAGTGTACTCATTGTTTTCATAATCGGGAAGGAAAATTTATTATTATTAATATTTTCTATTTAATAATAAAAAATTTAAGTGACAATTAAAATAGAAAAAAAAATAATAATAATTTCAAGTATTTGGGGTCTTCTCTGGTTGGTTATCTAATCTGTAATAAATATTGCAAAAATCCACGATTAAAAACTTTCATTTTCATTTAATATTAACAACTGTTAAAATGTTATTATTATTAAATGAAAAATAAAATGCGAATGTTATTTAATAATGCAATTAAAAACATTTAAATATTAAAAATCTTTAAAAATAACATATCATTAACTATTAAAAAACAGTGGTTACACAAGTGTCAACAACTTATTAATTTAACACTTAAAATACCTCATACATAAATGGCTCAAAGAATTTTAATCGAATATAAGGGTAAACCTCCCAACAACTATTTTATGGACATTTGTTTAATCTTCAATTCATATCTACTAATCGATTGGGATTAAATTATGATTGAATTAAAGTTAATAACAATATGGAAATATACATTATATATTAATAATAAAATTTATAACTTGTTTATTTATTAAAATAAATAATTGTTTTCAAAATTAAAATAAGTATTCCTAATCCTAAACAATAATAATATTTATAATATTCTATTCTTCTTATCTTTACGTTTAGAATTTAATTATTATCATCAATATATTCTTTATTTGTCCCGATTTTTATCTTCTATCAAAATGTTCTCCATGCATAAATTTCAAATAACCCCAAGCCGTCAATCTTTTTCGATTGTACATAATTGTAATTTTAGAGTTTGAATTACCGATAAAAACTAAATTCGTCTATGGGATAAAGCTCTTACACTAAAGGACTAAAAAGACTGAGAAAAACCTGGATAATATTTAATTGGTTGAAGTTACAGAGATTCTTTTAAAATATATTTTATGAATGTTTAATTACCTTTGTAAAAAAAAAAAAATAGAATCAAACCCCCCAAACTTTAACGTACTTCTTGAAATATCCTATCTACATTCTCCTTTAATATCTAATAGTAGCATTACTGTAACTATAAACTGACTGAAACTAAAGCTCCCCTAACCGAAACTTAACTCTTATAGTTTAGGTAAAAATTTGCCATACCATAATGGCGCCGTTAATAACTAAACTATTTGGTATAAATTATAAAGTATCTTTAAAATTATATACCCTGCATTTCAATTTTTAATTTAGAAATAAAAAAAAATTATCCTTTAAATGTCCGAAATAACATTAATTTAAATTAATAATTTTGTTGCCAAAGTCTTTTACTTATTTTAAGAAAGCCAGTAAATTTTAATTAAAATAATGATAAATATTATCAAAAAAATATTTTTTTTCTTTACTTTCCGTATTGGACAAAATATAATATGAAATTTTAAATTCTGTGCTTAGTATTTAGTAAACACAAAAACTGTAAATATAACAAAAATAAAAAATATATAACAGAAAAAACTGTTAATGTTATATGAAACTTACCAAACATTGTTATATGTAAATATAAATAAAGTTTAACTCGGCCTTTATTTTTTTTTTTTTTTTGATTTTGTTGCTGATCAAAATGAATTGGATTTTTTTTTCTATTACTATTGTTATCTGGATTTAGTACAGAAATTCTTAATGAAATTATTGATGAACCAATCTATTATTTTGGACCTTTTAAAATTCAATTGGTTCTAACATTTTATAAAAAAAAAAAAAAAAAAAAACAAACAAAAAAGAAAAATTATTTTATATGTTATATTAAGAAAATTATAATATGTTACCCTTAAATAATTTTTAAGTTCCATTCCTTCATAACATATATTTTATAGACTATATTATTTTTTTCCTTCCCCCCCAATAGTCTTTCAAAATATTAAATTGAAGTTTCTGAATTTATTGTAGAATTTCTGTTTGATCCAGGATAATTTGATTCTATTGGATACACCAACACCACCTATAAATATAAAATATAAAAAATAAATACTTTATTTTTTTTTATAAACAAATTTTTTTTTATAAGCAAATTTTTTTTTAATATAGAACAAT
Organism: Poecilobothrus nobilitatus; assembly: GCA_947095535.1. Lineage (NCBI taxonomy): Eukaryota > Metazoa > Arthropoda > Insecta > Diptera > Dolichopodidae > Poecilobothrus > Poecilobothrus nobilitatus. The sequence continues at coordinate 220,596,820 of OX352773.1, read as the reverse complement.
TATTAAAACAAGATATTCATATAAACATACACAAAGACAATTTATTGGATTTGCGGAAAATGGAACTATTCGAGGAACTAATTAGTATATTTTAATGAAGTGTTACAAGACAACAACAATATTTTAAGGAAAAAGAAAAACAAAATAAAACAAAAAATTTTGTTTATTTATTTTATTTTTACAGACAAAGAAAAGATTTAGATTTTTTGTTTTTTTTTTTTTTTTTTTTTATTACTTGTAAATTTTTTAATTTTTTTTATATTGAAATTTAAAGCTTACAAATTTAATATTAAAATAAAAATGTCATTTGATGCTTAGATTTTAATTAAGGTAATATATACCTGTATAGTAAAATAATAATAATAATATTAATAAGAATACTAATAGGTAACAATAATAATAGCTGATACAGTGACAGTAAGTGTTGCCTTCAATAATTACCTGATGCAGTAAGTTATTATATTATACTACTGCATATTGTAACTGTTGTAACGGCTATAGTCATTGTTAGCAAAATAGTAATAATAATAGGCGAATTCACTGTTTCCTTACAGTCCCACTCCTAATTCAATGTTTTCGTATCAATTTCCTTTCCTTTCCTATCCATACTCCCTAGCCAATATGCTGCGTTAGCAGATAAGGGTTTCATCCCATTATATTGGCTAAAGGGGAAGGTGGGTTTAGTCAGTAAGAATCGATCACTATTAAGGCGAAATTCTTGGTGTCTTTGGAAGATTCCAACCTTCGTTAGGAAAAAAAAAATACCTTCTGAAGAAGATACAGCCCTTTAATTAGTAACAAAAACGAACTGAAATGAAATTGTATTGAAGACTATAAAGATAAAAAATCTGTTGAAATCTGTCATTACAGTTTTAATAATAATTATTCCATATGATTTAGCTTAAATATAGTAATCCAGCCGAATTTATTCAGTTCCTGAATCAATAGGAGAATTTTTTTAAAAAAAATAACTAAAACTTTAAAGTAAAAAGAAACAATTCTTTTTTCTTCAATTGACTGATTATATGCCATCGAATATATTTGCACATGCCTTTTAATATTAAAATAATCAAAAAATCAATTAAAAAAATGAAAATCCATTTAAATCAATTTAATCACAAAAGAAAGTAAATTGATCTCCTAGTCAGTTTTTTTTTTATTTCATCCCTTCCCTTCTGAGTTAAACCAATATTAACAAAAGTTTTACAATTAATAATAACAAAAAGGAATAAAGGGATGTTCTTAAGTAAATAACGAACACATAATAAAACAAACAAATAATAATACATATATATAATAAAAAAAAAAAAAAACATTACCTTCCCCATAACAGCTGAGATAATGGGAACAATTGTCCATTGGATTTTAAAGTGATCATAATATAACATTATGAGAATATAATAAAAAATAAAACTTAAAAATTCTCTTGTGAACATCACATCACAATCCAATCAAAAACAAAAGGGAAAGATCCCTCTTTAAATACAGATAGACATGCGACAAAAGACCAGGTGTTTTTTTTTCTTTTCTTTCTCTTTTTGTCACCCTCAATTTTATAATACTTGAAATTTAACTAATAAGAAAAATTACAACAATTGATCATTGCACACGTATACAATCAAATATTAAATATATAGTATAGCATATAACAAATTTTTGTGGATTCAGACGGGACGAAAATACATGGATTCTTTATAAAAACCCAACAATTATTACGTTTTTTTTTTGTTTTTTTTTGATAATTTTTCCTAGAATTTTGTTCCGATTCAATGAGGTTGAAGATATGAGCTCTGTTTTTATTGTTGTTTTTATAATTCAATGTCATTGACTTTAACTAAAGTGGCCAGCCAATATTATATTATATACATATTATTTTATATACATATACAATTACTTACATTCAATGATATATATAGATAAAAAAAGAAATTAGTCAGGGAAAAAAAGAAAAACACAAAACAACTTCCTATCAAAATTTAATAAATACAAAGAATTTGAAGAATTGGGATCCCTTATATTCTTTGGTTTGTTGGTTATTCACTAGAAAAATATCCATAACAAAAAAAAAATAGCAACAGCCAATTTTAAATTTAAGGTTTCTCTTTTTAAATATTGTTTCTTCTTTATTTCTTCAGCTGAAAATTCAACTGACATTGTTTGGAAAAATAAAAAAAAAATAAAAAAAAATAGTGTGCAGTCAGCTGTGCAGAATTCTGATTAATTTTAGGGTTTGTCCGAATACCTTGAATTTAAATAAAATTTTATATTGTTTTTTTTTTTATTTATTTATTTTAAAAATTTTTTGTTAGTTCAGTATTATATTTCAATAGTTATTAATATTTTATTGTTATTATTAATATTAATTTTTTTTTTTTTCTTTTATTTAATTTTTAGAATTATTTTAAGAATCCTGAGTAAAAGTTAAAATTCACAAATTAGCCTGAAGATATTTATTAAATATTCGATCAATTTTTTAAAGTCGATAGGAAGTGAGTTTTGTAATTATGCAAGGAGTGTTCAAAAATTACGTGTTCATTCTAAGAACTTTTGAGTTTTTAAATGTATATATGTTTAAAGTTTTTTTTTAAGTAAAGAGTTGATAATTTTAATTAAAATTAAAATTTTATTATATTAAATTCGAATTTGTTTGTGTCAAACCAATGAAATTCCACAGAAGTTGTTGCTACAAAACTTAATAATCTTTTAACTTCTTTTGACAAAATTTCTTATATTTAACTTAATTAGTGTTGATGAGATTAACTCGTATTAAAACAAAAGATTGTATTCGACTGCCACTCGAACCCGATGGTCGAAATAACGGTGGCATTTATATAAAAACTAATACATAATCATTGCAAGCGTTCAAACAGTGGATTACATCGCGTGACATCTTAAAAAAGCGTTGTATCATTTTCATAGTAAAGACTTAAAAACTCCCTAAAACTTGGAACCATGATCCTCAAACCAAGATCTTTTTGGTATCATTATAATATATCGCTGACTTTTATAGTACGAGATTACAAAATCTATCAGTGCCCAGACAGGCCGACCTAGAACCATCTAGCTATTGTAGAAGATGCTTCATCTTTCTGATACGAAGTGGTTTCACATATTTGTTAGACAGCTTTAGATACCTATATAATAAAACGGTAAAATTTCAATATTTTAGATTCATTATTTTTAGATTTAAAATTCGGACGGATGCATATACCTAAATGGACCCGCAGAATTCAATTCTGAGAAAGAATATAATATACATATACTTTCCATATATATCCTTATTCTTAGAACAATGTTTGACCGAATATAAAAATATTTATGGAAATTTTAAGCTATTTACCCAATAACTTACAAAATGTTTTTATATAAATACATGTATTTTTCATATTCTATATTGTAATCTGCAGTTGCTTTGTATTTTAAAAGTTTATCATCCTAAAGCTATGCTACTCAAAACTATAAATTATTCGTTTAAAAATACTTATTAAAGTTTAAAAAATTTTAATTTTTCATAAACTTTGTAGATCCGCCAAGTGTAGACGCTTATTTGTTACATTAGAACTGCAAATTTTGTTGAAGAGAAAGTAAAGCTAAATATTTAGATCTAAAAATATTTCTAAATATTAAGCGTATAAAAAATTATTTTAATATTCTACATTTAATTATGTTTTCAGAAATTTATCAAAACCAAAACTTCTATCAATATTTTGGATTATAACACCCAAAAGAATAAATCTAGAAACTATGAGAAAACGTAAAATCAGGTACGTTTAATAATTTTCTTCTTCAAATTTTTTTTCTACTATTTATTTCATTCCGAATTGGTTCGTTCTTTTTATTTTTAAGAGCAAAATCCAGTTTTCCCGAAGCATTATAAATATTTTATAAAACTTCTGAAAGAATTGAAAAAAACTAGATTAAAACTTCTAGAGAAGAAGCTAAACCAGCTTCCTAAACCATTTTAATTTAATTTGTAAAACTTCTGAAAGGAGTCGCACTGAACTTACCAAAAGATCCTAGTTCACTTTTTTAGCACATTTTTTCAAAAAACCATCATATGTGTTTGAAGTATTCGTTTATTAGTTCCCTCTGTCTGTTCGTTCGTTCGTCTGTTTGCAAAACGATTGAATAATGAAATTTTAAGCAAGTTATTGACCTTGCTTATTTTGGCCTTGCTTAAATGAAATTTCACCTACTACTTTTAATGAAATTAATGTTGTAGAACAACCTTTTTTATTTAGGCCCACCCATTACGGAATTACAGTTCCTCAAAGTTGGGAAAAGCCCTATCTTCAGATGTGTATATCACAGGTTTACAGGCAACAAATTAACCGTTTGTGAAATTTTGCAAAATGTTGCTTCCTTCATATCTCTGTAACTCTTCTAGATAGATTTTGTACCACCCTCTCTTTAAAAGTTATTTCGGATCAAAATTGAAAATTTGAATTTTTTAGCCACCTATACAAATTTTTTCAAAATAAAAATAAAAACTATAGCTGCAAGTTTCAAGCTAAAAGCAAACTATAACTACAAGCTAAAGCAAACTATAGCTGCAAACTAAAGCAAACTATAGCTACAAGCTAAAGTAAACTATAGCTGCAAGCTAAAGCATAAGCTGCAGAAGAAGGTATAGCTGCCAGAAGGTATAGCTGCAAGTCTAGTAAAACCTAAGCTATTAACACATACAACATTATAATTTTACATGTTTGGTGTGGCTTTCTTTAAATTATATAGGGGTTCCTTAAAATTGAAGAAGTGACTTTTGATTTTTTTTGAATTAATTCTTACATATAAAATTCTAAGGAAATGTGCTCCAAAATAATTCATAATATATATTAATTTAAAGATATTGCGAATGGTAATCTCGAAAAACACCAATTCTCTTTGGTAGTGTTGAACTTCAAACAATCAAATGTCACCTTCCTTTTAAACCAAATATAGAACTTATGGTACAATGTACTGTTTGGTTTGGGGATTTGGAAAATAGGAATAAAATAATAGAAATAAACTGGTTGGTAGGAGAATTAATTCACAGTATTATAAATAATTGTAACAGATAAAAAAAAATTCTTACGATTTAGGTATTATGAAGATAGGTGTAGAAGAATTTAGATATGAAAATTATTATTTCGAAGAGCCTCGGTGGCCTAGTGTAAGAGCGTGCAAAATACGCTAGAAATACAGAGGAAGTGTGAGAATCCCACACTTGTTGTAAGAATAATTCCCCCTTAAGACATTTAACAGCCACACCTGTAAAGAAAAGGCTGCCTAATTTCTTTTCCATATTTATGTGGCAGGGGAAAACTTAAAAAAAAAAATTTTTCTAAATATTGTTGGTTTTAAATTTTTAGCATGTTTTTAGGCAATATTAATTAGACCTTATTATTAATTCCATAAAACGTATTGTTGATCTCGCCAAATTTTCCAGTGTTAATCTTAATAAGGAAAGTTACATGTTCCTTAAAATTATTAAACATTTATTAAAATTTACTAAAAATTTTTAAATAATTTAATTAAAAAAAAAAAAGGAAAATAGTACACATAATTTGAGTATTTTTGTTTTTTTGTTTTTTTTTTTAATATTAGATATAATTCAATACACATTATGTATATATATAGAGTTGGTAAAAAAAATATCAAAATTTATGAAAGATTTTATAACAAATCAACAAGTTGTTTAAATTCTGCCATTGCCATTATTTCTTCTTTAGTCATTTTTGATACTGGTGGTATACATTGAACTGGATCTGATTGACTATTAATTAAATCTAAAATATCTTTAATTGTAACACCATTTAATTTTTCATTTGCCATTTCTGTAACAGCATCACGTACAATACTAGCAATTGCATCATGTTTATGTTTAATTAAATATGGTACAGCTTTTTCAATCATTGCATTTGCCAATTTACCAGTTAATTTACCCCATAATAAACCAGTTATATCTGATTTAAATTGTCCCATTACAATTGTTATTTGAAAATCTTTTAAATATAAACCATCAGAATTTGCACCAATTTGTGCTTCACCAACTAAACGTAAATCTTTAATATTAATATCAGCATCACCATTACCTTTAATACGAAGATATTTTATAATGTTAACATTTGCAACATATTGACTTTTTGCTTGAAGATTTTTAAATGAAAAATCAAATTTAAATTTTAATGATAAAATATTTAATGAAACACTATTAACTGTAAAATCATTTAATCCTTCAACATGTATATCAAATAAATTAATCATAATTCTGTTAAAAGAAACGAAAAAAAAAAAAAAAGAAAAAAAGAGATAGAAATATATTAGAATTATTTTGAATAAAATTAATATAAGTTAAAAAAAAATTTAATCAGAAATTTAAACAAAAAAAAAAACACCCATTTAAAAAAAACACTTTTAAGGTGTTACATCAAATTTAAGATTATTATCAAAGTAAAAAAATATCTTCATCTCTTCTAATTTCAGAAATCTTTCGATGGTTATTCAATATATTCATATAATTATAATTAATAATTCTCGATTGAATAATCTTCTTAAATTTTTAATGAATTCACCTTTTTCTTTTTTTTTGTCTAAAAACTGTTCCCAAAATTGTAAATTATTTTTTTTGCAAATTCATAGAAATAACTGGTGAAAATTTTTAAAATAAAAATTAATTTGTTCCTGTAATTTATAGAATTTCAAAAGATAATTTGAATTTTAAGTATAAGAATCTAATTTTTTAGGCTGAACCTTTTCTAGTTATGGTTTATAAATTTTCTATAAAATAACTTTAAAATTTTAAAGATTCATTAATTTAATTTGAATATTTAATATATAATTTGAAATAATTTCTCTAATAAAATTTTAAGAATTTTTTTTGATCGAATTTTTACGATATTAAAAAATAAATCAATTTAGGGACCTTGGTGGCCTAGTGGGTAAGAGCGTATAAAATATGTTGTAAACACCGAGAAATTGTGAGTTCGTATCCCACACACGTGGTAAGAGTTATTCCCCCTTACGACATTTACAGCCCCACATCTGAACAGGAAAGGCTGTGTAATTTCCTATCCTCATTTATATGGCAGAGAAATACACAAAAAAATAAATAAATAAATAAATCGATTCAAATTTTATTAATTTTAATTATTTGATCCACATCTTTATTTTTTTTTTTGCCGAATTCAAACTCAAACGAAAAGATAAAAATCTTTAAATCTACACTAACATATTTAAATTTTTTTTAATAAAATAACTGTTATTTGTCTTAAAATTTGTTATTATTTTAAAGGTATTCGAATCGTAGGATGAGTCTTATTTGAACACTATTTATTATAAGATTTCATCAAAAATTTAAAAAAAAAAAAATTAAATTTCAATAATAAATTTAATACTCAATATATTTTTTTATTTTTTTGTATATTTTTCTGGAAAAAAGAAAAAAAATTTTGAATCTTCTTTGAAATTTTCACCTCAAGGCGTTTTTTATTATATTAAAAGTAAAATAATAAAAAAAGAACAGATTACACCACATAAATTTGAGAGTGTTATAAATAATCATGAAAATAATTTCGAAAAAAAAAAAAAAAAACAGAAAAAATTACTGATATTCTAAGAATTAAAAACCACCCTTTTCTCTAATTAAAGATATCACAAAAAAAAAATAATGGTTTTTTTTTTTTTCTGAATCTGTAGATTAAATTTCAGTAAAAATATTTTAATTTTGTTTTTTTTTTTTTTTTTTATCCATTATACTTAAGAATATATTTTTTTTTTTTTTTTTTTCAGAATTTTAAGTTTAATATACACTTACTCAGCTAATTTTTGTTCTAAATGAAGTTCAGCAAAATCTTGTTTTAATGGTGCTAAAATTGGTATTCCTAAGTCTGGTATTCCACATGGCATCTGTTGTTTAAAATTTTCAATTAATTTAATAATTTGATCATTAATACCAGCTCTTGGTTGTAAATCTATAATAAAATTTTATTAAATGTACCATTAATTTTAAAGATGATCAGAAAAAAATAAAATAAAATATTAAAATAAACAATTTTTTACCATTTTTTTGCAATTGGACGGAACCAAATGCCAATCCAAAAATAGCAACAAAAATAATTAATTTATTCATTGTTTTCTATTGAATTATTCTATTAATTCTAAAATTTTTTTGTTATTTTTATTCACTTTTTATAGAATTTTGTTTTTTTTTTGTTTTTTTTTTATCAAAAATTTGTTTTTTTTTTTTTTTTTTGTTTTTTGTGTAAATCTATTGGAAATTTTAGATAAGAATTATCTGACACTAATATGAAGTTTTAGATTTTAATTATATTATAGATTATTTTAAATTTATAATAAATACTTTTATAAAATCAATCAATCTTCTAAATATATTTTAGAATTTCTTTATTTTAAAGTAATATTAACAGGTTTTTTTTTTTTTTTTTTTGTTTTCCAACAAATATAATAATAACAATAAGTATAATTAAAAATACCTGAATAACAAGCACCTGTTAATTGTTATCGTACTGATTAATTCTATATAGGATTTTTAAATAAACCTTACATTATCTTGAAAAATTGATTAAAAAAAACATATATTTAAAAAAGAAAATTTTTATAAAGTTTGTGTGCTTATAAAAACAATTGTTTCAATCTCGTTTTACGTAATTTTTTAACTTTTATTTGATTGCAAATATTGGCTCTTCAATATGTTCTGATAAGCATATATATGAAACTTAAAATTAAATGGAAAATTGATTCTAACCTACAACCAAAACAAAAAAAATATTATTTCATAACGTAAAACGCATATCCATAATGTTACATTTTTAAAAACTTTCATTAAAAATCGAATCAAAAAAAAAAACCAACAATATTGCGAAAATTTATCATATCATTGAAAACTTTTAAAATTAAATATACTTTCGAAAATTTTGCATAAAATCAATTTCGAAATTTTTAATTGAATTTTATTTTTTGTTATGATTTTTAATTTTTTGGTTTTTTTTTTTTTTGAATTTTATTATTTTTAAATAAAAATATCTAATCTGTATTAGTTAATTTTAGTTAAACTTTTAGACTTGTTTTTTTTGTGAAAAGGTAAAATTATATATAAATTGCTATAAATTAACTGTGAAGAATTCATTACCATTCTTTATATACAGGGTGATTCGTAAGTAAGGGCATTGACACATTCATAAGCATCGTATAGGGGATAATGTGTAAACAAAAGTTTTGTATGAGGATTAGATTGTGAGTTCAATATTTTTGGAGCTATGGAATTTTAAAGGACATTTTGTACAATTTTCTTTGTTTCGATTAAAATTACCATAACTTATATTACAAATAAGATTAAAGCATTATGAAAAATGTTTTTAAAAGCATGAGAAAAGAGGCAATAAGTTTTTGCTTTAAAATGTTTTAAAGTTGAAAATTTAAAAATTTTTTTAAGAATAGAAGATAAAAAAAAATATCATTTTGCTAGTAACTTAGGGCCTTTCCGAACCATGGCACTAGCACTTGACACTAGCACTTCGCACTTGCACTTCCCAAAAATATTTGATTATCGCACTAAATATCGCACTAAATTTCTGTCCGGATTACAAATTTATGACAGTTAAAAAATGTTTAGGAGTAGAATCAGCCTTACCTTAATGCATATTTTTATAGCATTTTTATGTCAAATTTATTTTGACAAGTGCTAAAAATCATTTTATTCTAGCATTATTTAACTATATTTGGAATTATTTATGATCACTATGGCAATATTGAGTAAATTTTAAATGCACATATCATTAATTGTCAAAAAAGTAAGTTATTATTTTAGTTTTCAAATTTTAAAATTGTGAAAAAAGAGAAATATGATTTAATTTAATAATTTTTAAAAATATTGTGTTTAATAAAAGGTTTTTATTATTAGTTTTTACTTATTCACTTTTAACTAAAACAAAAAAGAATATTTTTAGTGCAAGTGCGATCATCTAGTGTGGTTTTCAAAACACTAATTTTTGACAGATAATCAAGTGTTAAGTGCGATGAATTCCGGACAACACTTGATGCTATTCGGAGTTTTCGGACAAAAAAATAGTGCGATAAAATAGTATTTAGTGCGAAGTGCGTTGTTTAGTGTGATGGTTCGGAAAGGCCCTTAATATGAAAATTTATTTTAGGTATTTAAATCTTCAAATATCCTCTTTCCCAAGCTTTAATTTGGAAATACCATACGTTAAATTATCTTTTACCGTTCAGCAGAATAACAGAAGTTAGTGTACAAAATGTCCTTTAAGGCCCCACAGCTTCAACAGAACAGAAGTAGTGTACCAAATGTTCTTTAAGCCCCCACAGCTCCAAAACTATTAGACCCACAATCTAATCCGTATACAAAATTTTCTCTACACATTATCCCCTAGACGATGGTTTATGTCAATGTATTTAATTTAACTTTACGAATCATCCTGTATATTATATTCCTGGAATTCCCTAACAATTTTAATTTTTTTTTTTTAAGTTGATATATATACAGTTAAAATACTATGTATATATATATATGTCGAATTGATCTAAAATTTTAGAATTAACTCAGTAATTATTAGCTAATTATGGTGAATCAAAATGTTCAGGGAAGAATTACTCTAAGTCATTTTTATGATGATACTATGCATGATTAACATAATAAAGATTTACCGTTCCTGAGATACACATTAAATATAAATAACTTATTAAAAAGGCAAAATTTTTTATATTTATGTTAAGAATATTTTAAAACTTTTTTTCACATCTTTACAAAAAAACTTTATATTACCAATACTACATTTATATATTTCTTTTTATTTTGTATTAATTTTTATGCGTAAATTATTACATTTAACCTATTTAGAATATTATTCCTTTGTATTTTATGAGCTATTATCAATTGCTTTAAATGAAGATAAAATTGTTTATATATTATTTTTTTTGATAATTTTTAAATTTGCTTATCAATGAATTTTGCTTATCAATCAATAAAATTACAAGGATTAAAGTAATAAATTTATATAATACCTTGCTATTGTAATATATTGTATACACAAATTTTTATATCTACACAATATTCATAAATTTAGCGCCTCACTTATTGAGTTAATGTTATCAAGAAACATAGTGATTTTAACCATAAAATGTACTAATTGGAGACAAGCCTTATACTATATCAGAACCTTTAAAGAAACTCGTGATCAAATAAACCAAACCAAATATCAATTTATAAAATCAAAATAAGTCAAAGCATAATATCTGAAAACGGTTACTTTCTAACAAAAGTACAAATCGAGAAAAAAAAAAATTTGAATTTCGAATCACTTTATAACGACTTAATAAAAACCTAAACAGTTTAAAAACCTAAACAAAATTTTGAAAAATAAATTTAACCATTCAAAATTATTTTTATATAAACATATATTGATTGAAATCGAGATTTAAAATTTAAATCCCAAATTGAAGGAAATTAATTATATATTCAATCCCACAACAGTTTATATCACCCTTTAATATTACATTGTTTCTTATATATATACATTGTTTCCATCAAATTCTTTTGTTTGCAATTTTATTATATTTTTAATTATACATACATATATATAATTTTATTTTACACACTAACACTAACAATTCACCAATATATAGTATGTATGTTATACTTTTCCAAAAAAAAAAAAAAATTATCCCTACAGGATTAAATTGCAATAAATTTTATTGAAAATTTACAAAAACAAAAAAAAAAAAATCCCAAAAGCAATTAAAGTTTTTTATTTTAGTTTTTAAAAATGAACATTTATAATTCGTAACTGACTTCACTTCAGAATGAAACTAATTTTTTTTTTCTCCCAAAAAAAAAAAAAGTGAAACAGAATGAAAACGTAATAAAAAAAAAAAAAAAAAAAATACAATATAAATAGTTACGAAAAAAAAAAAAATCTGAAATTAATCCCAATAGAAAATGACTATTTTATAAAATTTCTCAATCTGACGCAAAAATCCAAAAAAAAAATAAAAAAAAAACAACAGAAAACCCAAAACACTACAAAATTCAAATGATTGACACAATCGTCCTGATCGTTAGATAACAATTTTAAATAATGAGTTGCCAACTGTTTTTAATTTTAAATAAATATATTATATAGTGTTCGCAATATAAAAAAAAAATAATGGATATTTTTATAATTATCAATTAAAACAATTTTAAATTAAATTTCCTTCATTCAGATGCGATAGTAAATCTGGACCTGGTCTGAAAACTCTTACTTTCTAAAATTATTTTCTAAGTATAGGTATAAATTATAACCATTGGCTTAGTTCATAAAAATGTTTAAAAAAAACTGGCTCATTCTAGCACTCTTGTAACGGTAACGGTCTCATTCTAGCACAATGATGTAACGGTAATATTAATTATTTATTTAATCTAAGTAAGTTTAGTTTCTAAGTCTATTAATGGCTCTCTTCTTTTCTTCTTTTCTTACTATCTTATTTTTTCTTACTAACTTCTTACTTCTTACCAATAAAGATCTTCACTATCTTACTTTATTTTAAAAAATTTAAATAATACAATTGTGAAATAGAAGTTGAATATAAATTTTGCCGTAGACCATAACAAAAGCAATATTCAACTTTTATGGTCTATATATTGCTTTTACCGTAGATATTAAATTTCTACAAGTAGCTTAATCTTTAAATATTTTATTTATAAATTATATTTAATTCTTAATAAGATCAATAATTACCTTTAAAAACTCAAATATATAATAAAATATCTTCCTCCAATAAGCGTCCCCTTCTTATTAGCCTCTAACAAAAAAGTTTAAAAAAGACCAAAAAAACAAAAAAAAATAAATAATTCATGGTAAACGCTATATTATAGCATAATATAACAAATGCTATTTTAAATATAATTTGCTACTTTGAATGAAAGATTGAACTGATCATTTCAATCCACTTCAATAATCATCATGATTGATAATAGAACTTCATCTATTGTTAGAGAATGTAAAAAAAAAAAAAAAAAAACAAAACAAACAGTATCAGCAATCGATTGAAGCACAAACAACAAAATAGTAGGAAAATTTCGCTTTTTAAATACAAAACGCTTCAAAATTTTACAATGCAATGCAAGACTGACTTTTCAAACAAAATACGCACGTACAATAATGTGTGTAATTGTATATTGTTTATGTTTACATATGTGTGTATTTATGTTTAACTCTTTTTTGCATAATGAACTTTTCATATTTTAAAAATAAAATAAAACAAAAAAAAAGAATAAAACTTTATTAAACAAAAAATTCACTATATTTGATCGGATATTTTGGTCATATTGTCATTTTAATTTTCTATCATTAGTTTGGTCTAGAATAATAAATTTTATTTTTATTTAAATTTGAAGAAATTATAATTTTTATTCTTAATTGTATCTATGAAATATATATTAGATTTATTGAATAAGAATATTGTAATGAAATGAACCGTATTTTGCATTTTTTTTTTGTATTATCATGTAAGGTGTACAGTACACTATTATAATGGTTGAAATAATCTAAGAAAAAAAGTCCTAGGAAAAAAATATCTTAGGAAAAATTTTTATTTCATAAGATTCTTATACAAGGATTCTTATATTAAAATGAAAATTAAAATTAAAAAGTTTGAGTTTTCTACGATTTACCAGAATAATCGTTTGAAATAATACAATCACTGTATTCTATAGAAAGTCGATTTGATTGAGACTTTTTACACAGTATATAGTCTCTTATAAAATGATTATCTTGTTTCATAATCATATTTTAAGCTCGAAAAGAATTTTTGATGCTCCTCTCAGGAAAATTGACCAAAATCATATATATATACTATAAATCTGCAAAAAGAATTATCTTTTAATGAATTGAATGGAGACAATTAATGTTCTAACCAAAGAAGTTTGACAAAAGATACAACAGCAGTCAATAAAACGAGCTAATGTAATATTATGTACCTATATAGGTTAATAAAATAATATAGATTTTTCTTATAATATATAATTAGTATAATATTTATAATTAAATTAAAAATAAGTATATATGTATATATATGTCTCATAAATTATAATTAATATCATATTGTAATATATAATAAAATAATAATAAAATATAATTCTTGTGTAAGATAATAGATGGCGTAAAACTAAAGAAACGCCTAGTCTTGTACAATAGCTACAGCCAAGTAATCAATGGCTTAGTGAAATAATGATTCCAGAAACTGAAACGTAGTCAAATATGAATAATAAATGACTTAGTGGATGTCCTATGATGCTTATATAGGAGTAAGAAAAAAAAATGTAATATTATGTAGTCTGGTTTTAATAGGGGGTGTTTTCTCTTAAAAAGTTGTTTTTTTTTTTGTGCCGGCACTTAAAATATCAACGTTACAGTTTAACAAATTTAAATTTTGTATAACGGACTGTCATATAACAAGGAAATTATAGTTAATGCTCAAAATATTTAACACATCTCAAATAGCATGAAAGTGTTACTTTCAGATTAGAGTGACGTCAAGAAAGATGAGATTATATGTCAATCATAAAATGAATGGAAAAAAGTCGGCTTTTATATGTTTACGGATGGCGTAAAATTAATGAAACTTAACAAAAATGAAACATTACAAAACATAACAAAAAAGAATTAAATATTATATAAAAACTGTTATCGTTATAATGTTTAACACGATGAATACCACTTGTACCACCAGTGAACATAACTCACATTTTTAAAAATTCCGTACTTACCGGTAAACATAAAAATAAACTTGCATTAAGTCCTACGTGTATCAACGGTGAAGATTGCTCAATGTTCTCAAAATCTCGATCAATTTAATATATGTACTTGTTTTTACCATTCAAAACGTTCACCGCCGATACATTAGAACTTAACGTACATTTTTTTTAATTTTCTCCACTAAAGTGTTATTAAACATGTTAAGTTTATTTAAAATTAACTACAAAAAGCGATGATTTTATTAAATTAAAATTTAACAGATAAAAATACCCAAAGAATTCTTTTAATCTTTTGAATATTATCATAATTTTTCAGTTTGGATTTTTATAAAAAAAAAAAATTAAACGTATTAATGATTCAATTCAAATAATATGTAATAAATATAATTTATATTATATTATAATATTTATGGTTCAGATCCACTCTAATTGCGTCCAATTAAAAATTTTATTAAAAATAAAGCATCTGATGACACCAAATGGCAGTCATTCATGAACAAAAAAAAAAAGAAAATAAAGAATTAAATTTTTTTTTTTATAACTTTAAACTCTTTTATAACAATGAATGAAAATGTGCAAAATTATTGGCTTAAAGTTTGTCTAGATTTACTTACCAACAAAAAATATCATTTAATTTAAAATTCAGATCAGAACCAAAAAAAAAAAAAAAAAATTTTTTTCAAATATGAATAATAATTATATTATTTATTGCATACTGATATCTTTAAATTTATTTATTTGGGAAAAACCAATTGAAAAGAATAAGATATAAAATTACATATACATTGACAAATTTGTTTATTGACAGTTAGTTTGCATATAAACGGAAAACAAGAACCATATTTTATTAATTAATTTTGTTGCGTTTAATGACTTTCTTTATTCGATTGTAATTTCTATTAATAATTGATTTTTTTATTTTTAGATTAAATTAATCTTTAATATATTAAGTTTTTTTTTTTTAATAATTAAATTAAATTTTATTTAATATAAAAAAAAACTATTTTAAGGTAAAATTAAATGTTTTTAGTTAAGAGTCGTTTCGTTTATAAATGCGATTAATTGAAATGTACTTTATTATCTCCATACAATTGCGTAATATTTTAAACCATTAAACCCAACACTTCTTTTTGACCAAATAGATTATAAAAAATTATTAGTTTGAATGTTCTTGTTGAACCATAATGGAAATAAAGGATTGTTCAGATAAAGATGGTATTGTTTTTTTTTTTTAAGGGAGTATAGATTTGAATCACAAAATTCCCTATTAAAGTGTATGACTTTAACCCAGTAAAAACCACCT
Organism: Poecilobothrus nobilitatus; assembly: GCA_947095535.1. NCBI lineage: Eukaryota > Metazoa > Arthropoda > Insecta > Diptera > Dolichopodidae > Poecilobothrus > Poecilobothrus nobilitatus. The sequence goes on along the minus strand of OX352773.1, from coordinate 220,580,762 downwards.
CATTTTTTGATCAAACAATAGATTAGATCACGTTTAATACCAAGGGTAAGGAATGATTCTGCTATGGATTAAAAATTAGAAACAAAATTGTCAATATTCTCCTTAATAATTTTCAGTCAATACAAGATCAACACTTTTACATAATTTTTGTACAGTTGGATTATTAGCTATTTGATTGATATCTTTAAATATATAATAAAACATTATAAATAAAATTATTCTTGTATAAAATAATAGATGGTGTACAAAAAAAACTATTTGTGTTTCATAGTCCTGTCTAACTTACAATTACAGCAGAATAATCAACAGTTTAATTAAACTAATGATTCCAGAAACTGTGGCTTACTCTAATATGAATAATAATTGATTTAGTTCATGTCCTATGCTCCTTACACGAGTTGAAACAAGAGAAAAAGGTATAGTAATAAAACAAGAAAGGCTGTGTAATTTCCTTATCACATTTATATGGCAGGGAAATAAAATAAAAACAATCATTAAGTTAGATTTTTTATTATGTACATTTTTCAAATGTATATATACTCGTATACGTAAATATATAGCTATTATACATATATTTCAGCTTCAATTTATGTTTATGTTAACGTTTAGATAAAACGTTCAGCTACTTTATGTATTATTAAAATTTTAAAGAAGGTATATTTATTTATTTATTTATTTATTTATTTGCTTTCCTCACACATGTAATGTGTGCAGTAAGCGGTGCAACCTTTCCCTTTCCGGTGTGAGAAGATATAACTTGATGACGTATGAAAACAGCAGTAAAGCATTTGAAGTTTTTCTTTTTGTTCCTGAGGGTGGTAGTTGGGATTTTACAACCTTCAGAAAATTAAAAGAAATCCTACAAATTCCTAGAATATTCGATTTTTACTCACTAAATCTGCTTCCTCCCTTGAAGTAAGAAAGAAAAATAAATGAAATCGGATATGTGTATATGTATATACTTAAAAAGTGGGAGTAAATTTGGAAGTTTCTTAAGAAATAAGATTTAATGTGAAAATTAGAAGTACATACCAGTACTTTATTAAAACAAAAATCAATGTAGATTTTATTTAGAACGTTATTCGTAATGTAAGATTCAATTTAATATTACAGTAATATATATAAATTCTAATTTAATTCAGATGTTTAAGCTTTAAATTTTCAAATTAATTAGTTTCAATATTCCAAAATTAAACTTACATACCTACGTACATATATTTAAAAATTACTTTATCCTATAGTTCTTTTAAACTATTAACATTAAAATTTTTTTTTTTTTTTTCATAAAATTGTATACGTATTAATTTTTGCACGTTATTTGCACACTTTTATTATTCTATACCCAACATTCATCCGCAACATACACGTTACGTTCAACAAATTAAAAATTTTAACCATATTTATTTATTTGTTGAATTACTGTTTGGTTTTAATGCTATTTTATTTTGTTATTATTTTTTATTTTTTTTTTGTTTTTTTTTTTTTTTTCGTTTCTGAACGGATGTTCATCATCATTATTTTCACCCTATCAAATACAGAATGAGTGAAATGCAAAATAATTTAATTTTCCAGTGAAATTTATAATAATTGTAATTCATTGAAAGATTCTTTTTATTTTCATATACATACCTATGTATGTATAAAATATATTATGTATACGCATATTTGATAAAACATACATAAGTAAATTTTGTTATTTTTTTTTTTTTTTGTTTTTATTTTTTTTAATTTTAATTCAAAAACAATATTTCAATTTTTCCTTATTTAATTATTTTTAATATTTAAAAAAGCATTGAAAAATTATGATATATGTATATATTTATGTATACTTACATATCCATATACATACGAGTATATTTGGATTAAATTGTGACGCGAAGAACTCTTATCTATCGTTATGTATGTATTTGTTTTATTCATTTACATTTAATTATTGAATTCTTTATTAGCGTCATAAAGGGAATCAGTCAATGTTATTAAAATAATTTTTAACCAATTTTATTTTTAATAACATTATCTTGGGTGTGGATAAAATGAAAATTTTTAATTTGTTAACCGGATTATATCTCAAAAATTGCAGCTTATCTACATTTTTAAAATAATTAAGATTTCATTGTAAATCGTTATATGAAAAAATTTCTGCTATGTTCACTCTCAAATATTAGATAATCTTACTGTCACTTTTCAAAAAAATTTTAAAAAGTTTCTTGTTTTTGTATTAATAAACTGAAACTTAAAATTAAAATATATAAGTTGAATATTAAAACAGTTATACGTATATTATAACATAAACGTCGAAAAGCATAACATTTTTTTTTTTTGAAAAATTAAAAATTTAATAATTGGATAAAAAAATTCATTTTTCCTTCCTATACTTTTTCTTTTTTACAATTAATATGGTAGTATGGTAATATATAAAATAATATGGTAATATGGTAGTATGGTATGGTAATTATTTATGGTAGTGCTTAAAAGTTGATACCTTTCTACATTTTTGTAATCACTAATCATATTATTTAATAATTATAATATATGTATGTATATGAAATTATATATTATATTATGTATGTATGTATGTCACTATAAATATAATTTTACATAGTTTAAATTTAGATTTTGAAATTTTCGCAATAATTTAAAAACCAATATTTTAATTCTCCTTTTATTTTATAACAGAGCTCCCCACCTAACCATAATGTTTGAATTTCGTTTTTGTTTTTTTTTTTTTCTTCTTTTTAGAAAATTTAATGTTTTCATTAAAATTTCAGTTGTCATTTTTATTGAATTCATCAGTAACAATTGCAAAATTTAAATGTTAGCGATATATTACAATTACAATTATTGTGTATACATACAGTTATGGCTAATTATTTTGAAACAAAAAAAAAAAAAATATTTTCCAAAAAGAGTAAATATTGCAATGAAAACAAAACTAATTTTAATTGAATTGTAGATGGCTTTTTGAAAATATGTATTTACATTTTAATTTTTTTTGATTGTTATAATTTATTTAGTTACATGTCACACTTGATATTGACACTTTTATTCCACTGTACTAAAACAAAGTTAGAGCATCTTTAGATTCAGATTTATCGTGAAATAAGAAAATTTCCTTTAAAAAAAAAATCATTATTATTCTTTTCTGTTTAAAATATGTTAAGAAATTTTGTTGGTATAATCTAAGAATAAAACCCTTTTTCCCTTCATCCTCCATAATCACAATGATCGTAAATCCCATTTCCCAAATAATCCTTCGCTCATCCTTTTCCTTAAAATCAAGCTGTACATTATATTGTTATGTATTAAAGGACCCATCCCAAAGTTTGGTTTTAAAGGGGGTGGTTTTTGGGTTGATTAGAGTCCAACACACGAGGTTCCTGTGCAGTTCTTTTGATGTTTTACACCATCCTTCGTAAAACAAAAAAAATTAAGGTTATAAAAAATACTGTAATCTAACATGCTTTCCGAATATCTACCAGAAATATTCAATACATTGATGAATTAAGTCACTTTAGAATGAGATTAGCCATCTATTATGTAAGTTGTTTTAAGAGCACTATAAGAATTCGAAAAACTAATATAAACAAGAGAAAGTCGGTGACAGGGTTTTTTTAACGCTTTAGTTTAAAAGTTTATTAAAGTCTAAACAGTAATTGATATGAAACCTTTAGTAGTGGTAGAAGAATATCAATTTTTTTTTTTCTTTAGTGCATTTCTCTGCCACATAAATGGGAACAGGAAATTACACAGCCTTTGCTTTTTAGGCGTGGCTGTAAGTGGGAAAATATTATTACGACGTGTGTGGGATTCGAACTCATATTCCCTCGGTGTTTACAACGTATTTCATACGCCATATCCACTAGACCACCGACGCCCCTAATATTAAATTTTAAAATTGAAAAGGAAAATTTATTGTTCTTCTTTGACAAATCACCTTTGCATTTTATCGTAATCGGTAGTATTTGCATTTTATCGTAATCGGAATATAAAGTCGATAAAATTAAAATCGATTTTAATGAAATATTTAGTTAGTGATGTTAGAAAATAATTTGTTTGGATGCTATACATCATTAGCTTTATATTCCATATATCTAAGTTATCAATACACTTAGATATCTAATATTTTGACCAAAACTGTGTATAAATATGTATAATTATAAAATTCCCAGATTGATATAAGATTTTTTTTTTTTTTTTGGTTTTAAACGATTTATAGTGACAATTTAATTTTCAAAACAAAAAATTTTAGAATTATACAATGGTTTTGATTTTTTTTTTGTTATCCTGTTCCTTTTAATGTTATTTATAGAAACGGAATTTATGGGGGCGGAACAAAAAATCTGTTCAAAATAAAAGTTATTATTTATTTTAATGACTTTTGTTTATTCAACAAATATTATTTTATATTATATATATACAATATATACATCAATAGTTACTATTTGAATGAAAGGACCTCAATTGATTTATTGCAATACTTTAAAACTTCATAGAATTTGTAAATGACGTATTTGAATCATTAAATTTAATCATTAAAAAAAAAAAGAGATATAAAATTAATGAAATATGTAAGTCTAATTCATTAATTTTATAATGACCATTCCCACAAAGTATCTACTATCGTATGTTTAACCCATTGTATAGATAAGGTGAAGAGAAAAAATTAAATTTAATTATGAAATTAATTATTTTCAATTGAAATGTTGCAACATTTTTTTTTTTTACTAATGACAGGTAATTAGTATATGACAGTCTGTCAAAAAGTGATTATAAACTTAACAAATAATATGATAAAAATAATTGCCCAATTCATTAAAATAGAATTTTAAAAAAAATATATATATATATGTATTTGAATAATCTTAAAGCATAAATTAGTTACTGTAGACTTCTGAATCCAAATTTTTCTAAAAATAAATTTTAAACGGGTCTTCGGGTGGTGGCCTAGTGGGTAAGAGCGTATAAAATACGCTGTAAACATCGAGGGAGTGTGAGTTCGAATCCCATACATGTCGTAACAGTTATTCCTCCTTACGTCATTTACAGCCACGCCTGAACAGGAAAGGCTGTATAATTAACATATATGTAGCAAAGAAATAACAACAGAAATAATGTTAATAAGCAACATCTTTCAAGTTTTTCTGGTTCCACTTTAATTGCTTATTCCTCAGTATATTCTACCCCTTCTTCCACAAATGCTTCTATAATTTCCTCAACTAATTCAGCTTTTTCTTCCCATATATGTCAACTTCTCCAAATTATGTTAATCCATTTATTCCACCTATTGTCTGCCTAACTAAAATTAGTGGTGGAAAGAGAGGAAATGTGTATGCTTTTCCACGATTTAGAGTTTTTAAAATTTAGAAAACTATGTCAAACTCTTCCTAGTTTCTAGCATATTTACACAAATAAGAAAATTATGCTTTAATGTAAGTTCTAATTATAGGAATCTATTTGAATACAACATTTTTATAGAACAAGAAGGACTGCCTTATCGACCTATTTGCCTACGAGATTATATGGAACTATTTGCTTTGTATATATTAAATATCATGATACTCTTGGTATTTCAAAAAAAGTGACAAAAGGTCACTGGGATGTTTTTCATAGTTATAATTAAAGTAAAAGAATTAATTACTGGTAGAGACAATAGATAACTATAACAACTTGTTTCGCCTCAACTAATTGTTTGATTCGTTATGTTGACTAATAATTCAATTCGTATGTTTATTTTTCTATAAACTTTATCTATTTTTATTATCAAAATGTTGCATTCCAAAACTTTTAATTATGATTTTTATTACTTAAAAGAAATATGATTTTCTAATTATTTTAATTCAATTGAGATAATCCTTCTTACTCTTGCTTTTCGAAAAGATAAATACAACATGGACCATGACTTCAATAATCCAGATAAAAACTTTCATTTTCCTTTGAGTTTAGTTTTTTTGGTGTTAGTTTTCACTTATTTTTATACTACACTTTGCAATGTGACTGATTTGACTGCTCTAATTCAGGCAATTAATTGTACATTTTTTTCAAGCTATATCGGCAACAATAATTTTCTCACTTTTTAGTTTAGAAAACTTTTGATAATATTTTCTTTTTAATTTCTCTTTGTTCATCTGTCCATTAGTTTTTCTTTCGATTTACAAAACGACTATAAATCATTTCAAATTCTTAAAAATATCCTTTTTTTCTATACTGGTTTTTATTTGAAAATTGATAGATCGATTTCGGATAGCATATCTTTTCGACTTTTTAAAATAAAAGGACTGTATTTTTATACTTTCAAACAGGAAATTTTGTATAAAACAGAATTATCCTTCGGGTAAAGATGAAATAACTCAACTATAAGAATAATTCACTTTCTTATAAAAAATATATAAAACAAAATGAATTTCTTAACTCAGAAAACACATATTGACAAATTTCTCACAACCAAAGTAAAAAAAAAAAAACAAATTTTTAGAAATATAAAATGTAATATTTTCTTCTTTAAGATATTTTTGTGATGAAACAAAGAATTTTCTTTTTCTTTTTCTTTTACATCTATACATTTATATGTATTTGTATATGTATATATATATTTATGTATGCATATATAATACAAAGCATAACCATTAAATCACTAGTGAATAACTATGAAAAACAGTAAAAAATTTACTATTCAACATTACATTTAAAATAAATAGAATAATTTTTGTGTTTATATTTTTTAAATTTCAGTACCTATCTAAGAAATCAACTAACAAAGTTTTAAACCAAACAAATCACATATCATATGACCATTATACAAGCAATATTATACTATAGTTGTACATTAAATTTATATTTTTAAATATAAGTTAAAGAATTAAGTTATTGTATGCAAATTAAGTGCAACTTATAATTTATGATTAGTTTATAATATAAAGCTTAATAAAATGACCTCATTAACACTCAACTTAAACTCAAAACTATGCCCATACAAAATAATATCCTTTTTTTTCTGATTCGATCATTAAACGATCGAGCGGTGAATCAAGAAACTTGGCTAATGTCTTGCAGTTTTTTTAGTTCAACCGCATTGAAAAATTTCATAGAAAATTAAATCCAGATCACATAAATTGTTATTAAAAAAAAAATCCAAGACACAAAATTCTCATTTAGAAATCTAGGAAGTAAATTCTATAAACTTAACTTTATCTATTTTTTCAACCCAATTACCAGTATACAAAAGTATGATTAAAATAACACTTATTCTTAAATAACACTGAATGCAAAAGAAAAATGTCCAATTGTATGCATGTTTCATTGCACATGCATCCGTTTAAAAATTCATTAATATATACATACATATAATGTAAGTTACATTGATATATTACATACCCAATACCTATACAATATAAATTTATTTTCAGAAACAAAATTCTTTCAAAAAAAATATAGACTAAAAAAATTTCTTTTTTATATATTTTATTTACCTGTGGCAAGGATATTTTATGCATTTCTTATAATTTTTTACAATCATAATAGAAAAAGTGCAAAAAAAAAAATTGTTTTTTTTTTTTCATTTCTCTGTTGATTAGTTTTTTTTTCACCTTTTAGCATTCCTAAGAATAAGACACAGGTAAACATCGGCATATGAGTCCATATAATATACATATATATGATTGCATATAGTTATATGTATATGTTTCTGTACTTTTTCGGAGACAATAATAAGGATAACAGTTGTATAGTTAGTTCTCTTCTTTATAATAATATAAATACAGAGCAGTGTACCGTATTAAGAAATTCAATGACAAAAAGAGATAGAAAGAAGGAAAAAAAAAATTGCAGTTTTTATTATTTTTATTAAGTTGTATTTTGGATAAATGATATTAAAAATACAAGGTGTTTTATAATATTTATAAGTATATTTCTGTCCAAATCGTATTAGTCTTATTTGAGTTCTTTGACAATAATGCAAAAATTTACAATCAAAGGAGATTTAAGTTATCTTTATGATCGAAATTCGGTGTTCAACATTTTCGTTTTGAGTTAAATCCATATTCGTATAAAAATTAATGTAAAATTTCAAAATTAATTATTAGGTTCTTAAATAATAAATATCTAATAGGATTCTTAATAAAAAATTGTTTAGGTATTTTTTTTTCTCATTTTTTATTCTCTTAAGGAACATAGGAAACATCCACAAATCCTCTGAAATTTTCTCTGTCTTGTTCTATTCTAATTTATGCCTAAAACATTGTACGTCGTTCTATCTCATTCTGGACGCTCTCTGAAAGTAGGTTTAAGTTTTAGGTATTCTTATTCTTCTTTTGGCTAGGACATTCTATTCCACCAGTTTACATTCCACTGACGTTGTTGGACGTCTAAAGACATGGCCGTCACATCTTAATTTTCTACTTTAAATTTGTATTTCGATTGGTTCTTGACTCGTTAATAGCCATAATTCCACGTTTAACAATATTTCTGACCAGAATATTCGGCACATTATTCCAGTTTAGGTATATATGATTTTAACTTAACCCTGTGTTTATATTATTTTGTTGTATTTATCATCATATCCACCCACTTCTATATTATAATATACATTTTTCTAGACCTAGATCAATATTAATTGCCAATATAAGTTGAATAATAGAAAGCAGCGCTTTTTAACGTCGAGACAAATGTTCATAATTCTGAAACCTTTTAAAAATAAACTTTTTTTTTGTCTAATTGAGTAAGTATATATTCTTATATCTAACAAATCTCAATTTTATATAATATAAAATCAAATTGACCCTGTCCTTTCAAAAAAAAAAAATTTATTAAACCTTATAATATCAGTAGTTGCAACTATAGAATCAAATAAAATAAGAAATAGAATATAAGAATAATAAATGAATTGAAACAAGGATGTTATTTTGCTCTTTTTATTCCTTTTTTCTTGATTATTATTATCATTATTTTTTTTTATTATAGTCCTGGATTTTGTTGTTTATTGTTCCTCTTAAATAATAACAATAAAATATATAAAATAAAATAAAATAAATAAAAAGGAATAAATTTTAACGATGCACATAAGATGTACTTTTATGCACTAATACACATTCGAACAGGATCCTTACAAGGATCTTTTTCATATAATTTTCATATAAAATAAAATAAAAAAAATGAGTGAAGAAAAAGATAACAAAGTGTTACATATAGTGTAAATGATTTTTTTATAAGTACTCAACCGACAACTGAAACGGACTAAAATTTACCGCATGTACTAACATCTTATATATTAATACATACATACTATATAATATATAATATAAAAATTACAAGGATATTCAATATAAAAGATAATAGAAAGAACAAATTTTTTTTTTTTTTTATTTTGCAAAAATTGATCTGTCATTTTATGTTTTTTTTTTTTATGATTTTGTTCTCAGAGTGTATTATTAGGCAGTACAATCCTATATAATTTATATAAATATACACATATATACATATTTCATATCTCTATATATAAAAATAGATCTTTCAAGAAAGAAAGGTGTTATTGTTATATATCGAGAGCGTTGCAAATTTATTTATTTTTTTGCTTTACTTTTTTTCCATTATTATTTTTATTATTGAATTGAAAAGGATAATAAAAAGGTCCTTGAAGGTTTATAAAATGTTATAATAGAAATTTAATTAAGTTTATTAAAAAAGAAAAAAAAAAAACAAAATACTTTGATGATATAGGTATATTGTTGCCAAGGAACAAAACTAAAATTCAAAAAAAAAAGATGATTTAAAATAAGGATTTCTTTAATCCTTCTTACAGATTGGAAATAAATAATAGAAAATATATTATTATCATATAATTTTAATTTAAAAAATATAATAGATTTTATTAATCAAGTAAAAATATAAATGTTATATTTAAAATGCATTTTTAAGGTACATTTTTAATATTAATTTTGTTTTCTTCATCAATTTATTTTCTAATATAGTATATAATTCCTTTGAAATGATCAGCTCTCTTAGTAGAAATAAAAATAAAATAATTATATTTCTGACTACCTATATAACAGTTTGGCCAAGTTCTACTTTTTTTTTTAACTTTTTTTGAGTTGCTTTGATAACATTTTTCCTTTTAGATATGAATACGTGTCACGTGTTTCACATACCATAATATTAATTCCAAATGACAGTCTACATTGGTATGCTATTCTTTAAACAAAATAACATACATTTAACTTCTCTATATATTCGATTTATTACAAAACTTTTAAAATATGCTTTACAATTACTGACATTAATCTTAAACATGAAAAATTGATCATAATTTGAGATATCCAATCTAAAACTTTTAATTTAATGCATAAAAAGTTTAAAGTTAAAATATGTCATATGCCTGTATTTCATTTACCTGTATTATCATTTGACTGTATTTCACTTGACTGGTATTTTATTTGAATGTATGTAAAACTTTTCATTAAAATTGGTTACAAAATCAGGGGTTTCAATAATTTGTTCAGCAGGATTTGGGAGCAGTTGTAATACAGTCAAATGAAATACAATTTTGTAATAGTAACCTGTTTAAGAAGATGTCATATAGAAGAATGAGTTCAATATCTATATAAAATCATTGCAAAGTATTAAAATGGTAATTACAATTAGATTAAATATTAATTCAAATTTAAGATATTGTACCCTACATTGAAATTTGAAATTGATACAAGAATAAAAATTAAACAAAATAAAAAATAAAAACTTTAAATCAAATAACCAAATTCATCCAACTCCTCTAAACTCAAAACAAGAATATATACATATATTAAATTACATTTATTAAATCATTTCATCCAAAAATATGTCAAAACAGATCACCTGTCACGATCATTTATAATTTCACTATAAAAGCAAATATAAACAAATTTTAAACCAAACGATACATATATATATATATATATAAGTATATAATATCTACATAAACATTTTTCAAGGAACCACACCTGCAATCCAACAAAAAAAATTAAATCACACTTAAATTTACATAATAAATCTTCTATATATGTTATTTTAAAGGTAACTCGATCCTGAAAAAAAAAGAAGAATATTTCTAAAATTTAAGAAAGTAAATATTTTTTATTTACACATCGCGATCTTTAAGTTCTATTTACAAAATATACATCATAGTACTTTTTAATACAGTATATCTATATTATTCAAGGTTAATGAACGCATCAGTATCATTTACTAAACATTGATCTAATATTCTAATCCTAAGAATAAATTCATAAATATTTTGTTTTGTTTTTTTATTTATTTATTTATTTTAGACCCTATAGTTTCCTTTTATGAGAAGAAAAAGAACAAAAAACAAAGGGTCACAAATTATTTCCTGAAAATATTTAAAGAAAGAAAATAAAAATAAAATTCTGAAAAAGTCATTTTGAGCGCAAGATTACTTTGCCTGACGATACATGTTCAGTAATCAAGTAAAGGGACTCACCAAAAACACAATAGCAGATGTTTCATTCATTCATTCTTTTTTTTTTTTTTTTCATTGGATTTTTGTTTTTTTTTTCCTGTGAATTTGTTTATGTTCCCTTTTTTTAGTCTTGTCTATTCCAAAAAAAAAATATTTTTCAAGGAATTTCTATTCTAAATTTCCTAACACCTAAATTATTTTACCTCTGCGGGTTGCCATTTAAATAAAATTATTCTTTAATTTCTTTAAATTATTGATGTATATTGTGAGCGCCTCTATTTTATCAACAGATCCCTGCAAGTTTTATTAAAGACTCAAATCAACTGTTCATAATTTTTTTTGTTTTTTTTTTCTTATGATAATTTTAAAAAAAATTTTCTTTTAAAATCCAGGAGAACAGCAGATGATTTTTTTTTTTTTTCTAAGTAAAAAAAAAATCATCCTAATTAACACCCTTCAAAATTCAAAATTAAGTTTTAAAATGAAATAATTATAATTAAGTAAAAAAAGTGATCACCTTTATCCTTTTGTTTCTTTCAAAATGAAACAAACAAAAAGAAAATAGAAAAATTTTAGGAGCAGTAGTATAACAGTAGTAAAAACTAAAGGCGTTTAAAATCATCAGAAAAAATAAAAACAAAATTTTGAAAATAAATTATGATAGGAAATGTAAATATTTATTCTAGTGAAGTTGAGAAATCCTCTGATTTTGTTTTGGAAAAAACTGATTTGAAATTTGATCATTTAATCAATCTGGTTGGCATGAATTATATTTTATGAGAAACAGTTGTCAAAACTATAAGAATTATGTTCAGTGTGAAGAATACAGTTACTTAAAAGGCAGTCAAATATGAAGAAGCTATATTATTATACAAGCATTTTTTTTTTGTGTTTAGACTTAAGATATTTGTAGATTAATAATAAATTTAAATACGAAAATAGATAATAAAAATTGATTTTATTTATTAAAATTAATTTTTTCTTTGAAAACGTTTCTGTCAAAAAAGTGCAAGAGTTGGTAGATGGTATATTATATGAAAATTTTTTTTGTTAGCACAGCAACACTGAAATGTGCTTAAAAGTATTCAAGGCTTCCAATTATATAATTAAATAATCAAATTTCAAACGGTTGTCATTGACGTAGTCTTATTTAATTTGTTATAAGTTGATTCTTGTCCTAAATTTAAATTTTTCTTATATTTATATCAAAAAAGTTAAAAAGGCAAATGCAAAATTCTTTATACATCATAATTTCAATCTAAACCAATTTACATCTCTGAGATTACTGTAATTATTATATTCGTACGAAAAAATTGTTCAAGGATAAAATAAATTTGATATTACGTTTGTGATACTTTAAAGGAAAGGAGCTAGATATGATAAAGTATAGATATATTCTTTTTCAGAACTGAATTATCTGAATTTGTCATACAACTCCAAAATTTACATAAATATATCTCGGTACTTAATTAAGTCAGATATTATCTGAAATTTAATAAAAGATGATTAAATTATATGATAATTATCGTATATAACTTATGTTCGTACGGGTATCGTAGAATTAACACAGTTAATATTAGCTTTACTTTCAAATCATTAAATTCTTTGTATTGTTTATATATTGCAAATTTTATTTAATATTTTAATGGTTAACAATTAATTCGTTTTCGTTTTCCTCCATAAAAAATTACTCAAAAAAAGAGAAAAAAAAAAGAATGAATTATAGTGAGTAAATAAGAACAGTAAAAAGGTTAAGTAATAATTAAAATCAATTCAACAATACATACATCAATTGTTGAGACAGAAATAGCTCTTCTTTTAATCCACTTTCTTTTTATATGATCTTTTTAAGATCAAATAACTTATGACCAAAGTTATTAAAAAAATTAACTTTAATATCCTGCTCCATTAAGTAGGGTATAATAATACCGTAATTATTTTACTAGGTTAAAATATTAAACACTAAGCGCTATCTATTGTTTAAATTTTTTTTTTAAACTAGCATCTAAATCGGTGTTTCATTCAAAAGGCCTGGGATTCAGATCCCAGCTGAATCATATAGATGAATAAAAATAATATAAATTTTTTTTATAATATATGTACAATTAGTATAATATAATTAAATAAAAAATAAATTTTTATATATTATAATAAATATCATATCAAAATATAAAAATAAAAATAAAATAATTCATGTATAAGATAATAGATGTCGCACAAATAAATATATTTATTTGTATTTAATAGTTTTGTACAATAGATTCAGCCGAATAATTAACGGCATTATTAAATGTCTATATGCTTCTTATAGGATTGGAACATAAAAAAGCATAATAACCTTAAATTTCTCTTGTCCAAACAGTACAATTTGTACTAAAGACATTGCAACTTATTATTTGTTCAAAAATTGTGGTAGGTGGTGTTTAATAAGTCCGATTGGATCAGAGAGGATTCCTGCTCTTTCCACTCTTTCTTTCAATAATTTCCACCTATACGTTCGGAAAAAAAACAAAAAACAATAAATAAAAATTTTTTAAGTTGTACCATATTAAAAAAATTTCTAAAACATCAAATATTTCATTCATTCATGAACTGCTCAAAATTTTCAATCAATTTAATCAATGCATTTTTTTAGTTTTTAAATATAAGAATATCTGTCAATTTTTTCAAGATCAATTTAACTCATTCAAACTTTGTATAATTTTATCCATTTATTCCAGATAATCTTTAATTTAATGACAAAATTTTACTTTTAAACTATCCTAAGAATTTCTAATTCTGGATTAAAAATCCATCAAACAAAAAAAAAAGATTATGAATTAAAAAAATACGGATCAATTAAAAAGTATATAATATATTCTTATATATATAGAAACATCTGTTCATTTTTAATAATAGTTTCTAATCTGTTTGATATTTTCTTTCCAAATACATAAGTTTTCGGTTTAATGATGAATATTTAAAATTGCAAACTGTCAAAATGACAAGATTTTCATCATTTCAAATCCGGATTAAAAACGAAAAAAAAAAGTCCAGAAGCATTTCTTCTGAAGCAGTTCTTAAAAATTTAAATTAAATAAAAGAAAAGGAATGGAAAAAAGAAATAAGAAAATAAATTCCAATATTTCTATATAATGTTTCCTTTTTCATCCTTTATTTCATTGTTTTATAACTCGGACCTAAACAAACCGATACGAATAATTTTGCCGAAATGCAATGATATTTTATTTTAAAATTCACTTAGAATTCATCTTTTTTAATTTTTGACAAAAAAAAATTATTTCTAAAGATACTAAGAAATTGCATCTTGAGATTTAAAAATGAATGGTATTTGTCGACCATCAACCATACCATGTATAAATTGTATGAGCACATTTTACTAAAAAATTTAAAAAAAAAAAAATGAATGTAACATAAAGAGTGCGATAATCGTCTTAACAGGAACCAACAAAAAAAAAAAATAGTTTCACTTCGGTCACTTTTTTTTTAATACTTTTGTAAAATTTTAGTACAATTTTTAAAGGTGTGTATGTATGTATATGTAAACACTATTTACGTATAAAGTACAACAATAATGATTTCATTTCTAGCAAATATTTGCCTTCATTCTGACACGCGGAACCAATTTTCTTTAATGCTTTTGTTACTTTTTTATTTATTTTTTTCTTTTGTTTTTTTTTTTTTTTTTCTGTGAATAGAATAAATGTAAGTTTTGAGATGATTTTGGATAGAAAAAAAAAACAAACTAAATACATTTCAATATAATAAAAAAATGTATTTATCATTTGATTTTAGCACAAAAATATTTTAAAAAAGTCAAACATAGTAATAGAAAATATAAACCTTTAAGTTTATTCAAGCTGTCCAGCGTTTTTCTAATAATTTTCTTTGTATCTTATAATATTTGAAAATTTTAAATCATTATTTATCTTTTTCTTTCCAAGTTTTAGTGTTCGCAATAAACTTAAGTTTAATTTACAATTTATCTTCGCAATTGATTTTATTTGAACGGTCGAATTTCTTATTATGAATTATAATAATCTTAGGTAAATGTTGTTTCACGTATTTAACCAAAGAGCTCCTTTTTGATATATGTACGTACACTTAGATTCACCAAGTTTTATCTCATTATATATTGGTGTTTTCAATATGGTAGGAACTTATTTTCATTTTAGGTTGACCATTGTATATTGTGAAGTTGCTGAGCATTGTATTGGTTTGCATAAAATCCCTTAAGAAACTACAGATTTATTACACCGATGATAAGTCAGATATACATTTAATTGTATATTCTATTTAGACGAGTAGAGTCCCCTGTCGTAAAGAAACTTGTAATACTTAAATTTTTGTTTTTTTTTTACAAACTTTAATTCCAAGAAAGAAAGAATTCCTTTATAGAAAATATGGTAGGTTTAAAATATGCGGGAAGGAATTTAAAGCAAATAGGAAAAAAGAGGAGTATTGGAAGATAAATTAGAAATGGCCCTGTACAAGTTCTTTTTAAAAAGTTATAAATTATATAATGGACTATATATGTATGTCAGAGAGAAACACATTAGATGAAAGCATGTTCCACATTTAAGATATTCTCACAATAAATTAGAATGATTTTTCGGCATAATCAGTAATTTCTACGGTGTATAAATCACCAGTTAGTACCCAGCTAGGGTTGCACTACATACAAGGGAGACATTATTGATTCTAGTTTAATAGAACAAATGTCACTACCATACCAACAAGACTACCTTACCATCCATAAAAGAGATATAATGAATAATATTGTAGTTTAGAATGCACATCAATACTTCTAAACAGTTTTTCTTTAACTTTTTTATCTCTTTGCTTTCAAGTTTACGGTTACCTGTAAATAAACTTTTCTTTCTTTCAAAATTGTTTTCAGACATAACTTTATTTTAATTAACTTTGTTCTAATTTTGTCTCCGCACTAGAAAAATATAAGTAGACAAAAATAAAATTAAAAGTAAGGACATTGATTGACTTGATGAATCTCCGCGATATACGAGTGTCTCATGCAATTAGAATGCACATGGGTCGCATGGCCTAAGTGTAAGGATAGTTTTCTATTCCACCTACCAAACAAAAGCAAATGCATCATAATATCTTTGAATTACTTAATAGTATATATAGATATAGTAAAGAACCTAATAATTATCAATTCCATTAACGATTTCACCTTTATACAATAACATTTTTCGTTACAAAATCTCAAAATACCATAAAAATTAAAACCTATAAAGAAGTAGTAAACAAAGAAAAGGGCCGAATTGTTTAAAAAATAAGTAATGAATATTTTTTCGTTGTTGACAAAATGTCTTTGTTATTTTAGGTCTCCGAGATGTTTCTATTGTTTGATGATATCTTTTTTTTTTTCTTTTCATTTTATTTTTCACAAAACAAAAACTTAAAAGAATACCTTTTTTCAAAAGAAAAATGATTTAAATAACCATAAAATTATGTTGATTAAGAATGCATTTAAATGATAAAACATTGAAAAGAAACGGAAAATGTATTCTAATATTTATTATGTGTTAAATTAACATTATTTTATTGAATATTTTTTTTTTTTTTTTGTTTTCTATTTTGGGATTTGCTTAAATAATTAACATGTATCTAAAAATTTTAAGTAAAATAAAGAAACAAATATTCAGTTTTCTTTAAAAAAAAACCAAAAAAAAAAAATCTTAATAACTATATATTGTTAATACAATATTAGTGATGAGAATTGACTATCCCAAATGTTTTTGAATACAAAATAATTCTATTGCACTTAGAACTATTCATACAAAAAAAAAAATTTATAATTTAAATTAGTAATAGCATAGTGATGTTTTGAAGAAAAATTTTAAAATATGAATTTATTTAATATTAATACATTAATATTGTCAAAGGAATTTGTAGTATCTTATAATTTGCTTCTTTTTTTGTTCTTGTCTGATCAGTGATTCCACAAATATCATTTCTTGTTTAGATAGTAATGTGAACACCTAAAATACGCCTTAGAACACTCCCAGTCAGCATGTATTGAAAGCCGTTTTTTTTTTAAGTTTCTTTTTTAATCCATGGGTAGTCTGTAAAAGAACAGAAAATAAAATTATTAAAGTTAATCTGATAAATATTAAATTTATTTAACTTTATATAAAAGTCCGGAAGTAAAGGCAATACTACTGTTATTTAGAAAATACGATTGTAAAAAAAAATCAATCAATCTTACATTTAAATAATTTTTTTCACTTACTCAAATTACGTTTCTACTCAATCAGATTAAGCAACGTTCTGTTAAATAATTCTTGTTTAAAAATGTGTAGATCTAGAGCTTTTAAATCTGATTGACTATAGGGATTTTGTTGATAGTATATATTTGGCTCGATTTCTAGTGCGCTAAAATATTTTTTATTGTATATTCAATGTACTATATTCTATGAATCTCTAAGTTCAATTGGTTCGCAGTTCTTCAGTGTTCAATATGTAACATTCAATTAATTAAAGAACTAATACATTTTATTAAATTTACTTTGAAAATTTTTGTTTTCTTTGCAGACGTAAACATATACATAATTAATACCTAATAGAGTTTTACTGAGTTTTTTTATTTCATGTATTCTATAGATACATTTTTTATAATAGTACACTTTCTCGTATCAAAATAAAGAATAGAAAAATCGGAATTTATATCTGCATATAAAAAAAAAATTAGAAAGAGAATCTAAAAATAAACTTACAATCAGAATCTCTAAATCTAAATGTCTTAGATCTTATTTAAAATGTTTATAAGCATATATTTATATATTTACACAAACATATATCTATAATTTTCATGACAGATTAATTTTCTCAAATAATTAATGTTCAAATTTTTGTGCAATCTTATTGTTCGAAAATATAGACACTATCTTAATTTTTGGCGCTTTTTCAATATATAGAACAATAATAGAGAAAGTTTTATATATTCTAAAAAGTGTTCTATATTTATATAAAAGCTAAAAGAATTTATTTAGTTCAATTAAAAGCTTCACTTTTATAAAACATAGAATGAATCAAATAGATTATTGCAAATTAAAAAAAAAAAAGCAATTTTTAAAGTTTTTTTTAAAAGCTTAGGTTTAGTACATTCGTATATTAAACATTTAAACATAGAATAGTTGGTATATAAAATTATGAATAAAGACAATATGAAGCTTTTAAATTAAAATTTAAATTTTGATAATTTGGAAGTTTAAATTTAAACTTTTTTAAAAATTTTAAATGCCAATTTTATAGCATTAATTTTAATTTTATTTAAAGGTTTTTTTTTTTAGTTTTTTATTAAAAATATTGCACCTAGGTATAATAAAAAAAAAAACAAAAACTAATTAAAAAGTTTACAAATGTGATATGCCGGTTTGTGATTGTGTAGAGAGGATTAGACAAAAAACAATATAAAAAGTATATTGCAGAAAAATAATTTATCCATGGTCGAAATTTAATTTATTACATTCTTTTATAAATTTTCTTCTATTATACTCTATTTCAAACGATAAAAGTTTTAGGTAGAAAGCAACGAACGAGCATAATTGTAAGGTGTTAACATGGTAAAAATTAGAGTTTTTAATTTAAATCCATATTTTTTATTATTTCTTAATGTTAGTACCTTATAAGATTTGTTTTTGCGTCGCAATTGGTTCCTACCTAAGTTCAAATAAAGCATAAAATTTGTACTATACAATAATAATCTATTTCTAAGAATTAACTTATTAATTGCTAAATATACAAAAATATGCTAAGATATATATAACATAACATGATTAATTTATGTAATTTATTTAAATTTTAGTATGTTTTGCAAAATAATAAAAGTTAACAATTTATAGAATGATTATGTACATACCTATTTAAATATTTTTAAGTGCTTTATAAAGATATAAAATTATTAACAGCAAGTGGTAGTATTTTAAACAATATTACAACGGTATAATATTTTAAATAAATGGTAATATTTGAAGCAATACTAAACGTTTCAAAAAAAAAAAAACAAAAAGCTTCACAAAACAATACATACAATATAACTTCATAAATATAAGAATTGCCAATAGATACCGTTATTAAGAACAGAAGAAAAGCTAAAACTTTTCATTCCCATATAACGGTATCTATTGGTTATAAAAAAAAAAATTAACAGATTGGTAGATACCTAAATAATAAAAAATTTAATACAAAATTTAAAACATCAGGACAAAATATAAATATAAAACAAAATTAAACAGCTGTTAAAATAAAAAAAAATATATAGGTACTATAAAACAGCTTTAATATAACGGTAAATTTGCAAATATAAAAATATTTTATACCTAGTTCTTTTATTTATTTTTGTTTCATATTATCTCATTTTTTCCCCGTTTCTTTTTTTAATTTTAAGCACAAATTTCCAAAGAAAGTGAAATTTGTAATACTTCCAAAGTTCCAATCAAAATAAAATATACTTTCGTTCCAACTTTCAACAAATACAAATCCATACACAAAATAAAAGAGAATGAAAACACGAGAAATTATTCTATTCACTAGTTACCACCACTAACCAACAACCACAATCACAAAGTACAAATCTTTCATTTTTTATTATCTCTTTCTTTAATTTAATTCAGGCTTTATTAGGTTTTACATAAAAAAAAAAAAAAAATTTAATTTAATACTTTTTTGTACTCTTCTGCTTCACATAATGTTATATTTAACTTCATGAACATACTATGATAATCATTATGACAGAAAATATATGCATATATGTAATCACATATATATATATATACTAATAAATAATTATACTAAACTAGTATAATTATTCCCAGTAAGAGATGGAAAATGCATGAATGTGTTTATATACTAGATTAGATAAATATGTACTGAAAAGAAAATTGAAAAAAAAAAAAACAAAAAGAATCTGTAAGAATAATCAATGAAACAATTTGGAATTGAAACATTTTTATTATTTTGTATACAAATTCTTAGGAATCCCATTGTGTAGGATTGTCTGACTTTGACACAATTATATCCTCATTTTTTCTACTTATGTATTTATTTATTTATTTTTATTTTATTTTTGTATATATATGTACATAATAACATTATGTAGTGTATACAATAAATGGTAAGTATATACAAATATGTATTTATTTTGTTTAAATAACACCCTACTTTCCTTTAATGGTGTTTTAAAGCGTTAAATTAATAAAAAATAAAAAAATTCAAAATATTCATATGATCTATAATATACTTAAATAATATGTAGAGTATCTTATCTACCTATACCTATATATAAAATAAAGAGGTTCTTTAATCGACTTAAACAAAAAAAATTAATTAATATTAGGATGTATTAGGTAGTGTTGTTTTTATCTCTTTCTAACTTTCATTATTATTTTATTTTTGATTAAATAAAATTCATTTCAAAAAATCAAACATTTGACAAATTCTTAGAAATTTGGTTAAAATTCGCCTTTTTTTTAATGAATTCATGAAAAAAAAACGCAAAATAATGAATACATGAGAGAATTTAGTTAAAATCTTTTTTTTTTGTTTTTTCTACTGTAATTAAATAAAAGCCTCGTTTTTTGAGAAAATTTATTCCCTGGTGACTTTATTCAAATAAAAACTACTACCTTATACCCAATTTTATAATAATTCCATTTAATGAAAATCCTTTACTAAAAATAAATGCGATCATATCTTTTATTTTTTAATTTAAAAATCTCTTTGCTTTAAAATTTTTTTTTCTTGTATAAAAAAGTGTAAATTACGATAACTGATGAAAATGATAACACATTTGTACATATTATCTGAGTTTTTTTTTTAGTTGGATGGTTCGTTGGTTATAAGGTTGCATTGAAATCAGCTAAACGATTTTAATTATGTATGTATGTATTCAATTTTTTTTTGTACTAAATATATGCAATTGAATTGCAAATTAATTAAATTTAAATTACATGCATATTTAAAAAAAAATTCTTTAATACATGGTTAATTTTTGTTAAAAAAGATAAACAATACGGTGAAAAATATCCATATTTAACTTTTTCTCGGCACACATAAGTATGTACATACATATGTACTTTAAGTATAATTATGCTGAACTCAGAAACTAATTGCTATGTACTTTAATTTTTTTTAAAGTTAAAAAATTTAAGCACATATCGATAATTAAACTGTTCTATTAATAGTTGTAAGGTATTTTGACTACAAACACATATCAACGCACAATAGATACATTAAATGTGTTTGCAATTTTTTGAACAAAATTAACAAAAATTTTAACTACCTAACTGTTATTAAATTTTTAATTTTTCTGGCTGTTTTAAAAGCTTTTTTGTTTCTTTGTTTTTTTTTTTTTTGTGATAATTTTTTTTTTTTTAATAAATAAGGTTTTGTGTATAACCATTTTTTATCAGCAATTGTAATGGAGATTTCCTTTTTTTTTTAACTTAAAGTTTTACTTTATTTTATTTTATTTCTTACCTACCAGATATAAATATCTACTGATATTTTTAAAACCCTTTGCCTTAAAGGAATATAGCCGAACTCTGTACATTATATTTATCTGTATTTTATTATATTTTGACCTGACCGGGATTTAAATCCGAACCCACGTCACTGGCCAGTAGGCACACATGCAGCCAAATTAGGAATCTCTCGCAACACCTCCTACAGGAATTGCAAAGAAACAAACGAAAGTGAGAACCTGGAGCACTGTCATTGCAGATATGCGGCCCTACCTAGAATCAGACTTCTCTCACTCGGCAAACTGTTCTAGCACAACCTCAGCGAGCTCTCTGAACACAAAATCAAAGAACTGATTTCGTATCTGAACCTCTCGGGCTCGATATAAAACTGCAAATAATCTTAAAACACAAGTTACGTGAGTGCACTCTACCTACATACCCAAACCCGAAACCTTGTGTTTGAAACAAGCGGTGCCTTACTGATTGCATCATTGTCACCGATTATCAAAAATTTAGTTATATAGATTCTTAAATATTATAAATTTAAGTTAACAAATTATGTAAATATGAACTAAAAATCCCATAAATAAAACAGGTTCCAAAAATTATCGAACCAACTCTTTCTCAACCGACCATAATATGTTTCATAAAGGATCCATCAACGTTAAAACAAAGTAGATATAACATTCCGACATAAGTGTTTGTAAATATGTTATACAAATATGTATCCGAACATTTATATACGTTATTTCAAATTAAGGTAGAAGCAATTTAACTGCTCAGTTTTATTTAAAGATGTCGAATAAAGGTAAAATAAATTATTATTTTCCTCAGTTGTAAAATTCGTTTCGAATTATATTAATTTTCTTTTAAACTTAAAAGTTTATTACATATAATTATAATCAATTTAAATTTCCATGACACTTTATGAAAAAACAATTCCCATGAAATAAATTTAAATCAATTTTAATTTTTTAAGAGGATTGCCCTCATTCATGGAATAAATTAAATTTTTTTTTTTTTTTAAATAAATTTCACGTGCTTTGTTCTTAGAAATTTCCAAAACAATTTTTTATTGTTTTTCTAATTTTTTTTTTATTATTTTTTTTTTTGTTGTACTAAAAAAAAAAACAAAAATTAATACTTTCACTTTGAATGTGTTCGTAAAATATTGATTTTTTTTTGTTTATACATATATTTATGTAAGTAAATATGTACATATAAAAAAATTTCGCAACTACACACATATTTGGAGTTTTCTTTTTTTTTATTCGTAAATTTTAGATTGGGGCATATTGAAATTAATTTTATAATTGGAAAAACATAATTTTTATAGAAGTTAAGGAAGTAACAAATTATGTACGGAAGTGGAATTTTACATATGCATAATATATTCTGTTTTCGCGTGCAATTTAATTCATTTTTTATTTTATTATAGGTATTTTACAAAAAAATCCTTAAAGTTAACAATTTGTCATACATAAGCAATTTGCATTATAAAAATGTGATAATTATGTTATATATAATATATATAATGCGAAAAGTATCTATATATTTAATGCGACAAGTGACATATATTAATTATTTATTGGATGCTTTGGAATATAATTTCATTTTGTTAGCAAAACCTATTTTAAATTTCCCTGTTTAATAAAAGTCTTCTAAAACAAATTTCAAAACAAGGGGTAGTAAAAATTATAACCAATTTTCTTAATAAGTTACAAAAAATTTCTGTAATCCACCACTCTAAATAAAGAAATGAGTTCATTCTAAAATACTAAAAGTTTAAATTGGTCAACAAAGATTAAATCTGATATCAAAGAATAAAGTGATAATGGGCCGTTTTAAGGTAAGAAGTTAGTTTTGAAGGAACAAGTATATTTTTTAATTTTAATTAATTTAATTTTTTTAAGTTTAACTATGCAGGACGAACATTTTCTTGTGCTGTTTTTTTTTTTTTTTAAATAATACTAAAGGAATCTGAACGATATTTCTGTTATTGTCGAATTTTAAAATTAAGTTTCATTTCATGCTTATTATAACTCTATATTTGGTTTAGTTCGATAAAACTGTTTGCACCAAAAACAATACATGTAAGAAAGAGAGTACATCTTCCATGTACTATAGAGAAAAGTTATATATTATATATATAGAGAATGGATAGTTGGAAATCGAAATATGTTGGGAATATATTCTTATTAAATATTGATCGCAATAAATTCGCAATTTATTCAACCATTACTTTGCGACTGTAATAGACTTATTACATTTATAGAATTGCTTAACTTGCAATCTAAGTTCCATTTGTTTATGTTTTGTTATAATTGATATAAATATTATATAATGGATAAATACCTATGTTTTCCATAATAATAATTTTATGAAATATATGTATTATTTTTGCTCTTAACAAAATGTTTACCTTTTGAACACCCAATCTTATATGAACACAATGAACACAACATCTTATTTATTTCGTAGTCAGTGCAGGCTAAAGCATACGCACAATACACTAAATTAAAATATCTTATCTACTTATTATAGATGGGAACTGAATTATTCCTTAGTTTGAGACTTGACATGAATGACGTCATTTTAAAAAGTCAAAAACGTGAATATGATGCGTTTCAAATTTTTTGTAATTACTCTCAATACGTTTAAACAACGTTAAGGTAAATAAGGTAAATAAATTTTAGTTAATTTAATTTTTTTTTTTTTCTAAATTATCTCCGTTATTTTTGTTTCAAACCAATAAACAAAATTTGACACAAAATACAAGTTCTGACACAAAATACAAGTTCGATTTTTTTATTTGTAAACAAGCACTTCAAAGTGTCCTGAGTACGTTAAAATATAAATTAATTTTTTTTTTTTTTACGATACCAATGTCAGGTTTGACATGTCGAGAGTATCGTTACAACTTGTATATATTTCGGTACATGTAAAAATTATTTGACATTTCGAAGCGCTTGTCATTTCCGTTGAGCATAATATTCGATGGCTTAAAGCTATGGTAAAACAGTTTAGAATTACTACTGTAAATATGACAATTAACAATAGAAAGACATTAAATCTAGCTGAAAAGGAAACCTTTTAAAAAGGATGAAACAAAATGAGAAAAAAAAACAGTTCAAAGAGTTACAATTGAATTCTCCTTTCCAAACTAAATAAATTTTAAAATGAAGTAAAAAATAAAAGAATTATATAATTTCAATTAATTATTTCAATATTTTGTTTCAATATTATGATATAAAATATAAAAATAACCTCTAAAATTTTGATTCCATTCCAAGTATGAAATTCAAAAAATGTTAGAAATATTTTTTTGAAACAACAATGAAAATAAAATTCATATGTAAATATTTATTTTGGAAAAAGTATTTAAATCTGTATAGGTAATATTTTTTTTTTTATTTTTTGTAAATTCTATGTATTATTCATTTTAAAAATTCAAGTAGTTAAACAAAAATAATTTACAATACTTGTAACATTTTATGCACGTAATTTTGTTAACTTGAAACAAACAAAAAAGTTTCATTTCATAGCAAATAACTATCATTTAAATTTTTGCTATATGTGTAGGTTTCATGTGATTTGTACTTAACTTAAGAGTAACAAAAACAAAAAAGAAACATTATAGATATTCTGTTACATAACAAAATGAAATTTTTCTTTATTAGATGTATGTTATTTTGTTACATAATAAAAAAATATATTTTTCTATATATGATGTTATAAACTTTTCAATATTTATTGATATTAGAGATGCTACTAATACTGCAGTGAGAAAAAACACTTATCAAATTTTACCAAGTATATGTATTTTAAGAACACTAGTTAAGAACCTTTAAAATTTAAATAAATCTTAAAAAACCTTAAAAATGTACGTACACTTTAAATATTTAATTCATTCTATAATCGAATTAAAGTTAGAACTTAGAATAGACTTAGAAAAACAAAATATAAAAGTGTACTGTAAGCATAAAGCTGAACTGAAATGGTACAAAATTTAAAACTTGAAAATTTAAAATTTAAAATATAAATACATATATATATATATATAATGAATATTATACAAACAAAATGTCCTTCTTAATATACGAAAAGTCTATAAAATGTAAATAGTGCACTCTATCAAACGGACTCAACGAATTGATTTAAAAATATTCCTAATATAACATTTGAAGCTATTCTAATGGACCGAAACCTTAAGAAATAGTCGAAAACCAATCTTTCATACCCTGAGAAAATTCAAAATTAAACTAGAATGCCTCGAAATATATACTTCTTGAAAGATCTCTGTGAAAAATTTAAGTTTTAGCATAAAAACTCTTAGCAATTACATAAAATTGAAAACATTTCTATTACATATTGGCTCAAATTATAAAAAACGAAAACTTTTAATCGTATCACTATAAACCTATACACTGTATCTTGAAATTTTCTCGTTGTTTTTTTTATCGAACTTAAATAATTTTCATTTAACCAGGTAAGAATACAGCGTAAGATTAGATGGTAAGGATACAGTGTAAGATTACCAGGACGAAACAATTGAAATCCTCAAAAATATGTCGATGTTAAGATGTTACTAAACAAAATATTGTTAATCTTAAATGTTTAATGTGTGTTTTGAGTATATTAAGATTGGCCATTATCAAAGTACCTATAATATGGAATTTATTTATTGTGGAATTTATCTATACTGGAAGGTTTTTTTTTTTTTCTTAAAATAAATTTGTTTTATTTGTTTACATTTTAAAATTCATCTTAAAAAAACACTTTAAAATTATTATTATATGAACTGGAAAACTTTTATAAATATTGTACGTAGAAACGTTTACGTTTACGTTTATAAAATATTTAAAAATAAAAATAAACATTTTTTCGTAATATTTACAATACATTTATTTCCTAATATACATATTTGATGATTTATTGAGTCAATATTATATATAAAAACCACTTTACATCTACGGAAATACAAAAAAAAAAAAAAAAATTGAAGCAATTGAATGTTTTGCTTATTCTTTTGTTAATATTCAAAAAAAAAAAAAAACAAAATAAACATGAAATGTATTTTACTAATACATTAACCTTTTAATGGATTAGTTTATATACAAATAAGAAAACGAGACTACGATAATAAAAATCGTATAAACCCCCTTTATAAATTTTTAACTCCAATGTTTTTTTTTTTTTTTACAAAACTTACGCTGTAAATAACCTAGGTATCTACTATATTGAAGATTCAGTACAGTATAGGTCACTTCAAAAATGTTTATTCAGGACTCGTTCATAAATTTTAAATGAAAATAAATTTTAAGTGAATGTAATGGTATACAAAGCTAAAGTATGTTGTGATTAACGACTATCGGAGATTTAAAAAAAAAATTTCGATTGCTTAAATATTTTTCTTTGTTTTTCATTTGTTAAGGATTTGTTAATACCATAATTAAATAAAATGTTTGTAACCTTCGACAATGAAGATATGGATGTTAAATGAATGTTACATATGAAAACATATTTAACGAGTAATTGAAGTGAAAAACAGAATTATTAAAGATAACTGATTTAAAGATAATGTCTGATTTATATTTGATAATTTGATAATTTAAAATATGCAAAACTCTTTTAAGACCTCTTATTTAAGACCATCGTAAAAGCTCATTTTATTCGTACAATAGATATATATTCTCAATTATTAAACTTTTATTTAATTTCTTATATAGTTATACGTTATATAAAAATTATATAAATATTATTAATATACTGAAATTTCAGAGTCATTGAGTTTATGGGTCAAGTTTGGTTTGCAGCAAGTACTCGTAGAAGTTAGAAGTAGGATATATGGAAGAAGAAAAGATGGAAATTATATGAGCATTGAAGAACTGTCCTGTCCTTTATCCCGGTACTTTATTTCTGTCCTTTAACCCTGTCCTTTTATCCTTATCCTTTAGACCTTTGTAAACTTTAAGTCTAGTTTTTGATTTGAATTTATATTTCGAAACAAAAGGCGAAAGAAAAAAAGTTTTTCCGAGGAATAAAATTAACCTTTCAAGCCAATATATGTAATTATTAAGAGATTATACCTTAAAGAAAAAACCATAAAAATAGAATTATATACAATATTTGATTAAAATTAAATTATAAATTAATAAATTATAGAAAAAGCCTTTATTTTATATCCAAAGAAACATTTGTTTACTTATACTGCACCATCAAATACAAAATATAAATATAGCCTTTAGCGTTAGATTAATTACATAATATTGTAACATAATTTTTCTTATATATCCATAAATGTAAGATAAATTCAGTAATAATCTTATTCTGCATTCTTATACAGGGTGTTCCGTAAAAGAGTGCAAATATTTCAGGAAGTGCTTGAGACAGTCTATATAATTAGTCTATAAAAATAAGCCCTCATCTCCTATATGTACATCTTTTTCTAATTTTGTCGCTGAAATCATCTTCTGAAATATTTGCAGTTTTATACATAACACCCTGTATATTTTTGAAATAAAAAGTTCCCTGTCCTATAAAAAAGTATAATACGCGTCACTAAATGTAAATATTTATGTAAATCTAATAAGAACCCCACATATATGCGTTCACGCGTCTTTTTATTTTGAAAATAATTTATCTACAGTACTAAATTATTAGTAATTTTAAAGATATATGTATATATATATCTAAATTTATATTTTTATATATTTTTTAAAATTGTAAATAAAATTTTTACATATTTTTAAACCCACACTCCTACGGTTAATATCTAAGCCATGCGTACTTAAAAAAGGAGCACTACTTACATATATAGTGAACAACGATTAGATTTTAAGCGTTTATTAAATACTTCAAAAAAATAATAGTATCCATCAGGTATTCTAGGAATCCTACATTTTAATATTAACGTTTTTTAAACATATAGCAATGATATGAAAAGTAAATAAATTAAAATTCTAATAAAAACCCAATGAAATATTGAATTTATTTCATTTTGTTTAATTCTTTTGTAACCTTCTTCGAATTTTAACAAAAAATTAAAAAAAAAATCTTAAACTTCACTAAAAAACTAAACTAGAACTTAGCAATAAAATTATAAAAAATATAAAATTTTCAAAAAAACTAACGGTATAAAATAAGAAAAATTTATTACTATATAATATGACACTATCAAATGCTGTACTTTCACATTAATTAAAAGTTTCCGGCAAGTCGCCGTTTAACGGCTTTTCGTCTATTTTATTGGAAATAAATTGCTAGACCGAATAATTAGTTTTAAAAAGCCAATCTGTCAAATAATCTTTTTACATTATAGGTATAATAAAAGTCCTTGGAAAATTTAATTAAGTAAAATAAAAAATTCAATTTATCAGATTCGGTTTAAATTGGTAACTATTATAGGAGGGTTTGTCAGAATTGTATTTTTTATATTTGTATATTTTTCTGTTTAATTAGTAATTGAAATGGTTTTAAGATACAAAAATGAATTTCAGAATTATCTGATGCTGCGATATATATTTCGGAGATAGGACGAAAAATTAGAAATAATTTTTTGAGTTGGAACGGGTTAACAAAAATAAAAGTTAAAAAGCCTATACAATTTTTTGAATTTTATGGAAATTTCATGTTGATGATATGGGAATGCGTGGTGTTGAAGTGTTGTGCAAATAAACAAACAATAAACAAATTATCTACTTCATATGCATTAATAAATTTCTTAGATATTTTCTGTTATTAATAATTCCAACTAAATTCTATTAAAATAAAATTTTTGAAAAAAATAAATAACCTACTCAAAAAGAAAAACATAAATTTGTAAGGGGAAAAACAATTTCAAAAAGGGTTTAACGCAAATTTCTTCTTAATTTAGACTTTGTTTTTTTTTATTTTGTTTACTTTATAATTTCCCAATTTTTCTTAGAACACTCTGCTAAAAATTTTTTGATATTGATTATTTACGCTTATAAAAAAATATTTTATTTTAAATTTAACGATAATGGAAAAAGAAACCTGGTTTTTAAAATACTTACAACTTAATTGATATAATTTTATAACTAAAAGTTATAGGCTTTTTTCAAAGATTCTATAATTTTCTCCTTTAAATGACATCGTAGTGATATATTTTCCTTACTTTTCTAATTACAATTAATTATGGTCTTTTAATTAAAACTATTTATAGTTAGGTGGTTTATCCTTTATAGCCTGATCCTAATTCTTAAAAAAAAGGTTAGAAATTTTAGAATTATGTTGCTTTTTTCAGAAACCTTGTTTAGGTTAAAGCTTTTTTATTACCTTTGTCGTTTCCTATCATTTGACAGTGTCTAGATTGGATATTCCTTTTAAATAAGTTAATGATATTTTACCATTTTTCTACCATTAAAAATTCTTAGAAATTGTATATAGAAGAATAAAACCTAAATGTGTAATTTTTTCCATTCTATATATTTAATTTTATTCAGAAAAACTATGCTGGAGATACTAATAATATCCAAACCACAAAAAACTTCTTCTTAAAATTATATATAGCAACTTTATACATTTTTTTCACCCACACACAACACGAATACACCAAACACACCCAACATTTTAAATATAAATAAACCAGAGAACCAAAGTAATCCTTTTTATATAACGTAATTGAAAGCTCATTTTGTTATGTGACGTATTAATTTATTTTTTATGTTTATATTCATAAACAAAAAATTTTTATTATTAATTAATCTGAAATATTTAATACCTCTGGAATTTTTAAACTTATATATGGTATAGGAATTTAAATAAATAATTAAAATCATTCAAATGATCTACAAATCAACATATAAATAAATTAGCGAAATTTAAATGATTTTTCTAAAAGCCAATTAAGATCTTCTTAAGAACATGTTTTCAAATCAATAGTACCTAATCAAAAAGGAATACGATACATTATATTGCCCCTTGAGTAATAGAATATTGTATAGTAATAGAATAGTATACAATGTGATAATTACGGTGGGATGTCATAAAGTCATATTTTAAAAAATATCGCTTTATGACCCATTCAAATGAGTCATTAAACCATATTGCCAATATAGTATTATGACTCACTCGATTAAAAATACTTTAAAGGAAAAACTATTAAACTCTAGAATCCAACTCGGAAATCCGTCCTAATTCAGAATCTTGCATATACATATATGGAAATATTCTGAAAAAGGGGAAATATTTTGATTTTGTAACCAACTCCAAAATTCCGTCTAATTCGCAATCTCTTTTAGACATAATATATGTAAATATTCTGGAAAAAGGAAAATACCCTGATTTTTTAACCAACTCTAAAATTCCTTTAAGTCAAATTCTCGCATATACATATATATATAAATATTTTGGAAAAAGGGAAATACCCTGATTTTGTAACCAACTATAAAAAACCCTCCTCAATATCACATAAATTATTCAATATTTTCAAAAGGCTTCAAACAATTTTCTATCAGCCTCATGACGATCATCGCGGTTCTTTCTTCGAGCCACTCTTCTTCCCTCCCTCAGCCCTTCCCTTCACAACTTCCTTATCTATTTGGAGGAATTTTATAGTCGGTTACGAAACCAGAGTTGCCCCTTTTTCCATAATCTTAACATATATATATATTCCGGAAAAAGCGGATATCCTGATCTTGTAACCAACTCTAAAATCTTTTCTAAGTATTTTTTTTCTTACATATTTCAGCACCAAAGCTTTTGCAAATGTTTTATAAAAATATGGCTTTATGACACCCCACCTATAGTTACACCTATTTACAAATATAGTATCATTAATTAAATTCTTCATCTTTGAGTACTACTTTGAGTAACAACACTTTTAATTTTATCATACGTTATTGTATTACACGATTTCAATATTTTTGTATAGTATAATGATAAATATGAGTTTGAATAATATATGATTACGGGTATAATAAATTTGCAATTACGTTTATGGCACCTTAAAGAAGACAATATAGATATCATATGATAGATATATATTTTTATATTCCTGCCCTACAACAACTAAATAATGAAACTAGTGTTCAGGAAATTTTACCATTTCATTTTTATGGGTAAATTACAGTTTTGCTATATATCTGCAATTTTGTCAAAAAAAGTTAAGTTATGTCAATGACTTGTACAAAATTTTGCCAACGGAAAAGTGCCAACGACTTCAACAACAGCTTCTAAAAAATTTGGTTACTCTAATGCAATAGGTTCATGTAGCTGCGAAATCTGCATGCTCACATACTAAGTACTTGAAAAGCTATAGATATCTGACATTTTATAAAAGATGATTAGGTTTTATGGCAAAAATTTCTGTAAAATTTAGTTGTTTTGACCTGATTTAGTTGTTCTGATATCGTTCGGGTATCCTACAGATGACATCAACTCAATACTTTTCTTCGTTTTAATATATTGTTATTATATTTTACTATTTAACATATAGAGTATGGCTGCGAGTATTACACTTACACTTTACAATATTAAAAGTAATAAATTTAATACTTTTGCACCGCTTTTAGCGCTTTGTACAAGATTGTTTACCTATTGTGTATTTCTTGTTATGCCTTATTAAAGAATACCATGATTAAATGGTAATTAGCTTCTTGTAATAAAACAAAAATTATAATTAATTATTATGGTAGTATACTTATTCGATATGTTTCCTTTTAATTTAGCAAACTTCTTTTATTGCAAATTATTTATTATTTTATAATTATTTTAATAATTTTATTATGCTTTGTTTCGTCATTTTTACGTCACATAATTATTTTACCAAATGAAGAATAGAACTATTATTAACATCATTTTCAAATTTCACGCGAAAATTTCAATTAGTTCGTTGACCACAACTCAGTTTGTGTCTTTTCTGTTCTGTTCCACTACCACACTATGAATTTTTATTTTATTTGAAGAATTTAAAAATCTCTTTGTATAGATACTTCAAAATTGCTTTTAAATATTCAAATTTTTTTATTCACCCTATTACTTTGTATTACTATTGGCAAAGTAATTTTTTTATCACAGTATGGACTTTTTACACCCGTAGGAACATAATTGAAATAAATTTGCCATTACGTTTGTGATAACTTAAAGGAGACGAGATACAGATGTAAAAATATATATAGTTTTGCCCAAGATCGAATTCTGAGTGGATTTAGCTATGTACGTCTTTCTGAACGTTCGTCCGCCCAAGCGCAAGATAACTCTAACAATAATGATATTGGATTTTGAAATTTTTATCATTTCATTTCTTATAAAAATGCCAGTTTCGATATTGAAAGTGGACAAGTTCGGCCGACAGGTTCGAGGAAATACCATAAAACTTCCTTTTTTATATGGGAAATGTTTAGTGACTAATTAAGTCGGGTATATGAAATTTTGTCAAAACAAGTTAAATTTTATAAGCATCGAAAAATGTTATTGATCTAGGGCAGCAAGTTCGGTTAGTTGTCATACAACTTCTTTTTTGATAGGACTATAACTCAGTATATAAGCTAAAAACATTTAACCAAAGAATCCTATGATATCTTGGTTCATAAAAAAGCAAGACATCTGCAATTTTGTAAAATATAATCAAGATCGCAATAACTTCTGCAAAATTTGGTTGAAAATATGATACATTGGGCTCTGAAATCTTTTTATTCAATGATTTCCTCCTACTCTGGGAGGTTCACAGATTTATTTGTATGCTGTATCCACCATATTATGGATTAAAAATATTTTAAAATATTGCTATTGAAAAATGATTGTGGAAAATACCAAATGAATAAAATATCCATTGTATAACAAATATTTCCATTTTCTTCAATTTTTTGAGTGAAAATTCTTCTGTTTTGATTAGAATATTAAGATGACCAGAAATAATGTCCGAAGATATAAAGCCGTATCGGCGTTTCTTCCCATCACAAGTGGAAATAAAGCCAAAATTGCGAATTTTCAGAATTCAACCTTACTAGCGCTTTAAAAAGACATCACTGGTATATGAAAAATTCGGTTAAAGTAGATATTGTATATATTGCAAAATCAAAGTTATATGCTTTTTCCAAAATAATATGTATAATTGAAATTCTGAATTAGAAGGAACTTCAGAGTTTGATTCAAAATCAGGTCATTCCCTATTTCCAGAATATATATATTAATGAGCTGAAGGATCTTAGAATTGCTTACAAAATAAAGGTTATACGCTTCTCTAAACTATCTGCTAAATCATAACCTCGCATATATATACATATATATATAAATAATTTGGAAAAAGGGCAAACTCTGATTTTTTAATACAACTATATACAAAATTCACCGTCTATAAAATACCTTCAAATTGGGAATGTATTATATATTGGAAGTAAGAATATACATAATGCACCATGCAAATGGTATTCGTGTCCGAAACCTCCACCCGTGTTCGTCTAGACTGGCCAGAATATAGAAAAAAATGAATCGGCATTCGACTTTATTTCCTTTCCAATTTCGGCTTTATTTTCTTTTCAAAATGGTAATAAGTAAGTGAAATTTTTAAAATTCCCGATTTCAGCTTTAATTCCGCATCAAAACAGAAATAAAGACGATTCGGCATTATTTCTGGTCATTAATTCTGGAATATTAATTTATTACGCATTTTTTTAAAGTCTTAAATTTAAATATATTTAAGGTTTTCTTTTTAAGTCTTAAATCTAAGTTTATTTAAGGTTTTTTTTTTTAAAAGTCTTAAATCTAAGATTTACATCTTTTTTAAAAGGTAGCTGTTCATTTTACAAGTGCTAAGAACAATAATATTGTAATTAAAATTGAATATATTGAAAAAGAAGTTCTTAAATGTAAATTTCATAGAATTTCTACATTTATAAAGAAATTATTTTAAGCTTCAATAATAATTGATTTCTATAGAAATGATATTTTTAAATTACTAATTCCTAAAAATTGGTTTAATATAACAATAATAGAAAATAAGTTGGTTGGGGACAAAAAAATAATACTTTAGTAATAAAATAATATAAATATTGTTCTATTTTTTTTTTTCCTTTTTTTTTTTTCAAAATGAGTTTTCTATTTAATTTTTATTATAACTCATAAAACAATAAAATTATTTCTGTCTTGCAAAATATTCGATATTCTTTGAAAAACCTATACATTATTATAACCTATACACTTTTTTTTTTATTTACTTTTTATTTGCTATTAATATTTTTTTTCTAAAGAAATTTATTTATTTTTCAAAATGACTAAAATAATAATGTTAAAAGAAATTAAATTTTTTCTGCAATAACAAATTTAGAAATTGCAAAAAGAAAAACTAAAATAAAACACCCGCTTTATATTATGTACATTTAAAACCCATTAAAATGGTCTTTTCGAAAAAAAAAAAATTCAAAGAAATATGTACTTATATTATACACTTATATAAAAGTTAAAAGAAATATGTAATTAAATTAAAAAAAAAAAAAAAACTTTTAATTATATACATTTTCTATATGATGGGCAAAGTTTTTATTTGTATGTTTTAAAATATCATTACATTTCATTTATATATGAGTTTAAATTTTCAGATTAAACCAATGTTTCCTGAAATTTAGAAATAAAATTTTGAATTGGTTTTCAAATTCAGAAAAAAAATTTCCAACTATAGGTACATATTCATAATTTATAAATTTCCCATATTTGTTACAAAAACCGGTTTAAATTTGAACAAAAAAAATACATAATCCCCATCGCCACTATGATATAGATAGGCCATAGGGTAATCTATTATATAAAAGCCGTAAACGTTTTCAACAATAACTTTTTTCATAGCAAAAACTTATACTGCACGTCATAACAAAAAAAAAGAATAAAAAAAATTTAAAATTAATAGGGTTGGGTATATAGTCCCGAAAATCAAAATCTCAAAATAAAAATCCGAAAAAAAAACCCGAAAAATCAAAAAACCCGAAAATCAAAATCCCGAAAATTTAAATCCCGAATTACAAAATTTCGAAAATCAAAATCCCCGAATTTCAAAATCTCGCATAGACACAACTATTAATACTTACAGTATGCCCACACAATATACATATACCAATTTCATTAAAAAAAAATTAAATTTTCACATTTCCATATGGAAAATAATTAATTGTGAAAGCTGCGCATATAAAAGTACTCAATTTTGAATTTTCACTTAAAAAATAGTGAATTTTATACGAATTTAGAAATTTTTATAAAAAAAATATTGTTTTTGGGTACTGTCGCCACCAAACCCCCACTACAAAATTTTGCTTTAATTTTTTTAGTGTTGTTATCCGTGTTTTTACGTTTATTTAAATGTATTCTTATTCTTATTGTAAAAAGTTAAGTATTCTTACTGATGAAGGGAACATATAGTTCTCAAAAAATGTTTTTAAGATAAATAAAAACTATATTAGAACAGAAAGATATTTCTTTTTATTTTATTTAATAGTTAAGTGACATAAAACCAATATTATTTCTAGATTACTAAAATACCAGTATTATTAACCAATATTATTTCTTGATTACCAGACTGGCGTATGCTACGCCGGGTTTATTATATATATAGTATATTATAATATGTATATATTATAATATAAACAAAAGTAATAATATCTATAATTATAATGTAGTAATTTTCAGCCACACACTACGTATTATGACATTCTGCCAAGTTTTAAATACAAGTACATATTTGAGATATGATTTTCTATTACAAAATCTACATTAACATATAACATACAATATGTATGTTTAATACATCATGTTTTTTTTTTTGTTTTCTTTTGCAATCAAGAAATTTTGTATCCTATACCATTTTTTTTGTAATTTAAATGTCATGGTAAAATATACGTACATACCAACTACAGCGCCCCTAGTTACTATATAGTATAATAAGATAAATTAATATTCAGATTAGATTTGTAATGGAAACGGCCAAACGTATAATGCTGGCGTATCAGTTTTTTATGAAGATAGAAAAAAGAATACCTACATGACTTGTCCTTTAAAATTGTTCAGTAGTAACTAGTAAATTGACATTGTGTACTAATAGTAATGATATAACAATAAATAAAAGTTTAAATTTAAGGTTTGGTTAAACCTAATAACAATCATAATGTCGCGGAAGAAAGAATAGGAGCTTAAATAATAGTTACGTCTATAGAATTTGACCATTAATAAATAAATTTTCTATACATTTATATATATGGAACTTACAGGATACTATTAGACTGATAAACCGGTCTACACCATTGACACATGTTGAAGGTGATGACGCAAGAGAGAAGGTAAGCTAGGAACATAGGTTTTATTAATGCATATAGGAAGTGGAGATATAATGACCATATATGTATGTACTCTTATTAATAAAATTCATCTTAATTAATGCGTACTCAATTATTACAATTGACAATACTAGACTTATCTCCATATATTCAATATTGCCATTTATACAATTCTATTTGTTTACATTTTGATATAAATTTGAGTTATAAAGTATAATATTGTTATAGTTTTAACGAGTGGGATAGAAAAGCTTCTATGTAGTATCACAATGGACCAAATACGGTCTAAATGTGCCTTTTTGGCAGCCACCTTAACCTAACCTAACCTATAGTTTATATTTCATAATTTGTTTTATTTCTTATATCTTTATAATTTTATAAACAATATAATTATTTTAACCCAATAAAGAATAGTAGTTGAATATAAGATCGGAAACCGCAAAAAAATATGTTTCACTATTACTGAAAGGTCTATAAAAGTTCTGTTAAAACTGAAAATTTTGATTTGGGTTTATTTTGAAATTTGAATTGGGTATTTATTGAGAGATTATACTTGATTTACGTTTGATTTTACGTCTTTTACGATTTTTAAAATACTTACATATGTATATGTACGTATGTATGTAAGATCATTTAAAGATTGAAAAAATCTGAAGCAGAACATCAGATA
This sequence comes from Poecilobothrus nobilitatus, assembly GCA_947095535.1. Taxonomy (NCBI): domain Eukaryota; kingdom Metazoa; phylum Arthropoda; class Insecta; order Diptera; family Dolichopodidae; genus Poecilobothrus; species Poecilobothrus nobilitatus. Next base: position 220,542,878 of record OX352773.1, on the reverse strand, counting down.
TATACATTTAAATATATGGCTTTTTCAAAGTTTGAGGGGCTGTGGCTCTGTAATGGATGGGGCTACATGAAAAAGTTGTTCCACAATATAAATTTTTTTATAAGACCTACCCATGGTTAACATTTTTTTCCTCTATCTTTAACAGTGTAGAAGTTTTTGAAACAGACGGACGGACGGAGGGACAGAATGCAACTAATAAGCACATTTTTTCAAAATTTTTTTAGAAATGTGCTAAAAAGTAACTAAGATCTTAAAAAAAAAATATTATTTCCCATTATCCTAAAAACTAAGTAAAATAAATCTTTCCTTCCAGAACATTTTTTTGTTTCTTTCAAACACCCAAATACACCTTATAAATATACAAGCCCTAAAGTGAACCACCTTATATATTTGATTTTTAATTCATTGAAAACTTATGACGATTCAATTCATTTGAAAAAATTTTTAAATATACGCATACTATAGAAAAACATTCTTTATTGGATTTGATTTTTTTCCCCGATTTAAGTTAACAAAGGAATTTTTCCAAGAGCTTCATTAAACTTTTCGTTATAAAAAAAAAAAAACAAAATTCTTTGGAAGTGAATTTATTACTAATTTAATTCAATATTTCAAAAGATTCAACTAAAATTTTGTTTTAGCTGTTTCATAGTAAACTTCTATCAAAATTTATTAAAATAAATTGCATGAGTGATTTAAATTGAATGAAACAAAAACTTGAAAATATAAAATCAAAATTTTAAGAAATACTCATTAATTAAAATAATAACTCAATTCACAACGAAAATTTGCGTAATTTAATTTTAAACTATAATTGAATTTCAAAGTAAACGACAATATTATAAATAAGGTGACCATTAATACTGTACAATATAATAAAATTTTATTCTATTATATTACATTTAATGTGATTTAATTACATTGCCTTTTTTAAATTTCCTTTCATACTAAAAATTATTCTATTTTTAAGTTAATCATCAATAGTAATATATTTATTATAAAAGTTAAAATTAGGTAAATAACAACACCCACACTTAATGGCAGCCCAAAATTTTATGAAGTTGTTATGTATATGTATAATTATTCCAAAATATTTTTTAGATACACAATTCTATTCAGTATTAGTAAAGTTATCTGCGCATATCAAATTTCAAGTGACATGTCGCTTAATGTTCTTTGACAAAAGAGACATTTAACAAATTTGGATTTGGCATAAAGAGTCATTTTATATCCAGCCAGTTGTTTGGCATAATGAGTCACTTTTCATTAAATTTATATATGTATTTTGGCTAATAACAAACATTTTACAAAATTGTATAGTAAAGTCCAATTGTGCTACACAGTGCTACACAGGCAACATCAAACTTTGTTAAGACCGCAGCCTTTCATTCAAAAGGATATATGTATATGTACATCTTAATATTATGTTGCAATATAAAACTCGTATGTATTTATAATATTAAAAAAAATAAATAATAATTTTTGTATAAGATAATAGATGGCGCGAAATAAAAAATATTTGCCTATTTTAATTTTATACAATACCTATTATAGTCCAGTAATCAACTGCTTAGTGATATTAATTATTTTATTCCAGAAACTATAGCGTGATCAACTCGCTCTAACTCGCTATTATATATAATTTCTGTCATAATTAAAATAAAATCAAAACTTAATTAACTTAAACGGTTTCAATTACCAAATATTTATAAAAAAAAAAAAGAAGTTGTTTGGTACTAGTTCAGTTTATTAGACTTCGTAAATCGCAGTAGCTATAAACAATTTCTCAAAACTTACAAACTTTTATATTAAAAATTAATAAAATGATCTGTGAGTTAAAAAAAAATAACTTAAAAAAAACCAAAAAAAAAGTTGTAATTAATAAATTAAATAGATTTAATATCTATCATTTAATATGATTTATTTTTAATATATTCAATATCAAATCTTTATGTTTTTCTAGGGTCCCCGGATAACAAAAAAAAAAGTAGTCTGATAACTTTGTTGTTTTAGTAATTGAATTAGTCAAAATTTCAAAATACAATATTAAAAATGAAAACGTGTAGAAAACAAAAGATAAAATAATTTTTCTTAAAAATTTATATTACCATTACCATCATTAAGTGATTGTATAGGTATAGTGGCACACCACCTACATTACAATATAAGCAACAATAACTTACAATATAATTTGATTTTCTTATCCATTGATTCATCAAGAAATACAAAAAAAATTAAAATAAATAAAATTCATAATCAAATGATATTATAATCAACGAATATTGGTATTGTCCCAATTCACCTGAAATTGCATTAAGTAGTAGAAGTGAATTCGTAATGAATGAGTAACACGAAAACAACGCAAGAAAATAAAATCAAAAAATATTACTTAGAATTTCATTAAATTCGCTCTTCAAAAAGGAAAAAATTTTCAAAAGAAAAACTAATAAACGTTGCGGTTTTTTTTTTTCTTTTAGTTATTGAAGTAAATTCGTATTAATTCAGAAGCATGTCAATATAACAAGTAACAACAAAATAATAAAACAATAAAAAAGTAAAGTAAAATTAAAAATTAAGGTTTCTATAAGTGAACAGTTACGCGTGCCTTGTTGCATAAATTATTTAATTTCGGTTGAATTCAATTTTTAAATTGAAATTTTTTTTCTTTTTTTAATGTATTTTTCTACTGAAAAATTACTTTATTATTTTTGGTTTTGCTTTTTAATAATAAAATTTTCTTTTTGTTTTTGACACTTAAAACTTACTTTAATAATATTGTTTTAAAACTGTCATTCATTTTTTTTTTTTAAACTGACCATTTATTTAAGCAGGTTGTCAATTAGTTAACAATTTTAAGAACAAAATTTTAATGGTTTTTTAAACTTAAAATTTAAATTATTATTTTTCAATAACAATATCATAAATACCATCTACAAGAAGTATAATAAATTTTAGTTCAGAAAATAAACAAAGTCTAATACTTTCTGTCTGGTTCTTTTTCAATACTATCTTATCATTGTTATAAGGTTCTGCAAAAAAAATATACGTAATAATTACTCGAGCACTAAAAGTAGTAACGAAAAAAAAGTTTATTTTATTTTTTCATTATTTAAATAAATATTTTTATTAAGACTCTGACCCAGTGGCGGAACTAGTGGACGCAGGACCCTGCGTTGCGGGGGGGTCACCAGCTATAGAGGGCCAAAAATTATTAGTAAAAAAATTATTTACAATCATTTTTTCTATACATACACTGAAACTTTTTTCCCGCAGTTATAGTTGCTCACAAATATATAAAACTAACATTGAATAGCGCTGCTATGAGTTTTAGTGATTTGTAGTTGATGTGAATATGTTTCTAATTCTATTGAAGCTAATCTTGAATATTGATGTGTAATTTCTAGTTTAAGCCATAGTTTTTGTGATTTTTCTATTACATTAATTCTGTTCTTGAATTATTTTTCTGCATCCATCCAAATAAATTAATGTTAATGACGCAACGTGATATAGTAATTATATAAAGAAGCAATACAGAGAAGGTATAGTGAAGATATATCAAAAGAATTTCCACTGCAAATGGTTATGGTAAAGGCAATGCTGTACGATGAAATATCAAAAATATCATCTATACGCGAATTCGCTGAACTTTTAATAGTAAAATTGTCAACTGTAGCTTCAAGTGTTCCACAAGTGATAACATCATTGTTATTGTTTCTCACGCTACCTGTTATGGTCGCATCAGCTGAACGTTTTTTTCAAAGCTGAAAATAATAAAAAATTATATGCGTAATACAATTGGTAAAGACTGTTTAAGCGATCTTTCTCTTTATAAAGTCAAGGAGGAAAGATTTTAATATACAAGATCCATTAAGTTTTAGTTTCGTTTTTGTATTATTTTTATTTTGATTGCAATATGATATATGAAATAAATATTTAACTTGTTTTTATTAAAAAAAAATTTTTGGGGAAATATTTTACTTTTGCGCGGGAGGGTCGAAATTTTGAAGTTCCGCCACTGCTCTGACCGCTAATATATTGTAATCTTTTTAAACCATTTCAATTAAACATTTTTAACCATCATTTTCAATCAAATTTGTCGGACTACTTGAAAATTAAAAGTCAAAATTACTCAGTAAAAAGTTATTGCTCTGATTTTTTGTTTTTATTCTATTCCATGTTATTTCTGGAAATTTTTAATGTTTAACAATGTTTTCATGGATCCAGTTGTATGAAGATCAAACTGCCGTATAGAAGTGACTTTATATGCAACGCATAATATGCGTTAAAATAATAAGAAAAATACAAAACCATTGTTATCTGTTAATGATATTCTCTAGGTGTATTAGTATCACATATCAATTATATTCTTTAAGAATATCACTGACGCTAGGATTTTTATTCTTTTAAACGCAAAAGTGATGTTTTTAAACTGATGCGATGTTGAATGTCAAAAGTATGATCGTGTCTAGTCTTAAGTTAATAATTTAGATTTAGAATTAACAAAAAATGGAGATAATAGAAAAGTAAGTATTAAAAATAATTTCAAATTCTACTATGTACATATGTATGTATATTTTTGTTTATTTATTTTAGCAAAAATATTAACAATGTAAGACAATTTATTTTTCATTTTGTTATTACATTTTTAAAATATATATTGCATACTTGTAAAAAAAAACAAAGGTACTAATATTTTGAAAAATGTTTACTTTTTCTTTTGTTTAATTTTTAAAACAAAATAAAAATTTTAAATTTAGTTGTTAAATAATTCCCCTTTACGACATTTACAGCCACGCCTGAAAAGGAAAAGCTGTGTAATTTCCTTGTCACATTTATGCGGAAGGGAAATGCACTAAAAAAAAGTTCTTTTTACAAAATTTAGTTCTCCAAAAAACAAATAATTTTAAGCAACAAACAATGCAACCAACATTACGAACATTTTTTCACGCGTCTTAGAGAAATGCATTTTTAACTAGATGCGATACTTTTTTCATCACTTCAATAGAATCTCAATTCAAAAATTTTTAAACCTAAATATGTATGTTATATTATTTCATCCTACTTTTAATCTTTCCTTATACTTTGGTTGATTGGTATGTTAATTTATATGCCTAATCTTAGAGAGCTTAAATAGCAACAGTTTAATCGTGATATTAAATGCCAACTTTAATGTCATGTCAATTAATCTAGCCTGTAGAGTTAAGAGAAATAAAAATAATGAAACTAAAAAAACTTTCCTTGACTTTGACTCCGATATTATAGTCATAACTTAAAAATTTTTAATTTTTTTTTTATTAAATAACAAATGATGTGATTAACTCTTAAGTATAATTTAATATTACCTTCAAATTTTGTTTTAAATTCTATTAAACGTACATCTCTGCTTACACATTATTGCAAATCAATATCGATACAATCAAATCAACGATAAAAAAATTGATTTATTTTTTAATTATATTTATTTCCAACATTTTATTTTTATTTTAATTGCAGTATTACAATTATTTTTTTTATATTATTTATTTTGGTCTCAAAAAAAAAAAAATTTATATATATTTAATTTTTTTATAAAATTTAACTGATGCCAAACACATCACCAATGATTTATTTTGTCATTATTCCACAGCACGATTTTAATTGTCACCATGCGTGCGATAATATGACAGTGAATAGTAAAACAAAAATTTTTAATTCTTATAGTTATTTATATAGATATATATATATATCTATAATTGTATATATTGGAATGGAATATATATCCAAAATAATTAGGAATTCTTAACAGGTATTCTAACTATCATATAATAGTAGAATCTAGAAAAGCAAATTAAATTAATATAATATAAATGTTACACCTTATACTTCATTTTCAGCTTTACGTTTTTAAATATAACAAAAATGTTATTTTTTTTTTTTAAATGGCAACAACTAAAGGCAATCCTTATAAATGTCATACAAAACATTATTTCAAATTTATCATATTTTTACATTTATTTTATTTATTAAATACTCATATTGCATACATTTCATTTTGACTTGATGATTAATTATATCACAAAAAATTTACAAAATTTTTTAAAAGAATTAAATTGTAATAACAGTATGCTAAAGGTAACCATGTATGTACTATCGCATCTCTGACATTATGTAGACAATTCCTACAGTAGGTCAATCACCTGTTTAGATAGTATTTAAATCACGTAGTCAATATTTAGCAGAAAAAGTATACTTGAAGAGAATAAGGGAATTTCTTTATAAGTAAACACTTTCACATTAAGTGCAAGAGAAATCAAAATAAACTGAATCATATACATCAAGAAGATCAAATCGGTTTCCATGCTAATCAAATAACCATGTTAAATTATCAAGTTATCAAAGATAGTTTATCCGAAAGATTGTACTCGAGAAGAAGAAAGATAAGGATCTTTAATACATACATAAAATCAAGAAATTGAATATATAAAAGTTCAATCTGATCAAAAATTAAGAATTTGCGTGATAAGTAAATGTTATAGGATCTAAATCATGCAGCTAATTTTTCTTTGTGAACTGTTTAAAGACTTTGGTGAAGTATCACAAGGGAAGAAAAAAGCCTGCAATAGAAAAAATAAGAGCAGATAAGTAAAGCCTGAAGGTAAACTATAATTTTCAGTATTAAACCAATGTGTACTTATAATGGAAAATACAGGATGAATGGTCTTCTATTCTTTACTTCTTCTTTTGCTTACAATGTTTTGTTAACACTGTAAGTTTTGACTTTTAAAAATTCTTTTAATTTACTTAAATATTCAAAATATATTGAAATAATAACTTTTAGTTTTCATATATTTTGTTAAAAGTTATAATAAAATTTTTAGTAAAACCATAAAGTATAAAAGTAATTAAATATTAGATCCTGAAATTAAACACCACAATTTACATCTAAAATATTAAATATAAATTATTTAAAATTATATAAACAAAATATGTTTGGTTACATCTATAGTCAGTTTATCTAAAAATATTCTGTTTAATAAAAACTTAATTTAATATAAAATTTAAAAGTATTTTTTAACATTTTTTATACATAAAATATTTTATATGTTAAATTTTACAAAAGATCCTAATTTTCAAAAAAATACTTCCATATTTTAAAAAGAATTTTAAAAATAGTTTTTAAACAAATAATAATTAATAATATTATATTAATTTGTATATTATATAGGTAGATTTTATTTTAAGTAAAATATTTACATTCCATGAATTCCTTTTTAATTTTATTTGATTAAAAACTAAGAGAAAAATGAAGGATAGTAAAAAATTTAAGATTCATTTGATACAACATTCTAACGTTATTGAAAGTTTCTAATTATTTTTATGACTAAATTCAGAAATTACTTATTTATTTATTCGAAAAATTTCATTAAAACCGCTAAAAATTGTATTTAAATTTTAAATTCAATAAATAAAAGAGAAAGAGTGTACAGTTGACTTTGTCAACTCTGAAATAACGGCACAACCGAAATACATGTTATTTTCACAAAATCAATAATCATTTTAAGATATTTGACATATCATATAGGTATACTTGTATAAATTTTGAAGTTACATATGACATTTACTCGAACCCGTTACGTCAAATTTTAGAAAAGTTAGTACCATAAAATATTATCATCTTTTACAATATTTCAATTGGGTAGTTAATGAAGAACCAAGATATGAGGATATAAATTTATTTGAGGATATTAATAATACTATGGCAGCAACCCAAACCTGTTTGTGCTAGAATAGCTAGATCAATCAAATTTGCTGAAGTGATTGAAATAAAACTTAACTTCTTCTGACAAAATTTCAGATACCTAATCTATTAAAGCTAAGTCTATTCCTACTCTAGTCTATAAAAGGTCTCTATAGTCACTAAGTTATTTTCATATAAAAGCTGCACTCTAGAATAGGTCAGTAGAATTTGTTGTACTTTAACATGATACTAACATTTTTATAAAAATGAAATGGCAAATATTTCAGAATCATAGTTCCATTATTTTTCGAGTTATCGTTAATAATTAAATCGATCAGAATTCAAATCGGAGTAAGAATATTGTACTTTTTCACATATGTCATTGCCTTCTTTAAAATGCGACAATCGTAATAGCAATTTTATTATACCCTGAAACTACTTTCATACAGATATAAAAATATCCAAAAAAAACACTTCATATAGAACTCCAAAATCAACAAATGTATGAATAAAAAAAACTTTGCTTTTCGTTAATATTTTATTTTATTAAATTTTAAATTTAGTATGAAAGCATAACTAATTATATATATGTATTGTCAAAATTCACAATATAAAACAAATATCCATTTTAAATGATCTAAAATTGGTTTTGTAAAAAAAAGTATTCTATTCTAGATTTAGGTTTCTACACTTATATAAGAAATAACCTTACAAAAGTGAAGAGTTCAGCAAGAATTTGTATTACAGAAACTTCATAATCATAGATGGATTATATAATGGATTGGCTCTATTGGAGCCTCTCTAAGCTTGGATACATTGGCTTAGATTAACATATCAAAATACACATACTGCTAAAAGATCTAGTGCGGTCCATAACAAACTTAGTTACTTCAAAACAGAACTTCTAGAAAATATTTTATTCTTAGATTTCTTACAAGACTAAAATGGAAAGTCAGTGAAGTAACAGAAGAATGTGATAAAAACGAATAGCTCGAAATTATAAAAACACTTTAGAAGGAATGAAAAAAACTATTAACAACTTTCTCTGTGAATGTCTATGAAATTCTGCGGATAACCTACTTTCATAGGCGTAAAGCCAGTTATAGAAAAGAAAACTTAAAGAACTAAATTTATTTCTAATAACCAAATCTACGAGAATATTATACACAAATTGACATTTAGTCCTTTTATTTGTGCTGTCTAAGATAGAACTTTAGCCAATAGCCTTATGAAAACCCAGACAACCAGCCAAAATATCTGCATTTTATATCACTTCTATAGATTTTTAAAGTTAATCATTCATTTTAAAAACCAATTAAAACTTTGTTTTTGTTTTAAAAATTTACTAAAATTTCAAATATTTATTAATAAAATTCAAAAGAACTTATTAATAAATATTTAATAACCCACAATGAACAAATAATTTAATATTATTTATGCAATTATATGTATAGTTATTTCTGTTTTATATTATCCTAATTATTTTTTAAATTTAATTTAAAATACAAGTCCAAATATAGAATATTTAATTAAATTTTATTTAAAGGTAGTTTATATAATATTTCATTAACACAAATGCTGGATTCACTGCTTCAGTACATTTGTTGCCAACTCATATACATTTCAGTACATTTGTTCCGAACTCATGCGCATATTTTTTTTATGGAAATTTGAATTCTTTCAATTTTAAAAAACGTTTAGAACATTTTTTTTCTCTCTGGAGCAAAAGTTGATTTAATTTTAATGTTTTAGTTCAGAATTATTATTTTTTGCTGTCATTTTTAATTTATTTGACATTTCTCACATTTTAAGAAAATTATTAGACGACAGAAAGAGCGGATAGTAATATTTTTTCCAGTCTAAATTTTTTTTTTTTCGACACAGAATGTTCTGAAGCAATGAATCGTTAGCGTTAGAATTCTCTTTTAAAAAAATAGTTCGCAACAAATGTACTGAAGCAGTGAATCCAGCATAAATGACTCCTGTCAGTCTATGTGAACTTTTCATCTGTCAGTTTATTTATGCGGTTGGCATATTAATTTCTAATATTTCCAAACATGTCATGTAATAGGTAGTAGACTCAAATTTTATAAATGAACTTATAAGAATAAGCTTGAGCTACATCAAACCTGCAATACTGACTATATCGTAAATATATAACTCAAAACAAAAACAATTTTGGCTATTAATCTAAAAACAAATATTTGATAGCAATTTGTTATTTAAAATAAATTATTTCAATCATTTTGATATTCCAGCTCGTTAAAATAATAAATTTTTCGATGTGAAATACATTCATTTACTTTTTTTACTTTTTAATTTTAAAAAAATTTTATTTTATAATAATTTATATTTTATAATGAATTCTATTTTAATTTCAATTCTTTATAAAATTATTTTTGTTAATAAATTTCATTTTATTGAATAAATAATAATTTAAAATATGTATAATCAAAATTTAAAATAGTAGTTTAAAATTAAATTTTATAAATAAAATTCAATTAAATTATGAAAATTAAATATGAAAACTATGAATTTAATAATAAATTTCTTTTTGTTTTCTTAAAACTGTAGGGACGTATGTAGTTCTAAAGGGCATAATTAAATTTGCCATTATGTTTGTGACATTTTAAAAGAGCGGAGATAAATATGGAAAAGTAGATATATATTCTTAGTTTTAAATTCTGAGTTGATTTAACTATTTATGTTCATCTATCGGTCAATCTGTCCACAAGATAACTCAAAACCTATAAAAGAACTAAAATTCTGAAATCTTTACGAAAAATTTTTATATAAATATCTAGCGGATTCCGCAACAGTTCCCATACTTCTTGTGATACATACAAAAGTGTTCAAAAGTGAAACATTTTAATTGAAATCTATTTTTACTTCTAAATCTTCGGAAACTTTAATAGAAATATATAGTATGTATATTGGTTTGAGATTGATAAGATTTAAAAAGTACCGTAACTGCTACTCATTAATACATTATAAAATATACAAAATTTTCGCGTGTAATGGAGACAATAAAATATCACAACTGAATCATTTATAAAATCTATAAAATTTGCAAGACTATAATAATTAACAACTTCCTAATCTTAACTAAGTACTTTTTCTATTCAGTTCTGTAACGATTTAAAAAAAAAAAAAACACTTTTTTTTTTTTCCTTTGGTATTTTTCTTTATTACTATCATTCTTTCTCCCTCTATATCTTTATTAGTATTCTATCAAGATAAGTTTATCATTCCGGTAATTCCAACGATACCACCATCATTTCACAATAAAATTAAAAGCAGTTAATATACTACGTATTAATTATATCGTTTTTCTTGAAAATCCAAAGAAAACAAGAAAAATTATAAAAAAAAAAAAAAAAAATTGCTCTTGTCTTTATAGCTGTATAATTGCGCAAACCATTTCTAGTCAAAATAGTTGCACAAAAGAATTAAGCCGACTCTAATAAAATAACTTATAGATAACGTTAATGGCAATGCATGAATCAAAAACAAAAAAAAATATATTGCAAATATACAAGTAAAAGAAATCACAAATCAAACGATATAATTTCAAGTATATATAAATATAAACATTTTAGTAAAAATTATTTTATGGTCAATTTTTACTTTATAAATAAAAAAAAAGGAAAAAGTCTTCAGGATTGCACCATGAAATTCGAAGAAAACAGCTAGCGCACCGTACAAAATATAAAACAAAGAAAGAAACAAAAACCCTTCTAGTTAATTATTTTACCGTCATCATGATAACAGTAGTTTTTTTTTTTTTTTTTTGTAAAATAATAAATATTACACATAATTCTTCGTTTTTTATTCTAATCTGTAATTTCTTTTAATTTTGTTATTTTAAAGTCACTTTTTTAAGTTATTTTATGATTTAAGTCAATTTGTTTATTAAACATAAATGTAGAAATAGTTAGTACAAAAGTTTAAATGAATATTTAACAAATTTTTAAATAAGTATACTATATTATAATATTCAAATTTCAAATAGTAATATAACTGCAATTATAAGTGCAGTTATTAATATAAAATGTTAAAACTACCGTTTCCAATTGAGTTCTAATATTTATGTACATATGTAAGTATATGCAGAAAATTAGTTCGAAATTCCAATATTCTAAAGGTTATTTTAGTACAAACAAACTTCCTTCAAAAATTAAATTTATTAAAAATTTAAAAATATTTTTAACTTTACAAAAATTTAATAATAATAATATCTTTAGACTCAGAGCTTTACTATAAAACTAAACGGTGTTTCTGATTAAAACACATAAAATACTATCAAATATTTAACTCTTAGTAAAAATCTATACTCTTAGCGATTGGTACTCAAAAGTATCACTTAGTGTGGTCGGTCCTTTCTGCATTTTTATAAAGAAAAATAAAGCTTATTTGTATATACTATAATTAAAGGTAAGGTAACTGCAGTTAATACACAAAAAAAATATTTTTTATAGAACCCAAATTGGACGGTCAGTTAAATATAAATAAAAAATACAATTAAAAAGCGTCAACCAAAAACAAAAAAAAAACAAAAAAAAAAACCAAATAAAAATATTAACTTTAAAAGGAAATCTATCTATTCATGGTACAAATTTTAAAGTAAAAATAAAAAATATAATAAATTGTTGGAGATCAGTTGCTATAGTTGTTATCTGGTGATGCTGTTAGCTCTTACCACTACCATAATTTCAAGTTTACAACAATATTACACCTTTTTTTTCTTCTTCTTTGGTTTATATTTCTATATTTCTTTTACTTGGTACTCTATTATATTATTAATTACTTTTAATATTACTTGTAAGCATTTTTGTAGATTTTTAAGTGGTTTTTTTTTGTATTTATTGTTTTTTATTTTTTTTTTTTTGTTTATTTTTTTTTTTTCTTCAGTATATGCTTTCTTTATTTCGATTGATTTCATTTCTTTTAGTTTTAGTTTTATATATTTTTTTTTTTTTATAATTTTCTTATGTATACTTTAGATGATTTACTGTTGAAGTTTCCATATTTGTATCAATAACAGCAACAATTGCTTCAATTTTTATATTTATTAATACAACACATTACTTCTACACTAAATTTAATATAATGCTACCAAAATGCTAGACACTAAAATTATATTGAAGCTAAAAATATCGACACAACAACAAAAACAACAAAAAAAAAAAATTATATGAAGTGACTTTGACTCTGATTATAGATAAGTGTTTGTTATTTTGTATTGTGTTGTATGTGTTGCCCCGGTCGGATAGGTAACAATTCAAATAATAAATGTGCAACTTTGCGCAAAATAAAAAATGTTGCAAATAAAAATATAACAAAAAAAAAAAAAAAAAGGGAAAGAAAAGCTATAACAAAAAAAAAAAAAAAAATACGAATGAGTTACAGTAGGTAACAAAGAATTTTCGCTTGAAATCAACTGCAAATAAAAAATTTTCCTATATTTTCTTCAACTAAATTATTTCAAAAATGAATTCTATTCAATGGAATAAATTCTTTAGTGACGAACCAAATTAATGTTTGTTTATTAAAATTTAATGAATGGAAACTCTGGGAATTGAGACTATAATATATATATAGTTAAATTTTTATGATCCAATAAGTTATTCTCAAGTTTAAGTATATATATATTGGTTAACATTTATAAGAAGTTTCTTAAATCAAATTTAATTGATTAATATGAATAAAGAAATCTTTTATATATTTTTAGGAAATTATAGCGAAATTTTCAGCATTTACAACATATTTTAAAATTAATATTTATGATTTCTTTAAAATTAAAACAAAAAATAGCATATTTACGTATTAATGCTTATAGGCAAACAATTAGGATTAGGCAACTATAGAATTTTCAAAAAAAAAACTTAGTATTAATCAACATTACAGCTTAGAACTTACTTATAATCTCATTTTGAAATTTGATACATAATTTCAATAAATTTTAATTCAGGCTATGGCATCATATTAAAAATGAGTGCAGTTAATAAACCTTTAGTTTAATCCTAATTTTTATAAAATATGTATAAACAGTTTTCAAAAGCTACTTGTAGAAATATTACTAGTTATTTAGGTTAGATCAGTTAAATTTGTAGTGCAATTTGTTAGAAAATCCCTTATCTCTTATTAGCCGTCTTTACCGATGAATATCGTTTTTATTAATTATTAGTTAACGTGTGTTTCAAATAGTTGTCAAAATAATCAAACAAAATAATAATTTTAATAGAAAATTATCTTTACATTCTGAAAATTAGAAATAAATTAAAAGGAATTGACTAATTAATTTGGAAAGGAATTGAAAAACTAGGAGAATTTTCTTTTTTATTATCTACATATGTATGTATGTGTATATACATATAGAATTTTCTTTTTTGTTATCTACATAGTGTACATTAAATATGAAAATGGATTCACATCAAAATATTACAATAGATATAGTAGTGAAACGAATAGAAAATCTAAAGCAGTAAAGGGAGGACTGAGGGTATAGGGAAAATTGACCTCCTTGAGATTTTTGAAGAACATCATGTCCACATAAATTAACGTCTAATTTCCATTTATAGTTATTTTATTTATTAACAACAAGCTAAAAATGAATCATTTTAATTTCATTTGCATTTACTTTATTAAAAACGCCGAAAATTCGCCTCTTTTTAAAAAAAAAAAAATATTGTTTTTGACAACTGGTTTGATGTGAATTGATTTTATTTATTGATGAAGCTCACTAAAACAAATGTAAATGCATTGAAAAAAAAAAAACTTTTTTTTACAAAAACTCTAAGATAAATTCTGCATTTTTAATTCTATACCTACATATAACAAAAAACAATTTATATATTTTACAGGTTAACTCATTATCGAGTAATTAATGTTACAACACTGCTGAACTTGTCGTAAGTTTTATTTTGTTAACTTATTATTGTTTTTAATTATTATTTAAAAATAATTATAAAAAAAAAAAAATAAAAAATTGAGCAAAAAAGAAAAAAAAAATTAATTAATATGACGATCATAGTGATTAAAATACACTTGAGTATAAAAGTACTGGCGGATGAAATATCGAGATTCACAAAAGTCATAATAGATAGCAATCAAAATATGCGAAAATAACAACAACATTTTTTTTTTTTTCTTAAATAAAAACTTAAGCGCAAATGAAAATTTATAATGGAATTACTTATAAAATTTATCAAGTTCTTGTGCAGTTTTTTTTTTATACTAGCTACCTACAATACATACATATGTACTACATATGTAGTGTACCTACATACTTATATGTAACTATATTGACCATTCATTGTATAGGTCAATAATATTGGGTTATGGTGTGGTGAATTTTACAATTTCATTTTTAATTTTTATACCCTGTACATTGTACAATAATATGTTATTATTTATTTTTATTTTTGTTATTCTTTTAACATGCATGACCATGTTTGAATTTATTTGCCTTTTGGCATTTTTACAACAATTTTTATAATTACAACAACTATACATAATACAATAAAAATATAGTAACGAAAACAGAAAAAAAGAAACAGAACGCGAAATAAAAATAAAAAAAAATAAAAATGCAAAAATATTGAATAACGCTTTGTTTTAAAAATTAAAAATATTCGAATAGGTACATTACATACATACGTACTTTAGTATGTATATAAAGAGATATCGAAAGTAATCAATCACACGATGAGACAAGACGTGACGTGTTATTTTTGTTCTTTCCTCTTTTTGACACGAAATTCAGATTTTCTTTAAGTTTTTTATTCTTCTATTTCCTTTTTTTTTAATTTTTGTTTCAATTCGTTTTGTTTCTACTATGTATAGGTATGTTGTCTTGATGTTGTTGTATTGTAATTGTTGTTAGTTGTTAGTTTTTTTTTTTGACAAACTTTTTTTAATTAATTGTGTTTGTTTTTGTTTTATATTTCCTTTACTTTAGTTAAAAAAAAAAAAAAACTTTCAATTAACATAATTAATTTTTACCGATGTTTTTTGCTCTCATTTCAATCTACAATCATTCGTCAGGGGAATTTTCAGAGCTGCTTAGAAAGGGCATTTTCTTTACAATACTATTAATTTAATAACCTTTTTGATATTATTTTAATCAGAATAATAACAGTTTTGCTGAAGAGTTTTCTAGATTAATTAATTATCTTACACTGTTCAATAAAACATAATCAGTATTATGAAGGGATATAGTTTAAAGTTATGGTATAAGCCAAATTTTTTTGTAGTCGCTATGATATGCCTTGAAATAATTGCTTATTTTAAGTTACAGTTTTAAAGTCTCTATAAATCCCACACACGTCATAAGTATAATTCCCCTTTACAACATTTACAGCCACGCCTGAAAAGAAAAGGCTGTGTAATTTCCTTGTTAGATTTATGTGGCAGAGAAATGCACTAAAAAAGAAAAAACAAAAGATAACCAACATAAAGTGCATAAAAAAACTTCAATAGGTAGATACCTTATAAGTTTAGTCCTTATTATATACAGCACAATCCTTATTATATTTTAGTCAGACTAACTTAATTTTTCTTTCTATTTATTTTATAATTTTTTGTATTTTTTATAGGTCATTGTCATAAACATGTGATTAACATGCTTAATTAATTTTTGGGATGTTTTGCACTCGGTTGTAATAATGATTCTTTTTCTCTATACGAAAACAAAAAGATTTCATTGACAAAAAAATAATAATATGTAATTAAATAATGTTAAAAAACGGAATGGAAGAATATTATTACCGTTGAAACTTATTAAGTTTGCATCCAAAAAAAAATGTGATAAAATACAAACGATGATAAAATACATTAAAACTTAAGATGTAATGATCAACAATAATGGCATATGCAGGCTTTCTTATTCGTTTGAGCGATACAAACATTCATTTAACTCAGGAATACTTAGAAATTTTGACTCATATATTAATTAACACTTATTATATCACATTAAAGAGGACACGATTAAGATTTTAGGCTTGTTAAAAAAATAATAATTAATTTTTATGACATCTAAAAAAAGTTATGGAACTAGCTTTAAATAGTAATTAAACGAGAAAGAATGTATAGTTGACTGTGTCAACTCTAGGATACCGATATAATTATACCCATATGCTTTTACCATAAAATTTGATCGTCTTTTACAACATTTCAGATATCTGACTTAAATAGGTAGCAAATATATTATGTAAATATTGGACTTTTATGACATCTACTCGAAGCTCCTCATTTAAACTAACTAAATTATCCAGTAATTCTTGTCATAAAACTTAATTTCTTTTTTAACATAGCTTTAAATACCCAGCTTATATGTGGACAGATTTATGCTCATATAAAAAAAGAAGTTTTATTGCAAGTCGTTAAACCTGCTGTACTAGGGTAACCATATTTTCCAGATGTTATTCACATAAGACTTAACTTATTTTTAAAAAATTTCAAATATCTAGGTTCAGTAGACACTGAGTTGTATAAGAAAATAATTAGAAAATATAATATAAGAATAAGTTAGAATGCAGTTACGCGAATCTGTTTCGCTAGAGCAAACAAATTTTATAGAAATTGTTGAAATAAAATTTGACTTCTGAAATTATTTTAATTCTGAATATCTGACATTTTCAGAGATCTGACCACTTTTAGAACCGAATATGATTACCTTACATATAATTATAACGAATCAACCATAGTACAAAGTCTAATTTCAAAATTCACTTTTAAATAAATTACACTTATCCTTGTTATTGTTTGCTCATTTCCTTTGTTGTTGTAAATACATTTTTTGAAGAAAATTTTATTTTTAAAAATCAATTTTTGTTTTTACAACAAATCATGAGAATAAATATAAATCTATTAAGCCCCCATAAGATCTAGTTTTTAAACTTAACGCGTATAGGTTTCAATTCACATAATAATCGATTTGGTGTATTATGGTGTATGTTAGATAAACCCGCATTTAAATCTTTTAACTAATGTTAACTATACAATTTTATTCTTTTTTTTTTTTTTAATACATATTTCAAATATAATATTTTATTTTCCTTTGGGTTCTTTTTTTTTTTGAACTTAGTTTTCATAATTTTTTTTTTTGTTATGAAAGAAAAAGGTACCATTGCCGACCTGTTGTCAAGAAAATTTATTACAACTTTAAAAAGTTTTTAAAAAGCCAAAATATAAAAAAAAAACAAAAAACAAAGGCAAGAATTCTTCATCCTCAGAAGTTTATCAATGAATAAGATCATTTTAGTTGAAAAGGAAATATCCAACAATCAGCAAAAATTCTACGATTATATCAGTTCTCTAAATAATTCGGAATACAGAAAACAAAAAAAAAAAAAAAAATGAAAGTCAAAAAAACAAACCAAGTGTAGAAAAATGTATAGCTATAGTGGATAATAATGTGAATTGAAAAATCATGAAAATCTCAGGAATTAAAATTTTAATTCTTTTCTTCTTCCTTTGACTTTTGTATTGTTTGATGTATCCATTGAAATTGATTCATTTTTCAGTTCTACTTTTTAAATTTATTATTGTGGATAGTTTAGACTGGCCAAACATCAAATATATATATATAATTAAAATCTTTTTAATAAAAATTTTGTACAATTTAAAAGATAAAACTTATAAATAATATCGTTTCGACGCTCGAACCGACACTTTTCTTATTAGTTCTCCCTATTATGAGCTATAGGTTCAAAATTCTGACCAATTAAATTATCTGTTAACTTTAAAAGAGAAAAAATCAAAAAATATTTACTAAACGTCTAATCCCCCTGCGCTAATTATTTTATAAGTTTTTCTGTTGTCACTAAGCTATTTATTCCTAATTATATATTTAATTTCTTTTTAAGAATTTAATTGCGTTAATTTTAATATTTTATATTAAGAAATTTTTTTTTCATTCAATTTTACTAAGTTATTTGGACCATACATAATTTACAATACCCACAATAATAAATAAGACAACTGGTCACATTATTCTGTTACTTTTATCCAATTTACAATATTTGAATTAAATTTGTTTTCTCAATTTAAATGCTTAAATCCAAATGGTTAATTCAATTTAATACTAAAACCATTTAAAATTATTTTTGTATTTTTCAAAAGAAAATGGGACCGACTTCAGAATCGCAAAAATCGAAGAATCAAGAAAATAAAAAAGAAAAAAAAATACATTCATGGCTATTAATTTACGTTCCATTCCTTCCAATAAGAATTTCTTGAATTGTAAAGAAAGAAAAAAACAGTCCGATTTTATTATATGTTTTTCTTTTTTAGTTTTTTTTTTTATATTTGCATTCAAACTCACATTCATATGAACATATATGGGTTCTATCTATGATCTTGACTGAATATGTAAACGTCTGGACATAAGCAGCAACTGAGTTTTACTACACTAGTCTCTAAGTTGAAACGACAAAAGAAAAAAGAAAAAACCAATAAAATTAAAATCTTTTAATATTTTGGCAATGGATTTTTAGCATAGGAAATGATTTTAAACCATGTTGCTTAGGTTGGTTGACTGCCTACCATCTTTGTTCAATACAATATACATATATAACAACTCAACCGGCATAATTTAATGTTTTCAAGAGAAGATGATTTTAAAGGAAAAAAAAAAAATTGAAAAAATATTTAAATCTTTACTTTCAATCAGTTTTTATGTTTTTCAAGTGAATTCTTTTAATTTTTTTTCTTCTTTTAAATTTTTTGACTTTATCAATTTCGAATTCAAATATCTCTGAGAGTTAAAAAAAAGTTTTACATTATAAAGAATATGAGGAAAACTAAAAAAAAAGGATTGGAATGGAATGCTGTATGGATACATCAGTATATACTTGTGTTTTTTTTATTAAACAAATAAATAAAAGATGTGGGTCGCTCTTATCAGTTAGTTTTAAATGTTGACTTATTATGTAAATCAGTGACGAATTAAGCATAAAATCTTCCATATGATGACTATTCATTAAGAATAAAATAAAATTTAATTAAAGTAAACTAAGTAGCTTTCTATTAAATAACGATTACAAATATACGAGCATATTCAATTACTAAATGATTTTTGACTTTCCAATTAACCTTTTTAAGTAACTATATTTGTTATTACGAACAATGTTAAATTTTTGTAATACATTTTTTTTTAGTTTATTCCCCTGCCACATAAATGGCAATCAGTCACACAGCCTTTCATTTTCAGGCGTGGCTTTAAATGTTGTAAGGGAGAATTATCCTTATGACGTGTGAGGGATTACAACCCACACTACCCTCGTTGTTTATAGCGTATTTTAGTCGTTCTTATGCACTAGGCCGCCGAGGCTTCTTATATACATTTTTAACATTTTTATCATTTGTATTTTGAGTTAATCTTTTCGAATAAAGTTGGAATTTCCTTTTTAATTATTGGTGAAAATGAATAACTCTTTTAAGAATTTTTAACTCAATTTAAAAGTCAAAAAAGGATAAACATCAATTCTCATATTTAGAATTTACTAAAAGCCCAAACATTCTTTACCAGAAATCAACAGTTTGTAAGTCAAAGTGTTAAGCGGTTTAATTTTAAATAGAAAATAAATTGCGAAAAGGAATAATATAAGTAAAATAATTAATTAAGTGGTCATCAAAAAATGCATAGTTTTAGTACCCAACAAAATATTAATATAAAGGTCGTACAGTAACATCATGCATCCACCACTCTTTTAATGAATAAAAGAAACATTAGCAGAATGAAACAGGGCGTACATTTTCAACCGTGAATTCTAGAAAATTTTAACTATTTCAAAGCTAACCTTAGATAATACTACATACAACAGTAAAAATATAAAGAGTTGCGTTTTGTTTATTTAAGATTTTAAGTTTGTAATTAATAATTATTATACATCTTTGTTTGTATTATGAAAAATATTTTCTTTAATTTTAAATTTAAATTATTTCAGTTTTAAAAGGTTACAAGCTAATTTACACCAAATTTTTTTCCATAAACCTTTTTTTCTCAAAAAAGTAAAAAAATTTTTAAATTAAATCAAATATTACTTAAAAATGTTTAACAAATTATCACAAAAATCATAAGTTATAAGTAAAATAATAAAAATAATCATAAAAAATTTATGGCTTTTTATATCCGCCCATATAATTGTAATTTCCTCCCTGGCCTTTTAACAATATAATGATGATGATTTTAATCTCTTTAAAAACATGCAAAATTAAAACAAACCATTAAAAACACTTGCAATTTTAAAGGAAGATTTTTTTTTGTCGATTATATTAATTTTAACTAAAAAGGTGTAAATATATAGAAACGAGTAAAATGTATTAGTATTGAAAATCCTCGTTATATATAGCCTTCTTATACCCTATTTTTAGACTATAATCAGTTTTATAAGATTGGTGCTGGTATATGTAACTTCTCTTGGTGAAAGGAAATGAAATATCAAAATTTTTAAATCTCCCCATTAAAAATAAAAAATCATTTATATTTAATCCAATCATTATATCATCATCCTCATCATAATCAATATCATCATCATTATCATCATAATGTAAACGAAATGTCCGACACTCAGTTATACCCTATTTAAACCAAATACAATACAAACATATTGAAATCCACCGCAACATTTTTCTTTTTATTATTTTGCTTATAAAAGCACAAAATATCGTCGTGCTGCATTATAATGATGAACGAGTCATTTTGAATATGAAAGACGACCAGGTAATGCAATAGATATAGAATTGTTTTGAGATCAAAGTCGAAAAATTTAAAGAAGAGTATAACAAAAAAGAAAAAAACAAAAAGTTTAAATAGAAAAAAAAATGCAGTAAAAAAATATTCAGCAACTAGTCTGAAAGTGATGATTTCTGTTTCCTTTCTAAAAATAAAAAAAAAAAAAAAACAAAAACAAAAACAGGAAAAAAATTGAACCCCATCAAAGTTCTGGTTATTTCATTTTTTATTTTATACCTGCCTATTGTCTTGTTAGCATAAATTTAATATGCGAAAATCCCTAACAACGCTTCTATAAAACTTTGCATTAATTTCAGTGTTTTTATATTTTGTTTTCTCTTTTTTGTTTTTGTTTTTTTTTCATAAATTCTAAAGAAATCGCACTCTTTTGAATATACACATACTTCATATCATTCATTCGTTTTTCATTTTACTAGTTATGTTATTGTCGTTTTGTGAACATCACAACTAACAGGGCAATGGCTTTTTTGCACAATTCAAAATAAGAAAAAGGAAACACAAAAAAAAGCCCATTGTTTTTTATATCGAGTTAGCAGAACTTGAATATCATTATACCAACGACAGGTCGATCTAACGCATTGTTTCTTCTTTTTTTATTTTGTTTTCTTTTTTTTCAATTTTGAAAACACGTCGCATAATTTTGTTTTGCGTTTAGAAAATTTTAATATGCAAAAAAGCGCATTTAAAAAATAACCATAATGAATCTTGGAAAATACTATAAGATACAACTGAAATGCAATTGATTTAAAATTAATAAAATTATCATTGTGTTAAATTATGTAAAGAGGATGCTTACTGTCAACCGTTTAATCAGAGAGCCGTTATGCAGCCTCTACTACAATTTCACCAATTTTCCTTTAACAATAACCGCTTCAATCTTCAAGAATATTCTAAGGATCCAACTAGGAAAGTATTGTATAAAATCTAAAAGAAAATTTATAATTCCTGCTGGGTTTCCTTCTACGGTAATAATCAACCTTGACATAAGGAACATTAAACAATAGCAGGCTAAGCAAAAGGCAAAAACAAATTCTAAATGAAAGTTTCATAGGAATTTGGCAAGGCAGACATCTTTAGCATATCGCATTAATATGCCCTATTACTGTTCTTACAATACATGACAAAAAAACAATAGGTTTTTTCTTTAGTTTATTCCCCTGTTACTTAAATGTGAAAAGACAAATTACACAGTCTTTCCTTTCCAGGTGTGACTGTAAAAGTCGTAAAGAGGAATTATTTCTTACGACGTGGGTAGAATTTGAATTCTCACTCCCTCGATGCTCCTACCCATGAGACCCCTACAAAAGTAAACTAATTGTAAGCTCACTAACGTGCCCAGTCTCAAATGTAAACTGATTCACTTTTGAACAATGAACTTTAGAGCAATGATACTATATTTAATAATCACATTTTAAGTTAATTTATAATCTTTTATTGTATCATAAACATAAATTTTATATAAATAATACCACTTACATGAATTGTTGCGGATATTATAAAACAAAAATCGAAAGGGTGGCTTGTTGAATGGTTTATTTTTACCAAGAATTTATGCGATTTTTCCATTATTATTCTTGTCTTTTTTTTTTCTCTCTCTATGTTACCAAAAAATTTAAATGAGGGACTCGTCAGTATTAGCAACAATAGCAATGATAATAATCATTATTATTATGTGTCGTTCGTAGTTCTTTAATAACTATTATACTAAATAGCATTTGAATTCTTCAATTTCCAACTAATGCTTATCTATTTCTATAGAACCATAGGTTATGTTTATCATGTTTTCGTTAGAAATTTTACTCACATTATAAAACACCACACCAGTGAGTCAGAAATGCGTTGAACTAAAAAGTGAAAAAAATAAATAAAAAAAATTTTTTTTTATAATAATATATAAATATTATAAATTTAAGATATTTTAGTTCTTGTATAATATTTAATTTCACAACTCATATATAAAATTTCTTATTCAACTTTAAATATACCTACAAAAATTAAGTTTCAAAATATTTTAAAAGGGTTATAAAGCGGAAAAGGTTAATTACTTAGCAATAAATTGTTACCTTTATATCACACTATACAGATTATTTTGCAATGTATAAATATGAGTATATACTTTGATAGTTTAGTGGTCTATAATTAACACAATTTTGATTATCTTGTAAAATGTAAGTACGTATAAAAGAAAAAATGATGATAAAGTAAATTAATGAGGCTGATTTATCAAATACATTGTATGCATATATATATATAAGCCATCATTGTATAGTAAAAAAATGAAACTTTCCAAGAAATATTCCCTTTGTAGAATTTTATTAAAAAATTATATTATATCTTATTGCCAGTATAAATATTTATAGAATCTTAATATAAAATATTTACAGAATTGTCATTTTTGCTTCTATATATCGAAATATATTTACATATTTATAGAACAATCCCACCCTCTGCACGGTTTTCAAATGCGGGACTTAATAATTTCGCTGCCTAATACCAAATTTTCGAAATTTAACAATTTTTATTTGCGTTTTTTGTAATAAACTTTTTTTAAAAACATGCATCACAGCTCATCAAACATGCTTCATTAAAGCTCATCAAACTCATCAGAATTTAGTAGTAACGGTGATTAAAACAAGTTGATGGCCAAAAGAAGACGTTTTAAAAATTTTAATTCAAATTTTTGTTAATGTTTTTTATTTATAAGCACAATAAGTCACAATATCACTCTGTCTGTCCGTCCGTAGTCCATCCATCTGTTTACAAAACTTCTAAGCCGCTAAAGATAGAGAAACAAAATGTTTAACCATGCGTAGGTCTCATAAAAGAATTAATTTTGTGGAACAACTTTTTCATGTAGTCCCATCGATTACGGAGCTACAGCCCCTCAAACTTTAAAAAAGCCCTATTAAATTTTGCAATTTTTCTACCCTCACAACTCCGTTACACCTTTAAATAGGGACTTGAAATTTTAAGGGCAGAAAGAACTTTTAAAAGTTTGCTCAGAAATTTTTTTTGGACCACGCGCCCTGTTTATGAGCTGTGAGCAAATTTCACCTGTACAAATTTCACTTCGGCAAGATATAAAAATTAAAGCTACGGTAATATATTTTTACGTGTGTTAAAGGTTTTTTTTTAGTTATATAGGGTTCCAGAGTTACAGCCCCTAAAAATTGTAAAACAGCCCCATTTTCATATGTATATATCACAGAATCTGCGTAATAGTTTTACAATCTATGACTCACAGAAGATCAAAATTTTATTATCTCCATAAAGCAATCTCAAAGTTATGCAATATTTTGTAATTTACTATTTAAATTTGCCGTTACCACATTTTGCATGAAATTTCTTTTTTCATAACTCCGGCACGCCTTTAGATAAGAAGCTCCAATTTTGAGACAAGAAAGAACTTTTAGAATTAGTATCAGTTCCCTTAGAAAATTTTTTTGTACCACCCCCCTTTTAACAGCTATTAGGGGTGAAAAATTGAAATTTTGCTATTTTTAGGCATCTGTAACTTAAGCACCTGTACAAATTTTTCTGCGGCAAGACATAAAAATTAAAGCTCCAGTAATATATTTTCCCGTGTGTTAATGGTATTTCTTAGTTATATAGGGTTCCGCACTTACAGCCCCTAAAAATTCCAGAAAAGTCCTATTTTCACATTTTTTTTTTTTACATGAAATTTTCAAATTTTTGTGCAAGTCACAATTCTGAACAGTTTGTATTGTCTTTTGGAAATGTGCACTTTTAAAAACCGTTGGCTTACATTCTACCTTCTTTTTTTTTTAAATTTTATCTTATTTATATGTTTATATATTTGTCGCTGAATAAAGTCTTTTACTTTAATTTTTTGCATTTTTCTTAATATCTGGAAAGCAATTGCATAATTTCATACAATAAGGGTTTCCAGTCCGCGATTTTAATTTGCACGTATCTATCGCACAGATGAAGGAATTACTGTATTTGAATATATATATATGTATATATATTGTCTGAACTGCTACACATTGGACACCTGTTACTTTAAGAATTCAGAATAAATTTTAAAAATAAAATTTTTACTTGGTTTTAAAATTCAATTAAATATTGTAATTAAATTTTTGATAAGTAAAATAATTATACATAAACAGTATAGTTAATAATAATCAAAAACAAACAATTTTGATTTGTGCTTTATAACTCACATATCAACAAAATCTAAAATTTAACAATATTGTATTGAAAACGGCTGCGGCAGGTTGTATCTTCATATATAAAATAAAAATAAGTTAAAGAGTCTAAAGTTCTTTTACAGAGTGTCTAAGGAACGAGACTAAGGAGAACGACGACGACGAGAATTTTAAGTTTCAATAATTTTTTTTTCTTTTTTTTTTTTTTTAATGCATTTCTCTTCCACATAAATGTGGACAGGAAATTTCACAGCCTTTCCTGTTCAGGCGTGGCTATAAATTTCGTAAGGGGGAATAACTCTTACGACTTGTGTGGGATTCAAACCCACACTCCCTCGGGGTTTACAGCATATTTTATACGCTTTTACTGACTAGGTCACCGAGGCCCCTTCAATAAATAATTTAAATCTTATTACTTATTACTAATTTACTCAGATTTTTTAAAATATAACCAAATTTCATATAACGGGATATTGTTACATACTTATGCAGAAGAGTTATAAAATCCAATTTAATTAATTTAATTTTTCCTTGTTTTATTATTTAGACAGTACACCTATCCTTCAATATAACTAAATTGAAGAAATATTATTGTATTTTCCCACATCATTATACAAAATGATTATACACGAAAATATAAATAATAAATCTTTTTGGTGCGATAAATAATATCATATATAAAAAAAAGAAAATTGTAATCGATTCTATATTAATTTTATGGGAGATAATTACTTTTAACTTGAATATTAGTACCTACATATATTACAAACTATAAATTTTAAAAGGAATTTAAAAATATATATATAAAAAACAAAAACTTACCATACCTGTTTAATTTAAGATTATTAAGCAATACATTAAGAAAAAAATAAATATGAGCAAACTTGTGGTAATAAATTTGTAAGCTGTCAATTTTTTTTTTTTTTTTTATGAATACATACTTATTTTTACTTATGAGACCGCAAATTTAATTATAGGAAACCAAATGTGGATCCTGTTTAAGAGAAAAGATAATATGTAAATGAATATCCATTTGTTTTAATATGATGTTATCTTTAAAGAAAGATTATCAATAAAGATATTCTGCTACTTTAAATATAATTTACATGGTTTTTAAAATAACTAAAATAGCAAAGAACTTATTTATTAATTTTATATTTAAAAAAATAAGTAAAATATTTTTCATTTCACTATATTTTAAGAGTATTTTTTTTTTTTTTATTTATTACATATAATAAATTTTTAATTTAATATTTATATATGTTTAAATAATAGATAATAGCCGATCTACATAAAACATTTTCGAAAATAAAAAATGAATACTAATATAATAACTTATTTTAATCACTTTTTTAGATAAAGAGAAAACTTCCGCTAAAACATAAAATTATGAAACTTTGATTATTTTCTATAAAATAATTTTCAATTTTTTATCCTTTGCGATCTGAAGTTAATGTGGATCAACTTTAAGTAAAGAAAAACGATTCGATACACTGGAAAACAAAGTATTAGTAATATGTTACTATCCAGTTAGAAAAAATCTATTCTGAAATTCTAAATTTCGAAAAACCGAGTCCTAACTGTTTTTATACTATATATTCCTTTTTTCGCAGTATAGGCATACTACTTAAGGTAAAAGCATAGGAAAAAGCATTTTCTTCTATTTGAAACTAAAAAAAAGTTGGGACCTTTAGCTCAAAATTTGTCAAACCTAAACAGATAAACAATAAAACTGTTGAAGGAGCCTTAAAAGAATATGGAAATTTTCGAACTTATATAGAAGAGTCAAAATAAAAGTTAAAATATTGAAAATTTTTAAACTATGATATTAAATTTTTCGTTACTTTAAAATTGGAACTAAAATAACTTTCAAATGAAGTTAACAGTTAAAAAACGTTTTCAGAACACTAATAAAAAACACACATGTAATTTATTCACGAATAATAGCTAAAAATGGGAGAACAACACATAGCAAAAATCGTTTTACATAAGAACGTTTGATTATATCCTTTAGT
Organism: Poecilobothrus nobilitatus; assembly: GCA_947095535.1. Taxonomy (NCBI): domain Eukaryota; kingdom Metazoa; phylum Arthropoda; class Insecta; order Diptera; family Dolichopodidae; genus Poecilobothrus; species Poecilobothrus nobilitatus. Next base: position 220,515,218 of record OX352773.1, on the reverse strand, counting down.
ACAAAAGTTGGGTCACCAAATTTTGAGTTTCAGCTTTTTCTAGATTATTTTAATAGTTGTTTGTATTATGATTAATCGTTGTTTTTTTTTGTTTTTTTGTTAAACATATTTTTGTCAAATACACTTTTTGTTAAATATTTGGAAAATGTCCACTTTTTGTGGAAAATTTGCAAAGTGGCAATTTTGTGAAACGATTTTTAATCAAAGATATTTTTACAATAGGTATGTATTTTGCTAAAGTCTCCATTATCCTATATAAAAAAAAGATGATAATCTAAGAGTTAACAAATGAAAAGGGCTAATAATTTAAATATAGGCTCTCTGAAATATTTTACTTGGAAAAATTTTTTTTGCAAAGTTGTATAAAAATTATCGAAACTTATAAAGATGATCAAAAACGATAATTCAAAAATCCTTAAGTTCAGTTTATATAAAAAAGTTCCTTTGCAAACATTAATAAAAAAGTGTCTCCAAATTAGTATATACTATACAACAAAAAAAAAAAAACAATTAATTCCCAAAAATTTTTAATACATATTCAAATGAAATGATAAATTTTAAGAGAGAGTTTATAAAACTTTAAAATCAAATATCTTATTCCCCAATCAGAAAAATCTCTATGTCTTACATATGCACAATTTATGACTTTTGTTTTAAAATGTACAAAATGTCAATACAAATTGAATTTAAAAAACTAAAAATGAACAATGGTATGTATGTAAAAAAAATTTATTTCGACTTTTTTTTTTTTTTTATATCGATTTTGAAAGATTTCAACATTTCAGATTTTTTGTCTTTTTTTTTTTATTCCTCAAGACAATTGTTGAATTTTAAACAATGCTTAACATCTGAAAATTAAATTTATTGATTTTCACATGATGATTTGCAAATATATTATATAAATGTACAATTTTTTAAATTTAAAAAATGCTGTAAATGAAATATATAAAATAATAATGAAGATGATAGCAGCTGTAGGATACCCAACATATTTTGTAAACAGTAATTGGTAACTTTGAAAATATTGAATTTTGAAAATGTATGTAATTTTTTTACTATAACTAAACATTGGTCCGAATGCATAAAACTGAGCTTGCACTCCATTCACCCTTTTTCAAACTTTGAATTCAAGCGTAGAGTTTGGCATAAGTATAATTTTGTTCGCAAACTCAGTTTTACGTATATTCAGCCCATTATATAAAAATAAATAATTTATATAACATTTAAATAGCAAGTTATGTTACAAACTCCCTTTCTTTGGTCATTACTCCCTACTGAATATTAAATGCTATTTTACTCAAATTAATTCCTCACAAAGTACAGAGAACTTAGTGCTTCTCTTTAGTTCTGGTAATATTTAATCAATACGTGTCTTTAGAGTCATATTTAAAAATAGTGGTTTGTAGTAGCTTTTAAAGGCCAAGAACTTATCATTTAGAAAAACAGATGGCAAATAAAATGCTATGAAATTGAAACTTGGAAATAAATTAAAATATCTGCAGTAAAATTCACTAGCAGAGTTTTATCACTTCTTAACACTATAATTCGAATTTCAGATAATTTAGTTTTCGAATGCCAACAAAAATGTTTAATATAGAAGGAAAAAACTGATATTAAAATTGGATGATTATTTTTCAAATTATTTTTCCAACCTTATTCAATTGATGAATAAAGCGTTGATATGCTAAATAAAAAATTTCAGTCATTCCTTCAAAAACCATTCACTATAACTAACCGGGACTTTTAAAACCGTTATCATATACACTTATCTAGATATTATAAACTGTTAATAATATTCTTTAGCCCTTTTTAAGAACTCTAAATCGTATTTGAATTTATAAAAATATTGAAAACAAACATCTTCAGGTGTTCGGCTTTTAAATTTTTTGTAAATTTTTTTTTTTGTCAGTAAAAAGCATCAAAGATATGAAATCTTTAGTTGTTGAACTTTCAATGGTTTTGTTTTGGTTTTAGTTTTTTTTTACAGCAATGACAAAAAGTACGGTTTGGATACATTGCAGATAAAATTTTAAAATTTTTGTTTGATTGCATTGCAACCCAACTTCAAAACAGAAAAAAAATATAAAATGTCTCTTGTTGTCCATCTTGAGTTTTTGTTTTTTTTTTTTTTTTTGGTTTTTCTTCTTTGTCTTTCACAATTCAAAACAATGTGTTGTAAGCTATTGTTTTGCATATTACTAAAATTCATTTTTACCTTTTTTTTTTGCTTTATATAATCAGGATAATGTGGATCTGTAAATTCATACATATAAATACGAAACCCCATTGAGAAAATATCCCTAACTACTTTAAACAGAGGATAATAAGAAAAAAAAAATGTAAGATATTTGCGTAAAGATTAAAAATTTTAAATTAAAAGAAGGACACAATAATTGTACGTATAGACTATAACACTGTGTGGTGGTATAAAAAGAATTCTTAAGAAATGACTCAAAACAACAAAAAATTTAAACGCAAGCTTACAATGGTAATTTTAATCAAAATTTGATGCCTAAATAAAGATAAAATAAGTCAATTTTAATAAAGCAATTTTATATTAAAAACAAATGTTTTGTTATGTCCACACAAAATAAACCAAAAAAATTAATACTTTAAGAATCGTGTTGAAACTATATGACTCATAGAAACTTTTTTAAATTTTTAATGAATTGAAACTGTACTTTGCCAAAAATATTTATCAATACATATTATGTATATAGTTACATATATATATTATGTGTAAAATTATAAACAGTTAATGCAAAGTTTTATAAGCATCCATGACAAGATTTTTTACTATAAGTAAAGATATTTTGACTTTAAGTGAAGATTTTTTACTTAAAGTGAAGAAATTTTTATTTTAAATGTAGATTTTTTACTTTAAATGAAAACATTTCTTAATAGAAGGTAAAGTAAAAAACATACATATAATATATACATAAATATCAAATCGAAATATATTCATATACATCACATCAATTAAATATGTGTATAATAAAAATTTATCTAACATACTGAAGTAAAGATTCTTTATTTAAAATAAAAAGGTCTTTAATTAGAGAAAAAAATATTCACTTAAAGTTAAAAAGTCCTCAGTTAAAGTTGCAATTATACTCAATAATGGAAAAAGCCACAAAGTTTAGATCGATTATATTGCAAATGTCAACTTGTTACTTTGAAATTAACAAAATTAATACGTCTTTAAGACAGCACATCCATTAAGACATTTTTCTGCTTGATGGTATAAAAGCTAACAAAAAAAATTGTGGATTTAATCTAACTCTTGCTAATTAATCAAGATACTTTAAACAAGAAACATTTGAAAGCTAGTACCAACACAAAAAAATACTAAATTTCTTTCGAACTTCGAAATGAAATATTTTGATGTTCAAGCTAATAGAGAACTAAATCAAAACCCTTGATCTAGTAGAATCAGGATATTTCAAGAAGTACAGTGGGATTTAGGATCTCAGGCGCTAAGTCTAGATATTTTTAATGAATTTGAAAGTCTAGGTAACTTACTATTTACTTTCAGATTTTCAACAATTTTAAAAATTTTCAAAACGAAGCACCATCTAATCTAAATAAAAACAACATATATTATATGTTAAATTTCTATATACATATATAAATACAAGGATTTTTATTTTCTGCATGATCTATTAAACTCTTAAATAGTCATTTAATTGTACATTTATCAATTACTTGTTTTCAAAAAGTTTTACAATCTAACATTACTCCATTTACTAATACTATATATATGTTCCTTACTATGCTCCTTCGGAAGTCTAAATAATTGCAAGAAACATAAAATAGTTTTTCATAAAACAGTTTTCATTTTCTATTTTATGAGTAAATACAAAACCAGAATAATTTTAAACTAAAATGTTGTTTTAGTTTCTTTAAATACTTCACCCTTTGATTCATATTTTTTAATCATTTTAAAATAAAAATTAAATGTTTCTTAAGAAACTCCAAAAATCAAAAAAAAAACAAAGAATTTATAATTTCCAGTTCAATCATTTAAGATTAACAAAATAAACTACCAATTAAGTACTGCCAATTGAGTTCGTTCCTTTTTTCTTCCTTTTAACTTTGGCTTTTACAAAAAAAAAATAACCGTGAAAATATTTAAAATTTTATTCAGGAAAAAGAATATTTTATATCACTTTTTTTTTGTCAGTTTAAATTCTACCATCATTATAAAATCCACTTTAATCCAAACATCTCTGGCACATAATTTCAATAAAAAGAAAAATGTAACTTAAAGTTAAATCTTTAATAAATTCAACTGCAGTCATAATTCATCACATTTTCGACTTTTTTTCATTCCTGTACTCATACTCCCCACAATTTTTTTTTTTTTTTTTTAAACACTACATAACCATTACCACATTTTGCTGCTACTTTTTCTGATGAATAATTTAACACAGAATTTAATAAAACAAAATATAAAAAATATATTCGTGTTTCACACATAATCAAAATATAATTTTTTATTAAATTGGCCCCTTAAAGGTTTATTCATTTTTAATTCTCAAATACAGAAATGCAATATTTTTGAAAGTTACATTGTTTATTTTTAATTCAACGTTTGTCATACATTTATACAGTCACGGATTCAGAAATCCTGAAAGAAAAATTTCATAAAACCTAAACTATCAATTACTGCCAATGTTTATTGTTTCAAAGTTAAATCTTTTTTTTTTTTGTTTTTGTATTATATCGTCCAGAAATAATTATCTGCCGATATTTTTTAGGACCCTTTTGCCTTTAGCATGTGGGCCATCTCGGTACAAGTATTCAATTATAATTATATTTAATATTGTGTTTACATTATTTTATTATATTTTATACATTATTTTTGACCTAACCGCGGGATTTGAACCCGAGACTTTTCACCTGAAAGACCGGTGACTTACATACTGTATCATTGGTCATATAAAAAGTTAAATTTAATATAAGATTTATATTTATTTTATAGATAGTTTGAAAAACAAACCCAAAGAAATGATATTTTGATCTTAAAAGTATACATATCTTGGAATCTGAATCAATGGATCGAATGCATAAAACCGAGTTTAATGTAGTTTTTGTTTGAAAAAGTGAGATTTGAGGTCAACCTCTGTTATATTCGAGCCAATAGATTGTATTTATAAAACTGAGCTTGAACTTGATCGCACCTTTCCAAACGAAAATTACACTTAAACTTGTGATTTCGTTTGAAAAGTAAGATTTGAGTTCACGCTTAGTTTTATGCAGATGTACAGATTTATTAAAATATAGATACAAACTCTCACAGTTCATATGTAGTATTGCTCTAAATATAACAAAAGAAGATTATTTTGTGGGTACTATGGATACACCCACTTCTAGTGATAAATTCACTGATTAAAATCGCTTGAAATTTTAGGTCACCAATGACAGTACTGACTAATATGGTTGAAGAAGTTATATTGCGCATAATTCTCTATCAAATAGTACTACAAGCTTGTTTCCAGTTTCGACTAATCTTGTATTCTAATTAATAAAAGTGAAAGCTAAGTTTCATATCGCAAACTTATTTATTTTATATACTCCTAAATAAAATATATGCATACATATATAATTTAAAAAATTTAATTAAGTGTCTCTATGGGGTACTGTTGCTTTATGGGGGTTCTTTATAAACTTTGAAGCCTCTAAGTACAAAATGTTGAACAAAACCGAAATTAATCAATGTTTTTTTAAGGTTTAAGGGGAAAATATAATTTTTTTTACTTGTAAAATCCTATGGTTGTCAAAATCGTTACATGAATAAAATATAAATTTCTTGCTAAAAGTAAAATTTTACTTATACTATCATATAAAATACGAGTACATATATATTTTTGTTTTTGAAAACAACTGTTGTGTAGTTTACATAAAGAATTTTGAAAATAAATTTACAAATAAGTACTTCTAAAACTACTAAAAATTTAAAATTTTAATTTGTTTTCGGAAAGATGGTGCGTGCTTCGTATTTTGATATGGTAAAAAGTTCAAATAACACATAGTAGATTAAATCGTATGTATTTTATAGTGACCAGGAGAACTGTCTAAATTAACTGAACGCTAAATATTTAAATTGGCAAAACCTCGTTATGGCAACTATATTAATGTAAGTTTAACCCAACTATTCCAGATACTTTGTAAAAATATCAACTATATTTTCTTACTTTTAAGTAAAAGGTACCTGCAACCGAATTCGAATCTCTAAAATTCGAAGATTTAAAAAAAACAAAAAAGTTCGAAACTTAATTCTCAAACTGTCCATAAGTAAAATAAAAAAAAAAATTCTGTATTTAATTCATAAATATTAACCCATCATATAAATAAAACCTTGTACTTTTTTTTTGTATTAAGTATATTTAAGTATGTATGTGTATGTGCGAATATATAAGTGGTTTTTATAATTGAGAACTCATAGCTTTTTTTTATTTTTATTTTTCTGATATATTTTGATTTAATTTTTAATAGGAAATTATTAAATAATTATCATCAATTTTGCCATTCCTCATAATATAAAACATCTCTCAAAAAAAAAAAAAAAAAATCATGTATTCGGTATATTTATGTGGAACATAAAACATAAAGTTGAAAATTATATGAAAAACAACAACTAACCAGTTGTTCATCATAATAAAAACTAAAATAAAAAGAAAAACAAAATAAAACAACTAAAATAAAACAAAAAGCCCTTGAAAAAAATAATTTCCCACCTTTACAATAAATCTTTGGCATATTATTTTGTGTGTGCCTGTGTGTGTGTTTTTTTTTTTTTTGTAGCGTTTTGTACAACGAACAGACGAAAGCCGATGTTTAAACGACTTCATAAAAATTCATTCAATACTAGTTTACAAAATAAAGGACTTTTACAAAAATATATTTTGCTTTGTTTTTTTCTTTTTTGCAACAGAAGCAACAACAGCATCAAAAACAAAAAGAAAAACAAAAATGGTTGAAAAAATTAGTTGAAGGAGGGCGAACCTGAGAATTTAAAATTTTAAATAAAAAAAAAAATATATACCTATATAAATAATAATGCGAGAAAATTACATTTAATATGAAAACAGCGTATTGTACAGTTTTTTAAAAAAATAAAAACACATAAAAAAAAAAGGCTGTAATATTAGTTATTATAGGTAATTCATAACACCATATAAATTACAGAATGGGTTGCCAAATAATTTTAATTCATACATCAAAAACTTTTATTTTGGGTCTAAACGTATAAAGATTTATTGAGTTTAAAGTTATAAAAATTTCAAATATTTTAACTTTTTATTTTTATGATGATCTAACCATAGTACAATTGCTTAAATTTTACCATAACTCAATTGATTTATAATCGTAAATAGTTTATTTTTATTCATCATAAGTAAAAACTGCTACTATTTCTTAGTTATTGCAAAATCATGTTTACTAATTTTTATTTTGCAAGATTTTATAGCTATGGTCAAGAGAAATTTTTTTAGTATTTTAGGTGTTGCCTATCAGCATATATATTTACTTAAAACTTAATTAAAGTTATTTACTCCGTTATCCTTTATGCTAGAAACATTTAATTAAGTGGCACGATTAATGTGATATTATATATACACTCTTATGAGGAGGATAGAGAATACACTAAGTCATTTATTATTCATATTTTACTAAGCTTCATTGATTACTCGGCTGTAGCTATTGTACAAGACTAAGACGTTTCTTTTTATTTCTACGCCATCTATTATCTCATACAAGAGTTATGGTTTATTATTATTTTATTATATAGCTATTACAATATTACAATATGATATAATTTATAATTTATACGACATATATACTTATTTTTAATTTAATTATATTCTACTGATTCTACTAGTTATATATTATAAGAAAAATTTATATTATTTTTTATTAATCTATGTGATTCAGCCAGTTGGCTGAATAATGTGATATTCAGCCAACCACAGTTTTATTTCAGCCATAGACAGTTTTTGTATTTTGTTGATATTCAGCCATAGACAGTTTTTGTATTTTGTTTTCTTTTCCACTTCTATTAGGAACGACTGTGTGGCTTATTATTTAAATTTAATTAAGCTATTTTTTTAATTAGTATTAGCTATATTCCAAGATTATGTTACACAAATATTATATTTGTACGCCATCTATTATCTCATACAAGAATAATTTTTTTTTATACCTATTATTATACCTATTACGATATAAATTACAAATTAAAAATATTGTATATAGTGGAAATCTTCTAAACACATTAAGAATACACCCTTAGTAGTGTTTTCAGATTCTTACTGACTAAACCCACCTTCCCCTTTCTTCCTTTAGTCAATATAACGGGTATAAAAACCGTAACCGTTAACGTAGTATATTGGTCAAAACCTTCCGATTGGAAGGATGACAACTTAAACACTATCCCATTAGTCAGATATTGGTTGGTATTTTAGGATATTGAAATTTATTTCGCAAAAGCAAAACAATAATTGGTAACCTTAATCCGATAAAAACAAAAACAAAAAACACAAATTATTCCTTTGGCCACAGAGCATACCAACATATAATAATAACTCATTCATGTTAAAAAAGAAAAATTATTAACAACTCCAATAAAGAAATAATTGATGTGAAATATTTTTTTTTTTTTTAGTATGAATCGTGCCTCTGCTCCAAAACAGTATTAACCACTACACCCTTAAACTAACAAAATTTTTTGTATAGTTTTTAGTATATGTTTTGTTGAATTTATCACAGCACCACGCAGCACTTAAATTTTTAAAGCTTGTCTACCGTTTTTAAGTATTTTCTTTGTAATTTGTTGCAAGGTTTAAAACTTTTTTTCTTCTTTTACTTTTAGATGGAGACGGAGTTAAGTTACAAAAAATTTGTTTTAAAAAAATTATAAAAAATAAAAACTAATTCATAAATTCTAAGAATTTCAAAAAAAAAATATATATATATATGTATATTGGTTTAGATTCTGTTAGTTTGTTTCGGTTCGGTTTGGGATCAAAATTGAAATAAAAACAAAAAAGAAAAAAATAAAATTGTTGCAATGGATGAATTGAATGCCTGAAACGATCTGAAGTAAAAAAAAATAATATAAAAGAAAAAAAATAAATAAAAATTGGTGCTGTAAAATTTTATTTTTTATATTATTTTTCTATTGATTTATATTTTTTTTTTATTCGATTTTTATTTTTTATTTTATTAACCTTTAAAATAAAATAGAAAACTAAAAGGACTTAGAAATGACAAAGAATAAATAGCTAATATTCCTCTAAGTCTAAGAGCATTTCACTAATTAAATTAATATGGAAAACTTTAAATTTTTTTTTGGGTAATATTCAGAGTATATAATAGTGACCACGACATAATATATATTTTGATATTTTTGATTTTCTGTTACAAGATCTCGCTTGAACATCGTTTGATGCATATTATGTACAACTTTTATACATTATATATTTAAATGTTCATATATACCTACTGATTTTTGTATCACCAACGTCAATAATAGTAGGCAATTAAATTTCATACGCGTGACGGTACATAAATTGAAAAAAGAAATTTTGCGCTTAAATGAAAAAGAATATTTTTATTTTATTTTATTTTTTCTTAACATTATAACATTTTTTTTTTTTTTCACCGTACAATGAATAACGATTTAAAAAATTCACAATTAAGATTTTTCTTTGTTTTCTTTTTTTCATGGAAACCTTTCAAAGCTCACGCCTAAAGGGAATAACTATTCACGGTATAATGGAAAAATATAACATAAAATAAAAATTAAATTTTTCTATTCATTCTTTTCTTTTTTTCTTACAAAATCAATTCATTGAAAATTTTTTTTTTTTATTATATTGCGCAAAAAAAAAAAAAAAAATTAAATTGATGAATTTCGGTAGAATAAAAAAAGAAATACATATTATACTCATTCATCAGCCGAAGGATTCAAAAAATAAATATTCTTAGAAAATTGGATTTGCATAAATTTAATAAAAAAAAAAAATATTTTATAATTTTTCGTTATTTTTAAATTGAAAAATTCATCTGCATTGAAATTTTTTTTTTCTTGTTTCTTTAGTTTTTTCTATAATATTTTGCAAAAATCATTTTAAAACAGAAATAAACTCAAAAATTGTAAATAAAAATTCATTTAATTCAAAAAATTAGGTGCACGAACATGCATTTGATTAAAATTTTATCTAACTGTTCTGTTTTTTTTTTTTTGTTTCATAAATACGAAAACTGTTAAATTGGGATTTTTTTTTAATTTCTTCAGTAAAATACTTTTTCAATTAATAAACATTCGTTTTGTAATTATTTCAATATAAATATTCTTTTAACCCAAGCTTCCGCAAAGCTTCTATATCGACGCAATTTTTTTTACTATTACTAAATTGATATTTTTTCAGAATGGATCTTCATTTGTATGCCCAGTGATTTCCATTACATTGTCAGACTGACTCACCACTTCCGTGAGAGTGATATTATAGTTGCATAAATCAAAGGATATTTAAAACAGACTTGTAAAATTTTGAGTACGATTACTATATAATAATAATCGTACTCAAATTTTTTGATTACGATTATTAATAATCAAAAAATAATCTATGATTCTTATTAGATTATTATATTATTTTGGATTACTTAAAAATAATCTAAAAGTAATCCGGATTACTTTTCAATTATTTTTGATTACTAGAAAATAATCTGGATTACTTATTAATTATATGAGATTATTTTCAGATTATTTCAATATATATATATATATTATAAGATCAAAGATGGAGTACAATGCACACATTTGGGAGCCTCCAAAACTGCATTGGAATATCTCGATAAAGTGCAAAATAGAGCAATTCGTCTAATAAACGACCCCAATGTCACCTCTACGCTCTCTCCACTCGGGCTCCGGCGCCTAACAGGAACACTTATCATGTTTCATAGATACCTTGTAGGGTTGGGTTCTTGTTCTAATGAGATTAAAAGTTTGATGCCTCCTCTCAAAGCATTCCAAAGAGAAACAAGGAAAGCCTCTGCTGCCCATCCCTATGTAGTTCAAATTCCCAGATAGCATAATTCGGCTTATGTAAATTCATTTGTAGTACAAACATCGCGAATGTGGAATCATCTTCCACCTCATATGTTCCGCAGAATTGGTGATGATTATATTTACAATGTGCAAAGATTCAAGGTGAATATTAACAACTTTGTTCACAATATGCCTGCCAATTTGAAATCTATTTTCATTGCTTAACTCAATTTCCTCTGACCATACACTAGCACTAAAGGTCGTATAACCTATTGTTTGATCAAAAATGGGAGGTGGTGTTTAGTGGGTTAAAGTCCCACACATTCATAGAGGACTATCGTGCTCCTTTTCACTCCTCTATAGTGTCTTTCGATGATTCCCACCTACCCTCGCAAAAAAAAAATAAAATAAAATAAAATTTGTATAGAAAAAAATTAATTAAAAGCTAAATCACATTTTGATTGGCTTTAGATGATCTTCCCTGAAATGGCAGACTGGTCATATCGAGAAGAACAAAAACTTGCATGGGACTGGGGTCTATTTCCACTGCAATGGAAGTTATGAGGCGCTTTTTTAACTATAATTTAGTTTTGCTTCCATAAAATTAAAACCAACTATAAAAAAATCGAGACATACTTTGTTTTAAGCACTTTGTTGAATCTTCTTAAGACTTTACTAGTAGATACTATGTATCATGGGCTGAAGCTTTTTATGGGTTCGACAAAAATTAATTTTTTTCTATAGAAATTTTATTGAAATAATCTAAAAATAATCTCATATAATTAAAAAATAATCCAGACTATTTTTAGATTATTTTCTAGTAATCAAAAATAATTGAAAAATAATCCGGATTACTTTTAGATTACTTTTAAGTAATCCAAAATAATATAATAATCGAATAAGAATCATAGATTATTTTTTGATTATTAATAATCGTAATTAAAAAATTTGATTTCGAATTATCAAGTAATCGTAATTTTCAAGTATTGTATTACAAAGTAAACATTATTTTTACAAGTCTGATTTAAAACTATAACTTTTACCGAATAGGATCTCTTACGTTTCAAAGGTGACTTTTGAACTTAGAGTAATTACTATATTTATTTTATATACTGTCATGTTTTTTTTTTATAATTTATGTTATACACGAGACGGCTTATCTAATCTTTTTTTTTTTGTTGTTATAAAATTCATATTTCTATACTAATCTCTTAAGTAATTCAAACTTTTTTATATCGTTTCATACAAGATTAATTTAATAATTTTATATATACTTATATATGAATATACAAATATCAATTAATTGACATAGTCAATAATATTTTTACCACAAAATCATTAAACTTTTATCTTATCAAAAATTTCTAGTGTTTTCAAAGAAATGGAAATTTACCATAAATTTACGAAAAATGAAAAATAGAAAGAGATATAATATTAAGTATCTAATCAAATATTTCTAAAATTAAAATTTATTGATAAGTTATATAGTATGCCCTATATGCTAAAGTTATGCTCTACCCTATATGGAAAAGCTATGCTAAAATTATAGGATTCAGTAAAAATAAACTGAGAATTTTAACAGGATTTCTGTCGGGACACTAGCAGCTGAAAGCTAAGGCCACTTAAAGAAAATTGAAATAGAAAATGACGGGCATGCAGATTCTGTCAAGAAGAAGAGGAAACTTCATTTAACATACTCATAAAATTGCAGAGGTTTACTTCAAGCAAGTTATGTGCACCTAGGAACATATTACTTTGCCGAACATGAACCACCAGAGTATGCATTTTATTCTCTACCCTAGATTATTGGTATTAATACCTTAAATTTGAAACCCCTAAACTGTTCCGAACTTGTTTTAATTACAATAATTTTTATTAAATTTATAAAACTTAAGTAACTACTTTAAAATAATGCTTGATTTGTACTCAATTTAATACATTCGGTATAAAACAAACCAATTTAAGAAAATTTATTATAATCCTTTTTCAATTCTTGAGAATATTCTTGATAATAAATTATAAATATTCAGTACAGCCATCTTACAATATCAATATTTTTCCAAAATTGTTAATTAAAACACCTCGAATTTCGAGGGGCGGGCCAATACTAGTACGAAATTAATGAACAAACTCTTGTACAGCCTTATGTCACAGAAAAACTAAATACAGATACATTTTCTAAAATTCTACCACGATTTTTTGAAATCTATAGTTAATAATTGAATAATTTGTAATTGGAATCTAAATATTTATGAAGCAATTTATAATATGTATAGTTGTACCTAGCTATAATAATATTATGATAACATGATGATAAGAAACTATGTATAGGTACAAAAACTTTTTTCATTAAAATTAAATATAAAATACACTTTTCAAACAACATGAAATTTGATATGATTTGGATATATATATACAGTTATTCAAAGTTGAGTAAATAAACTCAGTACTGTAAAAAAAAAAAGCCAAGATGATAATTTTAATGATCGCTGTAAAGAATATGATAAATGTACCAATTATTATAAAAAGCAGAAATCTTTAGTTTTTTTTGTTTTTTTTTTATTGATGAAGGCTTAATTAACGCTTCTGTATTCGGCCAGAATTGGTGTTAAGTATCCCTAAATTTATACCACAATGATGCCACTCTGACAGAAGAAGCTTTGAAGAATTCTCACATATCCATGTCAGAAAGTTCATATAAATCTTGAAAAAAGAAACTACCTAAATATTTCCACCTTTTCCTTGGCAGAAAATGATAGGTGCAAACAATCTATCGTGTCAATTACTCTGCAAAAACCTAAAGTTAGGATCCACATGCATATACCTTATCTTCTACCATGTTTATCGATAAGACAATGACCCGTAATAACACCAAGCAATTGTTTTGTGTTAGAGAGAGAAAATATAAAAGTCTTAGTTACTGTCATACTTGATGCTTTCTCTTTATAAATTTAAATACATATTAGCTCATTCATATTAAAAATGCGTAAGTTGGTAGGTACATAATTAAAATAATTTTTTCAATATTTTTATATCGTACTCTTGTTTCTTCTGCCCTTTCTATTCATAGTCATATGACAGCTCACCTTCCTCAATATATGTATACATATATAACACCTACCTTTCTAAAAAATTTCCAAAACAAACAGTTCTCAGTATACATGCATGTTACATACATATGTAGGTATGTTTTTCTTATTACATTTCACAATAATTGAAACTCTTTCATTAAAATCATCAAAATGACTTCATTTATTTATAGACAATTTCACTTTTAGTCACCAAAATATATTAAAACTATTTTTACTGTTATAGGTATATTACCAATATATTCACCAAACGATGAAATTATTTTTTTATTTTATTCTTCTCATCTTTTAAACTTCTTATACTTTTAAACTGCTTATAAATCTATATCTATGAAATAAACACAAAAACAATTCAAAAATTGGGTTAATACAAAAAATACTGACATTGAATTTTTACAACTTACTTAATACCTACATACAAACATACATACCTGCATAGTTTAAAATTTCACAATTAACTTGTTAATTTTCATTTCACCTTTGTTCCTCTTTCTTCTTTTTTTTCAACTAAATTTTTTTCTGCTTCTTTTTGTTGTTTTTTTTTGCTTTTTTTTTTTTTGAGAATTAAGTGACTTGTTTTAAGTCACGTTAGAAATTTAAAATGAAAAAAAAAAAAATATTTCTGTACAGTATTTCATAGCACTAAAATTAAAAATCTTTAACAATTAATGAATTGAAAAGGTTTAAAATTAAATAACTAGAATTCGTAATTGATGTGATAATTGTTAAGTTTTTTTTTTTTTTTCAAAGGAAGAACAAAAAACTTACTTATAAAAAATTAAATAAATAAAGAAACATTTTTCTTCATGTTAAGATAAATATCACGATTTCTAATTAAATGCAAAAATCACAACACGGAACGGATAAATAAATCGATAAATTCATATAATAATATTATTGTAAAATTAAAAATCGATTAATAGGTACATATTATGTATACATGTAGTATTATACAATTAATTGTTATTTACTTGCATTAGCAAAATATATACAGACAGATGTACATATATTTTTACCAACAATTTATTCACACTTATTTACATATTATATTCGTACATAAATGTATACATGTACATATTATGTATATATAATGTATAATAAAAATTACATCATCAATTTTTATTTATAGGTACACCGGTAAAAATATAAAAATAAAATAAAAATCCACTATAAATTAGCGAAGGCGGCAATATTATTATTACAACAAAATGTAAATGAATTGATCATTAATTGTGAATACTCACGACTTCTGAATTCGTAATTAACAAAAACAAATTGTTAAGTTAAAATGTTTGTAATAAAAATAGAAATTGAAATATACATTATGTATATATTAGCAGCATTGCTTCTCTACAACACCTGTTGTCATTTTAATGCATATGTATGTAATATTTTATTTATATTACATATGCAATTTTTACACCGTTATCAAATTTGCAAGGTAAGTATATTATTTTATTGGAATTTTTTAATATACAAGGTACCTTAAGTTGAAATTTTATAACAAAAAAATATTTTTGAATAGCTACTGCTTCTCGCACTATTTTTGAATTAACAGTTTGTTGTAACGGCTAAATTGTCACTGTAAGCAAAATAGTGATAATAATAGGTGGATTCATTGTTTTCTTACAGTCCCACTTCTAATTCAAAGTTTCCGCATCCTATTGTCCTATCCTTTCCTATCTCTACTCCCTAGTCAGTATACTGTGTAAGTAGATAGAGGTTTCAGAGAGACAACTGGGTTTAGTCAGTAAAAATCTGACATTACACAGGAGGAATTCTCGGTGTCTTTGGAAGATCCTCCCTTAGGAAAAAAAATTCCAAAATCTGAAAAAACCCCAGTTACAACAAAAAAAAATGATTATAACATCTTACAATCGATAGAGTATAGATACATACCTACTACTTTAACCAAAAATGTTCGGTTTGACATTATAGTAAAAATCTTCTTAATACTTTTCACTAGATTCAGTTGTTCGTTCAAAGCCTTTCAGCAATGATCATGAGATGATCAGCAATTAATAGAAGTAATAATTCGACTAATTTGGCGCAATTAGAGTATAGGTATTAGATGTACGTTTCCATGTATTTAACAAACAGAAAGGCATGTATATTCTGAGTTCAACAAATACTGAGACTCGTATAGAAGATAACGAAATGGCAGATATTCAGATAATAAAACCCAACATATTATACATACATTTATATAATTTTTAAATAGAATAATCCAGAATCTAAAACAAAAAATTTTGGAAATAAAGAGTAATAATTATAACAATTATGTGGAAAATTTATAAGCTAAAAAAGAAAAAAATTATTCTTTGTGAAAAATAACAAAGGCCTAAAAAAACCTATCTTGCAAGTTCCACCAATCAAGAACAAAGATGGCAAATGGAAAAGAAGCAATAAGGAAAAGGCCAAAACATTCGCAGATCATCTGGAAGAAATCTTACGGTCCAATGAAATAGAGTCAGATCTCTACATTTAAAATGACGTTAAATAAAAAGACTTAATAACGAAAATATTAAAACAACTTCAAAACAAAAAAGTCTAACAATGCTAACATACATAATGAATGCTATATTAAGACTAAATTATGTACCTAATTTTTGGAAGGTGGCAGTAATAATTATGATACTTAAGCCTGAAAATCCTCTAAACGAATCAAAATCTTACACACTAATTTCTCTTTTACCGATAGTGTCAATGCTTTTTGAGAAATTATTATTAAAAGGAATGGAACCGTTAATATAAAGTAGGAATACAATTCCAAACTATCAGTTTGCATTTAGATTAAAACATTTAACTATTGATGAAGAGCATAGAATTACAGATATATTTGAAAAAGCTCTAGAAGAAAAGCAAATATGCTCCACAATCTTTGTAGATATAGCTCAGGCAATCGATAAAGTTTGGCATGAAGGCTTAATTTATAAACTAAGAAATCATACTTGGCTGATAGGTTGTTCAGAATTAAACAGGGTGAGGAGTTTTGTACACTTAGAGAAATCAAAGTAGGTGTGCCTCGAGGTCCTATATTATATTTGCTTTATACTAGTGATTTACGAAGGTTAAAAAATATAACTGTAGCTACAGTTGCTGACGATACTGCAATAATGTCAGTAGCATTCAGTATTGACGGGGCTGCAGATAAATTACAATTTTTTTGTGGACCAAAAAATGGAAAATTAAGCTTATTGAACTTAAATCTGTCCGAGTAAATTTTATAATTAAAATCGTACAAAATCCCCCAGCCGTAAAATAAAATACCCTAAGTAGATATACCCCAAGAAAACAAGGCAAAATACTTAGGAATGACATTAGATGTCAAACTGAGAAGGAAAGAGCGCATCAAGAAGAAAACAGTCGAATTAGAATCGAATTACAGACAAATGTATTGGCTCCTAGGTCTAAATTTAGTTTTGCCAATAGAATATAAATTTTTGTTATATCCAAATAAATAAACCTATTTGGTTGTACGGAATGAAACTAGGGGCTTGTGCGAAACAAGCAAATATTCAGAGCATTCAAATTTTCCAAAATAAAATTTTACGTAACGTGGTTAGTGCTCCTTGGTACATACGAAATCATGATTTACATAAGGATATATCTACTGTAAGCGAAGAAATAAAAAAATATACACTAAAACATAAGACCCACTTAGAAGGGCACATAAATGTAGAAGCTTCAAAACTTCTACATTGTGCAAATGCCACTCGTCTTAATAGAACTGGGCTAGTAGATTTAGCGATAAACGCAGATCACCTTTACGGAGATCTACAATTCAAGTAGATCTATAAAACTTTACGCAAAATTAATGGTTAGTTTTTCAGACTAGTTTTAATATTTTAAGACGGAGCTGGTGTATTTAGTGAGTTAAAGTCTCACATAACTGTGTACAGTATCCTTACCAATGATCACCATCCTTACCCCAAGAAAAAAAAGAATATTATACATAAGTACATATATGTAAGAGAATATATGTATGTACATATATATACATATATATTTTTTTAGAAACGCCAATAATAAAATAAAATTAAATAAGATATTACCTAGGACTTTACAGTATGAAAAACTGTAAAACCAATAAATAACTTTCAAAAAACAAAGATTCATTTTCATAAATGTATCTTTCGATAAACATAAAACAATATAGCTGTTACATTCGAACAGGAACTGACTAAAACCAGCTAAAACTGTAATATTTCATTAAAAAAATTTAATTGTATGATAGATTAATTTACATTAAAATGATAAATTTAGTGTTTATTATGTATAGCTATGTATACCTAATTAATTAAACTATTAAAACACAATACTCTTATCTACTATTATTTAGATAGCGAACAGACTAATGAATCAAAACATAAAACAATTCACAAAAAAAAAAAACTGTTAACAATATTATTAAAATTAAATATTTAATTTATTTTTCGCTTTGATTAAAACAAAAATTTAACATAACAGAAAATTTTTTAATCAAAAAACGATAAAAAAAAAACATTATTCACGATTATTTTTTTTTTTTTTTCAATATCTAAAATAATTTATTCACTAAATGTGTCAGCATATATGTACATATATAACCATAAATACAAATACAATAAACACCTTCATCTTCAACGCCACTTCCAATATTCCTATATAATAGCAATTACAAATTTCAGAAAAAAATAATGACATCACAATATTTATTCCGCTATAATATCCGATAAAAATTTACCGGTAAATGACAAACACTATCCACATTTCAAATTTCAATATATATCCATATATGTAGGTACATAATATTTCTGTACATCTATTGTATTTATACATAATATATTTCAGTACGCAGGTATAATATATATGTATGTATATATTATCACATGTTGGTTATTGCTTTTATTTTAAAATTTATAAGCAAAATATTTAAGCGTAAATTCTACTAACAAAGAGAAAATCAAAATTGATAAAAAAAAGCCAGTTAAAATGCGGTAAGATTTTAAATATTTTTTTTATGTATCACGAAACACTTGTGTACATATGTATGTATGTATGTACCTATGTGTATGCCTAATATCCTTTTGTTAAACAAATCATTTTTTCGTTTATTTTTGGATCATGTCATGTCACAACATGATTAGAATGGAAAAAAAACAATTTTAGAAAAAAATTTTTCAACCCAGTTAAAATAAATTAGAGAAGAAAAAATCGATCTTAGGATAAACTTTATTAGTGCATAACCATATGATATGTTTAGGGTTAATACTATGTATACACACAGGCACGTACAAACACAATTTCATATAATGAAAATATAATGAAATTCTTATTAATTGGTTCAATACTAGGAAAAATTTAACCACAAATACCTGCAAGCTTTTAACCCACATAATATAGAATATATTATTCACTGTCGTTAACGAGATAACCAGCGTTTATACAAAAAAAAACAAATAAAATACCTATTTACTTTTTCTTTATTTTTATTAAAAATAAGTGACGAAGCACAACATTTTAAGTTGAAGGTAAGTTGGGTTTTTTTTTTTTCAAATTCATTCATGTCGTTATAATGGTGTAGACTTAAAGTTTTCATCATAAAAAGGTGATTTACAACATATTATGTACGTGGTATATAGGTATGTATGTATATGCCGTAGAGTTAATAATCAAGACTTGTTTAAACTATTAATCATTTGGGTATAAAAGTTTTCTTAAATCAAATTAAAATTTAAAAAATATTTCTCCTTAAGTTTTTGTTCGCCCGAACATTATTTTCGTTTTTATTTGAATGGGTTCGATGTTGTTTGGGCTATCTCCGAATAAATCCCTTCCGAATAATCTCCGAATATACGGAAATCCCTTTAGTTTTTACTTTTTCTAAGAAAAGCTGTTAACACAAGTAAAATTATAATGTTGAAGTTTAAATTTTTGCTTTTTACTTTTAAAAATAAATTTATATAGGCTCGTTGCCTAAGTTACATGTGGCTAAATATAGCAAATTTTCAATAGTTGATCTTTAATATCTATTAAACAGAAGTAGGCGCAAACAAAAATTTCTAAGGTAACTTAGTCTAATTCTGAAATATCTTTCTTTTCTCTTATCTCAATTTAAAAATTATAATTGAACCTGCCGGTTCGTGACTCATAACTCCGGAATCTTAAATGAATCTTAATAAAATTTACAAAGTTTTCACATAATGGTAAATTTAAATAATAAATTACAAAAACTTGTACTATTTTGATTTTCATTTGATTTAAGTTTATAGATTAAAAAAAATGTTAAACAGAGATTTTTCAAATTTAAAGAGTTGTCATTTGGTTATTAGATGGCGCTACTGCTATCTTAAACCATGTAGAAGGTTTATAAACAGACGTACTGACGAATGCAGACTGAAAAATCATTATCTGAAAAATCAGACTGAAAATTTTGAATAATCTGTTAAAAAAGCTAAAACTTTTAATAACATAATGGCTATATAGTAGGTAAATACATGTATTCATATGTAAATTCTACACTTTGCCCAAACATTTTTAATAAAATTAACATTATAATAATAAAATATTAATAAACCTTAGGTGACTTATTAGTATTATATAATTATATACATATACATTATTATAATATATAATATACATAATATAAACATAGTTAGTGTACATAATTATTATACATCTATGACCCAAATCTCTGAATCGAAAAAGGATCAATATAATAATTTTTGTTTAATTTATTTTTTACTAATCTATATCACCATATAGTTGACAAGAATAATTTCAATTTCCGCTTATTAACAAATTTTTATTTATTATCTTAAGTCTCAGACAAGCAGACGGATATTTGATATAAATTTTATTTGAACAATAAAAAACATAAAAAAAAATATAATAAAAATAGAAAGAATAAAAAAAAAAAAGAACCAATAATTTTACAAAAAGTTTTAAATAAAAATTATTAATTTGATTATAATTTTTAAGTCTAGGGTATCAAGTAGAGTTTTAAAAATCAAGGGACTAAAGGTCGCTTCAGCAGATAATATGTATTTTACATTTGACATGGCTGAATAAAAAACAGAAGAAAAGTCAGATAGAATTAGAACCACTTCTAAAATAAAAGTTACATATGTAATTACAACTGACATGTCAAAATTTCATTTTTTAAATGTTCACACTGTCTGTTTTGCTGTCTGTTTTTACATTTGACGCACTACATTTACGCAGTACATTTGATGAACTGAATTCATCTGAAGTTGGTTAAAGTAATTACATGTATAAATATTTCAAAACTTTTTTGATAAACACTTGCCCCTTGTATCAAATCCTAAAATTATATAATATTATAGTAACTTTTCACTTATAGCCAGCTTAATCGAATTACATTTTTCATTAAGGAAATTTCATTTAAAATATAACACTAATAGAAGTGAAAATATCTAGACTTTTTTAACAACAATTGAAAAAATCGACATTGACAAAAAAAAGCAAACTTCTAAGTTTCATACCTTAAAACCTCCAAGTCATGAAATTACTTTTTATACCGTCCGCACAATAACTCAAAAAATGAAGGAGCTAAGATTATTAAACTTTGGCCACGTCACTTTGAAAAATTGTTAGTTTCGCTATTTAAATTCAGCAATAGTCTGGTCGGCGGTTTCGAGTAGGTATCATACAACTTCTTTCTTTATATGAAAATAACTCGCAGTGTCTATTGAAGCAAAGTATCTGAAATTTGTGAAAAGATGTCAAGTAAGTTGCATACCAACAACTTCTGTAAAATTTGGTTAAGCTAAAGCGGTAGGTTCAGGTAAACTTGAATATGTTGGAACTTAATTACGTAGGGCATCTGGAATCTTGTAATAGATGATCAAGTTTTATTAGATGATCAATTTGGTTGTGCTAGAGTAGCAGGTTCAGGTAACTTGCATATCTTGGAACTTAATTAAGCTAGACATCTAATATGTTATAAATAATGATCAAATTTTATGGAAACAGCATATATTATGTTCATACTACTATCACGCAGTTGACATAGTCTATTCTACTGCACTACTGCACATTATTTGTTCTCCTTTTTAAAAATTTATATTTTATATATTTCTAGCATACCTTTTAAATAAAAGTTTCAATGAATGCTTTAAAATGAAACGAAGAAACAAAAAACGTTAAAAAAAGAATGAATCACCTTGCGGATTAATTATGGTCTTAATAAATTATAGAAATTTTATGCTTTAATAATTTTCAGAACAAATAATTTTTTTTTTTTCAAAATTGATTTTTGTATAAAATTTTTAATTAATATGTTAATTACTTTTTCCTTTTTTGTCCCTTTAACATTGTTACCGACCGCATATATTAATGTATAAGGTAGGTATTGTTTTCATACTAAAAATTTGTACCCGAGATTTTCGCAAAAATGCACTACTCCGCAAACACTACTACTCCACTACTCCGTGGAGAAGGCTGTAAAAAAATTTTCAGCATAGAGTCCGTCTGTGTGTGTGTGTGGGTGCGTGTGTGGGTATATCTGTGGGCACGTGTACAGCTTAAACAACTGAGCGGAATTTTTTGAAATTTCAAATTTAAGGTTTTGACGTAAATATCTCGGATTGATAAGCTTTTGGAGCAAATCCGTCAACCGTAAGTGGTAGTTTACTAGTGTATTTTTTAAGTTTTTTACGAATATTTCGTAACAGAAAAATTTTGTGAGAAAAATTATTAAGAAAAAGTTGTTACACAAGTAAAGAGGAACAACTTTGCCATAGAACATTTTTTGATCCGACTAACTTTAACTTTTATTTAATTTCAATTTCAATTTCAATTTTTTTTAAGTCCAAATTTCATACGTAACACTCCATATGAATTTATATGAACAATTTTTTTTTGTTTTTTTTTATATCTCTAAAAATTTTTATACATACATATGTATGTACTTATATCTATGCCAATGAATATTATTCATTTGTTAATGACACAAAATTGGAACGGTAAAATTTTTGTTAGCAGATTTAATATTAATCTTATGTTTGTTTTGTATTTGTTTACAGTTTTTATTATTTTTTACTTTTAATATTATTTTTTGAATGAAAAAAAAATCATGTATCTACATTACAATAATAATAATAATAAATGGGTGTATGAATGAATGTACATATATTTTTACTATTTCATTGCATATAATTATTTTTATTGAATAAAACAAAATGTTATTAAATTATTAAAAGTTATTTTGCTTTGATATAAATTATTATGTAAAAAATCTATAAATTTTGGCATTGTACTTTTTGTGTAGTGGCGGTCGTTCCTGTGGTGGAGACAGCTGATTTTTTATCTTCCTCTTTCATTTGAATATAAAAGATAATCTCTTATTAAAAATCAAAAAAAAAAAAAAACAAAGAAATATAACTTTTTATTTTAATTATTATTTAAAATTTCTTATCTACACGATATTTCGCTTTTTTAACAAATTTGGCAACAAAATACAAATAATTTCATAATTGGTGGTGATTCTTAAAATTATTAAAAAGGTAAAAAATATAATTATTATTGTTTTTATATATTTTTTTTGTTCATAATTATAACAAATTTATGCCAAATTTTTCATAATCCTGGTTTTTTATGGCAAACACACATATGCAATAAATAATAAATGTTTTTATAGTGGAAAGCTTAATGAAGAAGAGGTCATCCATCTGCTAAGAATATGACGCTATATGTATATTTTTTTTTAATATCAAATAAAAATGTTTTAAATTTGAATAAGTATAGCCCTGAAGTTAGACTTTAAATATGGCCTTTAAACTGACAAGAAAAAAACACAACTTAGACATCATTAATTATATAATAACTTTTATAATACCTTTTGAAAATTATATATTGTAATGTTTAAATTGGAAATTTCCAATAAAAAATGAAATAATAAATGTAACAAGGCTAGTGATCATCGAAAATTGGATATAATTGAACATATTGGACGAGAAGGATCTTGAATACAATATGCTTTAATGCAATTACATATATGAAAACTATCAAATCTGATTGAAAAAGTCGAAAATTCTAGTTTTGATAATAATATTCGAATTTTGCATGGTTTAAAGATAGGTAATTAATGTTCGTTAACCTCAAAATTATAAAATTTAAAAATTTTTAATTCAAAAGCAAAAAAGTTATAATTTTAACTCTTCTAAACTTAATTTGTCAATTTAATTTGTCTGTTAAAAAAAATTTATCAATTAATCAATTATTTAATACAAAAAAATAAATTAATTAAAATTTCAATTTTTTTTTAAATCTAAATCAAATATACCATTTTGTATCTAATTATAAATTCTTTTATATTACAATTTTATTTCTGAATACACAGGATATTACAAACATTAAAAATTGTACAATTGTTACAAATTGAAAAACATAAAAAAAAACTAAAATATTTTCCGACTAAATAAATATATAATATATATATATGTATGTATATGTATATGTATGTATATGTATATGTATATGATAAATTAAAATTCTAAAATAATTGAATTATTTTTTATTTTTTGTTTTAGAAATTCGCGATTCATTGAATCGTATGACAAATATTTATTTTCTTTTAATAGCCACGTTTTTTTTTTAATAGCCACATTATTATTTACAAAATTTGCCACAAGAGCACCATTGATTTGTTTTGGTTGTACCTACCTAAATACATCCAAAGGAAATAAAACATTTATTGGCCAACGGAAAGTTTTTTGGTTATCATTTTTAGTATTTTCATATCAGTACGAATACAGTTCTAATTATATAATAAATTTGCGATGACGTTTGTGAGACTGTAAAGCAGACGAATTAGATATGAAAAAGAATATAAATATATTCTTGATGAGAATTCAATTCTGAGTCGATTTTGCTACGTGCAGTGCGATGCGTCCATCCATCTGTTTACACAATAACTTAAAAAATAATATGGAGATAAAATTCTGCAACTTTATCATTTTCATTTTTGTATAAATTGAACATTCGAATCGATGAACGAATCTGCCATACAACTTCTTTTTTTTTATAGGACAATAACCCAATATTTAATTAGCTGGGAGATCTGGAATTTGTCAATATAAAAAAATATTAAAGTTTATAGATTACGCAAACGTCAATTATTTTTAGCACATTTCCAAAAAAATTTTGAAAAAAGTGCTTATTAGTTTCACTCTGTCCGTCCGTCCGTCCGTCTGTTTACAAAACTTCTACACCGTTAAAGATAGAGAAAAAAAATTTTAACCATGGGTAGGTTTCATAAAAAAAATAATTTTGTGGAACAACTTTTTCATGTAGCTCCATCCATTACGGATCTAGAGCCCCTCAAACTTTTAAAAAGCACTATTTTTAAATGCATATATCTTATGTTCTGCTTAAGATTTTTCGATCTGAAAACGTCATTCGACAGGTATTTTTTTTAACTTTGTAAATTAATATCAAAATTATACAATTTTTTTAAATTTAGTATATAAATTTACCGTTATGTGAAAACCAAATTATGCATGATTTTTCTACTTTCATAACTCCGACACGCTTTTAGATAGAGGCCTGAAATTTTGAGGCAAGAAAGAACTTTTAGAATTAGTATAAGTTTGCTCAGAAAATTTTTTTGGACCACCCACTGTTTATAAGCTATTAGGGCTTAAAAATTGAAAATTTGCTATTTTTAAACACCTGTAACTTAGGAACCTGTACACATTTTACTTCTGCAAGATATAAAAATTAAAGCTACAGTAATATGTTGTTACGTGTGTTAAAGGTTTATTTTAGTTGTAAAGGGTTCCAAAGTTGAAGAAGATTTAGAAAATTTTTTCGCACCACCCCCTGTTTAAGAGGTATTAGGGCTGAAAAATTGAAAATTTGCTATTTTTAGGCACCTGTAACTTAAGCACCTGTAAAAATTTTTCTTCGGCAAGACATAAAAATTAAAGCTCCAATAATATATTTTTATGTGTGTTAATGGTTTTTCTTAGTTACAAAGCGTTCCGGAGTTACAGCCCCTCAAAATTCCAGAAAAGTGTTATTTTCACATATTTTCTTATTAAAAAAAATTACTTAAATTTTACTTTTTAAATTTTCAAATTTTTGTGAAAGTCACAATTCTAAACAGTTTGCATTGTGTTTTGGAAATGTGCGCTTTTAAAAACCGTTGGTTTCCATTCTACCTTGTTTCTTATTACATGAAATTTTCAAATTTTTGTGCAAGTCACAATCCTAAACAGTTTGTATTGAGTTTTGGAAATGTGCGTTTTTAAAAACCGTTGGTTTACATTCTACATACCTTGTTTTTATTTGGTTTAGCACACCATGTCCAAGTAGTTGTCACATAACTGTGATAGTTATAACCATGTCCTTTGGTTTGGTACTTAATTAAGCTGAACGTCTAGAATTTTGTAAAAGATAATCAAGTATTAATACGAGAATAACTTCTATCAAATTTAGTAAATTTAGCGTAACGGAATTGTGTATCTGTGATACAACTTTGAAATTTACATAAATATATCTCGGTACTTAATAAAATCAAATATCTAAAATTTAATTAAAAGATTATAAAATTTTTTTGAAAATAGCATAAAAAACGCAATAAAATATTTATGTGGCTATCCCAGAGTTGATACAATCAATTTATACACTCTTCCTAGTTTTTATTTGAAATTGTACCGGAAATAAAATTTTCCTTTTTATAAATATGTACCTATATTACTAACAATACATTTCTACTCAGAATGAAATTATTTTTTTTTATTATAAATCAAAAAGAAATTTTTTATAGCTGGGAAAGCATCCATTCAATTTTATGGAATTATTAATAATCACTTTTGATTGTATAATGAAAATATATATATAAATACTCTTTACTGAAATTTTTAACTGAAATTTGATTAAAATAAATTAATTTTTTTTTCTAAAATTAAGTAAAAATAAAAAACGCAAAAATTGTTTGAAGTTTTTAAAGGTCAAATTAGTCGCACAACAGTTTAAAAATTATTTGATTTTTAAATTTGAACTTTAACTTAAAACAATAACTAAAAACAAAAATAAAAAGAAATTATTAAAAATTTATTTTGGTCTCTCTATAAAGCAATTCATTAAAGAATATTCCCCGGGGTGAATTCGGAAAATCAATATACAAAATCTCGAAAATCCTTAATACTATTCGGTTAACAGCATTATTTAGTAAAATAACCTTAGCAAAATGAATCGGATTATTATTATTTATAATTTTTGATATTTGACTGTGTTACGTTTAGTGGTAATAGAATTTCCGAGGATATTAAGAGATTGTTTTTAAAACAAGTTTATATGATTAAAAGTAAAAAAATTAAACACTTGTGCTGGATTCACTGCTTCAGTATATTTTGTTTCGAACTATTTTTTTAAAAGAGGATTCTAACACTAAAGATTCATTACTTCAGAACATTCAGTTCCGAACAAAAAAAAATTTAGACAGAAAAAATATTTACATTGCTCTATCTGTCTTTTAATAAAGTGTTTTTAAATGTGAGAATAATGTTAAAAAAAATTAAAAATTACAGTAAAACAAAACAGTTCTTAACTAAAAAGTTAAATTAAAATTACAACTTTAGAGAGAATTCATACATTTAGAGAGAAAAAAAAAGTTCTAAACGTCTTTGAAAATTGAGAAAATTCAAATTTCCAAATAAAAAGTATTTGTTGTTGCAGGTATGAGTTCGGAACAAATGTTCTGAAGCAGTTAATCCAGCAATAAGGCCACTTCACACTATGATGTGTATTGTCATATAACTTGGAATGTGTATTAAATGTGAATGTGTACAATAAAAAAGGAGGCGCATATAGTTTGAACGTAAAAAGAATGTCATTTGATATTCTTATGTTATGTAAAATATCTAATAGTCAAATGAATAATTTCATTTTATAGATCATTTTGAAAACCATTTGTACTTTCAAATCGCAAAGATAAGTAAAAAATAAAATATAAATATTCAATTTTATTAAATTTTTTTTTTTTGTCCAAAATATTTAAAATAATTTTACTTTATACACCTTTAACTACGGAAAAAAAAATTCAAGTTGACAATACAATAACAATAAAATATAAATGATAATACAAATGACAATACAAAACAATGAACAATAAATTTCTATCGATTTTCGGTTCACTTTTGACTGATCAGCATGGTTACAGTTGAAATAAAATCTAAAATTGTTACTTCGAAGACAAGTAAAATTTAGTGGTAGAAAAAGAAACATTTAAAAATGAACACTGTTAAAAAACTTTATTTAATTCTATTTAAAACTTATTCAAAAAGAACTAACCAGATAATAAAAAATAAACGAACCTATACAAAAATTAGCGTGGAGCTTTATTTTGAGGCTATTAAAAAGAATATTAAGGAGCCTACATTTGTTATACATTATAATGTTTTTCTAGCCATGCTGCTACAAGAAGTATAAAGTAAAGGTACTTAGAGGTACTTATAGGCAAAGAATATTACACTAAAAGTCGTTGATTATTTCGATGTAGCTTATAATCGATATAAGCTTAGCTTATATAACAATGTATATTTTAAATTACTGCTATTGGATATGACCTAACTGAAATGTGAGGATAAGATCTTATTGAAAGGTTGGCGAATCCCCATTGCACAGACATAATTTAAATTTTTTCTAAATTTAATTTGTTACATTCGACTTTAATTATTTAGTTCGGGTTCTATTTACTTCGACATATTTTCATGATGCCAAAATAATTTTTTCATTGTTATTTATAGAAAAGTTTCGTAGCGCATTCCACGTTTTTCTTATTTATGATAAATAATTTTGTTTTTTTTTTTTGTTCTTAGTTAAAAAAATTATTTTGACAAAAAAAAAAAACAAGTGTTTTTTTATTTATGAATAAAGAAAATATTTTGAGTTTATAA
Organism: Poecilobothrus nobilitatus; assembly: GCA_947095535.1. Lineage (NCBI taxonomy): Eukaryota > Metazoa > Arthropoda > Insecta > Diptera > Dolichopodidae > Poecilobothrus > Poecilobothrus nobilitatus. Next base: position 220,486,170 of record OX352773.1, on the reverse strand, counting down.
AAATTTTTTTGAAAATTTTTTTTTCATAATAATATTTTAAAAATTTAAAAATTTTCCATGAAAGTTTACAAAAAAAATTTATAGAAAAACAAAATATTTTGTGGGAAAAAAGATTTTTCTATGATGATTAAGAAATTGGAAACTCCCAATGTTGTTTTTCAAAAATATGTTTCATTCATATAAATAATATATTGTACAATAATTTTTTATAAAAACAGAAAAAAAAATATTAACATGAACTAGGCATTATTTTATTTTAAAATTTTAAAAAAAAATTTTGAATATCATTCATACGGATAAAATAATTGCTTAATCTACAATTAAAGCCCTCCTATTCCTTTCTATACTCAGTCTATACAGTCTCTCAGTCTCTAATACTACGAAATAGTATTTTTTCTCTATTTTAATTAATATTTACTAAAATTTTTTGTTTCTTGTCTGTTTTAAATTTAGTTAAAAATGATTTTAAAAATATTCCAAAAAAATATATACTTATACCTACTAAAAAAAAAATTATGTCCATTTATTTTTTATTCTGATACTATTGAATTATTTGTCACTTGATATTCATACATATATAGAAAACGAAAAATGATAAAAGTTAAGGAACTTTTATTGAGACAACGCGAAACGACTGCGTTTATTGTAAACACTATCAGACAATGCAATGTATTTTAATTTTATTTTGACAGTTGGTGTTGCGTATAGATAGCAACAAAGAGCATTCATTGTAGATGCAGTATAAGGCACAAAAAGTTCAAAAATATACGATATGTATATATATATATATCCAACGATAACAATTTTGAAACAACACATTATGATTTTTTTTTTAAGTAATCCAACTAGATTATCCTTCTACAACACGATTTCGATTCAATGCATTAAGAAAATTGCAGAAACACTCATTGTAATCAACAGCAAATAATACGATTTTACATTTTAGACATTTAAAAAAAAAACTAAACACACATTGGGAGTTACGTAATATATTGTGCAAATAAAGAAATATGTATATACCTACCTATTATATATTTCTGAGAAAAAACAAACGGCTAGAGGGAATGTAGAGGGAACCCCCTTTATTTATTTATGATCTTCCTTTTTAGTTTTGTAATTTAAATTCGTTAAGTAACAGTTAAGCTACTTTTCCTTATGTTGTATACTGTTATGTTACTCTTACTGTTGTTATACTGTTATGTTACTGTTACTGTTGTTCTATTACTGTTAGTTTTTATGTTTATTAAAAATTACTTTTATAGTAATAAAATTTCAATTCTAATAAAACGATTTTAAGTGTCGCAGTTCTGGAGATAATTTTGCTTTAAGCAAACCGAAAGGCATACTTAGATGCAAGAGATTTTTAAAATGTGTACATTTATATAGTAATTTATATTCATTTCATTTCATTATAACAACAGATGGATAGATTATTGTAACGACTTTTTCTTTCGAAATCCAATACCAGACATTTGCATACCATTTTTTATCAGGCAATTGGCATTGATAACTGATAAGTAACTAACATAGAGATAGGACGCGTGTGTTAAAATATTGTTTTAAATATTTATTCATAACATACAATAACTTAACGATATTTTATAATAATTTCCAAGAAATCGATTGATAAAAACCTTTAAACTTCCTGATAATATATTAAAAATTATAAAATTATAAATTATTTTTATTTTCTGACCAAAAAAAAAAAATTATAAATTTTTTTCTGAGAATTTATATTTATTATTATTATCTTCCTTTCAATTTATTTCATTACATCAGAAACACCTGAAGAAACTTTAAACCATTTTTCGATATATCCAAAAATATTGTAAAGCTGACTCTTTTTATACTATAAATTCAAATTAAAACTCAAATTAATTTCAAAAACGAAAAATTCTTCTCTTAAATAATTTTTAATGCATTTATAATACATATTTATAGATACACATATTTTTTTTTTTTTTTTGTTAGGGTTGGCAGAAAACTTCAAAAGTCACCTATAGAGCACTTGCACGTGATTCTTAGAATTAGTTAATTTCACTACCAACTAATGTAATTAGTATATACTAATTTCACTAGTTTAACACTACCAACTGTTATTAGTATAGAGTAGTTTTAACCAGCAAAAATAAGGTGGTGATTTTGGTAAACTAAACTTTAGGTTGGGATATTTACATTTTATACAAATGTATACAATTTGATTATTGAGATAAGGATGTGTGATAATACACAAAAATATTTAAAACAATATTTCATTACTTAATTTTTCTATAGACATCGATATGAGAGTCGATAAACGTTCGTTTTCAAAACTTTGAAATTTTATTTTATGATCTTATCAACCCACATTGAACAGACGTTATCAGAGCAAATTTTAAAAAAACATATTTTAAAACTTCTAACAAAAACAAATGAAACATTTTGTTTCATATTTCAAAGGATTAGAGTTATATAGTTTTTCAAATCATTCAGAGTTATTCTAAAAATAAAGATACCATAGAAATAAACAGATAATATTCTCAACATTCATAAGACATCTCATAAAAATTAAAACTAAATAAAAATCAAAATATTGGAATTTAATATCTAATTCATGAAAAAAGAATGTAATTTTTCTAGCGCAAGAGTTAAAACTTTTAATACCTATTTACAACTCTTTTCTGTCATAATCTACGAAAATAAAATTGTATTAAAACTTATAAAAAAGTTTTTCAGTGGAAAAGTTTGATATAATTAAGAATTTTTGATTGATAGAAAAAATGATGCATGGATATTTTCCAAGAAATATCTATTGCATAAAAATAACTTTTTTTTTTGTCATATATAATATTATGTACCTACTCATATTATATCTATAATGAATGACTCTCTCCCTATTTTTTTTTTTTTATTAATTTTTATAATTTTATTACTGTACATCAGTTTTTCCAGGAAAAACAATAAAACCGGAAATATCAAAGTTTTATTAAAATTAAATGTATGTATATTATACATATATGACATGATGATAACTCAATGTAATTAATAAAAATTATGTGCTTAACCTTATGGCTATATGAACTTTATTTTTATTTTATTTAATGACTGCAAAAAGTTTTAATAAAAAAATAACCTTGACATAAAAATGTAAAATGTGTTTTACTTAAATTTTTCTATCTTGTTCGTTTTATATCCATCCATTTTTATAACATTGGTTTGACTATTTATTCTGTAAACTATTCTATGTCCCTCCAAAAGTAACCTAAATGTTATCGATTCCAGGTTGCAATATTCCGAATTCTCTGTTGCTTATTTATTTAAAACGTACCACATACTAAATTTTTAATTCTATGTCTTAAAGCCACATAAAGATTTCACAAAAATATATTTGACATTCTTAGTAAAAAAAAAAAAAAGAAAAACTTTTTTGAAAATTTAAAAAATACCCTATTCCTGACTGAAGCTTACTCGAATGACTCCGCCATTTAAGGTCTTTTAAAATTTTTTATTGATTTAACATTAAAACGAAATAATAAGAACTAAATGATGGTTATATCTGGTTATATGTTAATGGTAATTTTATACAAAGCATTATTCACCGGAAATGTCAGCATCATGCTGAAAAAATATGCTGAATTCCATGAATTCAAATGGTAAAATTTTATTTGAGAAAAACTCTGAAATCTTTCATGTGCAATTTTTAATTGTTTTTAGTTTAATTGGAACGATTTTGTTACAGGGTTATTAACAATAATTAAAGAGATTATGTATAGGAATGTTAATTTTAGCGATTCAGAAAAAAAAAAAAAAAATTTTAAATCATTACAAAATTATATCTGTACAGTTAAGAGAGTTCTTAACCAGTTAGTAGAAAATATATCATAAAAAACAATTTCTGATTAAAATGATTTCTAACACAAATAATTTTTATTAAAAAATTATATAACAAAAAAACATATTTTAATTGAGATTTAGTAGAACTGTTATAAAATGTAAGAAATGTGCAACTAAAATATTTAATTGTTTAAGTTATAGTGAAATTAAACAATTAAATATTATTTAAACACTAGCATCGATCGCCGACGTTCACAATAGTTGATTTTGTTGATTTTATGACATAAGAATTATTAGCTTTTGTTTTTATGAATAACACATTTTTGCTTTTTATTTGAATGTGTGAGAAATAGTTTTTTTGCAAGTTATAAAAACTTTCAAAAACATGAAATTTTACGGACTATAACTAACTATAGAGCCTGCAAATTTCTTTAGTAAGTATAACGATATTTCTAGATAAGAAATCACTTAAAAGGCTTTGGTGCTGGAACAAACTGCCGAATCCAAAAAAAAATATAGTACACGGTACTTTCCGAGTTCAGATAAACATACTTACAAAATTTGGTTATAATAGTGCACACCCTGTAAGAATGTATAAATAACAAACAAACAACCACACTTTCTGCTTTATATAACAGATTATTAAAATTAAAATAATGTTAGGGAGCCCGTTCTAACATCAAAGCCTTTTAAACGGTTTTCGTTTTTTCGTCGTCCTATCTATACGGTTTCAAGTGAACACAATTACAGAAGGAATGTAATGTTGAATATTATACATATACATATTGTATGGAGTACAAACCTTATATATGGGACAATGTCCAAAACCGCGTTTTATGCATACTAGAAGCCCTGTCAAATTAGTAACACTAACTTCTCTTAACATTCGCCAAAATTTAGAGCAATTTCATTGATGATTTATAGATATCTTCCTAGTAACGAGACTTGCTCTATTGAACTAAAACCAATCATGTGTTCCCTTAAACAATTCCATCGTACAACGAAAGAGGCAGAAAGTACTGAATCCTAAAACTGAAATTCCTAAGTGATTCCAAACCGGTTATGGAAACTTAGATTTGGGACATACTTCAAACCAATGTATTCCCCTCTTTCAGTATATTGCACCTTTTATAATTTGCAGTAATTGAAAAAGAATTCTTTTACATTTGTTTCTAATTAATGCTTCAATTTTTTCTTACTATCATTCCCACATTTCTTTCCCTTTTACTATATAATTTCATTAAATCTAAATGAGTAGGTATAAAGATAGTATTTAGTTAGCGTGCTAAACAAAAAATTTGATAAAAAACTATGTATTGCCGAAATTATAACATTGCAATTGATATACGTAATTAAACCAGTTTGGTTGTTTATTTTACCTATTCGAAAAGGATTTCATCTTTTTAATTTTTGTGAAACAAATTTTGGTCTAGATTTAAATATTAATATCGATTGAGATGATTTGACTAAAAAAAACATTTTATGTTCCATAATTTTGTACAATATAGCATAAATCAAAGTAACCAAAAACTTTGTCTAATATAAATAATAGAGTAGAATATTTTGAAAGGACTTTTGGGTCGGAACTGATTATCTGAACTTGGAAAGATTTATCTTTAAACAATCACAGAAATCAAATTTTAAAAAACAATTTAAACATAAAAAATTTAAATTTAATAAAAATGTTCGTATTAAAAATATATCCTAAAATAATCCTATAGAAAAAAATAAAAAACAATATTCTATGCATTTGGTCATTATAACTTCTGCCCCCTACTCATCAAAATAACATACCTACTTTTTTTCTTAAATTATTCTAAAAATATAAAAAACAAAAAAAAATAACAAAATTTAATTAAGAAATTCTTAATTTTTGTTTATTTTTTCTTATTCGACCTCGCAAAATTATCATTTAGTCATATTTTAAAGTGTGGGACAAATTTCAAAGCAAAATAAAATAAAAACCATCCTTCTATACAAAATTTCTGTATAAATTTAATTTCTTTTATTTCTTTTATTTTATTTTTTTGAAACGCAACGTTTTCTGAACATTTCACTTTTCCAAGAATTTATAATTTTTATGTTTTCTACGAAAAAAGATAGAGGAAATAGTATTGCGATTTTGTAATTATGCTATAAATTCAGCAAAACAAAACAAAAAAAAATAAGTCATCAAAACGCAATCGCGTAATTAAAAGTGACAAATGAGTGTTTAGTTTTTAATGTGACAAAAAAAAAAAAAAATTATATTTAATGTATACTTATATATTTGCATTATGGACATTTTAAAGAAAGTTTTGTTACCAAACCTACACAAAGTATTATGTAAGTCATAAAATTCATTATTTTTCAAATTAATTTATAAGTTGAAACTGAAAATCACTGAATACATCACTGAATACATTTTTTAAACGGAATTGGTCAAAAAATTAACGGAATTAAACGGAACATTGATTTTCAAACATAGAAAATATGCATCTCTTTAAGTTATCAGTGTATAAACATACATAATAATAATATAAGTAATTAGAACCAAATGTATAAGTTTTACAGCTTTTGCTCTGTTACTTTTAAGGTAAATATACTTTATCGATTCTTTCTTTAGACATTCTTCAAACATAGCTCAAACATTATTCAATCCATTCACATAATGTCAAATAAACAGGAATTTATCATGATCAGACATTTACCCAATTATTTTGTTTACTCACATACTTACATGACAGACATAAAATTCCAAAAATAGTATTTTCGGACGTATACAGTGTTCGAAAATATAATGTCGAAAATTTTCATAACAGTATATATATATACAAAACTTTTGTATATATATACTTATATACATATACGAAAAAGTAATACTGAATAGAGTGAACAAAAATTAATGTGAATCGCCTTTCTATTTTTAAAGAAAGAAAACAAAATCTTTTTTTTTTTATTTAAAATAAAAAGAAAAAGAAAAACAAATAAAAAATGTCATATGATGTTATGAATTATGACTATCACAAATTTGTGATGGCAGCCTATTAATTATCAAATTAATTGGGTGGCAAAGAAACTTTTCTTTTTTTTTTTTTCTTCTTCTTCTTCTTCATTTTTGTCTTTCTTTGTAAATCAGTTTTTTTTTATTACTTGAACATTGACAATATACAAGTGAAAAAATGGCTAATCGACGATCCTTAAAAAGTATTTTTTTATTTCTTTAAATAAAATTTAAAATTTACACGAAAAAAAAAAAATCAAAATTTGACAAACTGTCCTATATTTAAAACAATGACCAGAAATAGAAAAATAATTTTTTTTAAATTAATTAGGTACTATAGAATATAGTCCCATCTTTTTTAAGAGATGGCACTAATGGATTCCCCATATTACGTTTTCTTAGTAAAAAAAAAAAAAAAAAAATTAAACTGATGAAAATTATATGTTGTACCTAATAAAAATAAAAATAAAAAATAAAAAATTATTTTCAAGTTAAATTAATAATTTCTCTTTAAATAAAAATCGTGGACATTAAAAGATGAAAAGTTAAATTTTTTCAGTCAACTTTTAAAAATACTCATGACAGAGTGATACATTTTTTTTGTTCGGCAATCAATAATATAAAATTGTATCTTTAATAAAAAAAAATGTATCTGTACCTATACAAAATGTGACATCATTAAATTATTACGTCATATCAAAAGAAAAAAAAAATATTTTTTCTTTATAAAAATTGATTCTAAGATAAATAAAAAAAAGTGAATTACTAGAAATTATTTGGCAATAGTAACGTGACGTGACGATGCCGATATAATGACATGTTTAATAATATATTTAATAATAGAAGTTGTTAAGCTTTTGAAATTTCTTTCAATAAATAAATTTACTGAATCGATATTCTATATGTATTATAAATCAATTATATATTAAAAGCTTATTATAACTTAAGATTTCAATACATACAGTGAAGTGATTTTCAAGGGATCCATTAGATATTATCATTATTCTTCCTCTCCATGTTGAAATATTGATGACAATTAAGAGTTATGTTATTAATTATATCTAGATCAATTTATTAATGTATTATTCGTTTCCTAATTTCTGTAACTAACTTGCTTGTCCAGCAACAAAATTTCAGCTTTTTCTAAGGTCTTGTTTTGAGATGTAACATATTTATTTGCTTTCAATTGAAATAAAAACTGAAAATTTAGGTTATTTTGTTTTGAATAAATTGCAAATATAAATTTCCAATGAATTGTTTATATACCTAACTTTAAATTTACCTATAAATTATATTATGCAATGAAAAACAAAATTTTAAACTTAAAACCTCTAACCACAAAAATTCCATTTGTAATTTTAAAAATACAAAGTACTGTGTATTTAATATTTAGGGTAAATACAGTTAAGAACATTAATTTGTGTACATAATAATTTGTATGAATTATTACTTTGAAGGTTGAAGTATGCTGATTTACTTCCAGTAAAGTAAAATTGGAAAGTACAGTAAATAATTAATTTGTTTTTTTTTTTTTATTTTAAGAGTGACAATAGAGTTAAGTTATACATTCATATTATTCTCTTCAAATTCATGCCTGAGACGTTGTCGCATCATGTCTATTTTAAAATGTATTTATCTAACCTGGCAGCCAAACGAGACAGTATTACTATCTTGCGAGTGTGTAATACGAAATGTCAAATTACTGTCTGTGTGACGTATATATGTGGTATTTTTACTATCAAGATATTTCATTTATTATCAAAATTTTTTAAGTTTGTTTTATATTTTTTCAAAATATTTCATGTTTAAAATAGACACAAACAAAATATCAAATTAAAAATAAAACAACCGCAAAAAATGTATTTGACAAGAATGTTATTTACCAGTTGTTGCCATTTTTAATTGTTCAAAATGTCAAATTACTATCTCAATTACTAGTTAGAAAAATGTTAAGACAGTGGAGAAGATAGTTGAAAAAATGTAATAGTATTGTCAAAAATGTTAATATACACTATCTTGCTAGTACTGTTTCGTGTGGCCTCTAAGGGACCTGTGTCCGACGTATAAAAAAATGTTCATAATGTTGGTACTGTTAGAAAATACTGACAGAAAACTTAATACTGTTAGCAAATTTTTTTTTTGTGCATTGAAAACTAAATTTGAATTTTTTATTTTGTTTTAAAAAATAAACAAAACAAAAAGTATAGATTTTTTTTAAAATTTTAGGAATGCTCTTCTTTTTTTTTTGTAAAATTATACAACACATTTTTTTAAAAATAAAATAACAAAATGAAAAATAAATATTCCTGCATTTTTGTAATACTTTTTCTAAACTAAATAAACATAAACAAAAACAAAAACGATAAAATACATACATTCGTAATAAGTTTTCATATTTACTTTTATATTAACTCCATTTTTTTTAATTATCTAAAATTTATAGGTACTATTAAAACTACGAAAAAAACTATTAAATCTACTAGTATTAAATTCAAAAGTTATACTTATCGCCAAAAAAAAAAACAAAGGTGATATAAAATGGCTATCATTTCCGTAAGAAAAATCTTGCAGAAATACTGATGCTTTTGACAGTTAATATCGCGTCAATTTAAAAACATTACTTTTGCGTCTAAAAGAATAACAAAACATCGTGTCAGTACTCAGTACTATTTATTCTTCGTATGATGCTTTTTGAAGAATTTAGGTAATAATATACTTATACTATTTATAACCTCTTATTTGTCAAAATAAATAATATTTTATATAAAATTGTCATGTTAAAACTGAAAAAGTTTGAATTATATTAGGAAACAGATTCTCCATATACGAAGGATTCTCTATATGGAGAATACATATTGTTTTAAACGATAAATTGATCTTCCATTCCGAATAAATGAAAAAAATATTTTAAATATACTTTTATTTCCTATAATTATATTATTTTTTTATATCTTAAGTTTATCGAATTTATAAACAATACAATATATATTCCGCCAATTAACATCCCGCCATATCAAAATCCCGACAATTAAAATCCCGCCATATCAAAATCCCGAATTTTTAAAAATCTCGACAATTCAAATTCATCTTTAATTGAAATTCTAAAATTCCATTTTTTACCACATTTTATGTCTTAAATATTTTACCATTTCCCAGATGTTTTTTTTTTAATTACTGAAAATTGTAAGTTACCTAATAAAATAATATGTAATCTTAATTTTTTAATAATAAAAATAAATAGTTTTATTCTAACAACATTTTACAAAAAATATAAAACAAAAAAAAACAAAATAGGTATGTATATATGTTCAACAAAAATAACAATGCAAGAAAATATGCACAATTACCTCAAATGTAATGCTGCCCATACACGCTGGACTAGGTTGTAAACTTGGTACGTGAACTGGTTTTAGAACCATACCACACACTTATCCTACCTAATATCCAACCATTGTAATTATGTACTTTATATTTTTTATTATTTTCTCAAATCAAAATATCTCAATGTTAAAATGACATTTAAGTTGTACAACTTGCCCATACACGATACAACTCAATTACAAACCAAAGACTCCGCCCACAAAAATCAAAATTTTTTGATATTCTTCCAACCAACTTTTCAACCATCAAAATGGTTTTACAACTTGCCCATAAACGATACAATTTATCAAGTCCGCGTACCAAGTTTTCAACCTAGTCCGCCGTGTATGGGCAGCATAATGTTTAACCAATTTTTTTATACGTAGCCACTGTTAGATACAAAAAGGAGAATATCTGCCTTTTCCAGAATTTTTAAATAAATATTGAAAACAAATATCTTGTTTTCACCATTAATTTAAAAATTCTGGAAAAGGCAAACATTCTCTTTTTTGTATCTACGCATAAAAAAAATAATGAAAAAATTCTAGAAATAGTCGAATTTTTATTTAAAAAAAAAAACAAAGAAAAATGGGATTTTGATATGGCGGGATTTTGATATGGAGGTATTTTAATTGACGGGATTTTGATTTGGCGGGATTTCGATTTACGGGATTTGGAAAAACGGGATTTCGATACGGACCCGTATATAAGATTTATCAAAACTATAAACAATACAATACAATTTAATGTTTTTTTTTGAAAACACCATCTTTCAAACTTCATTTTAAATTTCTTTCATTCTAAAAATGTTGAAATTAACTTAGAACCATATACTTTTACAAATCTGATCATGTTTATGAAATTAATAAATTTTAATAATCTGTAAGATTAAAAATACAAAATAAACATAAAGATAAAATAACATATTATTATAATATATACAAAGTTTCTTATTTCAAAAAATATAAAAAAAAAAAAAATTAAACAACATAAATGTTAAGTAATTTAAAACATTTTTTTAAATTGAGAATAAATGTCCGATACGTTTAAAGTTCAATAATTTAATACTTTCGCATATGGGCATTCAAATTAAACAAAATGATTATTATTATTTTCATAAATAATCATTTAATATAATATTATTTTACAAATCAAACACATAATTAAATAATGTAAAGGAAATACGTTTATTTGGAATATACGAACGCATATCATATTGTCATTTAATTTTCAAACACCTCATATTATCATTTTAATTATTTATTTACCATTTTCAAAACAAAGTTCGAAACTATTCATTTCGAATTTAATTAACAACGTAATATAAATAAAATAATTTATTGATTATATAAAATAGTATTAATTAAATTTAACACTTTGTTAATATTGTTGTCTATATAATAAATAAAAAAAAAAAATGTATTTATTTTTTTCTGAATTGCATTTGTAAATTGTTAATTTAATCAGAAGACCTAGTAAACAAAATCCTAACTTCAAAAGAAATTTCAAAAAAAAAAAATCCTAAATTCAAATTTCTTTTAGTCGGACGATGGTCGAACAAGTTTTACTCTATATAGTCGATTTCTTGATGGTCGGACGAGTTTTACTCTATAGTCATATCATAGTGCTCGAAAAAAATTTCAGAAGTAAATTTTTCGTAATCTTTATATACCAGTAAATTTTATTTCAGTAAATGCGATACAAATCATCAGATAAAATTTTTTCGTTCGAAATAACAACCAATTATTTTAACAAACTAATAAATAATAGAAATTATAATTATATAATGAAAAGGATTCATATCAAATTAGGATTCATATAGGCCATATTTTATTTGTCATTATATTAGAAGAAGTACAACTCTCACGTATGGGCTAGAGCTGCTTAAACAATATTAAATTACCTGCACAAAATTCAAAATTGCCCTTGTTTAGGTTCGTCTTGAATTTTTCTTACCATTTCTCCTCAAACTTCCTATTTCCCTTCAACTCTTCTCCCTCTTACTGAAATCTTACTCAAACCTACAATTATTTTGTATAAAGGAATCCTTTCATAGAGTTTGGGAAGAGCGTAATAAAAACAAAATAAGTAAAATTATATTCATGTGTAAACATAAACTAATTCACAATTATTCAAAATAAACATAATTCTATTCTTTAGAAATGTTTTGTTAAAAAGTAAAAACATTTGATGAACTGATGACGACCTTAATGGCGCCTCAAAGAATTTATATTATATTATACTTTTGTTATTTTTATATTTCATCATATTTTGTTATTATTATCTTTTTTTTATTATTAATATTTTTTATTTGTATATCTCTCTTTATTCGATTCATATAAGAAATAGAAATATGTGACATTTTTAAAATTAAATTTTTAAATTTTTTATTTCACTTTTTTTTTTTAAAAGCTATTTAAATTTTTTTATACATATGTATGTCTGTCAATAAATTTTCTTTTTTCATATAGCAAAGAATTCTTTAACACATATATACAATATCTTAACTATATATTTTAGCAGCTTGATAATTTCATAAAAAAGTTATAATTTTATTTAAGAACGAAGGACACAATTAGACAGAATTTCTTTTTTGTTGTTTAAAAAAAAAATTTAATAAACTTCCGAATTACAAAAACATTTTAATTTCCCCGCTGTTATTGCAATGCAAGACTCAATAGAAAAATTTATTTATTTATTTATATTAATATTACATATATAAATGTAATGCAATATTATTGAACCTTCGGCTACTAAGGCCATTTTAGGTTTTTATACTATTATTAAATTATATACTAATATTATTTATTTTGTTTATATTATATACTATATATTTACATTATATTTGGTTGTAAGGGGGTATGTAAAGAAAAAAACACTTACGACCTGTGCAGGGATCGAACCCACTCGGTTAATACGCCACACGCCTACCCACTAGGCTACCGAAGCCCTAGAAAAATTTCTTTTAAATCCATTCATACAAAATTAAAATTGCAATTGCATATTTATAGGTGCTTGTAATCTGTTTTATACTGCAAATATATTTGCTTCTAAAAAACCAAAACTACCGTTAACTTTAAGCTAATTTATAATAATATTAAATACAATATTTATTTATTAAAATTATATTTCTATAATAATATGATACCTGTTGAAATTTACACCTGAATGCAATTATCAGCAGTATTTGTTATATAATAAACATTATATAAATTTTCACTCAGACTTTATTATTGTTATTATATTCAAAATATAATTGATGATAAAACAATAAAGTTTAAATAACTTGCATCATGTTTATAACTTAATATTTAAAAAAAAAACAATTTTTTGTTTTAAATGACTTTATTATAATCACGGTTAGTTTGCAAATTACATTTAGTAAATACATAGTCATATCTTTAAATGTATATTTGATTTACATGAAATGTTTAGATTTAAATATATGTATATATTTCTTTTCGAATTCAGACGGAATAGTTTTTAAGAAAATTTTCAAATTTTAGATCAACTTACCGTTATATTTTATGTATTTTTATAAACAACAGTTACACTGTTATTAAATATTCTTTTTGATTAAACTTTAACAATTATGGAATGCTATATATTATATTTGTAATTATATGCTCTTTCACTTTTTTTATTTTTTATTTGTATAGTGATAACCGTTTTAATTTTTATATCGGACACTGTAGCACGTAGCATGTTACAGCAATATTTTTGCTTTTCACAATTTTATAACATTCGGAATTTTCTCCACAAAACTTAGATTCGAGATTTTTTCCCAGATTTTCTGGTTTAGGATATTTTTTCAGTAGAGGTCACTATTTAATAAAATATTAAAAAAGAAGGAATTTTGAATAGAAATTTCTGAATTTTAAATTGTCTGAATATTAAATTATCTGAATTATATTGAATTATCTGAATTTGGATTTTTTCGAATAGATTGAATTTGTCTGAATTTTGAACCTATTTAGATGGTTCAAAAATCGTAATTTTGTTATGACTCCTTTAATTTGTTCATTAAAATTTGTGATCTGTAAAATTTTTGATTTTATTCAAAAGTAAGGTTAATTTACATTGGAAAATTTCATCTGTATCAAGCGGGCATCAAAATTATTGATTCGATCACAATTATATTCAAAATAGTAAAAAAATGTCGCGAAGACCCCTTTCATACTTCGCTTAAATTGTTGATCTAAAGTTCTCTTCTATGAGAGTTAGACGCAACAACATTGAAGATAATGTTCGAGGAGACAAATTTATTAGACAGAGACTGTGAAAAAAAATAATTTACACTCTGAAAGCTGTGAGCAGACACAATTCCTCACACTTTCTATTAATCTGAATAACTGCATAACATCAAAGCAGAAGCATAAACACAGCCGCAGCCAAACATTTTAAAAATATGTTTTAAATAAATTTCTGTCATACCATCAACTTTAAAGTCTATTTCACTTCTTTTTTCTTTTAAATTATAATTTACAACGAAAAAGATTTTTCAAAGTCGAATAAAAATTTTAATAACCATTTCCTTTTCACTGTTATAATAATTACCTTAATATAACAGGAATACAATTTAAAATTGAAATACGCCATACACCTAAGCTTCCTCAAACATAATTCTTATACATATCTAATTTTTTTAAGATCGTTCAGTTCGTATTTTTCTAACATCTACCATTTTTACGAATAAAATGGAGTAACAAAAAATATTTTCAACTACATTGCGCACACTATGGAATATAATTTCACAACAAGGTAAAAATACAACGAAAAAAAAAACCTTTTGTCATATTTTTGACCGATAATGAATATAAAATTGAAAATAAAATTAATTTTTTACCATAAAACTTTTCTTGCTCTTATATATAATGCGCAAAAAAAAAAAACGAAACGCTATATATAAAACTTTTACTTTGAACTTTATTCCAACTTTTAGTATTGATTTAATACAAAATTCTGCGAATTCTGAAGTAGCAATTTTTAGGTGAAATAAAAGTTTTTATTAAATTTTTAATTATAACACTTCTGTGAACAGATGAATGATTAACAACAAATTTTATATGTGAGTTTTTAATTTTAATTTTAATTTTTATTAATTAAGACTTTTAATATCATAACTGCTTTATCTATACATAATCCTTTAACGAAATTCTGTAGAAAAACTATAACATAATTTCGGTTTTCCGCTTTTCAAATCAAATTTATACGAAAAACTAATTTTTGATGGTTTATTTTTACCTTTTATAGTAGTAAAAATAGGAAATATTAATAAGAATGATAGAATTATACTTTATTATCGTTATTTTAAGAATTAAAAATGAATAGCTGGCAACTCTATTTTCATATTTAGTCTTAATTGAATAACACATTTTTTTTTCTATATATAGATACTAGGTAACTTTTCAGTAAATTTAAAATTTTTGCAGTTTTCAATCGCTGTTAAAATTCAATTAAAGTTTGCAGACATAGTTATAGAGCTAAATTAATAAGTGCATCTGCAATGCTTTAAGAAGATCATTGAATATGTATTTAGAAAATTTTAATAAACGAAAAAATATAAAATATTGGAAATGAAATTAAAGTCATTTATATATTAAAATTACCAAACAGATGAACTGTTTTTCCTTTAACTTCTAGAACAAGTTTTTTTTTTTTTTTTTAAATTAAAATTCTAAACCCAGATTTCTTAAAATTAAAATCCTTATTTCCACCCACTATGCAAAATGTATATAAGGAATGGGTAGAAATTGATAAGAAGTATGACAGAATGTAGTAAAAGAGTTATAACAAATAGAATATTTTTATTACAATTTCTGATTTTTATTTCGAAATTCGATATGTATAGTTTATTTTTCGAAAATTAATTTAAAGTGCTGTAGAATTTATTCTGTTGTTTGAAAGTAATAGTATTTTATATACCAGAATAAGTAAATAAAAACGTTTTCAACTTTGAAAAAAATAGGTTTTTCCATTTTTTTTTTTAAAAAGAAGTTTTAGATATTTATTTATTTATTGTTGAAATAAAAAAGTTATTTATAAATTTTTATATTGTGTCCTTAATTACTATTTAATATCACAAGTTGATGTTCGATAAATTAGTTTTAGTGCATGTCATTATTTGCTGTTAAAGCATTCTAGTCTTGCACTATTTGTTCATTCATTCAACTTTTGTTGAGGTGTACTTAAATCGTACTCATTTTATTTGTTTTAGATATAATGGATACAATAAAATATAAGTTTATTTGAAATATAATGAACTAAGGTTTTCTTACAAGGAAAGTCTTATTCTTCGCCTTCCAATACCATAGTCAGAGCGTAGTGATATTAAATTCTTGTATAGAGCATTATCAAAAGAAGAAACTTTAAGTTTATGATTAGTTTATCACCCAAAATCACCCATCTTAAAAGTTTTATTAATCTAAATAATATAATAAAAAAATAAATAATACTACTATATATATAAATTAATAAGAGTACTTAGATGATTCATTTTGAAGAAAACTGGTCTAAAGTATTTGTTGTAGCATTTATACTGCACGAAATAACTTTAAAGAAAATTTAAAGGATCTTTCGTGAATTTAAAGCATAATTTAATTTCTATGGTGTCAAATACCCCTAAAATTTATTTTGAATCTTTACGTTATTAGTTTTGAAGAGTCAGACATTTTCTTTTATATTTTAATGGTTTGACAATGAGATATAGCTTGACTTCACTTACAGAATTAAATTACAATTAATGGATGATCTACTTAATATATCTTTTAATCTATTTCATATTAAATTAATCGAAGAATTTAATTACTTATTTAAACTCTTACTAGACAAACAACATTAACCAAATATTAACTAACAGCACTATATAATATTTTGAATTGCAAATTTTTTAATACTTACTTTTTTTCTTAACCAGCCACCCATAAATGAATGCTTTCTTTGCCTTGTAAATAATGAATACGAGTATAGAAAATTTTAAGTGATATTATGTTAACTTATTAAACAGTTATTTGGTTGTATATGTATTGTCGCCACTATTATCGAATTAAAGTCTAATTTCTGTTATTTTTAAACCACAACATATTTTATTCTCTAGTCTTTGTTCGGCTTATCCTTGATATATTAATTGAGGTAATTCATATTTAAGACTATTCAATATAATTACTACAAAAAGAATAACAGCTGTGGTAACACTTTTTAAATTAAAGATTTAATTTATTTGGCATTTGTTTATATTCAATATATATTTTAAAAGTTGTTTTTACCATTTTTTAATAAATTTTTTCCATGCAATCCCTTAAACGTTCGATAAATTTTATAAAATTTTAAACTTTATGAATGAATTGAAAAAATGAATGTTTTTTAACGAAAAAGAAAACCAAATAATATGTTATTTATAAATTCAGGGACAAACATGTAAAATTTTTATAATAAAAAAGAAAATTAATGAACCTTATAAACCTACTAAGTAAACAGAATTATTTTTTAATATGTATGGATACTTTGAAGGACATTTGAGTATGATATTAACACAAACATCATTTAAATTGTAAAAAGAAAAAATAAAAGAAACTAAAAACTGTTTTTAAGCATATTAAAAATAAATTCAAAATTTTCTTATTTTATTTTTGTTTTTTTTTAATCTTTATATATTTATAATTTTATTTTCACTTTCAAATACGTAAATTTATTTTTTTGTTTGATGATAATTTTTAAAAAAGATAAAAAAAATTTTTGTATCCTATTTCCATGGATCTATAAAATCTACCAGTAACTTTTTTTTTTCTTTCATGAGGATCGGTAGAAAACTTTAAAAGTCACTTAGTGGAATTGCTCGTGATTTATCCGAATATATTATTAGACTTTAACCCACGAAAATCTAACACCTTCTGTACAAGAATTTAAGATAAGACTTTAAGATATAATACAAATGTATATACAGTATGATTTTAAGAATAAGGATGTAGGAAGAATTCTTAGTGAAATTTATACTAAATCGTACAAATTTGAGTTACCAACTTGAGCACATGTGATATAGTATATGGTTCCATAAACGTGACATGCCCATGACAAACAAATTTTCATAAGCTTTGTATGTAACGATATCTTGAAAGGTATACATATTGTAAAATATTTATATACGATTAATATCAAGAATTTCATACTCAATTTCTTAAACCCATATTTTATTAAATTTAACCTGCTATAAATTTTTCAAATGAATACATAAATTTTACATTTCTAACCATCAAAAATATTAAGAATAAAATTTTGTCTATATTTTAAGCCGTATATACATATATATCTATATATATATATACATTTTATTTTAAAATTAAGCTTTATAAAATTTTGTACGTATATATTTTCATGGACACTTATTTAACAATTAAATATATACATATACATATATATAACAATTATTATATGAAAAATTTATTTTTGAAAATTATAAAGCAAAAGAAGAAAACTTTAAAGGATTCATTTTAAAATAACATTTATTTTTCCAGGATTAATGTTTATTCCATATTTAATATTTATATACATTTATAATAATGCTTTGGTATATACATACATATATATATTATCAACTTTTAATAAATTTTTACTGTTCTTTATACATTTTTCTTAGAATGTTAAAATTATTTAACGAAAAATTCTGTTGAACTTACAAAACAAATTGAAAGAAACATCTTAGGATGGTTCCAAGAAAATTTTCTCTTGAAAAATACAAAAAAAAAAAAAAAATTTTTTTTTCATTTTATTCTCTTCTAAGAATAAAAATAATAGGAAAAAAAAATTTTTTATTGAAGTTTTTTTTTTATTTGAAATTCAATTTTAACAACAAATTTTCCCTTTTTATCATCTTTGTTATACAATATTTTAACAATATTCAAACAACTTTTAATTATAATTCACCGGAATATAAAACATAATTAAAAAACAAAAAAAAATATTAACAGAAAAAAAAAAAGATTTTTTTTTTTTTAATGAGATAATGAACTTAACATTAAACTATGACATGTGATTTAAAAAAGTAATTTATTAAAAATTTTTTATGCTTATAAAAATTTTTGTATTAAAAATGCATTTCTAATATGATCTGTTCATTCTAAAGTTCATATAATCACAAAATATTTATGAACTTTATTTTTTTTCTATAATTTTATACTGATTCAATTTTTCCAAGAAAATTTCATTAAGTTGATTATATGTGCAATCAATACAAAAATAATATTCAATGTATGATGATTAAAATGAATCTATTTTAGAATTTTGCAAAGATAAATGAAAAAAAAAAAATTTTTTTTTCCTGGTACAAATCTAATAATTGTCAATCTAATAAGTTATATTTCAAAAAATAACACTAGGACTATCCTTTTTGAATCAGTTCAAAAAAAAATCCATTTTTAAGATTCGCCTTACGTTATTTACCATGGACTGACACAATTTGTTTTCCTCATTATGAAGCTAGAATTTCTTTAATAGATCTCAGTTACATACTGCAGTCACGTCAATTACTGGCAGACATCCTTTTTTTTTTAGTAAATTATTTGTGACAATATTATATCCACTCAAATTAGCAAAGAGATGAAATGTGAACAATTTGGGATCGGTAGAACTTTTTAATATTTCACAACATTCAATAGGTCATAGAAGATTTGAACCTATATCGCGAATGCTAAGAGAGACCAATTCACTGTCTGACCTTTTTGTTACAAATGTTAATACTAAAAATTAAACTTTATACACGAGCATGATGAATATCGGTGATGGTCAAAGCATGAATAGCGTGAATCAATAATCGTAGTTCGTTTAGCATCAGATTACAAGTGGAAACCATGATCCCCGTTATAGTATTTTGATTTTTTTATATTAAATTAGTTATTCAATAAATTAACATACCCAAACTAATTTTTACAAAACTAACTCTTTATATGTTTAGATCTTGGTTCAATCAATAGATTTTGCGCTATTTATTTATTTATTTGTTTAAACCTTGGTTCAATCTTGACATGTTGGAAATTAGATCAAAGTTGCGGATTATAAATATATACGAGTACGTTTGCATTACATAAATTTCTTGTTCAGTTTTAGCAAAAAAAAAAGTAAAAAAAAAAGTAGATAATATAGCATTGCAGTTCATGATAGTAGTACTAGAAGTGGTAGTTGTATAGTAACATCATTTAACAAACCCTTGTTGTATGATGACATTGTAACCCTTGTAAATGATAACATTTCAGTTTTTGTAATAGTTCAATAAAGGAACAATTTAACTGATGGTTGAATTAAGTAAATGTCTGATGATATTAAAGTGAAAGCAGATTATCTATACGCACTTTAAAATCACTATATCATTATTATAGATCATATATAAACCTAACTAACACCACTCACCAGACTAATTCCTTTCTTTCTGACTGACTTAAAATTAGAGAACTAAATAAGTCTAATCGGTTTTTGTTCACTTTTTGTTTTTTTTTTAAAAGGTCTGCGTGTCTCTTCTTTGAAAAGTTTGACAACTAATACGAATTACATTATTTCATATGGTAGTTGACCAAATAACTAAAAGTATTTAAAGTTAAGTAATTAAAATATTTAATTGTAGACAATTTTAATTTCAATACTTTGCTTTATAATTCGTTTAATCAAAATAAGTTTCATGGGGCCTCGGTTGCCTAGTGGGTAAGAGAGTATAAAATACGTCGTAAATACGAGGGAGTGTGGATTCGAATCCCTCACACGTTATGTATGTTATTCCCCAATTACAGTCACACCTGAACAGGAAAGGCTGTGTAATTTCCTGCCCACATTTATGTGGCAGAGAAATGCATTAAAAAAAAAAAATTTAATTTTTTTAAATTAATTTCAATTTTAAATTTTTTATAAAAAATCACAACCTTGACAAATTTCAAAATATATAACATTCGGCACGTAAAATTATTTACTTTCATTTCTTTACTTCAGTCCGTTGAATACTGTGGCAAAGCCAACGAAGTAAAGTAAATTTAAGCCCAATGCATACCTGCAAAACAAAAAAATATTCAAAATATGATAAAACTTCAGCTTGGACCATAACTCGAAAATATCTCAAATTGGTAAAAGACTTATTAAAATTAAAATCTTTAGATAATCCTTAATTTAAACTCAGTACTATTCAATATACCAAAAATCATAAAATTAAAAAAAAAAAAATCAAAAAAAATTTTTATTTTCATTTCTTCTCAATATAATGGTACCTATTATGAACTTTTGCGAATTTCGGTTTTTAAAATTTATACCACATTTTTTTATACTCCTAAAAAATTCATACCAACAAAAACAAATTTTTTTTTGTTTTTTTTAAAGTAAAAATTTTAGATGAAATAAAGTCCTAGATTTCTATTTTTTTTCATCTAAAATTAATTCAATACCACATGAAGCAGTTAGAATATCTTTTCTCGAAAGTAAAAATTTTTCATTGAAATGTATCTACGAGTATACTCGTATAATATAATATGTCCCACATAATTTTTTACTTATTATCAAGTTTGGGTTTTCATTGGTGATGCCAATGAAGCGTATACAAAAAATATAAGAAAAAAAGTCATTTTTCCCGTGGCGTATTAGAAAAAAAAAACAAAAAAAAAAAACCTTGAAAAAGTAAAAAATAATTCTCCAGAATATTTTCCTACAAAAAAAAAATGGGTACAATTTCAAAGAATATTTCCTTTTGAAATTAACCTAATTAAAAGTAATTTACCTTTCCGTTTGTTTCACAACGAAATTATTATTTAATTTTAATACGAACACTTTATTACATAGCCTTGGGTTATCGTTAAAAACAAACCATGTTAAAAAAAGAAAAATTTCTTTTTTTTCGACAAAATTTACAATATAATTGGAAAATATATATGTATTATAAAATCTAAAATAGAAAATTAATTCTCAAGTAAATAAAATGTATACAAAAAAAAAAAAATTGTGATGTACCCTATATGTAAAAATATCAAAAGAAATTTTTTGAACAAAATTTTTAATAATTTATTTTCTAGATTTTTACTTTTAACTCCCTAACCTAAACATTCTTGTAATATTATTCTCTGTTTTCTTCAAATCAGGCTAAGCTTCAGGATTCATCAAGGATTTAATTCCTTCTTTAAGTTTCAAGTTATTTGTATCCGATCCTATGTATCCGTAAATATTTGGTACAAAATATTTTATTATGAAATACTATTAAAAATCTTTTTTTAATTATATTTTTCAAAAACAAGACATGATTGCCAATCGATTACAGATTCAAGTCTTAGTAACATACAATAGACTA
Source organism: Poecilobothrus nobilitatus (assembly GCA_947095535.1). Taxonomy (NCBI): domain Eukaryota; kingdom Metazoa; phylum Arthropoda; class Insecta; order Diptera; family Dolichopodidae; genus Poecilobothrus; species Poecilobothrus nobilitatus. The sequence goes on along the minus strand of OX352773.1, from coordinate 220,463,707 downwards.
TTATTAACTTAATTTTTCTTTTTTATTTTTAATTTTTCGTATAAAGATAGCCCAAGGTTATAATAAATTTGTCATTACGTTCGTGACATCTTAAAACAAACGAGATAAATGTGAAAATGAATACATATTCTTGTACAGGATCGAATTCTGTCCGTCTGTTCGTCCGTCAACACGATAACTTAAGTTAAGATTCTGAAATTTTCTCCATTTCAACTTTGAAAAATTCTTCATTTTGCTATTAAAATTAAATAAGTTTTACCACCGGCTTCGAGTAGCTTCCATACAACTTCTTTTTTTTATATGTAAATAACTTAGCGTCTGTTGAAATTAGAAATTTTATGTTAAGTTAAGTATTATGACAACAACGTCTTCAAAATTTTATTTGTCTAACACAACTGGTTTCCATAGCAGTAAATTTATTTTTATTTATTTATTATTATTTTAATATAACATTATATAAATGTATTTTTATTTTCATATTTTATAATTTTCTTTGCTTTTAATATGTTAACCCCTCTTTCAATTAAAAAAAACTGTTGGTGATGAGGAGTGTAAATTTGGATTGTTTTCTTATTAATTATTATACTTTTTAGCTGATTTTTTTTTTTTTTTGTGCATTTCCCTGCCATATAAATCTAACAAGGAAATTACACAGCCTTTCCTGTTCAAGCGTGGCTGTACATGTCGAGGAAGTACTCTTATGACGTGTGTGGGATTCGAACCGACACTCCCTCGATGTTTATAGCGTATTTTACACGCTCTTACCCACTAGGCCACTGAGCTGATTATTTACCCCTAATTATAATTATGTACTGAATTATTTTTTTGACTTTGTTAGTTGGAAGTTTCGTGTTGACATTTATTCTTTTTATATTAGGATTGACGAGCTTGCATGATTACCTATATAAATATATTATACTTATTTCAATTGCAGTGTGTGTTTAAGAAAATTGTGGTAACTTAATTGCGATAAATTTCCGAGCTTTTATTTTAAATTTTTTGATTTTTGATCTGCATTTAATACCACTCGGTACCTAGTTGATTAAAAATCCGAATTGCTGATGAAAGTATACTATCTTTGTGTTTTTGAGTTCTACTCGCTGGTACTTTTAATACTTCACCGTATCTTGTTTGTATGTTGGAGATCATAACTCCGTTTTCCAAGTTTATACTTGATTTAGTTCATTTAGTTCAAGAATTTGGACATCTGGAATTTTCTAAAAGATAAACAAGTTTCATGACCAAAACCTGTGTGAAATTTAATTGGTGGCATAGCAAATCGAATAACTGTCATATCCTTAACCAGAAACCTCAGAAATTTTCGAAAAGATCATCATGCAATAAGTTTTATAAAATTTAACTGGTTCGAGTTACGAGTTCATGTAGCTGTCATATCTTAGCACTTAATTAAGTTAGGTATTTGAAATTTTGTAAAAGATGATTAATTCTGAATTATTTGAACGAATAAAATTTGTTTTTTTTTTTCTTAATTTAACTCAATATTGTTTCGTTAAAAAAAAAATATATAGATATATAAGCCAAGTTAAAGCTTAATTTCTTTGTTAATTTGTATAAAACCTTTACACATTTAACGCCTGTCTTATACAAGACTTATCTGCGTGAGAGAAGAATATTATCATGGGTCAAATGTTATTGTTTTATCTTACTAACATTTAAATTAATTTTTAAAATTTTTATATTAGTTTTTTCTGTGTTATTTTTAAATTTATTAAATATAAGAATTATTTGTATTTTAAAAATTTTTGTATTTTAAGATATTGATAAAAAATTAAGTTTATTAAAAAATCAATAGTACATTTTGTTATTTAAGATAAAAACTTAACCTATCCTAACCTACCTAAAATACTTACACTAGTTAAAACAAATTTGATAATTATACTTAATTCTGTTTCTGACTATTCTCCAACCACCAATAATCTTTATTTACAAATTCATCTCTGTAAAATATTGACATGTCATATTTCAAGTATATTCCGTTTATATTGCCCGAGTTATATTCTATGGTTTTGCATGTTGTCAGTTTACTATAGTGATAATAGAGGGCCATGATTGATGAATGATGCAGTGCTCAGATGCAGCTATAAAGTCCGTGACCAAAGTCTTTTCAATTTACTCCTAATTGTGGTAAAATATATGTGATATCAAACCATTTTCAGGAGTGTTTTGTGCTCTATCATAATGGTTTCAAATCAATATTAACAAAAAATTGTCGATTCTATCGATGTTAGCTTCCTTGTACAAGAATTTATTGAAATAGTAATACTTGTAGTCGGATTCGGACTTTCTGCAATTATTCATACAGACTCTTATGCACTTTCTTTCGAAATTTCTTAGATTTTCCATTAAACTTGCACTTATGTTGTACCATATGGGTGCACCATATGCAAGTGTTGGCCTAATTAATATTTAATAGCATATTATTTTAACTCTGTTACTCACGTTATTGTTGTAAATTTTTTTTATTATTGTTGTATTTTTTTTGCCATCATTAAAGTTTTGTTGCCTTTAGAAATTGTATATTTTATATGCTCAGATTAGTTCAAATTACGATGTAGAAAAACTCCGAGATATTTAACAACTTTTTTGTTAGCTAGAGGTGTAATTAGTTGGACATTTAATACAAATATATTTCCAATTTCTTTTTATATCTGAACTTGTTTTGTCAATAATTAATTACGAATTAGTACGGTTTCAGATTTGTTCTGAAAAATAGTACAATACCATAAAAATTTAATAAGTTTCTTTGAATTATTTGCATACTTTTAGGTATACTCTATGGTTTATTTTTTTTTTTATTAATTTTTCTACACTAAAGCATATTTTTTTTATTTGCATAAATGTGTTTTCTGTAAATATAAAACTATCTATATAAGAAAATCTTTCTCTTAAATTTTTTAAAAATTAAATTAGAAATAATGATTTTTATTTGATTGTAAAAATATAAAAAACGAAAAATCCAAAAAAAATTCTTAAAAGAAAATTTATATTAAAAATATTTATTCATTGGAAATTTATAAAAAAAAAAAAAAATTCTATATATGTAATACGTATTATGCCGATATATCAATATAATAAATATATACATATATAAAACTTTAAAAAAAAAAAATTATTTTAATATAATTTTGTAAAATATTCATATATTTCCCATTCAATGTGTATATTAACCCTTGAGGCTTTTATATGAAAATTAAATTATTAAAAGATTATAATTCAAAGAATTTTTTTGTTTTTTTTTTTTTATTGATTTTATATAAGAACCAAAATCAGTTTTATTTTATTTTATACCACTCATTTTTAAGGCATAGACAAACAAAAAAAAAATTTTAAATAAAAATTTACTCGAGAATATTTTTAAAAAAAAAAGCAACAACAAAAAGGTAAGCAATTAAAAAAGATCTATGAATAATCTATAAAGGATGTTACATTAAATTTTATTTTTCTCAAAAAAAAAAAAAACAAAAACACTGAATAAATTTAATTAAAAAACAAAATTTAAATTAAAATATATGTATGTATCCAATTAAAATTAATAAATTACTTTCAAAAACTAAATTTTATTATAATAATATATTTATATTATATTTGTCCAGAAAAATGACATATAAGAAACGCATTCTAAAAGCATGAAAACTAGTGCTGAAATACGTTAAGTGAATAAATGGTATTTTGGAAGTGAAAAAGTTATATATCGAAAAATTTCTGATCTGAGTATTATAAAAATTCGGCTTGGATTGTAAAAATTTTTTAGTTTTTAATGAAATTTTAATTAAAATCATAAAACATACATTTTTTTTTTGTATATAAATTATCATCAACTTCCTAAAAAAAAGTTATCTTCAAAATTTTATTAAAATTAAATGTAACAATAACATAACATTAACAATAAGGTATAATTTAACATAACATTATAATCTTATAATATATCATAACAACAGTCAAAGCTAAAATTATAATATAAACGTTAACAAATTTTATAGTATTTAAATTTCTTTATTAGCTCCAGCTAAAACTAATTCCTCGAAATATTTATCAAAATGTTTTTTGAAAATGTGCTATGTAAAAAAATTACCCATAACAATAATGTAAAAGAAAAGCGAAATATTATTCCATATAAAAAATAGGAAATTTATTTTTAGAGTAATAAAAATCATATGTAAATAAGAAAAAATTAATAATAACAACTAACTGCAGTATTATAACACTAATTAGTATTTAAAAAACTTACCTCAATTTTTTTGTGAATGTTCATGCACTGAAAAAAAAGGTACCTCATAGTGATAAAAATATTTTGTAAAAGGAAGAAAAAAAATTTTATATGGGGAACAGAGAAAGTGTTAAAATCTCCCACTAAAAATTATGCCTCTTAGCCCTATATTCATATTCTACATATTGTTTTTTTTTTGTGTTTTGATTATGGAAGTGTCATTTTTTTTGAATGTATTGGTGTTTTTACTAGAAAAAAAATTAAACAGAAAGTTGTTGATGGCTAATTTGTAATAATAATGTAGTTCTTCATGATTCTTTCATAATATTTACTTATGATTTTTACATAACATTGATGATTTTTCAAGAATTTGAAGTTAATGTTTCTGATTCGTAAATATGAAGTACACCCTTCTGAAGGAAGTGTTGTATTCGCGTACGACCAAATGACTATATCCCAAATATAGTTGGTATTGCGCATATCATCCGTTTTGGTCTTTTGTAAATAAACCGTTATATCCGGCTATCTGTTGGGTATATATATATCTTTAATTCTGCTTTTAATTAAGGTAACGGTTTTTAAGAATATTTTAAAGTTTATTTAATGATGATAAGTGTTGCCGTTTTGGAGATATTGTAGTTTAAAGTTGAAATCTTTCTTTAAAATTCAAATATTTCAAAATTTAGTCAAGAAATCCTGTAAATATTTTTACATCATTGAAAAGCTCTCATTTTGTTTTTTGTAATTTATGCAGAATGTATGCACAGGTCGATATCTATAAAGGTTTAGAAGATATAAGCATTTATTAACAAAAAAATCGCTTTTTTTTACCCTTTTCTATATAAAACTAGGAATTTGCCTTTTACGAGGTAACAATTTCTTCTGAAGTATGGAGCATTTAATCTTTTCAGGACATAAAGGATTTTTAAAATTTATAAAAGTTATATATTAGACTGATTGATTGATGTTGTGCCTTTTACAAAGTAATGTAAGACAAATACTTTGTAAATTCAAGTTGTTGTTCTAGAAAATAAAATAATACACCTACACATATATATATGAAAAAAATTATGTTATTATATTTTCTTTTTTTTCAATTTTTCTTAAACTCACTGATTAACTAAATAAAAATTAAATTAAAATTTGAAACAAATACAAAAATAAATTCATTAATGAAAAAGAAAAATAAATTATATAAAATGTTATGAAATATGTGTATCTAGGCATGTGTATCCGAACAATATATTTTTCCAAAAATCGCCATTTATATATTCTATGTTTATATTTTCTATGTTTTTGTAATTCTAATTTCATATTTTGCTAGGAAGCTAAATAATTAATTTACTTATGATTTATTTCATAAGAATGCAGTTGAAATGCGCAGTCTACTGCTTTAGCTTTAGCAAAAATGTTTGAATTTTTTTCTTTGCAAGTAAGCCTACTGTCCGTTTCTCAACTTTAGGATATTTCCATTCCTTAAATTAACCTAGAATTATATTAACCTTTATTACCTATAATTAATTAATTTTACATTAATTTAAATAGTAATGGAATTATATTATAAATTAGTTTTTATTTTCTGTTATATCTTTATGTTTATCAATTATTTTTCTTTTCATTTAACTATTTTTGTTCTTTCTTATCAATACATAATACATAATATTATCTATGATATAATATATATATATATATATATATAAATTTAAATATGAGAATATAAATACATATCTACATACATATTACATATACATATCACATACATACAATTATTCAAGAAATAATTCATTATAACTCATTATGAATGATTCACTATAAAGAAAACGAGCCTTAAAAGAACCAATTAGTAATAATTGTACATATACTGATAGTAGGTACAAAAACGAACTTTTATGATTGCGAATTCTGTGAATTGAACTATTTATTGATTATCAATAACATATAAAATAATATATTTGCTTTTTATTTTCTTTTTTATTTGTTATTACTTATTACATTCTTTACCCAAATAAATTATTTATCTTATATTAGAAAATTCTAGAAAATGCTTATTTTAAATGTTGCGATTTTATGAATTTAAAAATAAACTTTTTAATAAAGAATAAAAGTTATTATTTTTTTTTTCATAACTGGCTATCCTACTACAAACCATTCCCGAATTAGTTTTAAAGGAATTGAGTGATGGAGTTAATCCAAAATGTAAATAAAAAAAAAAAATTACAAAAATTTTAATTAGTAACACAATAAAACATTGGGAATCTTAGTGGCCTAATGGCCACTATAAGAGCATATAAAATACACTGTAAGAACCAAGGAACTGTGGGTTCGAATCCCACAAACATCGTCAGAATAATCATCTCCTTATGTAAATATAGTAACCACAACTTGAAAAAAAAGGCTGGGTAATTATGATTACGAATTATGAATTACGTAATTACGAAATACGATTATTTAATAGAGTAGATAGAGAGAGATACGATTATTTAATATTATATAAAAAGATTTGAAATTTTTTTCAAAAAATAATCATCATAATAATCCCCGTCTCTTAACACTCAATGACATATATCAGAATAAAAAACAAGTAAAAATAACAGTAAGTCGATGCAACCGACTTATTTATACCCTACACCTAAAAAATTCAAATTAAATTAAAAATCCATAAGTTATTTTAGTTAGGTATTTAATACAAGCTAAAAAAAATAAATGCTGTTACAACCTTTGTACAAAATTTCAGGTTTCTATCTTTATTAAATTCGAAAATATGATTGTTAGGTCTTGGGAAGTGTGTGAAGGCACGCGGACCACCACCCCAATTCATCTCAAATTTTAGAGACATCAACAGGGTAGAACATTCTTATATCAAATTTCAAGTTTATATATTTATTAATTTCGAAGATATGCTTGTTTGGTCTTAGGAGTTGTGTGGCAGATACCCGAACAACCATTCTAATTCATCTTAAATTTTGGACAAATCAGGGATTCAGGAAACAACACCCTAGTACCAAATTTGAAGTTTCTGTCTTTATTAATTTCGAAGATATGCTTGTTCGGTTTTGGGAGTTGTATGGGAGGTACTCGAACGACCACTCCAATTCATCTCAAATTTTAGACAAATCAGGGATTTAGGAAACAGCACCCTCGTATCAAATTTGAAGTTGCTATCTTTATTAATTTCGAAGATATGCATGTTCTGTTTTGGGAGTTGTATGGGAGGTACCCGAACAACCACTCCAATTCATCTAAAATTTTGGGGATATCAGGGATTCAGAAAAACACACCCTCGTACCAAATTTTAAGTTTCTATCTTTATTAATTTCGAAAATATGCGTATTAGGTTTTGGGAGTTGTATGGGAGGTACTCGAACTCATGGTCCGATTTCGCCCATTTACAATCTCCGCCTTACCTTAGTCATTGTTAACCTACAGTATAAATTTCATCAAGATAGCATCATTATTTTTTGAGTTATCGTGCGTACGGACGGACGGACATCGCTAAATCGACTCAGGCGGTGATCCTGATTCAAAATATATATACATGTCTATACCTAACTCGCTTTCTTTTGGTGGTTACAAACACCATACCAAAGTTAATATACCCTATACTTAAAAATACTTTAAAATTCTCTTAAAATAAACATCATCCACTGCAATTATATTAACGAATTAAATTTAAACATTTTATTATTATACTTGAAAATAATCCGCCTTAAATTAATTGCCATTTTCAAGTACCATAAATCGTAAAAATTAAAAAACGCAAATAATTGACAGATTTCTGGGAAGTCAAAATAAAAGTAAAAAAATAATTCAAATAATTCAATACTTATGAAATAATTCTGGAAAGTTTATCAAAATTATATTACAATCAGAAACAAAAAAAAAAACAATTTATAGAATTTTAAAAGTTTCGCAATAATTTTCAAAGTAATTAATTAAAAATTTGTTTATAATTTAAAATATATTAATTGAATTATTATTTATCTTTAGGTTCAAAAATTTATTCTAATTTTAAGCAAAAAATATTTTAGAATTATAAAAATTCAAAATGATTAAAATTATTTACGAAGAAATTATGTAGTATCTACAGCATTTTTAAATTTATATTTTAAACAATTTCAAATGAAATTAAAAAAAAAAATGAAAAACCGAAGAATTTATAACAAGTTTTTTTTAACATGTCTAACATATAAAGAAAGGTTTCACAAAATGGTTTCCCAAAATTCGCCATATTGCATTATAAATGCAAAATAAAATTTGTTATTATTTTTAAAATTTATGCACTATAATACATAAATAAAAAAATATTTTTGTCTGGAAAAGATAGACATTTTCTTTGTCTAGAAAAGATAGACAGACAATACATACAATTTGATTCAAAAACAAAGCGGATAATCAAAATATGCTTTGGTTGTCACTAATTTTTAATATTCAATTTTAACCTTGCATTGGATAATGTCAGCTTCACTTTCTTTAGGTTTCAAAAATAATCGAAAAGATGATTGAAATATAAATGATTAAACTAAACAAGATAAAAACTCCATACATTAAATGCTTAGAACGCGTTTATATAATGTACTATTAACCTACTTTAATGATCACCATAGGGAAAAAATCAAGATCAATTAGACTTATCCAGCAAAGATATACGTAAAAAATACGAGTGGAAAGAAAATGGAAGATATCAATTCGCGGCATTAAGAGACATTAAAAACTAGTGATAAAAAAAAGAATATAAATTATTTGATTTAATGAGAAAAATTTCAATACAACAAATTGCACAATACAAACTAAGCAGTAAATCTTCAAGTACCATCCATTTTATAAATAATTAGTTTACTTAAAACTGAAAAAAAATGGAAATGGCTATAAATTGTTTTTTGTTTTTTTGTAGAAATTTCAATTAATTTATTTTTATTTACATTCTGACTAATGGTGTAGTGATCCAAACTTTCAATCGGAAGATCCAGGGTGCAAACTCTCTTCAAATGATATAAAAAAAAATAAGTAGTATTTCTATATTGAAATAATGTACTTATATCAAATAATATTATATCAATAATATACTAATATTAATAATCATAACTGCTACAGTGGAGCTGGCCTTTAGGTACTTTATGCAGGAAGGGGTTATATACTACAGCATATTGTAACTGTTGATGATATCATCACCGACAGGAAAATAGCAATAATAATTGGTGAATTCAATGTTCTCTTCAGTAGGCCTACACCCAAATTCAACTTTTATGCCTTCCTGTCTTCTTATTCTATCCTATCCCTACTTCTAAATCCCTACTTCAAAAATATTGCTTTAGCACGTATGGGTTTCGGTATAATTCGGTATAATGGACCGGCTAAAGAGAGAGGTGAATTTAGTCAGTAAGAATCTGATACTACCAAAGGAGTATTCTTGGTGCTTTTGGAAGATTCGCACCTCCCTTAGCAAAAAACACAAAAGAAAAAAAAATATAATTGAAAGAAAATTTATTTACAAACATCAATCATATGTAAATAATTAACTGGATTTCATCATATTGAAATTATACAACTACAAATACAAATACAACGAAAATTTTGGTTTTGAAGATAACCGGACCTTTAATACTAAAAACCAATATATGTCAATAGTATTTCGTACGGTCACCTTAAAATATATATCACTATCCCTTCATCTCGTCCTTCAAGGCCGAAAAGAACATTTAATAACATTGTTGCCTATTTCAGTTTTTTTTTATATATAACCCGTTATATCTTTAACCGTTTTAGTCTGTTTAATATATATATATATATACATTTAATCTTTAATAGGGTAATGATCAAAGAATTATTTTAACGTCAATTTAGTAAAGATAGGTATTGCCGTTGTGGAGATATAAAGGTTAAAAGTTAAAAATTTTGACTAAATTTTTGATTAAATTTTTCTTTCTTTCTCTCTTTCAAAAACATGATATTGCAAAATTTCGCCAAAAAAAATTCTCCAATAATTGTACCTCATTGAAAAGGTCCATTTCCACTCTAAAAATCTTCTCAATTTTTCTCTAATATGATATGATAATACATAAATATTCTGGATAAAGGAGAAACTGTAATTTTGATTCCAACTCTAAAAACTTAAAAATCAAGCAGAGATCTTCTTTTAACACAGGGTTTTTTGTTCATAGGGTATTTTATATAGGCTCTCTTAATTGTTGTTGAGGATTGTCATACATTTTTGAAATTGAAAAAAGCGTCTTTTACCCTAGAGAATTTTAAAAGAAAGTAAGGTTAGTAGAGTATACAGCTTAACCGTAAGGTTAGTAGAGTATACAGTTCTAACAATCATATATTTAATTTATAGTTTTTTAATGACTAACAGTCCTGGCTTATAAATTCTCTAAACTTTTTAAAGAAAAAAAGTTTCCTTTCTTATAATTCCTTAAATTAATCTTTCACTAAAAACATACTTTCATCTTTTGTTGTCTAAAATATTCAATTTATGGGTAAAACTATTTAAAGAAATAGTTTTTTAGTAAAAAACAGATCTTAATATTTCGTTTTATAATTTAAACAGTCATATAACAATTGGAATTTTTGCGTAATTTTTCGAATATTTTCAAACCACAAGTTTATATAAATATTTTCTTATAATTTCATTGTTCGATCAAAATAATATCATTTATTTGTTTGTTAATACCTTATAAAGCTAATTTTACTTGCTGCTATAACAAACACAATATCATTTCCATTGTTTTATATAAATGTTACACAAAAGTTATACTCTTATACTCAGATACTGAAGTATAGTCGTATATAAATGTACTACATAATCGTGTATTCATATTATATAATATGTAAATATGAACTTTCTTATTGAATCATTTTATTTATTTTATCTATACATATATGTATTTAGAAAGTCTAGTAGCCTAAACATAAAAAATGTTGTTTTAATATAGATAAAAAAAATTACTCAATTCTTAAAAAACTATGAATAATTTCAATTAGATAAGAACTGATGTCTGTCCAAACTGATGTCTCTCCAAACTGATGTGTGCTCAAAAAACCCAATACATATAACTATAAATTGAAATCATGGAGAGAATTTTCTCGATTTAATGAAAATTTAACAAATAATAGTGTCTATTGTACTTACATATATTGCACTTAGAAAACGGCTACATGAAAAAAGTTCCCAAAATCAAAAACAAAAATCCTTAAAATTTGTATGAGATTTTTTTCGTTTATTTTGGGGACTTTTTGCTTAAAAAAGTCCCCAAAAAAATGTACAATATTATAATGAAAAAAAATCCTCAATCAGTTGAGTACAAAATCCCAAAAAAAAATCTCTATTCACATACTCGTTTATAATAATATGCACTTCAATATTTCGTATAAACTCTCATAATATATTTAAATATTCTGGAAAAGGGAGCAATCCTGATTTTGAATCCACCTCAAAATCAATAATAATATTATGTGAAAGCTGGCTTTAAAATTTGCCATTTCTCTATGAAAATATTATATTAGATAGAAAAATAGAAAGCTAAGCATTTTCCTTAGCTATTTAAATTTGTATAAAATTTTACCTAAAACTAAAAACGATAAAAGTTCCCAAAATTTGTATAAAAGTTTGGAGACTTTTAGTATATGTCAAATGGGGGATTTTTTTCGATTATTTTGGAGACTTTTGTTTTTTTTTTAATGCATTTCTCTGCAACATAAATGTGGACAGGAAATTACACAGCCTTTCCTGTTCAGGCGTGGCTGTAAATGTCGTAAGGGGGAATAACTCTCACGAGGTGTGTGTGATTCGAAACCAAACTTCCCCGGTGTTTACAGCGTATTTTATACGCTCTTACGCACTGGTCACCGAGGCCCCTGATTTTGGAGACTTTTATAAAAATTGTTTTTTAGGGACTGTGTTCGTTTTTATTTTGGGAACTTTTTTCTTTGAGAGCTAGTTTCGCAAAGCTTTAGAAAACTATAAATGCATAAGAGCGCTTCAATATTTTAATCGTCTTAAATAAATTATGAATTATTTTAATACCTTTTGGGTTGAATTAATTAAATTCAGTTTATTAAAACTTAAAAGAAGTGAAGCTATGGTGTTTTTTTGTTAAATTTTTAATTCAATTTAATTTAAAAGAAAACAACTCTTCTAAGGAAAACTACATAATAGAGGAACGGAACAAACATGATTCCTTTATAAGTGTATGTGTTTCTTCTCCTTCAAATTGCTTCGATTAATCTGGGACCATAAATAGACTATAAATGAATAGAAAATTGGTTTGGAATATGTTATTAATAATTATATTCTACTTAACTGACATACGATTTAAATTAAATGAGTAGGTATAGTCGGTTTTTTTTTTTGCTTAATTGTTGTAAGCTGTATGTGTAGCAGTTTTCACATAGTTCCATTTACATATGCCACATCATATAGCAAATTTTTTAAGGATGTCAATTATCTAAATTAATTAATTTAATATATACATAATAAAAGACAATCTCAAAAGTAAGTATAATTTATTGGTAAAGTAATTAATAGTTGACAGTTAACTTTATAAAAAATATCGAAATATCTATATACATATATTAAACAGTCATCTAGAATCTAGATAATACATATTATGTAAATATAAAAAATAATAAAAATATAAAAAATCTATTACTGGTATTTAAAAAGAAAATCAAACCAATTTTTCATGGCTGTACCTAACAATAAGGTATATATTATAACAAATTGTATAGTATATGATCCTAATAAATATAATAATTTGCTTAAATAACAATACACTTGTAGATTATATTAATAAAGTTTTGATGTCCAGTTTTGATGTCAATCAATCACACAAAACTTAATAAACAAGATAAAATAAAAGAGTTATTATTAAACAAGGTTAAAATTTAAAAGAAAATTGTGGTAGCATTTTTTTAAAACGTGAAAAGTGAAAAAACCAGAAAGTATTTTTTTTTTTTTTCAAAGTTTCAAAGTTTTTTGTATATGTTTTTTCAAAAGATATCATATATTTTTTTGATTTTGTGAAGATAACGGGACCCTTCGTAAGTCAAAATCAATATATACTAACGGTACTTCGTAACGTCATCTTTTAAAAAACAAATATCACTCTAGTTGAATTTCATCTTTTAAGAACAAAAAGAAAATTTAAAAATATGATTTCCCATTTCAAAGTTTTTATATAAACCGTTATATATTTAAGTTTATATTTAAGTTTAAGTTCTATTGTATATATGTATTTTAGAAATAAGTGCTTGTACCTTCTAAAATATAAAAGATAGCTTTCAAGCGTGTATGGATAATTTTTAGTATTAAAAGAAACTTTTTCAACTAAGTAGAATTAATGGGCATGTTTCTCCTTCAATCTCCTTCAAAATCTCCTTGTCATACTTGAACAATTATAATTTGTTTAAGTTGAAAAATTATGATAATTTTAATGTTTTTTTCGAATAACTGTAATTTTTTTCATAAAAAACCATTATTAATGTACACATTTTATTTAATTTCAAAATTTTTAACTTTTCAGCTTTATTTTATGTCATCACATTTATTTGATATCTTTTACCGTTTTTGAAATAATTTAATATAATCTTATCACTTCCACCACCTCCTGCTCTATGTAAAAGTTATCGGCAGGATATCCATTTATAAAAAACATATATATTAAATTTAAAATATAAGTAAGGAGAAATATGTGAATCTCCTTTTAAATTAATGGAAAATTTCATTAAAATTTAAAACAGAGGAACTAACATTCTACTTACTTTTGTGAGAGATGAAATCTCAAAGGGACATCTGCTGTTACTGCAGTCAACCGCTACAATTAACGTTTATCCTTCTTCAAGATGAGTTTAATTTAAATAGTAAAAAATTAAATAGGTAAATGAGATAAAATATCATAAATAAAATTTCAGATTGAAACAATAAAGTGACAGAGTTAATATAAGAAAACAACACTAAATAGTTAGATTTAATAAGACCAAATTCAACGAATAGTATATATATATATATAGAAAATACTTCTTCCCATAATCTGAAAATAAATTTTTAAAATAATACTACAAACAAATCATTGAATTCTTTAAAATAACTTAACCTGAAACCCTTTAAAATAGTAAATTTTGAAATATTCTTATAGGAAATCTAAATCACTGCTAAAAAAAAAAAACAAAAATTATAAAAATATTTGAAAATAAAATCCTTATTTTATAATTTTTCTCTACAAAATAACAAAACAATAAGGAAATAAAAAAACTTAAACAGCCAACAAAAATAAAGGTTAAATATAGATTTTTTAAATCTTAAATTGAATAAAATTCATACAAAAAATTAATTTTATTTCCCATGATAAATCAATGACAAATTTTTGTTGTTCTGAACTGTTCCGTGCAAGTACCTACATACATAATATTATGTTGAATGTTAAAAACCCGTAAGTCTTTTTTTTTCGTATTTAGTTTAAAGTTTAAAAAATATTGTATAAATCAGACCAATGACTACATAGGAATATGTAGGTAGGTAAAGTAGTGACCTTTACGATGATGCGCCATTTTGATTCCACTGCACTCAAGTGACCTATGTTTTGTAGTTGTTAGCGATTTTATATCTAACCCGACGAATTCATATACGAAATCAATTCTTTGATTTTGTGTTTGGATAGTTCGCTAAGATTGTGGTAGAACGGTTTGCCGAGTAAGAGGATTCAGGCTCCAATTAAAGTCGGACATTTGCAAAGAAAGTGCTCAAAGTGTTCACTTTTGTTTGCTTCTTTACAAATTCTGTAGGAGGTGTTTTAAACAATTCCCAGTTTCGCTGCATGTGTGCCTATTGTCCAGTGTTCTGACATGATTGCCACTAACCTGGCGATATCCATGCATGATTTGGATATCACTTCATTTGATCTCCTTTTGTTTTAGGTGGGTCACAACGTTCTAGTTATGGTACAATTATTTAAATTGCTCCACCTCTGTTGCGGTTTCGCTATATATAAAGAGAACCCACATTTTTTTGCAGCGCTTATTGGACAACTGACTCTTTCAGGAGAGTTTATGTTCAGAGTAACTCCTTTCTTTGCTAGTTTTTTTGCTTTTTCTTTGCTTTTTCGTTGCCTTCAATATTGCTTTGCAGTGGCACGCACACAAAGGTTATGCTTAGATTTTGGCTTATTGAGGAAAGTTCCTCTTGACACTGCCCATTTCTTTAAAACTTTTAAAAACTTTTAAAAATGTAAAAAATAGACAAAAAATTGTCCGCTTTTCATATTTCACAATTGAATTTAATTATCCAAAGTCGTTTGTGATATCATTAAACACTTGTATAAAGTACAAGCTTTTAAGTAGGTTAATTAAATAAACTGAATAACACCATCCGCATGATACTCCCCTATATATAAAAATACCTGTACTTTTTCTGTCGTATACCTACATAATATTCTTTTTCATCAAATTTTTTATAGTTTTTTTTTTTTTTTAAATTAACTTAATTCGGACACCGATTTTTCATTTTGTCTTAATAATTTTTTTTCGTTAAAAACTTTCGAAAATCTGATTTAAAAGAATGTTAACACAAAATAAGAGAATCCATAAAATGAACCCATTTGCAATTTTTAACAATATGACAACTAAAAATAAAAAACAAAGAAAACATCAACAAAAAAAAAAAAATATTAAAATATATTCTAAAAATTAAAAAGATAATAATTGAAAAATTTTTATTAATAAAAATTTCCAATTGTAAGTAGAAAAACAGAAATCAGAGAAAATTCTTTACTTATTTTGTCGTTTATTACTTACATATGTTATGTACCTTACCTACATATTTTAATTAATTAGTTACAAATCACGTCTAAATAAACCATAGCAACACAAAAAATAATATGACAACAAAAAAATTATACTTTTTATAAATTTCTTGTATTACCACCTAGCACATATTTTAATTTTTAAGATACAATAATGAATTATTTGTTGGTGTATTTGTCAGTTCTTTTCAATTTTGATTCATTCACATATAATTTTTATTTATAAATAAAAATAAAGAAAAATAAAAATAAAATAACGCACGTCATTTTCTTCTTTTCTTTTCATTCTTTTTTTTTTCTATTATTATTTTCATTAAAAAAAAAAAAAAACAAAACAAATAAACAAAAATATAATATTCAATATAAAAACTAACCTATGGTAATTTTTCATTTACTTAATCTTAAAAGCACCCGTACTTGTTACAATCATTAGGTATTATATTTAAATAAAATATTAAAAATAAATCATCTTTACTGAAAATAAGTATACTAAAAGCTTTTCTAAAACTTCGAAAAATTTATTTTACAATACACATACATACAACAATACAATATAATATATAATACATGCATGCAAATACTATTCTCAATTCCAAATTTTCATTATATTTTATTGTTATCCCTATTCCCTTTTCCCCTTTTATTTTAGGACAATTCCAATAAATTCTTTTTAATCAATTTTCAAATTTAATTTATTGTGTTCAGTATTCACTAATTTATTCGTTCACTTCAAATTTGTTTCTTCTTATTTATTTCTCTCTGTTTTAAATTTTTTATTAGTTTCAATTTTTTTTTTTTTGTTTCCTCTTTAAATAGTTTCTCTCTTAAACAAAATAACATATTGATTTAATATATAATAATAATATATGTATAATGTATATATAAATTGTGATTTGCAAACCATTAAAAATTTAATGGAATCGTTGACTTTTAGGTATTCAATCAATATCTAACATTTTATCTCTCTTTTTCTCCAACAACTTTCTCAACTTAACTATGTCTCTGCAGTTTTCATTTCCTTTCCTTTGCATTACTTCTATTGTACTGTTGTAGTATTTGTTCCCACTTAAGCAGATTCGGAGTCAGAATTCGACAATTCAATTTAATCACTCATCTCTTCAATTTAAATTACTTTTTTTCTTTCTGATTCCATTTCCAAATATGAAAAACAAAAAAAACAATATTTTTTCGTTTTTTTGGAAACAAAATCAAATTGAAACAAATAAATATATACATATGCAGAGTATACAGAATATTTAAAAACCAAAACATGTGAAAATTCCAATGAAAATCAGCAGGTGTGTTATAAAATTCATCATAACAATAATTTATATGAACGTAAGTATGTGTTTAAATATATAAAAGATAATAATAATTATATACATATTTTTAAACGGAGGGATAGTGATACACATAATAATGAAACATAACAAAGAATGAAACAGAAAAAACAAAATTCAGACTAAACGGTTTTTCTCAACCTATATTCCATATAAAAGTATAGGTATATCTGAAAACATAGTATCGTACAAATACATATTCTTGCGAATTTTTGCTTTTATATTTGAATGTGTGTATGTATTTTTTATATGTATATTGCGTAGATTTCGCAACAACATTATATTATTATTGTATAAAGCACAAGCAATTTCAAAAATAAAAATTTGTTTCATTTCCATATAAAACAAAAATATATTATCAATGTATTAATTTAATTTTTATTTTTTTTTATTTTGTTATTATGTATTTTATTTTACATTATTTTACTTTACTTTCGCTTACTTCTTTCTCATCTTTTCCTATTTTATATCTCAATTAATTGTATTTTTCAAATTCACACATGATAAAATTACAGTGAATTGGGTGTACCGGTGTACGTAACGTTAAACATATACGGTTATACTGTAAAAAAAAAAAAATAATGAAATGAAATGAAACGAAATGAAATTGAATAGAATACTGATTGAACTGAAATGAATTGAATTGTACAGTTAAAATAAAAATTAAAATTCAGTTTGTTTTGAGACGTTCAATGAAAAAGGTTTGGTACTACGGAAATTTTAAAATTTTCATAAAATCAACGTGAAAATTCTTAGAAAATTTAATTGACTCATCTTAATTTTTACGTGAAATTTTAATTTGTTGTTATTGTAATACTTGAAAGTTGAAGTATTTTTATTGTTCAATATGAGAAAATAATTTAAAAAAAAAAAAGTGGAAAGAAAAAACTCAAACAAAAATTACAGTGAATTCTAATTATAAAATAATTTCCACTGGATACGATGCTAAATTAAATTTATTATTTGGAAATTCAGTAAATAAAAATAAAAGATATTACAATTTAATTGAAAAAAAAAATGTGAATTTTAAAAACGTAAAAAAAAAAAATTTTTTTTAATACCTAATATTAAATTCTATTTTTTTATTTAAAATTAAAATAAAAAAAATATTCATATTAAAATAAATTAAAAAAGAAAAATATTTTGTTTTAAAAAAAAAGAAATAAAAAAAATAATCAAATAAAAATGTCTTTAAATTTAAATAATTCAAAAAATAATAATAATATTAATTTAAGTAATATATTAATAAAATATAAAAATAATATAAATATAAATAAATTAAAAATGAATAAAAATAGTTATAAATCTTTAAATATTCATAATAAAAATAATACTAATAAAATATATAATATAAGTAAAAATAATAATAATAATAATATAAAAATAAATTTATATAATATAAGATTATTAATGTTTATTGGATTTTATATAACAATATTACAAAATTTACAATATGTTGAATCAATAAATTATTGCTCATCAAATCATTATAAAAATTTAATAAATTCTGATCATATGCAATTTACCAAAGAAGTTATTAGTCGTGAATATGCATTATTAGATAATATGAATGGATTACATTGTTGTGCAAAAGGATACAGAAGTATTGAATGGTATGTTTAAAAAAAAACAAAAATTACCTTATTTACATAATTATATTATTTTTATTATAATAATGTATCTATAAAATGACATATGTCAAAATGTCACTGAATATTTTATAATTTCAAATATATGTAGGTATATATTCAGTTAAACAAATATGTACCTATGATCTGTTTATTTAATTAAAGTTTACGTGATGTAAACGATCAAGTTAAAAAATCGCTTAAGGTGATTGATGACTAGATAATTCACCCTAAGTATATTAACACAAAATTTCAGAAATTTAAAATTAGGAAAGTTTTTTAATTTATTTTGTTCGAAATACAATATAAAGTACAATTAAAGTTTCATCAAAGAGTTACATCTTATAAATTATCATTTATCATTATTCGACTTTTCTTCAATGAGAAATCAATAAAATCATGATTTTATATTTGTTCTAAACTCCGAGAAAAAAGACTCTTTCATCTAATCCATATTTGTTAGGATTTTGGAATAAAAATTCATAGTAAATAGGTACATAAATATTATATTCTTAAGTTTAAAAAATTATAAATAATATACGTATATGTATGTATTTATTGGAGAAAATAAATATAAATATGTACATACATACACATATATATACGTACCTAAATTTTGAAATTATTTATTTAAAGTCTGTTCAATTCTTGTCTGTTGATTTGTCTTGTCGCTATCACAACATCAAATAATTATTATATTTTATATATATTTTTTATATATAATAAATAATAATTATATTATAGAATTATATATGGATGTGGAAAAATTTAATATAATTCGATCACATTAGTTATGAAAATATACTTACATATATATGTATATATAATCTCATAAATATTTCATATAATAAAATTTTTAATTTTATTCTTACTTTTGAAAAATACATAATACCATAAAGAAACTATATACTTATATATAACTATATAGTTTCTTTATGATAATACATACATACCTACAAATATATTTACAAATCTTATTTACTTACATATTTATGATTATACCTCTTCTGTGAACTGAATTTTATGTAAATATTTACTGTGAATTTCCTAAACTTCCCAAAAACCCACCATAAGTTATATTTAACTCCCTTATTTTCAGCTTTAGGATGTTTTTTTTTTTTTTGAATTTGAAGAATAGGAAAATGTTATAACGAAAGAGTACAGTTTAATTTAAATTATAAAATATATTTAAGTAAAAAGTCCTCAGTGGATATCATATACATAGATATTAGGTACATGCATAGGTATTAGGTACATATAGTAAGTAACTATACAGGCAATCACCAATCTAGGATTAAATATATTTATTAAAAATGATTAAAAAATTAGATTAAAATGTAAAACAGATTTTGATATTCTTAGATTTGAGTTAAAAAATAATCGATTACCAGGTAGGATACAAAATACAAATACAAATAATCCTTTAAGGATAGTAAATATTCAGGTTATAGGCTCAGCTCAAAATATTTAATTTTATATGGGGTTTTATGTCAAAATTTTTCTCGGAAAAAACTTTTTAATACATATTTTTACAATTTTTTCTCAAGTAGTACGCAGCTTATTAGTTAGCGAAGAAAAATATATAGTTCAAGACACAAACGGTAAAAAAATTTTAATTTTTCTCATATCTGTCAAAATATATAATATGTCGTATTTTGAATTTCTTTTTTTTTTTTTATTGTAAAAATTATTTATTTACCTTTTTAGAATTAAATTTTATTTCAAATTATTGGTTATGGTAATTAAAACAAAAAAAAAAAAATTTCTATCTGTAAAGTTTTTCTTCAAACTATCAAAATTTTATATAGGTACATACCTACCCGAAAAATTTTCATATTTTTCATCTTTTTTTCTTTGAGCTGAGATATAACCTGAATACTATGCTTTAAAATAATAAAAAAAAAAAATCTTAATTTAGAGTAGGTAATTTATTATAAGGGAATGTTTTCAAATAGAGTTTTAACAAACCCTTTCAATTTCTTTTTAATTTTATATATAGGTATACATATACATATTATTAATAAAAATTAATAAAAATATTAACATTGTTCAGTTAAATGCTACGCAAAAAAAAAAATATATCCAATCTTATATAAAAAGAAAAAAAAAATATTAATAAAATTCATCAGAAATTTAATAAAATAAAAATTATTTTATCGTAATTTAAATGTATGTATCTAACATAAGTATATAATAATATATACATATTAATTATTTTATATAAAAAAACGAATTATTTTATTCTTTAGAAAAAATCTTATTATTTTATAACATACATACGTATATATATAAGTATACATATCCCATGCATACAAATATTTTGATTTCTAATGAAATTTAGAATATTTTATTTTCCATATACCATTCTGATGTTTCTATACAATTTTTTTTTTTTTTTTTTATATGTAAGTTAATATTAGTAGTATAATATGTAGTTACAATTTACAAAACAATACAATTACAAAAAAATACTATGTAGGTGGTTTGAGACTTTGAGAGAACCCTTTTAAAACTTTATTATAAAAATAAAAACCATTAGATACGTTATAGACATGCAAATAAATTAATAAAATTAAGACTAAATTTCTACTTTCTAAGTATTTAATGAAATCAATCTAAGTAGGTGTAAATATGAAAAGAAAACAAAAAAAAAAGAATTCCTTAATTTTAAAATTGTCGTAACCATAGCAACTTGAATCAGTACAAATTAACAATTATTACAGATTTTAGTTACATTTTGCGAAAAATATATGTATGTACTTACATACATTGGTACTTAATATGATAATAAAATCTAAAGTCTAAACTATGGAAAATGAAATGGGATAGACGTTACAAAAATAATATGTTTAATTTTGTTAATCAAAGGATTAGAATGTTTAAGAAAAACAAAAAAAAAACTGATTTAATATTCAATAAAAAAAAATACTCATCAATTGAGTTGAGTAAAGCGCTTTAAATTTATTAAATCGTTTTAAGCAATTCTTTAGTAAACATTTTTTTTTTTTTTCTAAGCGCTTAAAAATAAATCGATTTAGAAATTTTGCAGCAAAAAAAAACTATGCTTAATCAAAAAACAGCGACAATTTATTTGACGTTTATTTCTTTATTTATTTAAAAAAAAAAAAAAATATTAAGCAAACAAAATATTTAAATTTTGTTGCAAAACATTCAGTAAAATTTTTTATGTGCTGCAATCCATCATTCAACAGAACCTAATCAATATTTAAATGTTTTTTTTAATATTGATTTAATTTAATTAGTAGGTACACAAATATATGATCAATTGATTTTAAATTATTTAATCTTTTATTTCCTTTTTATTATTTTAAATACACATTTTTCAATTTATTTTTCACTTCATATTTTATAAGTACTCGTATATGTGCATAATATGTACAATGTGACTTCAAAAGGAAATCATCCAATTATACAAGAATATACAAATCAAAAATACAGAGAAACAACGATATATCGAATTTATAAGTAAAAAAAAAAAAAAGGATGCGAAAATTAATTGTAAAATTTTAAAATATAACTAAAATGCTGTTTATAAACGCATATATATATACTTATATAGGTGTACCTCTAAATCAATATGGCCCTCATTTCGATCGTCATATCACTTTCATTTTTTATGAAAAACAAAATTTTTGATTTCGATAGTCATAAAAAATCAAAAATATCATAAAAAATGAAAAGAAGCTGATTTTAATAGTCATATTTTATGAATATACTCATTTAAAATGTTAAATTTTCTCATTTTGAAATTGTTAAATGAGGGCTTGTAAAAATGGATTTAGGAAAAAATTATGAAGTATTTTATTTATATTTATGTGAATATAGGTATTTTTATAAGTAACCTATGACTATACGATAGCATAGGTTGCAAGAAAGCCCATTAATTTGTGAATTAGAAGTCGTTCCGACATGTTTAAAAATAAGTACTCAGTACTCATCGATTTTGTAGTAAAATTTAAATATCATAAAAAAAAAAAAAAAAAGTTAAACTTTTAAGTCCGCCCCAAAAAACAGAACCCAAAAACTAAGGAACCACTTTTCGGCACTCTTTTTAATTTTTTGCGTTTTTTCTATTACAGTACTTATTGGGAACTACGTGTTTTAAATCTTAATTTTTTACTTATAGCTTTTCTTTGTATAGTCAAAACCTCAAAATAAGAAAGTATTGCCGGTTTAAAAAATAATATAAATCATTTTAATTTTAAATTCCATTTCATTTTGCTCGACTATCGAAATCGCAAAAAATTATTAAAATGAAATGAAATTTTTCATTTTCATTTTTATGAAATGACTATCGAAATCAGGGCCTACATTATTAAATAAATAAAAAAGAAAAGTGCTTAATCGAATCTATCTTTTTGTTCATTTTACTAAATAACAAATTTCATAACTTCCTAATTTTTTATTTGATAGAAAATATTTTTTTTTTTACTTCCCACTCTCTGAAGGAGCATAGGACATCCACTAAAATCAATTACTATTTATATTTTGTCTAAATTTCACTAAACCGTTGCTTAGTTTAATTTCACTAAACCCATTTCACTCGGCTGTAAGTACATAGCTATTGTACAAGACCATAGAGACATTTCTTTTACTTCAACGCCATCTGTTATTTTATATAAGAATTATGGTTTATTCATTTTTTATATTTGTTTTTTTTTTTGTTTTTTTTTGTGTTTACAAGGGTTGATGGAAAACTCGAAAGTCACCAAGAGGAAATGCACGTGGTTCCTCAGGGTAGTGTTGGACTTTAACCAACCAAAATCACTCCCCTTTTAAAACCAAACTTTGGCATGGAATGTTTAATACAAATGTTAGTTTTCGGGATAGGGATGTGGGAAGGATTGTTGGGGAAATTGGAATTGGGAAATTTAGGATTGCAATATGATATTAATTATAATTTATAAGACATACCTAGGTACATACTTATAAGTATATTTATTTTTAATTTAATTATATTCTTCTAAAAAAAATCTATATTAATTTTTTATTAATCTATATGAACCAGCCGGAATTTGAACCCGAAACATTTTGTATGAAAGGCGGGTGTCTTAACAACGACACAATTGACTAGATTGATAGAAAATATTAATTACTAATAAGTAATAAGTAAAAGGAATTTATAACTTAATTTAAAGAATTGTATGTTTAAGAAACCATAACGGTTTATTTTTGAATAATATTAACAGTATCAAGTGTTCACTTCATAATTTTATAACTTTGACAATATTTATACATCTCATTTTATAAAAATAGATGAAATGTTTGATGTACATTCATACATTTTAAAAATTGATACAATATTACCATATGCTACACAAAAAAAATCAAAATTATTTATAATTCGTTTCATTTTTTTACTATTTTTTATTTGCATATAAGTATAATATTAATAAATAATAGAAATATAAATATAAGTATGTATAATATGATGAAGATACATATACACATATAAAGTAACTAATATATAGATATTATATATTCATATATACGCGAGCACGTGCATTTAAATAGAATTTATTACTTTCTTTTTTTTTTTTTTTTTTATTTACATTATTAAGTAAAGTAATTTTATTTTTTAAATTAATGTTGACATATCACCAAGAAAAATAAAAATGAGAACAAAAAAAAAGCAAAGTTTGCCAGCAGTTTTCAAGGACTTTCTCATCTTTGGCAAAATAAAATCAATGAAATTCGATTTGACTTTTCGTTTGCTAAAAATTTCCTTTTTTCTTCATTTTTCTTTTAAAATAAGTTTATTTTTTTTTTGTCTTTTTTATTTTTTAATTATTTTTTGCAAGTTTCAAAGAGGATTTACATATGTATATACATATGTATCCTTTTTTATTTAAATTAAAAAATAAAAACAATTAATGTTTTTCTAACATTTTTTTTTTTTTTTGTTTAGTAATTTTTTATAGGATTTTATATTTTATTTTATATAATAAGAAGAAAAATAAATTAATTTAATTTTTGAATAAAAATAAAATAATCATACTTTAATAAACTTTTAAAATTAGTATATGGATTCTTATTGATTATAAATTGTATAATTTTGTTTACATATAAATATACTAATTCATAATTATATTACTTACTGCCGGCCTCGGTGGCCTAGTGGATAACAGCTTATAAAATACGTTGTAAACAGCGAGGGAGTGTGGGTTTTAATCCCATACACACATCGTAAGAATTATTTCCCCTTACGACAATTACAACCACGACAAAAAAAGGAAAGGCTGTGTAATTTCCTGTTCACATTTATGTGGCAGAGCAATGCACTAAAAAAAAAAAATTAAATTGCTTACTCTGTATACCTTTTGTTTGTTCACGATATCATATTTTATAGTAAATTTATGTTACAAGCATAAACAATCATCATAACCATTGTTAAGAAAAAACTCGGCTCTTTAAGAAAATTTAAATATAACAAATATCTATGTATATACTTAGTACTTATTTGTATATATGTATTTATATCCTTACTTATATATCATTGTCATATTATTTATCGCCGTACACTTTCACCATTGACCATGTTTTATAGATATAGATATCTTCTAAAGATAAAAACCTATATTCTAAAGAAATAAACCAGTTTTCAACCTCAACACAAAGTTTTCCTATACGCGAAAAACAAAGTATGACAGATGCCCTCTCTAGAGAATCACTGTAGAATTTCTGAGATGGCGTACAACATCAGCTTAAAGAAATTTGTTTTGTCATGCATACGTCTCGTTTGTGGAATCAGATGCCATTGTACATGTATTCACCAAAATAGACAACTCAGATATGTATGCACGATTTAGTAAAGGTTAAAAAGAATATTAAAATTTTTCTTCAAAATTTCCCTCCAAATTTTTTTACACGTCCTATATAAGTAAATTAAAAAATTTTCCTAAAATCTGTTTTCATAAAAATCTTTTCCTCATCTACGTATTTGTATCAAAGATCCCATTCTAAACGTTTAAAATGGGAAGAATTTTGTTTGGTTAAAATCCAACACTAATGGGACAATAGAATTTATATAGGACGCAAAATAGGACACAGCATTTATAAATAATTATGACAAAACATTATACGTATTAACTAAATTAGTAATGTAAAAATCAAAGGAAACTTTCAAACCATTTAAATATATTTTTTGGGCATATCAATATAGCTTAATTTATTTATTAATTTTAAAACTTTTTGGTTAAATTTCTTTTTATGGTTAAAATTTTTTTTAATTTTTTTTATAGTTTTCTTTTTTTGTTCATTTTTAAAAAATTTTATCACGTATTTTTTGCAAACTATTTATATTTTAGTCAAGTTTTCAATAAATTATTTTAAATAAATTATTAAATAAATGTAAACTACTTTTCATAATCATGAAATTTTATCAGTTTTCAGAAAAAAAAATTTAATTATAATTATTGTTTTTTATGTGACTAAGTTGTTAATAGGACGTATTATAGGTAGTACATATAAAGAATCTTAATTAGTAAGCTGGATATTAAAGAAACTTATTTTAATTTAATTGAATTCTTATGAGAATATGACTTTTAAAATAATTAATTTCCAAAAAAAAAGAATTTTTGGTAATTGGGTAAACATTATCTCCTTATATTTCATCAAAGTACCAAAATCAAATATATACCAAAAATTAAAACATGATTATCGATTTACGAAGAACAAAATATGTACTTAAAATACTTGTACTAATAATTGCCAATTTGTCGTTAGGTGTATAACATAAATATATATATATATATATGTATATGTATTTATTAATTTTTTAAAGAATTTTTTTTTCATTTTCAATTGTTTTTATGCTTAAAATGGATTTTAATTTCCTTGATGTTTTTAATTAATCCAAATCTATTTTTTAAATGCGATGCGAATCTATTTTAGCAAAATAAAATGGGGAAATCTTAAGGATATTAAAATATCTGTATAAGTACATATATATAGGTATATATATATAATTATTTTCTCAATCTCATTATAACAGATATTACTGCAAGCATTTAAAATATTATAACAAAAATATTACAATGAAATTTAATTTTTAACGATTGTATACAATGCAATGTATAGTGTATATTAAAAATTCAGGTTTAATTTAAGTAGGTATACACTATTCATATTTTCAATAAAATATTAAAGATAAAACTATGAATTCAGAAATTGGTATTTTAAATGAAAATGAAATCCTGTAATTATCCATAAATATTGTAAAATTTATTTATATATATATGCGCATATTATGCTACAAATGCAAATTTTTTTCATGTTTTTTTCCCCTTTTTATGTAGTTACATCTGTACAATTTCTTAAAATCTCGAATTTTGATTTTTTTTTTTTTTCATTTTTATTCTTTTTTATTGCGAAATAAATTTCGTATATTATCCTTATTTATTTTTATTTTGAATTCTCGAAATATTTTTCCATATTATCAAAATATTCACAGTATTTCATTAAAGGAAAAAAACACAATTATTTTATGGATAAGTATTACATATATATATATATACATATATATATTTTTCTGATACTCTTAGGGTTGTTTTGTTGTTTTTCTTTTTAATTTATACCCTTTGTTTAAAGTATTTACACGTTTTAATTTATTTCGTATTTTTCATTTCCTTTTCCTTTTATGATTTTTTTTTTTATTTTATTTACGCGTTTTTTTTATATGGTGAATAGACGGCGATATAACAAAAGTCCCAAAGTTAAAAATCCCTTAGAGACTTATAACTCAAAATTCACAATATGGCCCAAAACTTCCCGGGAGATTATAACTCTGACTACTGTGCTAAAAAAAAAAAACAAAAAAAACAAATACAAAATCAAAGTTGCTCCTTTTTCCTGATTATTTATGTATTTGTTCTGGAAAAAGGAAGTACCCTGATTTCGTATCTAACTCTGAAATCTCTCCTAATTTCGTCTTTTCGAGATTTTATATTAGGAGGGATTTTAAAGTTGATTAATAAAATCAAAGTTGCCCCTTTTGCCAAAATATTTATTTATTTGTTCTGGATAAAGAGAATACTTTGATTTTGTATCCAACTATAAAATGTTATCATTTTGGAAAAAGGGAAACACTTGGATTTCGTATACAACTGTAAAATCTTATTAAAAAATATTCAAATCAATTGTTTCGATCAAGAGTTTTCACTTGTTTGTTAAGACTTCGGGACTATTGTCCTATCGCCCAATAGACCATGTGCATAAAATGAACATTAATAAATGAATTAACACAAATTTAACTTTAGCGTATGGCAAATTGAGAATTTCGAGCATTTAAAAAAAATAGGGTTCGGCTATTTTTCTATTTTATAGTAATGTTTTCTTATTTATATTATATGGTAACATTTAATTCATAACGTTTAACTACAACTAAATAGTTTAATATTTGACATAATGAATTCAAAAATGCAAAAAATAAAATTCATAAAATTATTGTAAATTAAATTTTTTTTTGAATTACACATTATTAATAATTAAGTAATTAACGATTTCTAAAAAATAAAACACTATATATATAACTACTTATATACTTATATATATAACAATCATCTTTAAATCTCACTTGTATCTTATCTTTTTTGATCTCTAAAAATAAATTTACTGAACTTCTTGATTTTATAACTTATCACTTACACGTTATCTATATTTACATACTTCAAAATTTAATAATAAAAGTCATAGTATATATACATATAACATATCCCTATATATATTTAAGTGTAATTAAGAACTTATTAAATATGGAGGCTTTAAATTTATAATTATTCGTTTATTTTATAAAAGTAACTTTTACTTTATGAACAAAAACATGAAACCAAATACATATTTTGTTTTTAATTGAAACCTCAAATAATAACAAACGAACCCAATAAAACAAAAAAAAAAAAAAACAGGATAAAATAAAAAACAAAAAAAAAAAAAAACAAAAGGTAAAAAAAGGAAAAAGAGTGAAAAATAAAAGAGATAATAAAAATGTAAGTAAACAATTTTTAACTAAAGTAAAAATGTAAAAAGGTCTGTTCTAAATAATGTATTCATGGATTAAAGAAAATATAGAAGGAAAAAAGATATTTTTTATATCCTTTTTAAATATTGTAAAATCTAACTAAGTACATAATATATAACATATAATAAGTATATAAAAATATAAAACATATTAATTTACGTTTTTTTGATATTTATAAGTTATTGTTTTTATTATTTCTTTTCTGAATTTATTTATTTATTATTTTTTTTTTTTTTTTATTTGTTTATATTAGTTAAAAATAATATTTTTATTTTAATTTAATATAAAAGTTTCGATAAACAAAAGAATTTATTTTTTTTTTTTGTTTTTTTCTTTTTTTGTAATGTGTTGTGTTGTCTAGGTCAAAATAATAAGTAAACAATGCCTTCTTTCTTAGAATTCAGTTAATTAAGTTTCTATTGAACATGAATACAGTATAGTTATATTTAAGTATAACTATAATAAAAAAAAAAATAAATGAAAATTGAAGGAAAGTGTAATAATTGTGCCCACAATTTTATTTAGTTTTCGTAATTATGTATTTGTATTTTGTACTATAACTAATTAATAGTACATAATATATAAGTAAGACTACAAAAAAAAAAAAAAAAATAGCATGTGACTAAAAAAAGAAAATGTAATAAAAATATAAAATATAGATAGGCTATGGGTACTTAAAATCATTTATAATTTTAAGTTAGAAAATTTAAAAAAAAAAAAGTTATTTAATTTTCAATGAAATAATAAAAAAATTATTGGAATAAAATTTAATAAAAAAAAAAAAAAAATTAAAGTTATGAAAAATAGAAAACAAGTGGCGTGTTATTGGCATTGAATGAAAATTTTTATCTATAATTAAAAAAAAAAAACAGATTTTTAATAGATTTTTTTTTTTTTTTGCCAACTGATTGATTTTTTTTATTTATTTTAGCAGCTGATATAGACGTGTATTTATAAATATTGATAAAACCAAAACCTACAATATTTTAAAAAGAAAATCTGTTATAATGAAACATATTATACAAATTATATATATATCTATATTCTATACATATTTTCTCTATATTTCTATACATATTCTATACATATTTTTCACAATATTAACTATTTTTATTAAATTTATCAAAGATTTAATAGTTATAATAGTCAAGGAAACAAAATGTTTTGATATACGTGTATATAAATGAAATTAATATATTATTAATACGTATATTAGGTATATTAGGTATTACAACATTAAAGTCTTAATTTAATAAGGAATTAAAAATACTACCAAAACCAAATACTTACAACTTAGAGTAATTTATTTTGTGGTACTTATACTATAATTAAGTACAATCCTGAATATTTACTTATCTTAATCGATTTTCTTCATCAAAATAGTTACCCTACAGCTTAATAAATATATATATAAAACCATCGAATAAAAAAAAAAAAAAACATTTATAAAATATGAAAAATTTTTAAAAAGCATAAATGAAAATTTAAATATGTTTTAGGTACTTCTTAATATTTAATGTATGTAGTATTTAATTTTAATTTTTTTTATTTTTTTCATTTTGAATCATATATTATTTTAAAATCAAACATACTAAGAAAATCATTCAGATTAGTTATTTATATTAATATACAAAAAAATATCTTTCAATTTCAAAAATATGTATGTACTAACAAAAATTCTAAGTTATTATAATAGAGTTTCATAACACTTTTTAATAAAAATAATATGACTTGAACATTTTTATTAAATACAAATTACAACATTAAAATAAAAACTAATATAATTAGTACATATATACCTATACTTCATTAAAAATTACTTACATTTTTTTATTATAGCAAAAATCTCTTTATTACTTATTAATTTATCCTTTATGGGTCCCTCCTTTTTTTTTTTTTTCTTATCTTTATTTATTACTTTTTCATTCTAATTTATTTTAATTTCACGACAAAATTAAAACTTAATTTCTTTTTTTTTATTATTATCCTTATTATAATGATAATATTTAACAAAAATACTTATGTAAACATATTATAGAGATATACATATATGTACATAGATATATACTTCTATAAAACATATCTTAATATGAAAACCATCATATAAAAAATATAAAAGTAATAATTTTTGAAGGAACTCACCAATATCTTATTTAAAAAATCAAAAACAAAACAAATTTACTAGGAAACATGAAAAATAAAAAATAAAATGAAAAAAAAATCCAAACCAAACAGTTTTATCTTTTTTCTCACTCTTTCGATTATTCCTTATGGACCTTTCATTGTTATTCGGAATATCCTTTGTAATAAATTCCAAGTAATGAACATTTTTTTTTTTTTCTTATCTTTTTTCTTAAAATCTCATATATAAATTTTTTTTTTATTTTATATTCCTTTTCTCTTTCACTCTTACAACTGAAATGAAATTTATAAAATGTCATTTACATTCACTTCATTTTATCATAATCAAGTATTATAATAGTAACCAAATGAAAATGAATTGAATTGAATTTGGAACTAAATTCAAGAGAATTGATTGTATATATGTATGTATGTAGTTCAGAAAAGTTTTATGAAAACAAAAATAAAAAAGGTCAAATGAGGTGGTCCTTATTTTATGCTCTTATAATCATACCTATTTGTAACATAATATTTCTTCTTTTTATTTTTTGTTTTCATAATTTTTTTGTCATGTTTTTTTTTTTTTTTTTTTGTTTTCATCATTATTTCTTTTCACCTTTTTAACTCTTGAATGGACCCTTTTGAAAAAGTTCAGACAAAAAAAAAATGTTTTTTTTTTTTTTTCTTAACGAAAAACCAACAACAATTTAATTATAATAAGAATGACAATCAAAATAAGTTAAATTTATAATGCTTATGTATGTATGTATATATGTACATTTGTTTTCTTAATATTAAAAATGATTACCATAAGATATCCTGACAACTGGAAAAATTTCTCACTTTTTTAAAATATTCTGTGTTATTTAAAATGTGATGATTTTTAATTTTGTATTTTATTTGGATTATAATATGAATTATGATCTATTATGTAAATCGAGAAATTTTTCTTATTTCTGAATCACATGAATAAGAAAAGTACCTGTGAATTATAACATTGAAAGTACATACATATACATATATAATTCGTAACTTAAGCTGTTTTATTTACATGGCGAAATATTAGATTATAACTGAATTAGGAGGATTTTTAGTCAGTAGAAAGTTAATCTATAATAATGTATTATATGATACGGTTATACTTTTATCGTTTACTTATTTTACATTTCTCTATATATACTGATTTATTTATCTATAAAACTAACTAGAGAAAATCAATTGAATTTTAAGAAGTTTTTCAATTCGATTACAAAATTGTATGTGTATATATGCGATTTTATATTCGATTCGGATTATATCCGATTATATCCGATTATATCCGATACATATTGAAATGAATAAAACCAATTAAAACTAGTTTTACCTTCAAAATAGATCAAATTCAAAGAGATAGTTTTATTAAAACATATATTACTACTTACCTTAATTCATTATTATTTGTTGGTTAGTATACAGTATATTATAAGCTGTCAAAAAATTTTAAATTTATTTTTAAATAATTAAACATATTCTCAGTATTTGAACTGATCATTTGGCAATCCTAATTATGTATATATGTATCTTTATAATTAAAATCATTAAACAAATTTATATAATAAGTATATTATATAAAAATAATAAAATATATATGGATATACATAATATATATAGTATATAATTTTCTTTTTTGTAAGCAATAAAATAATACAATAATTTTAATGTTATTCAGTTCATCTTAAAAAATGGAAAGGACAACAACAAATAAGAATAACAAAAATTAACAAATTACAAAAGAAATCATTTTTATATCTCAAGGTTCATTTCCAGTTAAATACACTTCAGGTAACAATTTTGTTCTTATTTCTCCCTTAGTTACGCTCTCTTTCTCTTTTTCTATTTCTTTCTAATAAACAAATAAGTAGATATAATATATATATATATATATATAACATATATATCGGTACTACAAATAATTTAAAATAACCTACCAACAAAAAAAAAAAAACAAAATAAGAATTGCCAGATTTTTTAATAAAAATTATTTTACAGCTAAAATATTCTGTACTGACTACTGAACATTCTTAAATTTTAAATTTTTATAACGTTGTTTCCTTTTTTATATTGACCTTGTTATGTTTTTGATAAACCTATTACTAGATTAATTTCTTCTTGCAGTTTAATTTATGTTTAATTTGTGATTTAAGTGTTACCAGATATTCTGATTTCCAAAAAATTACTTTATATATTCTAAGTAATGTTTAACCTGCTTTCAAAAGTTATAATTTAATTTATTTATTACCCTATACATGACAATACTTAAATAAAATCAGTTTAAACTAAAATATGCAATTTATTCTACCTTAATAAAATTCTATTATGTTCACATGCAACGATAATTTTATAAATAAAAAAAACAAAAAATAACATCTGGTATGTACATAATATATTTTATTTGCTTACCGATATTTATAATCATTTTGTAATCTGAAACATGAACCAAACAAAAAAAAAAATCAAAATTAATGATGACAAAGCAAAAATATGTCATATGGATTCTTAGCAGCATCCCATATGTAGCACCTACTTTTTTTTTTGATTCGATATTTTCAAATTTCGTTACCATCGTTACCATATTATTAGAAGACAAAAAAGGTGAAAGGAAAAGAAAATGTAGAGGGAACAAAGAAAGTTATATGAACAAGATTTATTTTTGTTTAAATGCTGTATAATCAGAACCAGAAACAAACAATTCTAGACAAGATGAAAAACAAATTGAAAAATGTAAATGCATACATAAGCACATACATATAAATATAATTGTATTT
Source organism: Poecilobothrus nobilitatus (assembly GCA_947095535.1). Classification (NCBI taxonomy): domain Eukaryota; kingdom Metazoa; phylum Arthropoda; class Insecta; order Diptera; family Dolichopodidae; genus Poecilobothrus; species Poecilobothrus nobilitatus. The sequence goes on along the minus strand of OX352773.1, from coordinate 220,429,752 downwards.
TATATATAGAAAGATTCAATGACGATTTTACATTTTGATATCTGAAATCTTAATCTTGGTTTTAACATTGAAATTGTGATTGAATGGTGTTATTTTAGTGTGTTGTTGTTGTTGTCGTTATTGTTATTATTATTTTTTTTTTTAATTAAATCGAAATGATAATAAAATTTTAAACATTCATACAGAGTTTCGATAACTGGACTCCACTTATAATACTTCTGAATTAGTACATAGAGTTTGTAAAGGGTGAAGTCATAGAACTGATACTAAATGGTGGTCTTTGGATGGTAATAGAACTTTAATTTAAACTATGTATGTGAAATTTATATTATAAGTATAACTATTAAGTACTTTTTTTTTTGTATATTTCTGATTGACAGTTATTATTGTTGTTATTTTGTTTTTTTTTGTTGGACTGTTATTCAAATGAATTATATATTATGTAGATCTGTGGGAATATTAAAATTATTGGGATAATATTAAGTGGATGATATACATATATTGATAGATAGATATAGATATATCTATAAAGATAAGTATTTGAGTCGATAAAGAAAAAAAAAAAAAAAGAAATTAATTGGGGAATTTATATGGAATTTATTGAAAGTTCTTTGTGAATAATAATAATTATCTAGAATTTATATAATATGTATTTTTTTTTGTTTTTTTCTTTGCTTTTGACAGTTTTTTTTTATTGTATGATAATTTGATTTAAGATTAGAACTTAATTGTATAGTAGGTAGGTGCCACTTGATCTTTATTTGATTGAGAATAGTTTCAAATAAGAAAAATTATGGTTCACAATTCAAAGGAATTTTTTGAAATACATATGTATTCTTAAGGAAAAAGGAAATAAAAGAATTAGGAGAAGGTATTTTTCAATATTATATTTGACCGCATTTGTTTTATTAAGAGTTTTTTGTTTTCTCTATTTTAAGAAGTCGTTTAAGTTTTGGTATGAAGTTCAAAAGAAATTTAATATGTTTTATGGACGGTTTTTAGATTATTATTAATTTTCATGAAATAACGATGATATTTTTCTTAATTTTTTTATGAAAATCCTTCTTTTTTTGTGGCTTGCACAAGTTCCTTTTTAATTAAAAAATTTCTATTTATAACAATTTTTTAAATTTAACTTAAATTTTATTTTGGGATCCCCACATTTTTATCAATTTTTATCATGTTTGCGTTATTTAAATATTTACTCAAATAAGTAACCTATGCCAAATATTACATTAAATAAAAAATATCGAATTTTTTCTTTAAAAGATTTTTTTAAATTAAAAATGTTAATATTTTTTAATCTTAATACCTAATATACCTATCAGATGACGTAAAAACATGAAATTTAAGACCAGTGGAAGAATTAAAAAAAAAATTAGTATTTTATGAGTTATATTATTTGTTAGAGGATTTGATCTATTTTTACCCCACAAGACTTCATTAATATTTAAAATTTTTGCAAATTTTATACCTACAAAGGCCTTATTGTGATTTTCTATCTGCATTTTGTGGTCTTTTAATATTTTTAGCCGTGGTTATAACTTAAAAATTAACCATTAGACAAAAAATTTTAAGTTTAATATGACTAATCAAATTTTAATTAAGATTTTTTTTTTTTAAACTATAGGTACATCAATTAACCGATTTTTTTTTAATCTTTATTTCTATTTTTAACCACTAAGTATATTTTTTTGCTTTTTGGTAAATAAAATGAAATTTTTATTAGGTATAAAAAAAAAATACCATGCATTTTGATATTATCTTTTATATAGCAGTTAAGAATTTTTTGTTTTATTCTTTACTTTTTTTTTAATATCATATACTTATTGTCATTCATTACTCTCTTTAAGAATATTTAAAATTTAAATTTCCGTATAAAGTACAATTAAATCAAATGAAAAAATAAAAAATGTTTTTTTTTTTTATTTGTTTGATAAAAAAATGATTTTTTTCTTGTTATTTTTTACTAACATATTTTAACATGATTTCATATCTCCCGAGAACTTAAATTAACCACAAAAAAAAAAAAACTAGAAATAAAAACAACATAAATCTTATGATTTCTCATTCCATCACATAATCTCAAAAAAAAAAAGAAAAAAAAACTAAAATCTCGAAAAACAAATTTAAAAGTACAATAAAATTAAAAGTTAAAAATAATAACGATTTCATTAAAAATGCTGGAAATAAATTAAAAAAGAAAAAAACACGAGAAAGAAATTTGAACTCGATTTCACTGTAATTTCTTCTCCAGAAAAACCAACAAAACCAACAAAAAAAAAAACATAATTCAACACATCAAGGCTTTCGGCTACACTTGAGAATTTTAAGGAAAGAAAAAAAAAATCCATTTAATGAAAAAATGAGACGAAAAACTAATAAAAACCAACCTTTATTCAAACGCAGACCATCAACAAAAAAAAAAAAGAAGAAAATATAATATAATCCAAAACTTAAAAAAAACTTTAATTTTTTTACACGGTATTTATTATTAGATACCGCGATATATGAACAAATAGATGAATACTTGATGATAAGTAATCGCCGAAATGAAAATTTTTATTTTCCAAAAGAGAAAAAATAAATCTTACAATAATAATATCTAATAGAAAAATAAACCCTTATACATTGTATACATTCAATCCAATACATGTTTAATATAACCTGATATTACCTTTCCATTTTATTATTGAAAACAAAAAGATGTACTAGTATCTACGCGTACGAATATTTTAGATTTATGAACAAGAAATCAACAAAAATGTAAAACAAACTGTTACAGTTATTATCAGTTAAACCATGAACGTTAAATGTAACAAATTAAATGCATTCGATAACGTATGTAATACGTACATAAAGAATATAGCATGTCAATTGGATTGAAGGCATATAGGTATATGTATGTGACTATATAGAAACAAAATATGATGTAGACTTAACATTTTAGTAGATCGGCAGATTAAATAACACTTTTTTTTAACATTCACTCTCTACATAGTGATATCAAATAAAATGAAATGTAAAATTTATATAAAATGTTATGTATTCCCATTTTAAATCAAATATACCAACATACATATATATAGGCTTGTATAGAAGTATAATAGACATTAGAAAATAAAAACCACATTGTACCTACTACCTATATTTACTTTTGTATATTATGTTTTATTCTCATCAAACGCCATGACTTCTTTTTTTTTTTTTATTGTTTTAACACCCCACCTGAACGATATTTCTTTTTTTTCAGTTTCTTTTGATTGTTTCTCTTTTTTTTCATTTTTTATCTTTTTTTTTTTTACAAGAGTTTAGTTTTTTTTTTATTAAAATGGAAACGATTAAATTTTTTTTGTTTTTATTTTGAAACTTACTTATAAGTATGACTTGATAAAAAAAAAACAAAATTGTTGAGAAACAAAAAGAAACGAGTAAAAATTCTTAGGAATTCTTTTTTGTTATTTTATTTTTTTATTTTTGTATAAGTATTTAAAATGTGCCTTCATTCGAAAAATTTTGGCAATAAAAACAAAAAATAAAAGCAATTAACAAAAAATAAAAAGCAGTACAAGAACAATTGTTAATCATCTGTTATGTACGTTGGTAAAAATTACTGTAACAAAATCAAATGAGAGGCAACAGGCACATAATAATAAATTAATACGTGTACAACTTAATTCTAAAAATATGACATGAAGATTATTTTTAAAAACTAATTATTGTCTTAACTTTTTTGTGTTTTTTTTTTTTTGTAAATTACAAACTGTTAGGTGTTATTGAGTGATCGGTTGTCCTTAAATCTATATATCCTGCAAACAATATTTTAACTGTTTATTTTGAGTTTGAAAATTTCACACAAAGTTTTTCAATAACAGGAATGCTTTTCCTTCTTGATGAACTTTTATTCATAATTTCATAAATAACTTTGAAGATTTTCTTTATTTTATAAAATTTTTAATATGAATTTTCATAAGGTGAAAAATTAACAAAGATACTGTAGAAACTGGAAAATTAACAACTTACAATTGATTAGAAAAGTTTACGGTCAATCTTAAAGTGATGCTAAGCTAAATTAATATAAATTGCCTATTTTATCTGAACTGATTTCTATTTTATGTACTAAAAAACAATTCAGCGGCCTCGGTGACCTGGGTTCGAATGCCACACACGTTGTAAGAATAATTCCCATTTTTATCGTTTACAGTCACGCCTGAAAAAGAAAGGCTGCAGGTGAATAAACTAAAAAAAAAACAATTCAAAAATATATTTAAGAAAAAGTAATTTGTTTTTGTTTATTAGAATGAGACAAGTTGTGTTTAGAATAAAAGAAATTGTATTTAGAATATGAGAAGTTGTATTTAGAATAAAAAAAATTTAATATTTACCGAACGCGAAAATGAACGAACGTTACTTTATTTCATTACATGCCTCATATTAAATGTTTTTTATTTCTAAATTAATTTTATACCAAAAACATGCTTAAATACTATGTATGTATGTAACTATATTGTTTGGACGAGTACTACATTTAAATATATTTACTTATTAATACACTTAAACTCATATATTAAATTAAAATATTGAAGATTTTATTTTTAAAATTTATTACAATGGATTTAAATTTTTTCCAAAAAAAAAAAAATAAATAAATAAGAAGAGATATACTTTTTATTTTTTTTATGTTCTAAAAAACTTACAAAAAAGATTTTAAAAAACAGGAAATTAAAAAAAAAAGAATATAATAGATATTTTTCTAAAAATTTCTATAACATATAAAATAGAATAAAATACAGGTAGATATTAAATATTACTTACGTAAGTTAATTCAGTTCACCTTTTTACAAATTTAAGTATTTCTCGTTAATATCTTCTTTTTTTTTAGAACCAGTTAATTTTTTAATTACTTTTTCTTTTATATACAGTTTTAATTACAATTGTAATTAAAATAATAACTTTTTAAAGTCAGACATATAATTAAAAAAATATTTTTAAAAAATATTTAATTTTTCCCACCAAAATATTAAATATATAGGTATACGTTAATAATGTACATTAAAAAGTTTATTATTATGACCCGAGGGCTAAAGAACATTTCTACAAAAAAAGCAATAATCTTATATATTTTTTTTATGTTGATTTGTTTACTTAAAAGTTTATTGCATTTTGTATTTAAAACATAATTTCTATAATTCAGTCACAAAAATATTAATATACAACATACATTTAAAAGTTCTAAAACATTAAATAAAATTATCCATTTAATCTTTAAAATTTCCAAATACTCGAAACTTGTTCTATAGGTTAGTTTTTTTCTTAGCCAATTGTAAAGAAGTTTTAAACGTAAAGGAACTATAATAGTAATCTGAAAGAAATTAAATAAAACGAAATTATCTTTTTCAGATAATTATTTTTTTTTTTTACAGCTCACCAGTTCCTTATTAACCATCGATTTCACAACACTGTCTCTTCATTTTCCTTTATAAATTGACATACTGTCATATACTCATTAATATGCCATGTCATATATAGTTACATGTACCATTTGCCTTCTTGTATCGCGAATAATATTGTAATTAAATACAAATTTCCAATCACCATTTATTATTACTAGCCTAATTTGTAATAAATTATTGAATGGAAAAAATTAAATATGCAAAATGATTCCAGTTTCAGAATTTGTGGCTAGGAAATGTTTAAGTTTTTGAAACAAAGCTATCATTAAAAACGTTTCAGATGCGGTAATTTTTTTTGAGTAATGAAATAAAAATACGCATTTCAACTGCAGATCATAACTATATTTGTAAGAAAATTTCCTCACATCTCCTCACTGCAGTAATTTTATTGCAGATTAACATTTTTTAAAGTTAAATTTAAATTAAACAAATAATTAAAAAAATTTTAAGCAATATTTTAATATAAACAATCATTTTTTTTTTAATACATAGTAATTTTTAAAAATTTAATTAATAAAAAATATACAAAACTTTAAACTTACAAAATTTTCCTATTTTATTTTTCAAAACCTCACAGAACACTAATACAAAATTATATAAGTATCTGGTAGTACTTATAATAATATATTCTAAAATACATTATGTAAAATATGCGGTTAAGTTTTTTGATAAATTTTAGTTAACCTTCACTTAACAACCTATTAAAATTAAAATGTAATTTCAAATGCATTTAAATGCAATATGTATTATTGTTTACCTTAATATAAATTTATTAATTAAATTCTTAGCAAAATTTTGCTTTTAAATACATATACACATGTACATATACGTATATACATATGAAGTTTTAATTACAAAATTTTACTAACTTTTAGTTGAAATCTTTGTTATCGCAAAATTCAAATAAACTAAAAAAAAAATGGATTCAATTTGTATAATTATATTTCAAACAAAATAAAAAAAATTCAAAATAAAAAATTCCAATTAAAATATATTTTAAAATAAATAATTGATTTATATTTGGCAGTATACCTGTTAAGTAATACAAAATAATGTTATGTAAACATATATATATAATATGTATATATATTTAAAAAATCAATTATGTACAAAATTTTTTCAAAATAATTACCTACCTTTGTATGTATGTACATACCTATCTATTATTCTGTATTATTATTAAAATTATGATTATTCATTTATTTATTATCAATTAAAAAAAAAAACAAAATAAAATTAGACTAACAATAAGTCGAAAATTTCTTTTCGATTAGAGACAATTATTGTCAAATCATTGAATTATTATTATTTAAACTCAACCCATCTGTCAATTTTGTAACTGACTCTCACTAACGATTCAGCATTTCCTTTTCGAATATATACACGGATTTTTTCCAACCCTATCGCAATTTATTAATAACACAAATCCGCTAGAACTTTTTTAACTGGTCTTTAAAACTAAAATGTCTGAACAATCTACGACTTTCTCAATAAATTTAAAATTTAAGAATTAATATGAAAAATTAAAATTAAGAAAAAAAAAAAATTTATCATAAAAAAAAACGAGGAAGACTGCCAAATCTGATATACCCTTATGAACATAATACATATATACAATTTCCATAAAACTTAATCATCTTTTACAACATTTAAGATTCCTAGGTTAAGTTTCAAGATATGTTATGATGCGGACGGTCAGATGTTCATGACTTAATCGACTCAGAATTCGATTCTGTTCCGATCCATACACTTCAGTTTATATCTAGCTTCACTCTTTTAATGTGTAACAAACGTAACGACCAAACGTATCCTTGAAAATACGTTCATACGGGTAGATATATATACCCGTAGGTAAATAAATATACGTTCATACGGCAAGTATACTTAATATAAAATATAATAGTAATTATATTTCTATAAAAAATTTTATAACTCTGCGAAAAGTATTTTATACTTAATTTTAGATATTCTATTTAATTTTAAAATAAATATAAAAAATTTTGTATTAAAAACTATAAACTTTAAATAAACTATTAAATTTCTCAGTAAACAAAGTATATGTACTTATGTATATATTATATACTATTTCTATAATGTACATACATACATATGTATATATATCTATCTTATTGTAAATTTTTACATAATGAAAATAAAAATTCGACAATTCAACAAAACAAAAAAATATATTATGTACATAAATTGAAATATTATATATAGGTTCTATATAATATAATATATATTATATAGATACTTTATATATATACATCAAAAAATTTTTTAAATGATAAATTACTTTTATATATATTTTTATATATATATGTATAATATAAAGGGTTTTCCAATTTGAGTGATATGATTTATATATATGATATGATTTATAAGTGGCGTTTCGGCCATTTGTAGTATGTCATGATCTGTCATTTTTTTTTTCATTGTATTCAGTAATGTTTACAATTTCATCATGGAGAGATATACGCAAGAACAACGTTTACATATTATTCAATTTTATTATCAAAATAATCGTTCTCCAATTGCAACTTTTTTAAGGCAATCATCTTCTCCGATGAGGCTCACTTTCATCCTAGTCGTGTGGTAAATAAACAAAACTGCGATTCTGGTGCAAAGAAAATGCACAAATTATTCATGAACAACCATTAGCACCGTTACTGTCAATAGAGAGCGGTATAGATCGATAATAACCAACTTTTTATGGTTTTATGGAATTGGAAGAAGTTGATCTTGACAACATCTGGTTCCAACAAGACGAGGCTACGTGCAACAATCGCATTATTGCGAGAAATTGTGTTTGATTATTTGATTATTTCAAGAAATTGTGACATTGAATGGCCTTCAAGAAGTTGTGATTTAACACCATTAGACTATTTCTTGTGGGGTTATTTGAAGTAATTGGTCTTTAGCATTAAACCAGACTCTCTTTAAGCTTTAGAAGTCAATATTGAACGTGCTATTCATGACATACGACTTGATTTAGTGGAAAAAGTGCTCGAAAATTGGGTTCATCGAATTCGTTCCTGCAAAAGAAGTCGTGGAGGCCATTTGAATGACGTTTTATTCAAATGGTCTCATTCACTTAATTGTAACGTTCGTACTTCACATTAAATAAAAAACATTTGAATTTCCTTAACAAATTAGTGTGTTTTTTTTGAAAAGAAATCATGTCACTCAAATTGGAAAACCCCATATATAGAAAAAAATTTTAATTATTTTAATATAATCAATTTTAAAACAATAATATACATAAATATATACAATATAATATGTTTAATGAACATATACATATATATATTATAATATGTATACTTTTAACTTCAGTATATTCATATATATATATATATATTACTTATACATATAATATAAATATGTATCTATGTACATTTTAAAATATTTTAATTTATATTCACATTGTTAATTATTTAAATAACATTCACATCACTTGTAATAGAATTATTTAAAAAAGAAAATTTTCAAAAAAAAGTTGTAAGTGTTGGTTTAAAAAAAAAATTCTAATTTAAAAAGTTTAATTAAATATTTTAAACTTTAAAGTTTAAGTTTTTAATTAAGCATTTGCTATTATAAGCAAATTAATTGAAATTATTATCATGATTTACATGTTTATCATTTAATAAACATTTAAATCATTTTTTCAGCCAGTTAACAACTATATACACTTAAGACACCGGTATTTGTTTTATTTGAAAGGCGTTCAGTTTAAACTTTTGTTGGGTCATAAATAGATTAAAAAATAATATAATTAAATAAAAAATAAGTATTATGTATATTATTTTAATAATATAAAATAAAAATAAAATAATTCTTGTATAAGATAATAGATGTCGCACAAATAAAAATATTTATTTGTGTTCCATAGTCTTGTACAATAGGGCTATAACTGAATGATCGACGGCTTAATGAAATTAATGATTCCAAAAACTGAAGAATGGTCAAGTACAAATAATAATTTGTTTTAGTGGATATATGTTCCTTATAGGAGTGGAAAGGAGAAAAAAACAATAAAATGTAGATACATTTTAAAATTCATAATGTAAAATATTAATTTTTTTCTAAAATTTTATCTATAGTATTTTCTAGCTTCTATTTTGTAACCTTCAATGATTTTAATCAATCGCGATTTTTAGAACAATTTTACATAATATTTGCTGTATTTTTATTAAGAACATATATCTATAACTTAGATTATGAATAATATAAAACATATAAACTTAGCTTTAAGATTTTTTTCAATTTGCACGTTTATTTCGCGAAGATATGAAGATAAATGAAATGATTCTATAAGGTAAAATTTAAATTTAATTTTATCCATGTGATATTATATTCTTTTAAATAATAAAAATGGCTTAAATCGTGTAAATCATGTGCTGAAGGTAATATATAACTGTACTTAGTTATAATTTATTAATAATTTATAAATAAGTACCTTTCTTTCAATTATTTGAATTATCCCAAATTAAGAATTTAAATGAAATATTATACTTATGTACTATACTTATATTTACTTATATTTATATTTACCGATGTCTTAAGTGTACTATACTTATGTACTATACTTATATTTTATAGAGATATTTAAATATAATAAATTAGTTAAATTCTGCACAATTGAAAATTTATCAAATATTTTCGAATTCAATAATTCAAATATTTCAAATATTTATTTAAAAACAAAATTCTCTGACGTTTTAAATATTATTTTAAACGTCAAAGTAATAAAGTAAAGCGTCTAATTTGAACTTTTCTTACTTTGTTTCGCTTTGATTACTTTGTCATTGGACGTTGCTACATAAGATACAATGTAATTTATTTCAAAGCGTGTAAAGCAAGCGTAGCAAGCAAAGCGTACATTATATTAATTATAAAAAAATTATAAAAAAAAATACAACGATTGTTAAACAAATACAAACATATTTTCGCAAAAATAAGATTAATTAACAAAAAGCAAATGATTACTAAAATGACATGTTCGTTACATTATAAAGAAAAAAGTACATTACTATTCTAAACATATGAAAATTTATATCCCAAATTAAACAAAAAGAAGTTTTTTTTTTGTTTTTTTTTCCTTCCTTTACAATCACGGTAATATTAAGCACATCAATTAAACTTTTCTATAAAACAACAATTTATAATACCATACTATTATATATTTTCCTTATCTTAGACACATCCTCTTATTTTTTTTTCAAATTTGAATGTTATATAGCTATTTTTTTTTTCTTCTTTGGTCTTTTCATCTCTCTTTTAATCTCTTTTATTTGCCTCTTTTCTCTTTCCTATTTTCAGTTGTTTTTTTTTTTTTTTTGACTCCTTTGGAAAAGATTTAATTTTTTTTCTATTTTTATTTTCTATTTTTACATATAACTAATTTATTTTCTATTTGTGTTTCACTATCGTTTTTTGTTTTGATTTTACTTTTCGCCGCTAGGAGTTAATATTTTATTACATACTTTTTTTTATCTTTCTCCTTCAATTTTGGATACATTTTCATATTATTTCATAATTTATTCGTTTTTGTATAAACTTTTTAAACAAAAGCAAAAAATATAGAAAATATTAAGAAAAAAAAAATATTTTTTTTAATTTTCTACTGAAAAGTTGAAATATTATTAAAGATTTCATTTGTAAAAAAAGTTTTTTATTTCTTTTTTTTTTTGTATATATAACAAAATTTAAAAAAAAAGAAACAAAACAAATATAAAAATTTTTTTTTTAATATTAACTGCTTTGTTTAAATTTATATACAAAATACAGTTATACAACTCAAAGAAAAAAATATCCTTTTTCATTTAATTTTTAAAATAAAAGATTTTTTTTCGTGTTTTCACTCAGTTAAAAAAAAAAAAAACTGTTTTTATTGTGTATTCTTCTTCATCTCTTCTTCTCTAATCCCTTTTTCATTTATTTTTTATTTATTTATTTTTTTATTTATACATTTATCCTTTGAATTTCTTTCTTTTTTTTATTTTTTTTTTTGTATTTGAATTGACGCTATGTTTAAGTGTGTGTATTTAAATATGTACATTATACTTATGAATATTTGTTACATAAAAGAGAATTCATTGCTTCCTTTTTCCTAGAATTAATTAAATTTTATACAACTTTTGAAATATAAAAAAATTTTTTGGAAAAATTGAAAAAAATGAATGAATTTGTATATGTGTTAGTGTAAATATAATAAATTATATGTACATATATATATATATGTGTATATGTATTTGTGTGTATATAATGCAAAGTTTTAAAATGAATTTTTATTTTTTCCAAGAAAATTTTATTAATTTTATTTTATTTTTTTTTTTTACTTTTTTTCTTCAAAAATTTATTTATTTTTTCTTTTACTGTTATATATAGAAAAATATACAACAAGGTATAAAAATGAAAAATTAATTCCATTTTCCAAGAAAATTTCCCTCTTCCAGAGAATTCAAATAAAAAAACAAAAAGGAGAATGTTAAATGTTATAAGAAAAAAAAAAAAAAAAAAATTATTTTTCTTGAAATTTATTCAAGAGAATATTCTCAGAAAAGGAATTGAATTGTTTTTTTTTTCTTTTTTTTTGCTTTGAAAATGGAGAACATATAGATTAAATTGTAACTCATTATGAACAATTCATTTTTTGTATATAATATAAAAATAAATAAATATACGTATATATATGTATATACATATACACATACGTGTATAGTTTTATTTTAGGTTCTGAGAAATGAAAAGATCCTTTTTTTTGTTTTTTTTTTTTGCTTTCTGTCCTTATTATATATAATATATTTGATTTTCTCTTCTCTTTTTTGTATTCTATTTAAAACTTAAATTTAATTTGCACGTGGCTTACTATATCCCTAATATTTATCTAGTGGGTACTTCAATTTGAATTGATTTTTATATTTGGTAAATTTTATTACAATTGGGAATTATTATAATATTTCCTTCTGCAATAAACCCTTGAAGAATTTAGAAGGTTATTGATTTGAATATTAATTAGAAAATTAGGAAATTACATATAGTCGATATTTTTAAAGGACTATATACGATTACGTCTTCAGTTTAAGTGTAAAAAAAAAAAAGAAAATAAAATTAAGGAACTTGATAATGATAATCAAATAATTTATAATTTAATCTGTTCGTCATTATTATAACTTAGAATTCATTATTAAGTACAAAACAGTTAAAATTTGATTAAACAAAAATCTAAGTTTAATTTAATATATATATATTAAATATTATATACATACTTATATTTGATTAAATTAAGAAATCTTAATTTAATTCGATTGTTTTTAACATTTTTTGATTACTGTGATTAAAAATAACTAAGTATTAAGTATTATACAAATTGCTTACATATGAAAATTTTTAAAACAAAGCATTTTTTATCTTATTAATTATTATAAGTATAGCATAAGTTAATAATTTTAGTCATATCCCCTTTAAGATTCTTTATATAATTATACAAAACTAAGTTATTTTAAATATTTTATTATATTTATTAATATATATACAAGTACTTATATAAGTATAACAGTTTTTTGTTTAAGTATAATAAATATTAAATCACTTAAGAATATTTATAAATTTATATATATATACCATAAATATTTATCTTTATTTTTTATTTCTATTAGGTCCAACGAACTAATGGTCAAGTCACTAATCTTCAAAAATAAAAATGAACTAATCCCTAATTTTTACTAATGCTAACTAATCCCCTGTTAATTGTGATCTAACTCCCAAATAAAATGTACTAATCCCCAAAAATATTTTTCAAATTTTTGGGGTTTAGTTCATTTTATAAATGAATCCCTTTATTCTAAAAGTGAAATAATTTCTAAATAAAATCAACTAATACCCAAAAATAATGTACTAACTAATAACCCTCAAAAAAAAATTAACAAACCCACAAAAAAAATAATTAATTTCCAAAAAAATTAACTAATCTCCAAATTAAATTTTAACAAAAATATTGGGGGGTTAGTTCATTTTTGTCTTGGGGGTTATTAGTTCATAGCGCCTTCCTATTAATATGAAATTAAATATCAACATTAATTAATTGAGTAAAAATTTCATAAATATTATTTAAAAGAAAATCAATTTAATTTTTAAGAAGAAATATGAGATGTATAATATATATATATGTATTCCAATTTATTAATTCATACAAAAATCCTCTTTAAAATTCAAATATTGTATATTATAAGTATACAGTAGGTACAAGTTATAAAAATTGACAGTATAACATTTGGACATACGTAGATTCTTAAGGTCTTCAATTTAATGTCTTTAATTAATTTAAAGGTCTTTAATTTAACAGAAAAAAAAACCACCTTTAAAAATATACTTTTGAATCTCAAACAAAAGTCGGCTAGAAATTATCCTAAAATTTTCATTGAACACTTAAATTTAGGAGATATATTTATATTATACTTTCGTATTATTTTATTATCATCTATACTTTCGTATAGTATTTTAAACAATTTTGATTTATATATACGTACATATAAATTTATTTACATTATGTTTATTACAACATATTTTATTGATTGTAATACTCAATTACCATATATAAGAATACACGAGAAATGAAAAAATAAACTTTAAATGTGTTTAATAAATTAAAATTAACATAAATTATTTATATAATTAATTTAATAAATTTAACATTCCTTTATTGTAATAACTTTTATATTAATTAATAAAAGTGAATATTGTTTTTTTTTTATATGTATATGAATTTAAAAAAATTATAAAAACATTTTTATAAGAAAGATCTGTTTTAACAATATTTTCATTACATAATTATTAATTATATTTAATTCAAATTATGATTTAAATTTTGTCTTAAATTAACATTTTAACTAAAAAAAAATAAAAAATGAATCAGTATATATTATAAATATTATACATATATAATTAAATCTGTTTAAAAATATTTATTTAGTTCTTTTAAAATTATCGTAAGTGTTCCCTAAAGAAAAATAGAAATAAAAATTGAAATGAAATTTTTATATTTCCCTTCCTTATCCTTTTTGCTAGTATCCTTTTTTGCTATTATCAATTTTCCTTGTATAAAAGAAGCATATCTTTAAAAACGAAATAAATTTGAATTTTTAAATTTCTTTAGGGAATTTATTTCATTGAAAGAAAATTTTATGAAGATTATTTATAATTTTATTTATTTATCATATCCTTTAATTATAGATTTAAAATTATTAAGGGAAAATAACATTATTTGTGTTTTATTATTAAAAGATTTTTATTCCTTTTTCTTTTGAATTTCCTTCACAAGAAATAAAATAAGTTCAAAATTTTTAAAATGTATAATCCTGAGATTGAATAAAATAAGAATAAATAAATCATTCTAATTCTTTAAATATTTCAATATATAAATTTTAATCTTTTAAATTAAAATATTAAAAGTTAACCTTTCATTTTTATTCAATATTTTTAATCAATAGTTTTTTAAATAAAAATAGAACCTGATTATATGTATATATTTTCTTTTAATTCTATATTAATTCTCGGTAATATTTTTTGTTCAAAAATAATTAAATCTTTAGCATAACAGTAATTTACAATGACGACAATGACATGAACTGTATAAGCTTTTGTCTTGCACAATTTTTTTTTTTTTTCATTCAATAATTTACATTGGTTTTTCCTTTTACCTTTGTCATTTTCGCAGAATATCCTTACTATTATCCTTAGATTGTAATTTAAAAAAACAAAAAAAAAAAAAGAAAAATGTTTTTCTTGGAAAACCCTAGCAGTGAAAAATAATGACAAAATTAGAGTCATATATAAAATGACAATGTACGCCCGCCCCATCAAAGTAAAACAAAAAAAAATGTTGTTCGTTAAAAAAAAAAAATAAAAAAAATTTTTTTCTCTTCCACTTTGTCTTTTTTTTTTTTCTTTGTTAAAGTTGACGAATTCTTCGTCATCAACATTTAAAAATATCGTCATCATCACCCATACAACTATTCGAAAACAATATAATTATAGAACAAAATATAACACAAACAATCAATACTATAAGTACATTCTTTTATCACTCAAATGTTTTCATCGTTTGTTTATTTATTTTTTTTACTTTTTTTTTTTTTTTTTATTGTAAAAGGAAAAAATTTTCCATTAAAATGTTTTTCTTTTTTTACTTTTAAATTTCAACGATCATCACCCCACAACACAATAAACCACCCTTATCTACTACCACAATCATCACAAGTCATAACTAACATAAATTATGAACTTTTTCTTTTTTTTTTTTGTTTTTTAAATTGTATTTTCTCAGAAATTTTTGATGTTTATGATTTTGAATACTCAAAGCTTACATTATATTGATTTTTAGTTATATGTATATACATAAAAAAACTTAGTTATACATAATATATGTATATAAAAAAAAAATCTCTATTTTCCATGCTAAAACATTTTACACATGTATTTATAGGATTATATTATGTAAATATCTATATTATGTATCTATATATTTTATTAAAAAAAAAACCATCCTATATTAAATAAATATTTAAAAAAAAAAAAAGCTTTAATTTAAACAATTTTCTGAGAAAAAAAATATCTACGTACATATGTTTGTATTAAAAGTATGAAAAACCTTAAGTATTTCTCTTGATAGTATACAGAAAAATTTTCCACAACAAAAAAAAACAAAAAACAAGCATAAAAAAACGAAAAAACGTGAAAAATCCCAAAAAGAAAGGAGGTACATACATACATACATTTGTATTTTGTATGTAATATTTATAATTATAATATATACATATACATATACCTATTTGTATTTTAACAGAAGAAAAAGAATAAAAAAAAAACAAAAAAGTGGTCTTTTACATTCTCTCCTTCTTTTGAATTAGTGTCTTATTGGATTTTTGTTTTTGTTTATACTTAATATATGTATATATATATATATATACTGGTATATATATACTTTGCTAAATAGAACTTCTAATTTAATATTAAGTAACCGATCAGTAAAATATTAAAAACATTTATTTGTTTGGTTTTTCTTTTTCTTTATTTTTTAAATTTTTTAGAACCACCGAAAATTTCCAAGAAAATGAAATTAATTTTCTTCTTTTTTTATTTTTGCATATTAAAAAAATTAAAAGATGAGAAAAAAAAAATAAAAAATTTCATCTTAAAAATCTTTTAAGATAAAATAAAAGCGAAAAAAAATAAAAAAAATTAAATAAATTTTTTTTTGTTTTTGTAAAATGAAAATATATCTTTTTTAAATTGTTTTTGTTGTTTTTATTTTCTTATCTTTTTTATTACTTTTTTCTTTTCCTAGTATTATTTTCAGTAGAAACAAATAAATAAGAATTCGCGAATTACTTAAAAGAAAAATTTAAAAATGTAAGAGAAGATACAAAAAAAATTTTTTTTTATATGTTCATGATCGATCTTTTTCGAACTCAACATTCTTACATCTGACTAAGTTTTCTTACTTTTTTATGATTTTTAAGTGACCAGCTGAGTAGTAATTGTTGTTTTGGAAAAAAACAAAAACCAATTAATATGTAGTAATATGTATTTATTTTTACTGAAGAAATAAAGCATGATATTTAAAATAAATTAATTTTTTATTATTAACAAATGTGAAATGTGAAGATAAACTTTTAATAGTTTACTCTATGTATCCGATTTAAATTTCAATATTATTCGTTTAAAACTTAAACCTGATAATAACGCCAATGAGAACAACTATTCGGAGGAATATAATTTAAACAATGTTTTTATTCTATATCCAGAGTAAAGAAGGATAGAAGGGACAGGAGTTAAACAAGAAGAAAAAGATTAAAATGAATGACTTTAAATATTAATCTTGAGTTAATTTTTAAAGTATTTATTTGTTATTTATATATATACTTATTTCTTTTTCTTTTATATTGGCAACATTAATATTTTATAAAATATTTAATTTCACGGCTTTTCTATTTCATTAAATATTTTAAATATTATTGTAATAAAAATTAATTTAAATAATTAATTTAATTATTTTAAGAAATCAAAAGAATATTTTTTTTTATTCCCCTTGGGGAAAATCTTTTTCTTCTTTCAAAAGTAAAATACATATTTAAATTATTTATATATAAAATATTTAAAAAATAAGAGCCTAAAAATCCTATTTAAAGTACGATAATACTTTACAATTTGATTTTTCACAAAAATATTGAAAAATTTCCTTATTATTTTCACTCTTTTCGTCCGTCTAATTACAAAACTTCTACACCGTATAAAGAAGAAGAATGTAATAACCATAGGTGTCTTAAAAAATTAATGCTGTAAAACAACTTTTTTTTATGTAGCTTTTATATAGCTTAAATCTGCTTAAATGTAGCTAAAATGCACTTAGCTTTAATGTAGTTAAAACAACTTTTTTATATAGCTCAACCTATTATAGAGCAACAGCCTTTCAAAGCTTGAGATTTTTTTTTTTTTTGTATCTCGCCATGTTTAAGAGCTATATAATGAAGATTAAACAAGTAATGGAAAAAAACCAAAGGTTTTCAAAAAGCACATTTCCAAAATTGAGTAGATATATTGAAAAATAAATATATAATAATATAAATTACGTATTTTATTAATACAAATTATGGATAATAATGAAAAACAATAAGAAAAAATTGAGAAAAATCAAATCACACTTTCGTCACTTATAAGATAACCCTATATTATTACGAAAAATTATTAACACAAATACAATAATATTGGAGCTTTAATTTTTGTATATTGCGTCAAAAAAAATTTGGACAGGTGCCCACTTTACAGATGTTTAAAAATTGAGAATTTTCATTTTTTGACTCCTTACAGCTCCTAAACAGCGGGCAAAACAAAAATATTTCTTGAAACGTACTTATTTTGTACTCATTTCCAAAAATCTAACTCCTCTCAAAATTTCAAGCTTCTAAATTAAACTGTTTAAAAGATGGAAGGTGTTCAAATATTTGACTATCGCATGGCAAAGCCACAAATTTATTTTATATACATTTATAAAGTTGATAGAACCAGCTATCGTTTGGGGCCTTATAGAGCCTGTGTTATAACAATTTAAAGATAGGGCTTTTTCGAACTTTGTATAGGGCTGTAGTTTCGTAACGGATGACGCTACAGAAA
This sequence comes from Poecilobothrus nobilitatus, assembly GCA_947095535.1. Taxonomy (NCBI): domain Eukaryota; kingdom Metazoa; phylum Arthropoda; class Insecta; order Diptera; family Dolichopodidae; genus Poecilobothrus; species Poecilobothrus nobilitatus. The sequence goes on along the minus strand of OX352773.1, from coordinate 220,411,126 downwards.
AATATTATTCGGAGACCAAAACACCAGATTAAATTAATATTTTTTCATACTCAAAAATGATCCATTTAAAAATTACATATATTGTCGTTTTTTGTTAAATGAAATATTTTTTTTTTTACATCACATTTTTGCTTCCTTTAAAAAATTATTTATAGATAATTATGTAAGTTCAAGTCTATAAATTTACCTTAGGGCTATAAAAATAATTCATTTACAAATTTGTATATTATATTTTAAAAACATGAAAGAAGATAAAAATTTAATACAAAAAAGAGACAGGAAGTTTTCTATATATTTTCTTTTATTAATATATAAATTTTTTTTAAAGTACGAGTATGTACAGTTCTTATATAAAAAAAAACTTGAATTTATTATAAATACGTCTTACTTTAAGATACAAACATTTATGAATAAATAAAACGTAGAATAAATAATAGTTAATTTAATAAAAATATATACATATATATGTAATATGTATAGAATTTTTGCTTTAAGTATTTCTTCATTTTTTTTTTTGATATAATACTGACCTTCAGTTTTTTAATGATTAACTTCAACACATTTCTTCCCTGAATCTGTTTATTAAATTCTTTCAATCAGCAATCAGCATTATATCGTAATGTAAAATCATTATGCATCTTAATATCAAATCATTCCTTCATAATTTCTTTTGGGCTTGTTTTTTTGGACATCATATTATGAGCAAGATATTGACTTCATTTAAATTAAAGCATTTAATTCTACTATAATTAGTGCTGAATACTAGCAAATTTCGTATTAAACATAAGACAAAACCTAAATAAATATTAAATTAACAATTTTATACCATAAATGTAATAATTTTAATTTTTTATAGATTAAATCTAAACAAAATTTTGCTTAATATTTTTTATTAAATATATTCCACATTCTTTACCGGTTTATTAAAAAAAAAAGTATCCCTGCATTATAAAAAATTAAAATTTTCTTACCTCATATGGTTGGTTTTTTTTTTTTGCTTTTGTTTTTTATTTGACTAATTTCACAATCCAACTTAAGAACTAGTTACAAAACTATACAAGTATAGTAATAAAGATATTTTAAAACATGTTTCAGTCTTTATTTATAAGAAATCTATAAATATTACTCATCAAATGAATATCTAATAGATATTATTATAATGATGAAATTCTTTAATAAAAATTTACTCTTCGGGTTTTTTTTTTGTTCTTAAGTATATTACGTTCTTATTTATTTATATACATATCATACATACTGTAATATAAAATATATTTACTTATTTTGTTTTATTGAATGAAATTTTTTAAGAACTAAAATCTGGTTTGAAAATAATTTAATTACACTGATATGAACAGGTGTATATACAGGTTTAAGTTAAGTGTAAATATTAAACTTTTGTTATACAACCAAAAATAAATTTTTACTTAAAAACAAACAAACAAAAAATAAAAAAAAAATAAGATAAATTGTCTTAATAGGAGTTTTGGGCAGAAAAAAACACAAACAAAAATAAAAACATCCTCTTTAAATAGCCCTAAAACATATAAACATAAAAAACATCTGTGATCCTAGTTATGATGAATGATGATGTACCCACAAAATAAAAAGTTTATATACATATGTATATGTATATAGAAAATAAACAACAAAAAAAAAAAATAATAAAAGATTATAAAAAGAATAGTTAACATTTTTATGGAAATTCCATTATATTACATATACATGTTTATATTATAAATCTATATTTTATATACATATGTATTTGTAGAGAAACAGGATATTATATATGTAAATACTTTTATATATAAATAATTTCTGTGTGTTAGTTATATAAAAAAAAAAAAAAACAATATCCCCTTTATTAAAAGGGAATTCAATTCTCCTTAACTTAATATAATATGTTTGTTAGGACATATTTATTGCATATTATTCTATACATATGCATAAATTTTTGTACATCTTAAGATACATAAGTATAGTAAAATAAAAAAAAAATTAAATATATGTAAAGGTAAAAAAAAATAAAACTTTGAGTATAACATTTTCAAGTTCAATGAAATTCTTAATGAAGTCTAAATTTTACACATTCTATTTTAAAATTTTACTTTTTGTTGTTGTTTTTTTTTTTACTCTTGTTAGTGTTGTTATTATTTTTGTTCTTTAGTACCTACCTAATATTCTTTTTCCCGCCAAAACATTTTTTCAAAGGTTCGACTAGACCGGAAGTAAAACGAAATGTTTTTTTTATTTATTTTTTATGTTTTTTGTTTTTTTTTTTTATTTCTTTTCAATTCAAAATACCTATAATTTCTTATGATTGTAAATTGTAATAATTTTTTACTTTCAACATATACATACATACCTATATATTACCTATAAATAAATTCTTTTGATTGTAAATTTGATTACGGTTCATTATTATTTTAGTTAAATTATATGATTAAATTAGTACATATAAATAAATAAATAAAAAAAAACTCTGTAAAACTTTCATACTCATATACCATAATTTATATTAAATATGTACATACATATATATATTTATTTCAACTTATTTGAATAATTAAATCTAGGATATATAATTACTTCGAAAAATCTTAAATTAACTGGTATATTAAATTATTAATATGTATATTATTTTGTTGCTTATTGTTTGTTGTATATTATTTTGTTGCTTAACTAATAAACATTAGTTTAGTTATTAAAAAGTATATCTATCAAAAACGAATCTAACCTGAAATGATGTAAAATAATTATTTTTATATACGTATACATATACATACGAGTATGTTATATAAATCTAAATTAAAAATCTTTTGTAGAGTTTTTCGTTTAAGTATCAATATTAAAATTTACGTCCGGTTAATATTTAGGTTTTTTTTTTTTTTTTACATAAAATCTTCATTTGTTGACGAATTCGGTTTTTACTTACACTTTGAAAAGGCAAAATTCACCAGCATGTTGGTAAAATTAGATTTTGAAGAAAGAGAAAAGCCCAAACACTACAATATTACTAAAGCTGCCTTAATCAATTAGTTAAGGGAGAAGATGTTTAGCCGTCCATTAACCTATCTCTTAAACTATCAAAAAAGGAGATGGTGTTCAGTGGGATGATGTTTTAAAGTCCTAAACGATGATAAAGGAATCATAATTCAACAGCTCCTCTCTAACATCTTTCGATGATTTCCACCCACCCCCGTAAAATTTGAAATGCAATGGAAATTCTCATTTTCTCTTTTTCTTCTCAACTTTATCAACTTTAAAGCAAAGATAAAAATTTTTCCAAACATTAATCCGTTCCAATTAAACTGTACATATAGTAATTTAAAAATTATCTAATTTTTTTTTTGTAAATCCACTATCCACTAAAATATTGTCGGTTTTAACAAACGTCAAACTGACATCAATATCGTTTTTTTTTTTTTTTTGGTTCCAACTAATTTTAAAAATAATTATTTCAATTAAAATACCTAAAATACTTATACTTATTTTATATTTATACTTATATTTATTTAAATTACTTACTTATATTTATTTAAAATTTGTCTCAATTACGTTTATTTAATTAATAATTACCCTAAAAATCGCTGCCTAATATTATGAAGTACAAATAATTAATCCCAATTAGTCATTATTTTTTTTTTAAATTAAATTTACAATATGACAAAATATCATCTTTTACTTATTATTATAATAATAATATATTGATTAAATTATCACAAAATAAATAAAAGGTATATGTAATATATAAATTTTATACTTTTATCTAATATAAAATAAATATAATATGTTTTATGTATAAACAGATAATTTTAATCTCGTTTTAATATTATTTAATTATAGATATTGTTTAAATAAAAAGTCTCACTTGTTTTTGGACTTAGTGATAATAACAGCTATTGAATAGTCATTTATTACGTCAATTAAAAAATATTTTATCAACTTGTAATAAAAAAAAAACCCAAAAAAAAAAAAAAAAACGACAATAGTTAAATATTAATTTTCAATCTACGTAAGCTAATATTTAATTAATAACATACTGCGTTTTGTTTTTTTTTTGTTTTTTTTAGATAAAAAAAAAAACTGATTTTAACTTTTATTATACATATATCAGATTATTATATATCAGATTAATTATAAAATGATTTGAGTTTATTTTTTTATTAATAGTGACTTACATAATATTATATATGTAACTGATGACCGATGTGTGATGACTAAAAAGTTTTATTTTTTTTTTTTTTTTAAATAAAATTATATAAAAAGTTGAAAAATTTAAAATTTAAAAATCTATTTTTTTTTTTTTAAATTAAATTAGATAGAAATCCCTTTTTATCAACAGGCTTCACTTTAATTTAAATAACTTTAAGTACATATATAAAAATTTTCAAAAAATAACAATGATGAATATTTATTACGTGCGTGACAGTATAAATAAATCTACTTATGATCTGCATGAAATAATTCCACAATATTGAAAGGTGAAATATTGCGTAAAAATTATGTTATTTTATTTTTTATCAATTTTATTTTGCACGAATTTATTTAATTTTTATCTTTACCAAAAATAAGTTAGCAAATCTAAAAATAAAAAAATTAATTCTCAATTTTAGTTCTTGTTTTTATAAACTACATATGCATATACATATATAAATTATTATTTGTGCATATTGAAAAAAAATTTCATACCGTGATATTCAAAAATTCAGAATTGCATTTGTATAACGTCATAAACACAATGTGTGCAGATCGGAATTGTAAAATGAAAAATATTGACAATTTATCATAATTGCAAATTTATTTGACAGATTTGTTTAATATAAATTTTTGTGACCCGAGTTGCTAATTTGTGAATCCAGAAAATTTTTCGATACATATGCATATATGTATATGACATTATTGATGTATGGATTTATTGTGTAAGTATAGCGCATTTTTTTTTTCTAATCAGATCAATGCTCAGAACAGATGTCGACAGCTCAAAGCAAATTCCAATAAGCAATGCTGGAGAAAAAAGCTTAAAAAAGAAACCACCAGCACTTAAATTGTCAATTATGTTAAGATCCTTTAAACAAATTATTTTCGAACGTCTATTTTTTGATTCCATCAAAATTTAAATTAAACACTTAATTGAATTATTTAGTAATTATTTACGTTTTATTTTTTGACAACACACTGACAACACACTGACAGCACACTTGGAGATGAAAAAAAAAGAAGTATAATCTATGAGCACAAAAATAAATCCAATTTTTTTTTGACAGGTCTGTCTTACTTTGCTCTGATTAAAAAAAGAAAATACCCATAATACTTTGTCTCAAATTTAATTTGTTTTAAGATCGTTATAAAAATCAAAACCTTCAAAAAATTAAGTATACTTGAGACAAAAAAATAAAGACAATTAATATTTAAAATTAGACCTATTGTGTTATTTCTGCTTTGTATTGATTTGTAAGTTTTTCAATAGATTTTTGATGACAGTACGATTCGTAATTCTTTTTGTGTGGTGATGTGAAATACATACATACATATTATTACTGATCGAAGTTTAAAATCAAAATATTTGGATTGAAAGTTTGTCGATTTAACAATAAATAATGAGAAATTCAATTAAATATGTTTAATTTATAAGATTAAGATATTTCGTATGTTATATGCAAATTTATTACACTTTTAATTAGATTTTACAGAACTTATTTCGTTTTGTGCAAAGTTATTTCAAAAAAATAGTAAACTTATTAAAATATTTTCATATTTTTATTAAAAAATAACTCGTCAATTGATATGAAAATGTTTTATTTCTTAATGAGGAGTTATTTCTTAGGAATTTATTTCATGAAACCATGCTATATGCATAGGAAAAAAAAAATTATAGGTATATATAATAAAATTCTTTGTAAATCCGACAAAATTCAGTGGACAAAAATCCTATATAAAAAATAAAAATCCTGATCTTAGTCCAACATTTTAATCTTTTTTATCATGCAAACAACGTATTCTTAATCCTCTTATTTGACCACAAGAAAAATCTTATCTTTTATTTAAAAGCACTTGTTGAATATTTTCATTTTTATATAAAAGGTAGAAATAAATATATACTTACTCGTATATATTTAAATTATTAAGTGTATAATAAATAAATATAATAAGAGTACTGCTAAAGTAATGCCAAAGTACGCGAAAAAATTAACTGGAAAAAAATAATAAAAATATTGCAAGAGGATAATCTTATTTTATTTTTTTTTTTTTTTTTTTAAATATTATTAAAAATTATTCGTCGTAAATATTCGGTTACATCTGTCTTTGCTATAATACAAAAAAATTTTAAATGTATATTTTATAAAACTAATTGAGTTGAGTACAATACTAAAATGTAATTTTGGAATTCGAAATTTTGAATAATAAAATTCGAATTACAAAATTCAGAGTTTTGTAGTTAACAAAAATTGAGTTGGGGCCTCGGTGGCCTAGTGGGTTAGAGCGTATGAAATACGTTGTAAACACCAAAGGAGTGTGGGTTGGAATGCCACACACATTGTAAGAATGATTCCGCCTTACGACATTTATGGCCACGCCTGAAAAAGGAAAGGCTGTGTAATTTCCTTGTCACATTTATGTGACAGGGAAATAAACTAAAAAAAAAAATTGAGTTTTTGTAGAGTTTCTAAGAAAATATATTATATAGGATTTTCAATGTTTTATTTCCAAACATTTACTTTTAATGTTCTACAATAACTTGATGGATTTGTATTTATCTCTTTATAGCTCTTGAATATGGTTTTTCATCTTTAATTCATTAATCAGCTATCAAATTATTTGAATTATAAATTTAGTTAATTTAAGTTTTACGTATAACATTTTTATGAGAAATTTTTCGTTTCCTTTAAAAGTATAAATGCTATTATTAGGTATATTAAAATGGAAATTCCAGAATATAAACTCAAATGTAACTAGTTAAGTTAAATTGTTTATATATATATATAAAGTAAACTCTATAATAATCTGAAATTATATTTAAGAAACCAAATTATTGTAAAAAATTTGTAACACTTATATTAACCTAAAAATATAAAAAAATATTCTATATGATTAGTTCTAAGACTTTACTGATACTGACAGATAAATCTTTTTTTTTTTGCATTAATTTATTTCATAAGAAAATAATCATAAGAAAATTCGCATTTATTGTTTTTATTTAAAATTCATTAAATTTTCAGAAACACAAGTCATGTATAATTGTACATTTTTTTATTCTGCTTTATTCTGTAGTACACAATTGTACGTTTTTTTATTTTTTTTTTTTAATTGTCCTTCCACTCATTCTATCGTAAATAATTTAAAACATTCATTTTACAAACAAATCCTTTGTGATTTAATTAATTTTGTGTATACCCAAAACTTGTCAATTTAAATATCTTTTGAAGTAGATGTTGGCAGTTTAATAGTCAGGTTTCAATTACCTTATAAATTCACTTATGACACTAAATCCTGGTATGTACTTATTATATACATACATATACATATATATTTTTTTTTAATTTTATTCAAATCCCTTTAAAATTACTGTATTTTATATATTCAACTATAGCTTAGCTACCAATATTTTGTAATATGATGATATTAAATTGTAATTTTATTTTAATTTTTATTCAATTTACAGTTATTCTCTTTCGTAAACATATTTTGTTTATATTTATTTTATATTTGTATTTTATTACATTTGTTTTTTTTACTAACTATTGTAAAACACGCAAGACGTGTTAACATTTTATAAACTTCTTCCTATGCAATTTTGATGTCACTTGATACTTTTTAAATTCAAATATTATTTGGATTTCTCAGCAGGTGGCATTTAATGCGATTTTTTTTAATTGCATTTTTTATACCCTACACCTAAAGTATAGGGTATATTAACTTTGGTATGGTGTTTGTAACCACCAAAAGGAAGCGAGTTAGGTATAGACATGTATATATATTCTCAATCAGGATCACCGCCGGAGTCGATTTAGCGATGTCCGTCCGTCCGTCCGTCCGTCCGTACGCACGATAACTCAAAAAATAATGATGCTATCTTGATGAAATTTATATAGTAGTTTACTAATTACGAAAGAAAGGCTAAGTTCGAATCTGGACAAAATCCGTCCATGGGTTCGGATTCTGGAAGCTTCCGAATGATTCCGGGCTTTTGGAGATAATCTCCGCAAACGAGATTATCTCCAAAAGCAACAAAGATAGAACCTTCAAATTTTGTACAATGATGTTTCTTCCCGTTCGATTTATGTCTCTGAAATTTAAGAGGATTTGGTCCATGGGTTTGGGTTTTGGAAGCTTCCGAACGAGCACCAGAGCAAATGAGATTATCTCCAAAACCAACAAAGATAGAACCTTTAAATTTGGCAGGGTGGTGTTCTTTCATGTTTTATTTAAGTCTCTGAAATGTGAGAAGATTTGGTCCATGGGTTCGGCTTTTGGAAACTTCCGAACGAGCCCCAGAGCAAACGAGATTATCTCCAAAACCAATAAAGATAGAACCTTTACTTTTGGCAGAATGGTGTTCTTTCATGTATGATTTAGGCCTCTGAAATTTAAGAGGATTTGGTCCATGGGTTTGGATTTGGAAGCTTCCGAACGAGCACCAGAGCAAATGAGATTATCTCCAAAACCAACAAAGATATAACTTTTAAATTTGGCAGGGTGGTGTTCCTTCCCGTTCGATTTATGTCTCTGAAATTTAAGAGGATTTGGTCCATGGGTTTGGATTTGGAAGCTTCCGAACGAGCCCCAGAGCAAATGAGATTATCTCCAAAACCAATAAAGATATAACCTTTACTTTTGGCAGAATGGTGTTCTTTCATGTATGATTTAGGCCTCTGAAATTTAAGAAGATTTGGTCCATGGGTTTGGGTTTGGAAGCTTCCGAACGAGCACCAGAGCAAATGAGATTATCTCCAAAACCAACAAAGATATAACCTTTAAATTTGGCAGGGTGGTGTTCTTTCATGTTTTATTTAAGTCTCTGAAATGTGAGAAGATTTGGTCCATGGGTTCGGGTTTTGGAAACTTCCGAACGAGCCCCAGAGCAAACGAGATTATCTCCAAAACCAATAAAGATAGAACCTTTAAATTTTTTATAATGATGTTTCTTCCAGTTTGATTTATGTCTCTAAAATTTAAGAGGATGTGGTCCATGGGTTTGGATTTTGGAAGCTTCCGAACGAGCCCCAGAGCAAATGAGATTATCTCCAAAAACAACAAATATATAACCTTTAAATTTGGCCGAATGGTGTTTTTTCATGTTTGATTTAAGTCTCTGAAATTTGAGAGGATTTGGCCATGGGTTTAAATTTGAAAGAATTTGAACCGTGGATTCAAATTTTGGAAGCTTCCGAACGAGCCGCAGAGCAAATGAGATTATATCCAATACGAACAAAGGTAGAACCTTTGAATTTGGTACAATGGTGTTCTTTCGTGTTTGATTTATGTCTCTGAAATTTAAGAGGATTTGGTCCATGAGTTTGGTTTTGGAAGCTTCCGAACGAGCCCAAGAGCAAATGAGATTATCTCCAAAACCAATAAAGATATAACCTTTACTTTTGGCATAATGGTGTTCTTTCATGTATGATTTAGGCCTCTGAAATTTGAGAGGATTTGATCCTTGGGTTCGGATTTTGAAAGCTTCCGAACGAGCCTCAGAGCAAATGATATTATCTCCAAATGCAACAAAGATATAACCTTTAAATTAGGCAGAATGGTGTTCCTTCATGTTTGATTTATGTTTCTGAAATTTGTGAGGATTTGGTCCATGGGTTCAAATCTTGGAAGCTTCCGGACGAGCCCCAGAGCAAACGAGTATATCTCCACAACCAACAAAGATAGAACTTTTATTTTTAGTACAAAGGTGTTCTGTTATGTTTCCTTTTCTGTAAAATTGGAAACTGACATTTGAAAGAATTTGAACCATGGGTTCGTATTTTGGAAACTTCCGGACGAGCACAAGAGCAACGAGCATATCTCCAAAACCAAGAAAAGTAGAACCTTTAAATTTAATACAATGGTGTTCTGGCAAGTTTTCTTTATGTTCCTGAGATGGATTCGATGAATTGGAGTGGCAATTCGGGTAGCTGACACAAACATCCCAAGGACTACCAATCTTCGAAAATAATTAAGATAGAAACTTAAAATTTTATACAAGGGTGTCAAGCATATCCCAAGCGGATGCCTCTTTTACGTTCTTGAAATTCGAGTTGAATAAGACAGAAAAGGGAAGAAGTTCAAGCAGCTGCCAAAAACACTTATGGATTTTTAATTTAATTCGAATTATTCAGGTGTAGGGTATTAATAAGTCGGTTGCATCGACTTACTGTTACATTTACTTGTTTTTTTTTTGAATATTTTATCTAGTTTTAAAAATTTTTTATGAAATTTTCTTTTAGTTTGAATTAATATGTATGTATGTATAGATGAAAAATTTATATTTTTGCAATTAAGTACATATACATTGTACCTGATTTCTATATATGTACATATGTATATATTATAATAAATTTATGTACGCTTATTAAATATTCTCTTATATGTACATATTAATATTAATGAGCTTTAAATATTTCATCCAATAATTATTGCAATCATCATCACGCAACTATAAAATATTTGTTTTTTTTTTTTTTTATGTGGGGGAATTAGGAATTGTTGTGTAACATATCAAATTGTCAGATTGAAAAAAAAAAAAAAAAAAAAAAAGAGATTGTTGTCATTTTAATAATTGAGCAAATTAAATCTGAATTGAAAATTATTCGTTTTTTCTTTGTTTTCCTTAAAAGAAAATATAACATTTAAGTCTAGGTATGATGATTTTGTGCTTTTAATACCTATTATGATTTATTCACAGTAAATTTAGTTTTTAGCCGAAATTAATTTTTCTATCTTCTTAAAAACCAAAAAAAACAAAAACAAAGATTGCAAGTTTATGGGGCTTATGATTAAAAACGCACGGAAAACACGCAGCTCGAAAAAAATTATTCACCTTCACTCAATGTTGGTATGATTGAAGACGCGTGATTAAATTTTAATTCGAAATTAAATGTCAAAAATAATTTTTAGTATAATATAAACGTCAAATAGATAGTAGGTAAAGAAAAATAATTTTTTTATAAAATTTAAAATTTATAAAATTTTAAAATTAAAAAAAAAATAATTTATTTTTTGATAAAAAGTTTTAATAAAAAATTTGTATTTTGTTGATTTTAAGGTAAAAAATGTATAATAAACAAGTTTTTTCATTTGCAATTGATTTTAAAACTGAATAATTTTTTTCAAAAAGAAGTTTCATTTAAAGGGTTAGAAGTAAAATTTACTTTTACCTTTAGTACCAATTCAGCGTATTTGTCTTGTTTTGTTATTTTTCTCCTAATCCAAAATGGTTAAAAATTAGAATATTAAAAATTAGATAATTAAATTTTTCATTTTGTTTACTAAAAATAAGTGAAAAACTTACATGTTTTTTTATTTTTTTTAAAATGCGAAGATATCCATGCGTTTCATTTATACACAACAAACTAACGCCGCATCATACAAATAACTAACATACTAACGCCGCATTAATCATACAAATAAATTAAGTTCGAAAAAAAAAAACGTTTTCCGTGCGTTTTCAATCATACGATAAAAGTTAATTTGACATTTCTGTAGTATTTACGTTTTCCATACGTTTTCAATCATAAGGCCCTATGTTATTTTTGTGAATTTTGCAAATTTCTTAAGCATCGGTTCGATCAGTTGACAGATAACAGTCGTAGAAGATTTATTTTGTTTAAAACTTACCTAAAAGCCTAAAAATACTTCCTGTTACAAAATAAAGCGTGTTTTAAATTTTAAAAAGCACAGTCTATTTCAAAATTTGATATGATTTAAAATTAATAGATAATAAATATAATTTAAAATAATTTTCTTCCTCTTATTTCATCTTTCTGCATAGCATCGTAATTTGACAAAATGTTTTCAATTTCAATTTATATTATAAGTGTTTACATTTTTAATGAAATTAAAATTTCAAATTCATGTTTTAAAATGAAAAAAAAAAATTTTTTTTTGTTTTTATTAAATTTTCTACATTTTATTTTAATTTTTTTTTTTTATATTGTCTTATTAATTGAATTATTTTTTATAAATTTTTAAATTATTCAAAAAGGATTTAAAAAAAAAAAATAGCATTAATAACTATATGAATAGATATTAGTATTTATTTGCATAAAGATGAACATAAAATCACATTTATCTTAAGATTCATTGTAATAACATATACCTGTAGTAGCCATTCTGCTTGATCTAAATATGCGCTGTTGTCATCTAGTCTATTAACTTATACTACAATATACATAGTCTCCTTAAAATATTTTTAAATTCATTTTAATTTTGTATTCATAGTTTTTTAATATCGTTTTGTATAAATTCAAAGGCTCTGTTTGAAGAATTCTGGTTTCCCTTCTTCCATAACTTCCACCACTCTCTCTCTGCTGCCATTATCCAATTGTTAGATGTAAAGCGATCACATATTTAATTTGGTTCGGTTAAAGTTCCATGATTAATTTTAATTTTTAAAACCTTCGAAAAGTGTTAAGTCATTGCTTAACATTTATAATCTTGAATCTGTATAATCTTTCTGCATATTTATAAGGAGTAACGGATTTCATTTAAATACAGTTTTAAATTTAATTTTAATTACAATACAATTTAGAAATAATTATTAAGATAAATATTTTAAACAAATATTATTACAAATATTAACTATTGAGTACAACAATTAAAATAAAAATAAAATTTTGAAATTATTTTTTTACAACATTTTTATTTGTTCACTTTCTCCCACCTACATATAAATAAGTCGAAACTGATCAATGTTTAAAAATATTTTCTGTTTCTTTTTCGCTTTCAATTATTTGTTGTTATTATTTTTATGTTTAAATAGAAAAATATAATAAAATTTCAACAAATTATAAATAAAAAAAAAAAAAAATTATTATTATTATTATTTTCAAGAGAAGTTATTAAAAAATAAAATTTATTGTATTTCCATACTAATTTTATTACAAAAATTTTCAATAATAGAAGGGGGTTATATATAGAAAAATAAGATTGTATTTAAAGAAAACTGTTTGCAATAATAATTTTTAATTGGAAAAAAAAAAACAAAATTAATAAACGTATTAAAATTATTATTAAAAATTACTTCCTATTAAAATTTAATGAAATTCTAAATCTTACATATACAAGTATGTATGTGTGTATGTATGTATGTATATTGGAAAATTATACTATAAGTATTACCGGTTGAATTAAAATTAATTATGTTTTCTTTACTGTGTGAAATTTTATGATTTTTGATTTTTGTTATAGTAAAATCTTTTTCTTTTCCAGCTCTTCTGTTCATTTTAAATAACCGCTTCCAACACAATGACATTTTATCTTCCGCTTTTACATATTTGCAATTATATTACAATTTTTTGCATTCACTTTCTATATGTCATTAATATACAATTCTTTCTAAGCCTTTATCTTTTTCTATAACCAGTTGGTAATAACTTTAAACTCTAATGCAGATAATGTATAAATTTAAACTTTAATATTCTAAATGTAAATTTACATTTTGTTTTATAATTCATTGTTTGATTTCATGATTAAATTTTATTTTAAAATTATTACTTGTGAAGTGTTACGATTTTTTTTATTATTATTATCTCTATAATAAAAGTTATTTAAAAAAAAAAAAACAGATTTATAATATATATGTTATATAGTTTTTATATAAAATAATAATGAAATTTTTTTTCTATTTGATAATTTACAGGTTTAAGGATGGCAGACCATCACCATGGCCATCAGAGGTTTCTTCATTAATTGTTTATCCAGAAGCATCAAACCAAACCATTTATTCAAGACATATACAATTGACAGATAGTGGACATTATAAATGTGTTTTAAGAAATGATACACACGTTATAGAACATAACATTGAATTACGTGTTATATGTAAGTCTTTTTTTTTTCAGTTATTTTATTTTATTTTTAAGTAACAATTGATATCTATACGTCTATACTTAAATTGGGTCTGTATTAAATAAAAAATTACAAAAAGAAACAAAGAAAACATTAATTTAGGAAAAAACTTGTCTATCAAAAAAATGGGAGACAGGTTAAGTAATACATATATGTATATCTAATTCGATCTGTTAGTACATATTGCTTTTTTATTTTATTAAATATACGTTTAAATAATTATAATTTAATAATTCAATTCAGTTATATGCAGCTAAGTATGTGATTTTAAATTATAGATTCTTAATATATGTTAGTCAATATTGGTTTTAAATCATATACTTATTATATAATAAATGTATTTTCTACTACCATACTTTTTTTTCTTTTTGCAATACGGCAACATTTAAATTTAATTTTAAAACTATTTATCACAAATATTAAAACCAAAAAAAAAAATCTTTTCTAGTTTTTCCTATTCAAAAAAAGAAAAACAAAAACAATTTTTTAGAGAAGAGAAAATTATTATTTCCTGTGAAAACATTTTGTATTTTAATTAGTATACACTTTTGATAAGTTTTCGAATCTCTAATACAATAAAATTTATTTTGATACAAATATGAATATTTACTAAGAATTTTTCAATATGTATATATGTAATGTGTATTGCAAAAGTATAAAAATAACAAAAACATTCATTTTACGATTTTAAATTAAATTTTAGTAAATTTAATTATTTTTTTTTTTTTAAATTCTATTAAAAAATGTAAAAATTTAAATTCTTTAATTATCTTCTATTTTCTTTTTCTCCTTACTTTTTTGCCACAGCGAGTAATCCAAATGTACCATTAGAAATATACAGGCCAGTTGATCAGCAGGTTGATGTTGATGAACCAGCACGTTTTTATTGTGAAGCATTTGTAGGTAAAGTTAATTTACCGGATGCACGCAACGAAATTACATGGTACAAAGTTCTTCCAAATGGTCAAGAAGAAAAAGCTGAAGGTATTCAAAAACAATTAGAAAGGTAAGTTACATATATTAATACTGGAACACAAGCACTCATTATATTCACCACAATAGTAATTTTTTTCAATTATTACAAAGCAAATGTTGATTTCAAAAATAATTAAATAAAAAACAAAAATAATATAAAAAAAAAACTTTACTTTAAAAAAAATAATAATTTTTTTATCCATAAAGTTTCCTATAAAGTTATAACCTATAAACATTATTTATATCTTTTTTATTTTATGGCTTGTAATAAACAAAAAGCAATCATTTGATTATCTTAAATTATTAATAACTATAAAGTTAATATCAAAAAAAAAATAATATCATTCATCCATTACTACTATACATCTTTTTGAATAACGGTAAATTTCTTGTAAAATCATTAAAGTAATATTTTTTTTCAATTTACCTAACAATTAAAATAGCTTTTTAATAGGGAAATGAATATATTATTAATTTATTTATTCATACATTTTATATCCACCTCATTTAATAATGTATTTTTAAGCTATAAGCTGTGTACCAATCGATAACTTTTTACTTGCGGTGAAATAAAAAAAAATTTACTAAGGTAGAAAAAAAATGTATTTTTACTTTGCCAAATGAAAACAAAATTTTGACATTTAACAGCAATTATGTATTGAAGGTTTTTCAAAATTTTTTTTTTGTTAATTTAAATTGTTTATAAATTATTCTAATAAATTGTTTTGGAATGAACAACAATTTCGAAATTTATAAATAGGGTACACTTTTTTAAAATTTTAAATCAAATAATATCAACTAACACTGAGAGTGAGAACAAAGTAAATAAAGTAATGTCATTATTTCACGTAGCCCTTACCTTATGGCTAGGTAAAATTTTGACATAAATATTTATCACACATTCATATGTCAAAATTTATCGTCTGTAAATCAAAATTTTATTTAAATGGTTAAAAAGTTATCGATTGCCAATCAGTCACTCAGCTTTAATAACAGAAATGATTTAAAATTTAATATCATATAATTTTTTTTTATTTTAATTTAATTTACAGAAATACTGGTCAAACAATCGGATCATATTTAATAATTCCAAATGTTAAAGTTCATCATTATGGACGATATTTTTGTCGTATACAAATGAGCGATGATGCCCATCGTTTAGATATGTATACAAATTTATATGGTAAATCATTTACAACAAGCGATAATTTTACATTGATCTTAGCATTAATAGCGGCAGTAATTGCATGTGCACTTACATTAACAATATGGTATTGTATAACGGTTTTTTTAAATAAAAAATCAAGGAATCAATGTCAATCACTAATCAATTCTGAATATGGTGTACAAAATGAACCGCGGCGAGTTTAGCAACATTAGTTTTATAGATTTTAATAAAAAAAATTTAATTAAATTACAAAATAAAAGTGAATAAAAAAACAAAAACAAGAAAGAGATATAGGAATAGAAATATTATAATAAAAAAAAAAAAAAAAATTTAAAATAAAATAAAAGAAAAATCCAAAAAAGGAAATTCAACAAAATGAAAAATATAAAAACCATTTAAGTGATTGACTCACTTTAAAAAAAAAAATAAAATAAAAAAAAAATTGCAGATTAATTCACAATTTTATTAAAAACTATTTTAATTATTTTTATAAAAAAAAGAAAAAGAAAAAAGAAACATAGGTATAAATATTTTGTTTTTTTTTTTTTTTTTTTTTTTGCTATGTACATAAATAAATATATAATTATACATAATATAAATATGTGTATTGTATGTAAGTAATTAATTAATTAATTGATATATTATAAAATCTCGTTAGTTCATTTTATTGATTAAATATGGATCAATTTATTTTACATTTAAAAAATATAAAAAATCAAGACATTTTTTTTTTTTTTTTACTAATTTTTCTTTATAATATTATTATAATATTCTCATTTTGACTGAATGTGTGTAATATACATATATATATATATAATATGATTAAGATGATAATTAAAAACAAAAAAAAAGGAAAAAGATATTTTTAATTTGTTTATCAAATATAAGCTATAATTGGCATATAGTATTAAAATTATAAAAGACGAACTGAAGTTCGTTTCAATTAATTATAATTATAATCAAAAAATACATATATATAAACTATATACATATATATTATAAAATATTAGTTTTCAATTTGATTAAATATCTATTCATTTAATAACTTTATAAATTAATAACCATAAAAATTTTAAATAAAATATTTAAATAAATATTATAAAATATAAAAATTAAATCATATTTAACCATTTAAATAGATTAAAATATCAATAAATTTAACAGGGGCCTCAGTGGCCTAGTGAGTAATAGCGTATAAAATACGCTGTAAACACTGAGGGAGTGTGGGTTCAAATCCCACACACGTCGTAAGTGTTATTCCTCCTTACGACACACCTTACAGCCACACCTGAACATAAAAGGCTGTGTAATTTCCTGTCCACATTTATGTGGCTGAGAAATGCATTAAAAAAAAAAAATAAAAAAAAAAATAAATTTAACAACATAGAAGTTTTTTTTATATATGTATGTACATACATACATACATAATTTAAATAAACTGTCGATTTATTTCAACTTTGAAAGATGTTTATTTCAAATTAATCCTTTCTTATATAAATCTTTTAAATTTTTATTCTTAAAATAAAATTATTGAAATTTTTAATCTTTACATTTTATTAATGCAACTCAATTTACAGTAAATTATTTCAAAAAATTTTGAACAAAAAAAAAAATGATGTATATCGTAGTTAAAGTGCTTGAAGAAACAAATAGTAAGAATGTAGACACAAATTGCAATAATTTTTTTTTTTATATATTTTTCACCAATTCATCAATTAAAAATCAAAATTTGGAATTAACCAAGATTTGCAAAAAAAAAAATAAACTTATGTAATTTTAAAAAATATTTAATACAGAAATGGATTCATAAAGATATCACTAATAAGAAATAAATATCGCTAATGAGTTTTATATAAATTAAGATTTTCGATTTCTGCTTTTCGATAAATTCGATATTTCTGGTTTAATGAAATTAATTTTTTTTTTCACAAAAAAAAAATTATTGAATTACCTATATACTAATTGTTTTAATCAATTTTTAAACTCAAACTTACAGTTATTAAATAAAAATATGTATATAAGTGTTTTTGAATAGATAAAAATAATACATACATCATCTGTTTATTATTATTTAACAAAAAAAAATCAAATAAATGCCAAAATTAAAAATTGAATTTTAATTATCTTTTTTTTTTTTTTAACTGATAATTTCATATATATGTATATGTATATGTACAATATTTTTTAATTAAAAAAAAATAAAATAAAATAAAAGTTAAACAAATAAAATTAAATGTAAATAAAAAAAAAAAAAAATATTAAAACAACAAATAAATATGTATTCTTAATTTTTGTATATTTAAATGTCAAAACTTTAAAACTTTCTGTTTTGTGACAATAAAAAAATAAATTTTTGACAATTTAATAATTATAATTTAATGCATTTTTATTATATTTTTAAACTTTGACACACTACAGCTTATTATAACGTTTAACTTTAACTTAATTGTAGATTTTAAAAATTACAAGTTAATTTTATCTTTTTACAAATATTTTGATTTGATATAAAGAAAAAACAAAAAAAAAACATCTAATTTATTGACATTAAAAATGAATACATGATATATTAGACCGAAACCGAACCCGAACCTATCATTATAAATTTATAACAAAGTTAAATTTAATAAATAGTTGTAATGTGCCTAAAGCTAAAATACATATTATATGTATTTATTAATTTTTTATATTAATAAATTAGTTTTTTCTCTTTATTATAACGAATATGTGATATTTCACGGTATATTATTAATTTATTTTTAATTTCATTAATAATTAAAAGTTTTTAAATAAACAAATGTCAAAATGTATGACATTTAAAAAAAAAAAAAAACACTTTCATTTTTGTTTTGGTTGACTGTCAAAATTCATTTTATTTTTTTTTTTTCCCTTATTTATTTTTTTTTTTTTTTTTGGTAGTATTTAAGTTATTTATATAAACTTATATGTACACATATATATATTTTTTTCTATATATGTTTTTATATTATACATTATTTAAAATATACATAATATATCTAAGAAAAAAAAACAAAAAACAAATCAAACTTTAGAACAAAATTAAATAAACAAAAAAAAAAGAAAAATAATGATAAAATATGTTAATAGCATATAAAATAATAAATTTTTTTTAAAGTTAATAGTTTCTAAGAATTTAAATATTAAATAGCCGATGTAAATAATTGAATTAAATTTATAAATATACTATATATAATATTATAAATAAAAAAAAAGCAAGAAAAACAAAATATTAATTATATATTAATAAAGAAGGTATAAGTAATGTTACAATAGTATTATTATTCAACTTTTAAAAATGAATATAAACAAAACAAAAAATGAATTTCAAATATACAAAATAAACAAAACAACAAAAACAAAAAAAAAAACAAATATTAATAAATTAAAATTATAAAAAAACTTAAAATAATGTGTTTTTTCTTTTCTTATATTTTTTGAATGTAAGTGTAAAAAATTTCAGAAATCAAGTTAGAAGTGTAATTAAAAATCATAAAAGAAGAGTTTTTGACCCGTGTTAAAAGAGAATATTTAAAGAGTAACAAAATGCATTTATAAACATAACGTTGCATCATTAAGTTTGTACAAATTAACTCTATATTGTCGATCTTTACTAGTATAATTTTCTGAAAAACTTCTGTACAGCTTAGTTTTTAACGGTACTTTTATCTGTTCCTGTTATAAACATTTATTAATGCTGTCTTTTAACCCTTTACTTTAAAACAATTTGTTATTATCTTGTAATAAGATAATGACTTTATTTAACTTTTCGGTTAGTAATCATTTAATTTCTTATATAGGTACTTAATGTAAATATTTTCAACATATAATATTAAATAAAATTCTAGGATATATCCCCTACTTTCGATAATATTGTTTGAGCTGTAACCATCAAAAATTCAACTGTCATCGAACTTTTAGTTATGCAGTTGGCAAATGTCATTTTTTCGCTTATGCAAAAAAAGTCGAAATGTCAGTCAAATTTGTGCATACAAAACAGGGTAAAAATTTATGATTAGTTGTTGATTTTTGATGTAAACAGTACAAAATTAAAAAAATAAATATATTTTTGGTGAAATGGATTCTGATTCTGAAAAAGAAGTGTACTAGTATTTTTTTCTTGTAAAATTTTAATTATATTTTAAAATTGGAAACATAAAAAAGTAATTGTTATGTTTTTAAATTTAGATGTTTCTTCCTTATCCTTATTATATATATATAATTTCCAAAAAATAATACTCTATAGCTTTTAAAACATGTACATTATATAAATATTCTATTTAAATTTTTAATTTTTCCTTACTTATAATTTGAGAACAACCAAAATATAAAAATTATATACACTAAACAAAAATATTTTGTTTTTATTCGGTAATGTTGCTTGATATCGCGTCTAAAATTTGCAAAAGTCTATTTGACAGTTGCTTAGTTGAATTAAAATCGAATCAATAATCATTTGACTGATCATCATTTTACATTACCGAAAGCAGGAATCCTCAGGAATTGCAGCAAGATTTAATATAAATAGATAAATAAAATTCATTGCATTGATTACTGAGTCTGTATTTTAACAGACTTTAACTGAATTTTATATTTTTAATTTATTTCTTAAATTTCTTTTTAAAGAAACAAAAATATATGAAACAAACAAAGAAACAAAAATAATATTGGAGCTTTAATTTTTGTATATTGCTTCAAAAAAATTTGGAAAGGTGCCCAAGTTACAGATGTTTAAAAATTGAGAATTTTCATTTTTTGACTCCTTACAGCTCCTAAACAAGGGGCAAGACAAAAATATTTCTTGAAACGTATTTATTTCGTACACATTTCCAAAGATCTAACTCCTCTCAAAATTTCAAGCTTCTAAGTTAAACCGTTTGAGAGATAGAAGGGGCTCAAATTTTAGCAAAAATTATGTTTCACATAACGGTATATTAAAATACCGCATGGCAAAGCCACATATTTATTTTATATATATTTATAAAGTTTATAAAACCAGCTATCGTTTCGCATTTCCAGATTGAAAATATGCTTTATTTTAATTTGCATTTAATTTATATTTACCCCTTCAGAAACATTTTTCTGAAGAAGAAAAACTTTTAAAATATTTAAAATTTTTGTTTATTTAATGAGATAGAAAAAAGTTCCGCACAAAAAGTTGAAGTTAAATCAATTTTTTCCGGAGATAAAAAGAACTTCAGAACTAAATTTAAAAAATGAGAGAATTCAAATTTTTATATAAAAACTATGCGTGCACATGAGTGCGGCTCAAATATACTGGGCGGTGTACCCAGCATTAGTTTCAAAAATAAAATAATATTGGGCTGAATTTAAGATATATTCAACTTTGAAGGGCTACAACTCCGTAATAAGAAAGCAAGATTTAAAAATAAAAAAAAAGTAGCTATACATATACCTAAAAAATTGTTCCACAAATCACAATATTAATTTTTATGCGACCTACACAATTAAAACTTCACTGCTCTATCTTAAACTGTGGAAAATTTTTTAAATAGACGGACGGACAAAATGAAGCCAATATTTATGTGGAATAAAGCTTAAAAATTTAATTTCACAATTATGTATTATAAAATATCATTTATATTTCTTTTTCTATTTTTAATAAATTATCTTATGTAGGTATTATATACTTAGGTACATCAGCTTATGCATTTATCATTTTTGATTAAGTAAGAAATTAGTCATTTATTTTTTCTTTACAGTCATGTAATTTTAACTATAAGTGTCCTTCTAAATGTAAATACATATATGTACATATGTACCTACTTCAAATAATTTATCTTACTATAAATTTTCTACGAACAGCAATTAAAGATTCGTAATAAAAGTTATAAAAAGTTTTGCATTATTAAAAATTAATTTATTTAAAAGATTTAATTCGTGAAAAAAAGGTAATTAAGTTTTACTTAAATAATTTTCTAATAAAACAATAAACATGTTTCCATTTTTTTTTAATTTGTTTTACAACAATTAAGTATTTTTTTGTTCTATTGTATGTATTACAAAATTGAATATACATATGCACGTTTTTTTGACATTGCTTTTTTGATTAAAATAAATATTATGGATATGTATGTATATGTATATGTAATATGTTTGTCAGTTTGGGTATCATTTTGCAGTAAAATATACATAAGAACAGTCTTTAGCATACAAAATTATTGCTTATCGTAACCAAAGTGGTAGATTATAGGAGTTACTTGGAATAAATGTAAAAAAAATGCAATAGATTTTTTTCCAAATAAGAAACTATGATTGAATTGATATAAGATTTAATAAATTAACCAAAAAATACTATACAAAAAAAACAATAAAAAATAAAATTGCATAGTTTATTGGGCAAAAAACTTTTTTTTTTTTTAATTTTAAAATCGTTTAATTTGTGAATGATGTTGGTTTGTTTAAAAATCAATAATGATTTTGCAATTTGTAATTCTACCGTAATTCTATTCCTCATATACCTATGTATTTGCCAAAATAAATTCTAGGACAAATATTTCAAAACAACTTTTCATCTTTTTTATTAAACAAAACCTTAAATATTCAACCCAAGTTTCATATCCTTTATCTTTATATAAATAAGTAAATATAAGTACATATAAGTAAAGTAAATATTTCTCAAATTACTACAAAAAATTTGTTCAATTATGGATACATGCTCTTCAAAATAAACTTGAATTTTCTTAATTAATTATACATATTATATTCCTTAAGAGAGATTTCTTAACACTGATTTTTTTCTAGAAGAAATAAGCTTTTCAATGATAATATACATACATAAATACATATTAACAAAATAATACCTAATATTAGATGTGATGAGATTTTAAATACATAAAAAAAAAAAAATAACCATGAATAATTCTCATTATAATTAATTGATTTAGTTCATTTTCATTTAAATATTATTATGTATGTACATACATACATATTTATAAATGATGACTTAATCACTGACATACATATGTATGTAAATTATGACTTAATCATGTTATAACAAATAATTAACTACATACATATGTAGGTATGTACTTATGTAAATATATGAACAACATTGTATTTATACAAACTGACATTTGTATTGAATTATGCAAATTGATTTTATACTTACATATAAATAATGCTGGCGATACATGACGATAAACTGTTTGTTCGCAACTGGTTCGCAAACGTTAGAAGTTATATCATGTATTGCAGCGGTTCCCAAACTTTTCGGGTCGAGGAACACTTCGCAAAATTAATAATTCCAGAGGAACACTTATGTTTTTTTTTATATAAGCTACAAGTTTGTGTATTTAAAAATATATATACATATAAGAGTTACAAACAAAATAAATAGTATGTATTTCTAAAATTCAATTATACATGAAAATAATAAAATAAGTAAAAAAATTCAATTTTATTCTTAATGACTGCGGTGTTTTTGATTCTTTGAATTACATATTTTTTTTATATCAGGCTCAATATTAGAAAGCTGAATTCTTATGTCTGGTGTAGCGTTTAGTCGGTTTCTGTACTTCGATTTTGTTGCAGCATAATATGAAAATCCAGCTTCGCACAAATATGTAGTTGTGAAAGGAAGTAACACATGAATAACTAGTTTGGACAAGTTGGAATACTCTTCTGTTAAACTTAACCAAAATTCATTTAATGGAAGTTCATTGTATTTTTGTTTTAAACTAGAGTCAGTAATTAAATCAATTAGGTTTTCATAATTACTTGCGCTGAAACCCAATGGCTTATTTGTTACTACAAAAGGGTTTTTAATCCAAGAGTTATCCTCAGCGGAATTTGGAAAATATTGTAATAGGCTTGACTGTAAGTTATGCAAATGTTGTAAAATTTCTTTCGAGGATTTATCATCTATTTTAGAATTTATTTCAATTAAAAACTCTGCTAATGTGGAAAAACAATCAAAATTATTTTGTTCAACTTCAGAAATCCAGTACTGTAATTTTTTACTAAAAGATGCAATCTTATCTCGTACGTTAAAAATTGTAATATTTCTTCCTTGTAGTGATAAGTTAATTTCATTACACTTAGTAAAAATATCTGCTAAATACGCAACAATTATCAACCATGAAGGAGTGGTTATTAATTCAATAAAATTCTTTGCCAAATTGTTCGACGAAAAGAAAACTAATAATTCACTTCGAAGTTCAAAAAGTCTCACCAATGCTTTTCCTCTGGACAGCCACCTAACTTCGGTATGTAATAAAAGTGCTCTATGTTCGCTACCCATTTCATCGCATACAATTTTAAATAATCTCGATTGAAGTGGTCGTGATTTTACAAAATTGATTATTTTTACGGCTTCATCCAAAATAGTTTTTAAATAAGACGACATTTTTTTTGTAACTAATGCTTGCCTATGCAAAACACAGTGACTTCTTGTGGCACTTGTAGCTACTTGCAGAATACGTGTTACAACTCCTTTCATCTTTCCTACCATAGCTTGTGCACCATCTGTACAAATATCAGTGCATTTCTTCCATTCGATTTCGTGTTTTGCAATGTAATTGTTAATACAATTAAATATATCTTCTCCAGTAGTTTTTTTTTGCAAATATTCGCACATAAGTAAATCTTCTTCAATACTATTATTGTGTACATACCGCACGAATACCAATAAAACAGCGAGGCCGGCAATGTCTGTTGATTCATCCATTTGCAATACATATTCACTACAAAGTTTAAGTCGATTAATTAGCTGTGCCTCCATATCAGTAGAAAGATCTTTAATGTGGCGCGAAACAGTATTATTGGATAATTGTAGTGCATCAATTTTTTTAGCGGATTCTTCATTTAACATACAGGATACAATGTCTTTTACACAAGGTTTAATAAGTGTCTCTCCAATTGTATGAGCTTCACCATTACGGGCAATGCGGTAACTCACGCGAAAAGATGCCTCTGTTGCATTTTTATTTTCAGTTTTCACAAGTTTTATCATTTGTTGTTGAGATTTTTCCAGTGATTCAAGCTGTCTTTTAAAAAAATTTATATCTTTTTCTTTATAGTCAGCGTGGTTTGTTTCGAAATGTCTGCGAAGTTTAGCTGGAGCCATTGAACTATTTGATAGAATTTTCTTACATAATACACATAATGCGTCAGGAGCGTCTGTATTGCCAGTACACGTAAAACCCAAATTTAAATAACTATCATCATATTTTCTTTTCGGAGCAGTCTTTGATGACACCTGTTTATTATTATCACGCTTGTTGGTTTCTTCAACCAAGTGTGCTTCAGAAGATGACGCCTGCTTATTATTATCACGCTTGTTAGTTTCTTCAACCACATGTGCTGCAGAAGAAGTACTTGCCCCTTCTTGTCTTAACTTTCCCGTCTTTAACCAAGAATCCATAGCTAGTTTTTAATTATATTATTAAACAACACCATAGGGTTAGTAGAAACAAAAAATGTAAATAAAAGCACTTATAATAAAATTTTATATTTATTCTAACAAAAAGATTACTTACCTAAATTTATAGAAATTTTTTATTCACTTTTGGTTTGTACTTTAAAAATAATTAATTTTGACCTTTCTTGTTAAAATATATAAAATAACTGAAAGCTGAAGCCAAATTTTACATATAGAACTGCTAATCAATATAACACATAAAGAAGCCTATTAACGGTACAAATTTTACAAATTGAAGCTGCATCGATTTATTTTACATATAACACAAAAAACACAATATTTCTAAGCCTACTAGGTTATTTAAAGTTCGGCACATGTAGCATAGCAAAAAATCAAATACAAAAACAAAGTTTTTGTTATAAGTTTATTTTTGTTGATGTTAAAGAACGAATAAAATGATAAATAAAAATTCTTTTTTCTAACGATATAAATTTGTTTTTTAAACGGAACACTTGATGATCTCCAACGGAACACCAGTGTTCCGCGGAACATAGTTTGGGAACCGCTGATGTATTGGATAGTTATAGTTGTATGCAAGTATTTCGTTAAATAAACTTTAGAACCATCAAAATAACATGATGGTTCTAAAGTTTATTTAACGAAATACTTGCATGCATACATATTAGAAATATGTTGATTTTTTTTGGTGAAATCTTTGGTGTGTATAGTTTGTGTTGTATTGTGTTGTACAACTTAAATGTCAAAAAGGACTTGTATGAACAGCAACAATGTAGTATCATGCAACATTTTCTAAAACCTACATACATACATATACATATGTATCTGTATTTGAAAATTTAAAATGTAAATTACTACAGTTATTCTCTTATACATTAAGATTAAATCAAATTATGTATCGTAGATTTATATCATGGCTAAATATCATGGATATTAAACTAATTTAACTTAATAAAATATAATGATTTCTCTTATTTATTTTTTTTTTTTTGATCTGAGTGATTCATATGTAGGTATGTAAAATGAATTTGAAAATGTAATTTGATAATGAATAATAACAATAATAAATCAACTTAACTTACTTTTTTTTAGATTTAAGTATTAAAAGTTCAGTTCTAAGTCATTGTTTTGTATAATTTTAAATATGTATAAGCATTAATTTAAGAATATTTTTTGTAACGACCTTGTTTTGGTTTTGATTAATAAAATAAAATAAAAACAAATAAAATTCAATAAAATACTGAAATTTACAAAAAGTACCGGATCTAATAATATTCTAAATAAAAAAATATTTTTTTCGTTCATTTATTCTTCACTTTTTCATTTTAATTAATGATCATAATATTGGTTTAAATTACAGACTTTTATTTAAAATGTATGTAATATACCTATAAAGAATAAATATATGCATATATATATGTATATATATGTGTACATACATAGATATCTATAATTATACAAAATAAAAAAAATTTCAAACTCATTAAAATGACTCTGAGACAAAATTCCAAAAATAAATTATTATTGTCTCATTTTGTCAACTATTCGCTATTCCGTATCCAAATATGATATGAAAATAGAATCAATGAATGATTCATTTAACAACATCATCATCATAATCCCCAGAAAATTACAATACATAATATATTATTATGTGTGTATATATATTAATTTTATGTATATTAAACTATCATATATGTATGTATGTACTCATCTACGCACATTTTATATCATCAAATGAGATCCGATAAAAATCAATTGATTCAGTGATTTAAATTTCAAATAAAAATAAACTTAAAAAAAAAAATAAACCAAAAAAAAAAACAAAAACAAACCTAAAACTAGGACAGGTTCATTGTCATGATTATTAAATGGTATTTGGTAATGAGATAAATTTAAAATGATTATCCGTTCAGCCCACCATTAAACACTATATGATTAATTTTTTAGAAAAAAAACAACAGTTAACAACAGTTTTTTTTATACATATTGTAATTTGTAATATTGTTTATAAATAACATTTTATTGTATATAAAGATTTTTTATTGCATAAAACAATGAGGAGCATAAATCAGTTTCACACTTTATTTAATGATTTAAAATGTAATAATTTTGTTTTATTACCTATATTAATAAATTTTTTTTTTATACCCGTACGATAGGATCGGGTATAATAAAATTACTCCTCCGTTTGTAACACCTCGAAATAAGCGAGCTAGATATACCTTCAAAGGTATGGATCGGATCAGAAAAAAATTCTAAGACTTTTGAGCCATGTCCGTCCGTCCGTCAGCACGCTAACTCAAAAACTAAGAAAGCTAGAATCTTGAAATTTACACAAAATATTCTGGGAGTAATTTGTAGGTTTCCTATTTTTTTTGGTTGAGTTTGGACCAAGCGTTAGGGTAGCTCTCGAACACCTAACTTTTAGATCCCCACATTTTTTTTGAAATAGAGCTATGAAATTTTAACTGCTGATAGATCTCACAAAAATATTAATTTTATTTTTAATAACTTTTTTTTGTAGCCCCACCCGTTACGGAGCTACAGCTCCCCAAAGGTTCAAAAAAGCTCTATATTTAAATTGTTATAGCACAAGTTGTATAAGGTATATCTTCATTTTGAAAACGCCAAACGATTACTACTTTTATTAGCTTTAAAAGTATATATACAATAAATATACATTT
Organism: Poecilobothrus nobilitatus; assembly: GCA_947095535.1. Classification (NCBI taxonomy): domain Eukaryota; kingdom Metazoa; phylum Arthropoda; class Insecta; order Diptera; family Dolichopodidae; genus Poecilobothrus; species Poecilobothrus nobilitatus. Next base: position 220,382,826 of record OX352773.1, on the reverse strand, counting down.
GTGACATACGGTGTCTTAATTTACCGTTATGCGAAACTCAAATTTTGCAAAATCCTTTAACCCTTCTATCTTCTAAACAGTTTAAGTTGGAAACTTGAAATTTTGACAAAAGTTAGATCTTGAAAAATAAGTATGAGTCATTTCAGAAATTTTTGTATCACCCCCCGTTTAGGAGCTGTAAGGGGTCAAAAACTGAAAATTTCCTATTTTTAAACACCTGTAACTTGAACACCTGTTAAAATTTTTTTGAAGTAATACACAAAAATTAAAGCCTCAACATTATACTCTTATTTCTGTTAATAACTTTTTTCAGTAATGTTTATAACACTTTATAATTGACGAAAGTGTTACTTGATTTTTTCAAATTTTCTAACAAATTTCTTTAAAACGAATTTTTTCCATTTTGTTTTACTCGATAATTTGAAATTGTTGAGGATATAATGCGTAGTATAAAAAAATGTAAATAAATAAACAACATAACGGTTGCTTGAAGAATTTTTATTATTATTTATATGATATTGATATATATACATACTTATATAATATCATGTTTATTTACATATCGTATATGTCACTAGTGAATGAATGATAAGAGTATATATGTATATTATATAGCGCTGTATTTACATACATATATGTATTTTATTGTACTTATAAGAAATTATTCTGTCAATGGAATATTTAAATATAATATAATATAATATTTAAAATTATATTTATTATTTTGTACTAAGTAAATTTAATATACATTTACCGCTTAGTATTAAATGGTACTATAGAATATTTGAAAAAGTTTTGGATTGATAATCGTTATGTGGAAGGTTAGAATCTGCTTTCGAAGAATGTACATATAAACATATAGTTTGAATATATGTACCACCCATAGTTCTAGAAATTATAAAATTCACCCAAATTATTTTAAAATACTAAAATATTAAAAAAATAATATTGTGAGCAGAGTGACAGGCTATGAACATACTAACGGTTCGTACGGGTATCTAAGAGTTGACAAAGGCAACTGTATTCTTCCTCGTTTATATTTAGGGTGCATTCCAATAAATCTGATAATTTGTAACAACTTCAAAAATTAGAAAGTCTAACTTCAACAATAATTTAAAACAAACTAATTATAGGTACATAAAATATATTTTGTTGCTTTTAACTGAAGAATTCTAAAACTATAAAGTTTATTATAATTATACATTTCGTTCTATTTGAAGCTTATGATAGCTAAAGACGTTATAAACGTTTTGAATTTTTGTTAATCTTCTTTTTATGCATATGCTGTTTTTTGTTAACGTTATTTGCCACTTTTATCTTTTAATATTATAGTGGAATATCACCGAAAGTACATACATACTAAAATTTCAGTGTTATACATTCTTCAATCATATAATTATACATCAGTGTTATACATATGTAGATACGTACCTTCATTCTATAATAATGTCATACATTTTAAGGCACATTATTCATGAAAATGGTTTATTTTTTTTTTATACTTACGCTTTAATTACTTCGATTCGATTTACTTTTCTTAATATACTTTGTATATTTTAACACGGTTTCCCGTGAAAGTTGAACGGTATGCCTACATCTTCAAAGATTCTATAGTAGCTTATTTATACCGGAAAGGAGAACAGACTAAATGAAACATTTTAGAAAACGTATTTTACAAAAAAAATTAATAAATGATTATTTTAAATTAATATCGCAGTTTAATACTTTTTTATATTTTTCATTGTTACATAAATTTCTTTGCTAGAATACCACTTGTCTTGATTTAGTAAATTTCTCCAAAATATTTGAGGTTCTTAACTCGTTTAAGTAGCGCTGATTTTTTTAATACGATCAATAATGCATTGATGATAATCCAACTTTATATTTTTTATTACAGTTTCACTTATGAAATCAAATTACACTACTGTTTATATTTTTATGCTTATAAATGTATAAAAACGGTAGCTTAAATTCTTTAAATGATTTTAAATTGAAAAATAATGTGTAATAAATTTTATTAATGTTATTTTTCTTCTTTAATATGATATGATTACAAATTGAAATGTAATCTTCTGGCATTTTTAATACAGTACCGTTCATTTATGTACAAAATTCTTTTGCTTTACTTTCAAATAGAAAAATATAAAAAAAAAATTTTATTATTTTGGGGTTTTTTTATTGTGTTATTTTGGAAATTTTATAGTAAATTTAAAGTTTTTTTAAATCAATTTCTTCGGTTTAATAATTGTATTGATACTTGATTTATTAATGTGTAATTTAGTGCGGTTTTTTCTAAGTAAATATGGTCGTCAGAAGAAAAAAAGACCTTAATCTTATATGTATACAAATTGTTGACTTTTTGATTTAACAGAACAAACTTTAATAAAAATGTAATTAAATTGAAAAAATGAATTGATTTCCTTTTTTTTTTTTTTATTAAACTCGATATTTTAAATACAATAAAAAAATATACTTTAACAGCAGGGTTCGTTTTAAAGAAAAGGCTACCGGAATTTTTTGTTATATTATTGTTTAACTATATATGTATGCTTACATATGCTTATGTAATATGTTACAAATATATAAAATATAATTGACAATGATTTATTCTACCGAAGCATGGTTTGAAAAATTTCCTTCCGGAAAATCCTAATATTAAGTCTATATATAATATATAGGTACTTATTATTAAAAGTTAGGTTTAAGTACAAAATTTCCTTTGTATTTCCATTGTAACTGTTCATAAAAATGAATCCATTTTGTCGTCATTACATATGTACATACATGTGTAGTTACGCAGTCTACAATAAGAATTAAAATAATGTAAAAAAAACATTTTTTTAAACAATATGCTTTATCAAAACAAATCAAACACTCTAAAAAGTCTAAAATAAAATTTGTGGTAGATCTTGAGTATCTCAAATTGTTATAAGTTTCTTTGACGAAAATGAAGAGCTTGAGCATCTCAAATTGTTATAAGATAATAAAAGAAGCTCACAAAACATTTGTAGTTAAAAGAAAATCACAATCAAGTCTGCCCAAATTAGTTTAAAAAGAATATGCACTATAGATAAAATAAAAATTAAATTTTACTGTACCTTATTTCACAACGTTATTTGCATAATATTGTTGGGTTTTAGAGTAAATTACACCTAAACAGTATAAACTATAGACAAAGGCAATCAATATCCAATTAATTATGAAATAGAAAACTAAAATTTTTTTGGTTCCATAATTTATTGAGAATTTAAAATTAGCATAAATTGCCTCAGAACAGTTTTTTATACCTCCTTTAACAGTTATTAGGTTAAAAATTGAAATTTTGCTATTTTTAGGCATATTATGCAAACCTAAGACGCCTGTAGAAATTTTTCCAAATTAAAACTTTAACATTAATGTTAACAGTTTTTCTTAATATAGCGTTTTCTTAATTTAGCGTAATATTTTCTTTTATAGCGTTCCCTTAAAGTTGGAGAAACTGTCTCTTTATTTTCCATAATATTTTCGTAATTTTAAAATTCTAAAAAAATTCTAACAAATTTTAGTGCAAGTCACAATTATTCTAAACTGTTTGAATTGCCTTTTGCAAAATGTGAAAACCATTGGTTTTCATTCTGTCTTGTATTTTTATCAAGATAAAACAATAATTTTTTTGCTTCTTACCTCGGTAACACTATACTAACTTTAAATTTATTTTTATTTTAAATTGACATTGAATTTGAAATTTTTAACTTTTAATTTTTTTCCTATACTTTTCTTATATACATTCTATGTAATAAATTTCCACTGGTATTCGATTGCTTAGTACCTAAAGTAAGAAATTTTCTATCTATGACAGCTTTCTCAAAGACAGGAATACAAATATTTTTGTTGCAGTAATTTTTAAATATCTAACCTCTCTTAACATTATAGGGTTTCTAAATGTATTTAAGAATAACAGGAAAATTATATTACTCTCCTTTTAATTTATAAAGTACTTTCTTAAAACTTAGTAATAGGTGCCGCTATATAAAAAAAACAACTGATAGAATTTGTATAAAATCTATTTATATACATTCATATGTATATTTAATTTCTTTATATTTAACGATGGAATTTTATAAATAAGCAGACAACAGACTTATGACCACAGACTTACTTAATAATGTAACTAATTAACAAATTTTTTAAAATTAAAAAAAACGAGGAAGAATACAGTTACCTTTGTCAATTCTTAGATACCCGTACGAACCGTTAGTATGTTCACAGCCTGTCACTCTGCTTACAATATTATTTTTTTTATATTTTAGTATTTTAAAATAATTTGGGTGAATTTTATAATTTCTAGAACTATGGCTTGTACATATATTCAAAATATATTTTTATACATTCTTCAAAAGCAGATTTTAACCTTCCACATAACAATTATCAATCCAAAACTTTTTCAAATATTCTATAGTACCATTTAATACTAAGCGGTAAATGTACTTAGTACAAAATAGTAAATATAATTTTAAATATTATATTATATTATATTTAAATATTCCATTGACAGAATAATTTCTTATAAGTACAATAAAATACATATATGTATGTAAATACGGCGCTATATAATATACATCTATACTCTTATCATTCATTCACTAGTGACATGTTATATAAGTATCTATATATATCAATATCACATAAATAAAAATTTTTCAAGCAACCGTTATGTTGTTTATTTATTTACATTTTTTTGTACTACGCATTATATCCTCAACAATATCAAATTATCGAATAAAGCAAAATGCAAAAAATACGAAAGAAATTTGTTAGAAAATTTGAAAAAATCAAGTAACACTTTCGTTAATTATAAAGTAACCCTATATTATTAAAAAAAGTTGTTAACAGAAATAAGAGTATAATGCTGAAGCTTTAATTTTTATGTATTACTTCAAAAAAATTTTAACAGGTGTTCAAGTTACAGGTGTTTAAAAATAGGAAATTTTCAGTTTTTGACCCCTTACAGCTCCTAAACAAGGGGTGATACAAAAAAAATTTCTGAAATGACTCATACTTATTTTCAAAGATCTAACTTCTGTCAAAATTTCAAGTTTCCAACTTAAACCGTTTAGAAGATAGAAGGGTTAAAGGATTTTGCAAAATTTTAGTTTCGCATAACGGTAAATTAAGACACCGTATGTCACAATTATATATTTATTGTATATATACTTTTAAAGCTAATAAAAGCAGTAATCGTTTGCCGTTTTCAGAATGAAGATATACCTTATACAACTTGTGCCATAACAATTTAAATATAGAGCTTTTTTGAACCTTCGGGGAGCTGTTGCTCCGTAACGGGTGGGGCTACAAAAAAAAGTTATAAAAAATAAAATATTTTTGTGACATCTATCAGCAGTTAAAATTTCATAGCTCTATTTCAAAAAAATTGTGTGGATCTAAAAGTTAGGTGTTCGAGAGCTACCCGAAGTTTTGGTCGGAACTCAACCAAAAAAAAATAGGGAACCTACAAAATGCTCCTAGAATATTTTGTGTAAATTTCAAGATTCTAACTTTCTTAGTTTTTGAGTTAGCGTGCTGACGGACGGACGGACGGACATGGCTCAATCGACTTAGAATTTTTTTCTGATCCGATCCATACCTTTGAAGGTATATCTAGCTCGCTTATTTCGAGGTGTTACAAACGGAGGAGTAATTTTATTATATCCGATCCTATCGTACGAGTATAAAAATATGCTAAAATGATATTCTATAATTTCTTAATGGTCAACAATAAAATCCAACCATTCAAGTTTATTTAAAATACCAGTTTCATTAAAATACGATATTAATATTATTTAAATCTGTATATACATATACATATGTATATAAAAATGAAAATACCTATCTGGATGTTATTTATGGACTCGAAAACTATTTGATCGATTTCGATGAAATTTACAGTGTGTACTATTGAAATAGAGGACAAGGTTATAGTTTTGACTGTTTTTTTTTTAAATTATAACTTATTCGGGTAGCTGCCATGCCCATTAGAAATATTTAAAAAACCAAAAGAGTTACAGACCCAAAAATTGGTACTCTAGGTATACTCTCTAAAAAACCAAGAGCGTTAACGACCATAAAATTGCTACGTAGATACTCTTCAAAAAATGAACAAAAACGTCTTTTTCGGTTCTAAGTGATTCTAAGCTGCCATACAACTCCCAGAGTCCATTAGGAATATTTCAAAACCAAAGGTGTTACTGACCTGAAAATTGATATGCAGCGATACACTCTGGAAAATAAACAAACATATATTTTACCGTTGCTCTTGGTAGCAAAATTGTGAGTGGTTCAGATTACCATACAATTCTTAGCACCCAGTAGGAGTATTTTAAAAATTAAAGATTTTATAATTTTATTTAAGAAGAGATGTTGTATACCAACAAACGTTACAATAAACTCAAATATTAATGAAAACAATAAAAATAATTAATTAACAACAATTTCTAAATATTTATTTCTATTCAAATATTAAATTAAATTTTTTTTCTTTTTTAAATTAAAAATAATTAATTTAAAAAAACTGTAGATACCCACATTGTATTCAAATATTAAATTTTTTCTTAAAATAAAATTATTAATTAGATTAAATGCATCCTTAAAAAAATATACTATTTTAAATTAGACTATTTAGGAAAGCGGAAAGAGCTAGCAACGCAGATCAATTACTAGTTACTAATATTTGCCAATACATTTAGCATTAGCAATTGCTATAAAAGTTCATAAAACAGTATTGGGTTGAAGTTTTTTTTTTTTAATTAGAATGCAAATTATACCTAAGATTTAAAATTTATGAAATTAATCTTAAAACTTCTTAAAATTTTTTCGAGAAAATAATAAATTGATTCTAAGTACATAATATTTAATAATCCTTCATAAAAAATTAAATTCATCAGACTAATAAATCAATTTTTCATTTTCAGTTTTTTAGTAAAGAAATTTTCCCCAAAAATAATTTTTTAGATTGATCAAAAAAAAAAAACTGTTTTATAAAAAAAAAATTATAATTTTTTTAAAAATTAATCATGTTCAATTTCTTTTTTTATAGTCAAAGTAAATATTTTTTTTAATTAAGTCAAGAATTCTCAAAAATTTCAATTTATTATTATGTATATACTTTTTAATTTAAAATTATTGACGCATTTTTCATAATAATACACTATTGATTGATACTTGAAAAAAAATTTTTTATTTATTAAGTTTTATATACATATACAATATATATGTATATATGTGTATATTTTAATTTGAATTGAATTTCTTCTTATATTTTCAATTTTCATAATCTTTCCATTTGAAGGACTAAAATAAATAGAAATTTTTTTTTTTTGAAAGTTTTTTATTAAAGGACATCTCAAACTTTAAAAAATATATGTATATGAAAATGTAAAAGTTTGTTTTTCTTTTAAAAAACATTTTTATTTGCATTTTTTTTTTTTTTTTTTGAATTACTTTAAAAGCTCAGGTTACTTCTAAATATCTTTTATATTATGTATATATAGATATTTTTAATTTAGTAAATAAAACCAAAATGAACTAAAAATAAAAAGACATATGAAAATTAAGACTTTTAACAAAATTTTAAGAATAAAAATTTTATGACAGCGCATAAAAGGTTTCTAATCTCTTCTAAATATTTCTCAATAAAAAATAAAAATAAATAAAAATAAATTAAAAAAAAACATTTTCTTGAAAAATACCAGGAAATTTTTTGTTTTTCTTTTTGTCTGTAAATTGTTAAAATAATTTTACCAGATCTTCTTCAGACGAATAATTTTAACTAAGTTTTTTTTTGCAAAAAGTATAACACGTGCCGTACCGCTCGTCTCAAACAAACAAATTTATTTATTTTTGTTTTTTTTTTTTTGTTGAAATCTATATAATTATAAAATTATATATTATTTATTTAATTTATTTTTGTCTTTGGTTTTTAGTCTTTTTTTTTTTTATAGATTAAAAACTTTAGTAAAATTTTAATTTTGATAAATCTGGTTTCTAAATGTGTGGTAAATAACATAAAATTTAAGTTACCCATCAGTTCGAAAAAAAACCTACGTAAATAATTGCGAACTTTATATAGAAAAAAAAAAAAAAATAGAGCAATTAGATTGAGATTGAGTTGAGTTGATCGTTTAGAGGCTGTTCATAAATCTAGGTTTTAATCTAAAAAAAAAATGTTATACAAACACTATGAATAAATTTACTCACTCCAAGCAATGATAATATTATACAAGGTTTATATTATTATCTTTGCTATACAAATAACCGCTTTATCACAAATGTGAAGCTAAGATTGAAATAAAAATTTACATTTAGTTTGATTTTCATTATGAATATATGGTAAAATATGAGTATAAGCACATTTTTATTGATTTATCTAGACCAAGTTTAAAATCGTTTCCAAAGTAGTCTGGCCTCAATAAATAAGTTATCATTGCTCTAGGTCTTATAATATTTGAATAATTTGTTTTTTTTATACATATCCCGTACGGGATAAAATTAGCTTAGTTACAACAAATCAATTCTAAAATTGTTAACATATGTGAAACTTGACGGCATTAAACGTGACCGAATTTAAAATGGCAACTTGTCCTTTTGAAATTCTAAAATAACATTAATAATAGGGTGGCATTCGGTAATAATAAAATGTATAGCAATACAAAAAGAATTCTTTTGGGTTTTTATAGGATTGTTTCTAATATCCTTTTCTATTCTCCTATATAATATTCTCTCATGTCTCGCTTTATTTCCATCAATATAATAAAGAAAACATTTTTTAAAAGTCTCTAACGCAACTAAGAATTAGGAATATACACATCAGACTCTAACTTTAAATTTTCAACATTGAACAGTATATTTCCTGCATGATTACAATCAATTAGCATAATATAAGTAAGACCGAGTAATAAAGTACTAAAAAATAATAATACATTACAATCGTTTTCAATAAATAATTAATTGAATATTCTAACAATTTAAAATCATTAAATTAATTAGACCATTTTTTTTAATTAAAATTTATCCATTTCATTTTAAAACCTATAGTATACATATATTTTTTTAGATTTCCTATCATTTATAAATTTAATTAAGTTATAATGACAATATTTTTAAAAATTAATCATAAAAAAATCAATACAATTTTTTATAGCATAAATTTTGTATAGCATATCTATATTTGCTATATATAAAAAAATGTCCACTTAAAAAGGACATAAAAAGTATGAAAATTTTTTTGTATGTCCAACTGTGGGATAATGCTTTTATAAAGACTCTTACAGAGATAGATAAAAATCGATAAAATGTAGTGTAAAATATGGCAGTTAAGTTTAAAATTAATTTCATTATACTTTCAAAATTTTTATTATTTATTTATTTTTTTATTTATTTATTTGTTCCATAATTAATACAGGCTTATTGTTACAAGTTAAAAATGTTTGCAGAGATTAGATTACTTTTAATGATCTTTACAACTTTGAAATGATTATTTAAGATTATGTTTATACATTGGTTTTTCTTTTTATTTTTCAAGAAAAGAGAAACAACCAATGATTAATTATACATACATATATATATTTTTTTTAAACTTAACTAATTTAGCCTAAGTTACTAAACTAACTAATTAAGGTTGATATAAAATTTTTATTAGCTTATTACTAGGGTATTGCAATTTCTAATTTAATTTATTATTTATTTTGTAAATTTTATCTGAAATGAAATCCATATTAGGTTTTTGATGTATAGTTTGTTAGTTGAGTAATAAAATGGTATAGGTTATAAATTGTTTTTAATATTTAATTTTTTGCGGTGTGTTCAAAATCGGGGCTCCATATAGTAGTATAAGCTGGCATTAGATTTCTTTTAAAATTATTAATTTATTGTCAGTATAGTTAGGTTTGAGAAGGAGTTCCATCTTTTGTTCTGTTTAAGAAAGGTTATAACGTTTTAAAGCAAATATTATAGTCAAACAAATGGTTTTGCTTATGTGCTCTTTAAAAGTCAAACTTTGGGTCTAAAGTTAGCCCAAGATATTTGACTGTTGCGGCCAAATCAAATGGAGTGCAAAATTTATTTTTTATAGAGTCTTGTGATTTAAAATAATTTTTACGTTTACGTGAAAAGTAAATAGCATGACACTTATCTATATTAATTTCAATTTTCCATTTATTGATTGAAGATTTTTTGGACAGTATTAAGATTTGTTTGCAGTTGTTCTTTAACTTTAGATACAAAAGTAGTTGAGGCAAGTATGACCACATCACCTGCAAATGCGGAACTTATGAAATTTTTTTTTTTAAATTAAATTGTCTATTAGCAAAGTTTTTGATAGTTTCTATCTTTTAAAGAATTCTCTATAAATACCTAATTATTGAATGAAACTAGACTTAGATATAATTATAAAAGGAGCTATCAATATAGTATTAATAGGAAACACTACAGGTTACTTCAATTTATTATGAAACACAATAGTGTTAAAAGTATAAAAAAAACGAAGAAAAATACAGTTGCCTTTGTCAACTCTTAGATACCCGTACGATACCCGTAGTAAATTTGGACAGGTGTTCAAGTTACAGGTGTTTAAAAATAAGGAATTTTTTAGTTTTTGATCCCATACAGCTCCGAAACAATACAAAAATATTTTCTGAAATGACTCATACTTATTTTTAAAGACCTAACTTCTCTCAAAATTTCAAGTTTTTAACTTAAACCGTTTGGAAGATAGAAGGAATCAAGAATTTAGCAAAATTTGAGTTTCGCATAACTGTAAATTAAGACACCGTATATATTTATAACGGTAAATTAAGACACCACAAGTATATATTTATTGTATATATATTTTTAAAGCTAATAAAATCAGTAATAGTTTGGCGTTTTCAAATTGAAGATATACCGTATACAACTTGTGTTATAACAATTGAAATATAGAGCTTTTTCGAACTTTGGGGAGCTGTAGCTCCGCAACGGGTGAGGCTACAGAAAAAAGTTGTTAAAAATAAAATTAATATTTTTATGATATCTATCAGCAGTTAAAAATTGCATGGCTCTATTTCAAAAAAATGTGGAGATCTAAAAATTAGGTGTTCGAGAGCTACCCGAAGTTTCAGTCGGATCTCAACCAAAAACAAGTAAAAATAACAGTAAGTCGATGTAACCGACTTATTTATACCCTACACCTAAAACATTCAAATTAAATTAAAAATCCATAAGTTATTTTAGTTAGGTATTTAATACAAGCTAAAAAAAATAAATGCTGTTACAACCTTTGTACAAAATTTCAGGTTTCTATCTTTATTAAATTCGAAAATATGATTGTTAGGTCTTGGGTAGTGTGTGAAGGCACGCGGACCACCACCCCAATTCATCTCAAATTTTAGAGACATCAACAGGGTAGAAGATTCTTATATCAAATTTCAAGTTTATATATTTATTAATTTCGAAGATATGCTTGTTTGGTCTTAGGAGTTGTGTGGCAGATACCCGAACAACCATTCTAATTCATCTTAAATTTTGGACAGATCAGGGATTCAGGAAACAACACCCTTGTACCAAATTTGAAGTTTCTGTCTTTATTAATTTCGAAGATATGCTTGTTCGGTTTTGGGAGTTGTATGGGAGGTACTCGAACGCATGGTCCGATTTCGCCCATTTACAATCCCCGCCTTACCTTAGTCATTGTTAACCTACAGTATAAATTTCATCAATATAGCATCATTATTTTTTGAGTTATCGTGCGTACGGACGGACGGACGGACATCGCTAAATCGACTCCGGCGGTGATCCTGATTCAGAATATATATACATGTCTATACCTAACTCGCTTCCTTTTGGTGGTTACAAACGCCATACCAAAGTTAATATACCCTATACTTAATGTGTAGGGTATAAAAATAGGGAACCTACAAATTGTTGTAAGAATATTTTGTGTTAATTTCAAGACTCTAGCTTTCTTAGTTTTTGAGTTATCTTGCTGACGGACAAACGGACGGACGGATAAAGCTCAATCAACTTAGAATTTGATTCTGACCCGATCCATACCTTTGAATGTATATCTAGCTAGCTTATTTCGAGACATTACAAACGGAGGAGCAAATTTAATATACCCGATCCTTATCGTACGGGTATAAAAACCGTTTCTCTTGAACAAATTTTCTTAATTAAAACCAATAGAGAAAAAATTCAATAACATAATTATACCCGTACGATAGGATCGGGTATAATAAAATTACTCCTCCGTTTGTAACACCTCGAAATAAGCGAGCAAGATATACATTCAAAGGTATGGATCGGATCAGAAAAAAATTCTAAGACGATTGAGCCACATCCGTCCGTCCGTCCGTCCGTCAGCACGCTAATTCAAAAACTAAGAAAGCTAGAATCTTGAAATTTACACAAAATATTCTAGGAGCAATTTGTAAGTTCCCTATTTTTTTTGGTTGAGTTTGGACCAAAATTTAGGGTAGCTCTCGAGCACCTAACTTTTAGATCCCCACCTTTTTTTTGAAATAGAGCTATGAAATTTTAACTGCTGATAGATCTCACAAAAATATTAATTTTAGTTTTAATAAATTTTTTTTGTAGCCCCACCCGTTACGAAGCTACAGCTCCCCAAAAGTTCAAAAAAGCTCTATATTTAAATTGTTATATCACAAGTCGTATAAGGTATATCTTCATTTTGAAAACGCCAAACTATTACTGCTTTTATTAGCTTTAAAAGTATATATACAATAAATATATAGTTGTAGCATACGGTGTCTTAATTTACCGTTATTCAAAACTAAAATTTTGCAAAATCCTTTAACCCTTCTATCTTCTAAATAGTTTAAGTTGAAAACTTGAAATTTTGACAGAAGTTAGATTTTTGAAAATAAGTATGAGTCATTTCAGAAATTGTTTTTGTATCACCCCTCGTTTAGGAGCTGTAAGGGGTCAAAAACTGAAAATTTCCTATTTTTAAACACCTGTAACTTGAACCTGCTAAAATTTTTTTGAAGTAATACACAAAAATTAAAGCTTCAACATTATACTCTTATTTCTGTTAACAACTTTTTTTAATAATATAGGGTTACTTTATAATTGACGAAAGTGTTACTTGATTTTTTCAAATTTTCTAACAAATTTCTTTAACGAATTTTTTGCATTTTGTTTTACTCGATAATTTGAAATTGTTGAGGATATAATGCGTAGTACATAAAAATGTAAATAAATAAACAACATAAAGGTTGCTTGAAGAATTTTTATTTATGTGATATTGATATATATACATACTTATATAACATGTCACTAGTGAATGAATGATAAGAGTATAGATGTATATTATATAGCGCCGTATTTACATACATATATGTATTTTATTGTACTTATAAGAAATTATTCTGTCAATGGAATATTTAAATATAATATAATATAATATTTAAAATTATATTTACTATTTTGTACTAAGTACATTTACCGCTTAGTATTAAATGGTACTATAGAATATTTGAAAAAGTTTTGGATTGATAATCGTTATGTGGTTAAAATCTGCTTTTGAAGAATGTATAAACATATAGTTTGATTTGAATATATGTACAACCTATAGTTCTAGAAATTATAAAATTCACCCAAATTATTTTAAAATACTAAAATATTTAAAAAATAATATTGTAAACAGAGTGACAGGCTGTGAACATACTAACGGTTCGTACGGGTATCTAAGAGTTGACAAAGGCAACTGTATTCTTCCTCGTTTTAAATAGAAAACATACCTCATGACTATAAATTATGTTAAGTCCTTTTTATTTATTATAAATATCACAGAATTTTGTAAAAGTTATAAAAAAATACTTTTAATTTTTAAAAATAACATTGTTGCAAACATTTTTTAAATATAAAAAATATTAAAAGGTATTACTTTACGATATTATGTAAATTTTACATCTCTTCTCTAAATCTACAGTTATACCAATTAATGAAGTAGGAGGAGTGAGTTAGTTGAAGCTACACACCACATTTGTTATCTTTAATATAATAATCTTACATATTTTCACTAGCAATGATATGAATAATATTTCTAAAAAAATCAGTTCGTTCTCATCTAACTTTACCGGTTATTATAAACTTTGATCTAATTATCCTGTAAATGGATTAGGCAAGTTAAAATTGTACCACATGTGTATGTCTTTAACATAATAATCTTGTCTCTTTACTTTCAATGATATGAGAAATAATTCTCTATAGGTTCTAATTAATAAAAACGATTTTTTTTTGAGTTAACAAAAGATGAAATCTTATTGTGTGGTTACATTCGGAAAATCAATTTTTATATACATATATTATACAAAGAGAAAAATTTATTTAAATTTATATATAAATAATAATATATAGAAAATCATATTTCTTGTACATACAAAATTAATTTTAAGACAAAATATTTTCTATTGTAAAATTTTTTTTTAATTTATTATTTATTAAATGAAAATTCGATGGAAATTCATTAGAGATTTTCTTTGAAATATTTTCTTTAGGATTGTTTAGATATGTACATAAAAATTACATGTACATAAAAATATATAAAAATAAAATAACTAACCATAACTAACAATTTAATAGATTTTTTCAAAAAAAAAAAAAAGTTTAAGATTTAAAAAAAACCTATAGAAAAAACCTATAAACAAGTTAGAATATAAACCAACGTTATTTAAAAGCGCACATTTCTAAAAGGCAATACAAATTGTTTAGAACTGTGACTTGCACCAAAATTTGAAAATTTTCTTAGAATTTCATATAATAATAAAAAATGTTAAAAATAAAGAGATACTTTCATCAATTTTAAGGGTGTAGAAGTTTTGTAAACAGACGGACGAACGAACAGAGTGAAACTAATAGGCATATTTTTTTAAATTTTTTTTGGAAATGTGCTAAAAACTTTATAATCAAACTTTAAAAAAAATTAAGAGATATGGTTATATTTAAAATACCCTCCGTTCTTGGTAAGTGTAACCTCATGTTATACCAATTTTAATTTATTCCCAGTATTTTTTTTTTTTATATTCCTACAGAATACAATGAAATTTTACAAAATTTATCAATCAGAGACATAATTTTCTAAATACTCCCTTCACCCTTAATTTTAAAGCTGTAAAAGTGAATTAAGTAAATCTATCTAAAAGTTTTTCTCACCTATGAAAAAACAATTTCTTAAAATGCAATTATTTTCGGGATTTATACCAGACTATTTGAAATTGTAAAAAATTATTTTTTGATTTGTAGGACTAAATAATAATGGCATACTGGTAGTCAGCATTTGATCATTCAGCGTTCTCACTAGGAATATTGTTATATCTTCCATGTTTTTGATATTTTTTGTCAGTTTTTCATCAAATACAATTAATAGCAAAATTTTTATTTATTTTAATTTTAATAATTATCATCATAATATTACAAAAATGCCTACAATACTCATAAAAACTATAGAATAAAATATAAGTAGGCTCATTCATAATATTTACATAACATTATTTATATATACATACATTGTATATTTGTATAAAACAATGATATGCATAATATTTTTGACAAATTTATTTATTTGATCTTGAATTAATACAAGTACCTTAACACAAAATTTAACTCTTTTTATATATTGTATATACATACACATATGTATTAAATCCTTTTTATTACAAATTATTCATGTCAGTAAATTTGTTTTGATTTTAACGCTTATTCTAAAGGAAGGTTACCTAAAATATATAAGTAAATATGAGATATAGAAAAATAGATATATATACATAATACATATATATATCTTTAAGGGTTTTCATTTTTAATAATATGCTGTAAATTATATATATACATATATATTCTATGTATATATTATTCATACATATATTCTAAGAATTTTTGAAACATAGCAACTTTTACTAAATATATTTAAAATTATTTTATATAAAAAAGAAAAACAAATTTTTTTTTTTCATTATATTTTTCCAAGAATTATTAACAATTTTACCTTTCAAATAAAAATTTTTTAAAATTTAAAAATCGATTATTTACTGTAAATTCTGAAAAATATAAGAAATATATAATATATATGTAATATGATTTTTTTTTCAAATATAATGAAAAGAATAAGATAAGCTCTATGATAACATAATGTAAGTCTATATATCTATATATAAAAACACTACAACCAAATAATAAAAAACGTCAATAATATCCGTTACGAACTCATAAATATTAAATCGAACCAACAAAGTTCAAAAAATTATAAATAATTAAATGGTCTTAATTAAAAAAAAATTGGAAAAAAAAAAATAAATAAAAATTGATTCATAGACGAATTCAAAGAATTTGATATTCGATAAAATTTTAAACTCCCACAGTGAATCTGACACAATTTATTTAAAAAAAAAATTTAATTTACATTTTTTTAATAATAATTATATAAATTCTATTGAATTTATATCCTTTTTTTTTTTTTAATGGCATCGAAATAATGTTGTTCTCATATATAATCTTCTCACATAATCTTAATTCTTAATTTAGTACCACTTCAAAAAACAAATAAAAAAAAAAAACCAAATCAATGGCGTAGTACATGAGTAAGTCGAAAAGTTATTGATTCAAACTCTAGGTCAAAGTATATACAAAAATAATTACACAACTATAGATTAATATATTATGACTACATTATCCTACCAGAACAGGTCTTCAAAATTTTTCCAGTCATTTGTAACAGTGAAAAATTATAATAATAATTAAAAATACCTTCAAAAATCCTATAAAATTTTTAATTACCGCACCTTAAAAAAAAACTTCGTAGAATTCTGTACTGTTATTTTAATAATAAATTAAAAAATTTCATTATAAATTTCCATATGTTTTAATTATGAAATGAAATCTTATTTTAATTATTAACGAGGGTTGTCAGAATTTTTTTTTTGTTTAATACCATACTTTTTTTTTTTAATATAATCTCTAGAATTTCCAAACTACCGCCTTTTTCCTATCACTTCGATGCTTTCCAAAATAATGGAAAATTTAATAAATAAAAAGCTTTTGAAATATTTTCATAACAAAGGAGTAATTCATGATCGTCAATATGGGTTCCCAACTCATCAATTAACAGATCTCATGGCATGATTTTGTGAAACGCTCAATATCATATCAGCTTCCACCATTCGGGGAGTCTGTGTTGTTGCTTTGGATATATCTAAGGCTTTTAACTTAGTTTGGAATAAAGCTTTAATTGCTACATGGAAAGCATGGGCCTCTGTGGTGTATTTGTAAAATGGATTGGAGATTTTTTTTCGAAGCGCTCAGTTGGCATAATTCGGCTTATGGAAATTCGTTTTGTGATACGAACATCGCGAATGTGGAACCATCTCCCAACTAAGCTTATTCAAAAAAAGTGAGTGGTAATTATTTTAGCACATTATTTAACCAAGTAACAAACTTTCTTTTTCATCACAAGAAATAAAATATAACCATAACCTTCCCTGTTGATGATAGTATTTTTATCCTTTTAAGTACGTTTCCACTTACTTTTACTTACTTTTTTGATTTATTATTTCTCGTATATAGCAATAGATTCAAGTCTCACCCACAATTTCAAATCGATACGTAAAAATTCGTTCTATTTTTATTAAAAAAAAAGGAAACTGTCTTGAGAAACTTATATTATAGAAGTAATCAATTCTGAATATTTGTATGCAAATACATCATTCATCTTAAACAAAGACTTTTCATCCTTAATATCCATCATATGTATCTATCCATATATAAAATATGAAAAATTTATTTTTTTGATATGTGTATGGCAGCACTTATTATATGTCTGTTAACTTATCATAGATCTATTGAATATTTTGTGTAGATGGTATCGTTTTCAAAAATTTTCAGATAGCCATCGTTATCTTTAGATTTTTTCTCCTAGAATAACTTCTCTGTAATATTCACATGTTTTTTTATATAATTACATGCATATATACTTTAAGTGTGGCAACAAATTTTTTTTTTAATACATTTCTCTGCCACATAAACGTGGACAGGAAATTACACCGCCTTTCCTGTTCAGGCGTGGCTGTAAATATCGTAAGGGGGCTGTAATATCGTAAGTAATAACTTTTACGACGTGTGGTGGATTTGAACCCACACTCCTCCGGTGTTTACAGCGTATTTTATACTCTCTTACCCTCTAGGCCACGCTATCGTGAGCAGAAAACCGGCTTTATTGGGTATATACTTTCAAAGTATATGCGCTTATATATTTTATATAATTCTTTTTGTCATTCTCTATGGTTACTCAGTGTCAAAAACAAATAAATACTTATGTACCTCTATATAGATTAAATAATTTCATATACATATTTTATATATATGTATAATATATATATTATATATAAATATATTTTTTCTTATACGTGTGTGTACTGTGTATACACCCTTGTACATGTATATATTTTTGTATAATTTTCAATTTTCCAGGAAGAAAGATAATGATGTTAATACTATATATATAATACAATCGATAATTTCTTAAAAATTCTTTTTCTTTGCAATTTTATTTTTTATTTTATATAATTTTCTTCTTTTTTTTTTTCGTATTATTAAAATATTTTCATTTGAAAAAAAAAGAAAAAATTTATGTTCATTACATAATATAACTACATATATATGTAGTATAATTTGTACATTAAAATACATACATTGAAATTAATTTTCTACGAAAACTAAAATTTAATATAAGAAATTTTTATATTCCTTTATTATTAATTTAATTTTTATATTATTTCATTTTATTCTTCTATACCTCAAATATATTTTTCTTTTTATTTTTTGTATACATTTTTATTTTTAATCCTGAATATTCTGAAACAGACTATTAAATTAAATTTTAACAAAAAGGTACAATTTTATGGAAAAGTATCTACATATATGCATATCCGTAGATTTTAGAAGTTTTTCTCATAAAGATTTTATTTTAAAGAACCTGGTAACTTTTATTCAATTGAAATTTGAGAATTTTTTTATAAAAAGAAAAATGTTTTGATTAAATATATGTAATAATATTTATAAGGGTTCTAGGTGGCCGAGAGATTAAGTACGTTGCTTATTAATCGAGAAAATGTGGATTCAAATGTTGATCAAAGTATCTTACCCTTGCGACTGTACTACTCGTACTGCTGTATAAATTAATAATAATATTTAACCTATAATGGCTTTTAGTATTTTCATAATACAGAGTATGTAGACAAAAAATGTAATTTGTTTTTCTAAATTTTAAACCAAGAAATAATTATTACGTTTATTATCTAAGTGTGGCATTAAAATAGTAAGGTCAAATCTAAACAGAGCAGAGAAAACTACATGCAATATAAAAATAAATGTTATCTATGACAATACTTTACTAAAAGTAAAATTTTTTTTTTTGCATATTTATGGGAGTAAAAAAAAAATTTTTTTTTTTTTTTATAAGCTAAGAACGAATACTGATATTACGAATATTGTGAATTATTTTACGTTAACATAATTTTCCACTAATTCTAAAAAAAAATCAAATTTTAAACAGAAAATAATAATAAATTTAACGAATGGAAAAATTGAAATAGAATGATTTTCATTTTAATTTTTCATTTATAAACCGAAAAATATTTTAGGAATTTTAAAATTTTTTGAAAAATTATTATGAAAGTTGAAGATAAATATCAATAATTCCAATTATTATTATTAATATTATTTTCTATTTATTTTTTAAAATTTTTTGTTCATTCAGAAGTGTGTACCAGGGATGAACATCAATGACCGAAAATAGTACAAATGTTTGCAAAATTTGGTAAGTAAAGATGTTATTAAGGTATTAAGTAAAGTTATTATTTTTTTTTTTTTAAATGTGGATATAAATCCTCGTATAGATGTAATGTCCCTCTAGCATTGTGACCCAATACTACAAAGAAAATTAGGGATGAATGAATTACTAAAATATGAAGAGGATAATCGGACGTTTTTCATTGTAGATCTATCGGTATCAAAAAACAAATTTATAAGTTTATGACAAGTGAGAAAAAACCTCATAAAATTCTGCCAAATAATAAATTCCTAATAATTATTTTTAATTATAACTTACAAAAATTCATGGTGTCATTTGTAAACTGCACAAGATAAAATCGTTTTATCTACAAATTTTCACAAAAACTAAGAAAACTCAATTATTACAACAATATTTCTAGATCTCTTCTTTTTATTTTTTTCCTTTATTACTTCGTTTACATTTTTTTTAATAAATATATGAACTTGAATATTGTTTTCCTGTTAGCATCAGTAGTGATGCTTCAAACCATTTCTGAAGCGCTGAATCTTGATTTTGTAACCAAACTATAAAGTTTCCCCTAATCTAGAATCTTGAAAACATTTTTGGAAAAAGCGTATGTATGTGTGTGCGTATAACGCTAATTTTATAACCGCAACTATAAAATTTCTCCGATGTTTTTTTCATACATATTTCAACAAAAAAGCACTTAAAATAGTGGCTGTTTGTTAAAATGAATGTTTGTTAAGCAGGGATTCAGAATTCAGATTGATTTCAGATTTCTTATAAATTAATTTTTCCATAATAAATATTAGGACAAGAATGCTTTTAAAAACCTTAACCTTATTTACCTTCAAATTATTCAAAAATTTTTTGAAAAAATGGGTACTTTTGCAGAACTTTCATAAAAAAAGCTTAGTTTTGTAAGTGGAAAAATATTTTAAGTGCCTTGTTGACAAATTCTATATTACATAATTATGTGTATTAATACTTATATATTTATAAATAAATATACGAGTATATTATATGCCGACTTATTAAATTTAAATTAAATTTTGCGAGATAAACGTAGGGAATAAAATATTTGTGATATTTATTTAATTTTTTTATATGGATCCTACTACCCTAAATTATAGGACTTCCCATTTCAGTGCATCATAACTTTTAAAAAACAAAATAAAAATTCAATTCAAAGATTTTTGACTATAACTATAGCAGAACATAATCTCAAAACTAAATTTTGGGATTAAGAACCACCAGCGATTGATCGTATAGTCTCAAATAGAAATGTGATATGTTGCCGAGAAAAGAATCCTATAAGAAATTGAAATTTTTTTGTTTTTTGCATCGATTGCACAAGTTTGTGTTTGTAAAAAATCAGATTACGTTATAGCTATACAACCGATATGTATATTTAAGCCATTAAAAAAAATATTGTACTGTACTACTGTATATATTATGTATAAATCTTAATAATTTTTACATCATAAAAAGAAAGCTCAATTTCTCTACAGTTCTTAAATAGAGTAACACACGATACAGGTATCCAAATAAATCTTTATATTCTTTGTAATCTTTATAAATCTCAAATCTTTGTAAAATTCAAAATATTTTAACCCTATATGAATCAGCCAAGATATTTTTATACATTTTTTTGAAATCCATTGAATTAACGTATAGATTTATCAGGCTATTTCATCACATATTTATTCAAAAACCATGGAATCAGTAAGGTAATTATGAAATATCTAAATATCTAATTCTTAAAATTGAAATATACAAAAGATGAAAGCTATAATATTTCTTCCAAACAAATTATTTCTGAAATTATTTTTGCCTAACTAAAATAAAATCTAAAAAAAAAAAACAAAATAAAAACAATCCGTAACAACGGATGATCCTTAATTTCTTTTTCCGTTTTCTTTCAAAGAATCCTTTGATTTTAGATTACAATATGGTTAATATTATATCTTTAAGATAATTTTATTAAGGTACGCATGTACATAGGTTCCTTTTTTTGTTTTTCTCTTTTTTTGTTTTTTTTTTAAACAAAATATACAAAAATAATTTTCTAATTTTAAGAAAACAAAAATAAAAAAAAGTTGTATAGGGAATTTTCTAAGAAAATGAAATTAAATAAATTTCGTTTTGAAGAAGCCATTTTTATTATTTTTTCTTCAAACACATTTTTCTACGAATTTGTTATTAATATCGTATTGTATTTATCTTCACATATATATACATATATATATGATATTATATGTATTTATAAATATATATACATATTATAATATAAATTGTATATATATATTTGATTCGACAACTGTAATCTAAGGAGGAAAAAATTATTAAACTGTAAAAACTACAGTTATTAGCTTAAATAAATAAAATTAAAAAAATTACAATAAATTTTAAAGATATTTAATGAAAAGCATATACATACATACATATGTACATACATAAAATGTTTAAATTTATAAATTCAAAATCATACCAAAAATAAAAATAAATCAATAGGTAAACATTTGATTTTTTCTAAATTTATTGTTATTCGGTGGTTTAAAATGATTAACCACCTGTTGGTAACTTCCAAACGCTTAAAACTTAAAAACTGTACCTCAAAAAAGAAACATACATATATACATACATACATATTTATATTTTCGATTATAATTTCCTATTTTTAGACATATTGAATGAAATTGAATATCACTTTAATCATCACATTCAAGGTAGAATACATTGCCAGTTGACACCTATTGAAAAATTTTTTTTTAGGCAAAAATTAAAATGTAAAAATTTTTATTTTCAATAATAATGTTTGAATGTGCTTTTCTTTTTTAAATAGATTACTTTTAAATATATTTTTTTTACTGAGAAAATTTTTAAACAAAACAATATTAAACATTTCTTGTTCTTTCAAAGGGCAAAAATTGATGTTGTAACTTGTAATATCATGTACCTAGAGCGGATTTCTTTTTTCTCTTTCACGTTTTTCTCTTTTAATAATCACCAAATTTTGTTAACTCTGTTTTACTATACTAATTTCAGTTTTCATTTTATAAATTTGCAATAATTATTTTTACCATTAAAGACATATTTTAGATGATATCTGATGTGATATTTTATGAATAAAATACAGAACTAATATAAGGTTCAAAGTAGATTGTAAATAGAAGTTCAAGTTGGAAAAACACAAATAGATTACATTATGTTACGATTAAAAGACGTCACGATTACAATGTCTCATTGTAAATTTACAATGATTTAGGAAACGATATTTAATGTTCTAAATTTTTGTAATACAAAATATAAAGATTATATAGGTATAATACAAAAAAAAAAATGGTTTATTTAATTTATTACTAAAGTTTATTAAATAATTTTTGTTTGATCTTTATAACTCACAGTATATAATCGTATTAAAACAAATCGTATTGTAAAAAATACTACGGTGTTATTTGTAAATTCAATAATATGCCTTATACCTTAATACAACAGATGCCCTTTTTGTCCTAATGGAGATGGGAATCTTCCAAAGACACCAAGAATTCATCTTTGGTAGTGGCAGATTCTTATAAACTAAAGCTACCTCCGCCTTTAGCCATTATAATGGTATGAAACCGCCATGCAGTATATTGCCTAAGAAATAGGGATAGAAGAAAGATGCAGAAACATTGAATTAGGAATGGAACTGTACGGGAACAATGAATCCACCTATTATTATTATTATTAATATTATTATTATTATTATTATTATTATTATTTTGTTAATAGTGACTATAACCATCAAAAGTTACAACATGCAAAAGTATATAACACCTTCTTGCATGAGTTAATAATTGAAAGCAACTCCACTGTCATTGTACCAGCTATTAATAATGGTATTAGTATTATATATTAATATTATTATTATTATTATTTAACCCAGAGTCAGAACCATCAGTGGGTTACAACGTACAGTAGTATTTTGTAACCACTACCTAAATGAAATAACCAAATATATCATCACTGGAGTAGCTATTATTATTATTAATATTATCATTATTATTTATACGACATACATACATTATTAATATATAAAATTACTACAATATTTTTTTTTTTAAATGAATTGACCGCGGTGTGAACACAAAACCCTCCGATTGACAGGCTGGCTAACTTTAATATTTAATTATAACATTTTAACAGTATTATATTTCAACATTAAAAACATTAAACTATCACCCTATCACTTGTATAAAAATATACTTTTTCTGTCAAACTAGTATCTATAAAATTTCCATAACTAAATTTCATATTTTATTTTAATTTTAATAAATATTAAAATTAAATTTTCATTATAATAAGTAAATTGTTTGACCAATGACGAAGTGCTTAAGTCATCGATCATTTAATACATATAGGTCTTGGTTTTAAAACCTAGGTTAGGTCATATCCAATTAAATAATACACATAGTATATACATATTATGAAATTTTCTCCAGTTAATTATAATTAAAGAAAATAAAATTAATAATAATAATACAAATTTATTGAATGAAAATTTTAAATTTAATCCGTTTGTTTTTTTGTTTTTTTTAATTAATTTTATATCCGGTTTCATAATATCCAAATTAAAAATAATTTTTATGTTTTGAATAAAAGAAAATCAATATTAAATAAGTATTAATTAGTATTCAACAATTTAAATTATTTTAAATGTATTATTTATAAATCATTTTTTTTCTCTTTAAGCTTTTCAAGAATTAATATCAAAAATTAAATTTAAATTTACTAAGAAAGATTTACTAAGATTTAAAAAGAAAAACATGGTAGAATGTAAACCAACGGTTTTTAAAAGCGCACATTTCCAAAAGATAATACAAACTGTTTAGAATTGTGACTTGAACCAAAATTTGAAATTTCATATACGAAAAAATGTGAAAGTAGGATTTTTTTACAATTTTGATTGGCTGTATGTCCAGAACCCTAAATAACAAAAAAAAACCGTTAACAAACGTAAAAATATATTACTGGAGCTTTAATTTTTATGTCTTGTCGAAGAAAAATTTGTACAAGTGCCTCAGTTACAGATGTCTAAATAAAGCAAATTTTCAAATTTTGAGCGCTAATAACTCTTAAACAGAAGCTGGTACAAAAAAATTTTCTGAGGAAACTTATATTTTAAATGTTCTTTCTTGTCTCAAAATTTCAAGTCCCTATCTAAAAGCGTGCCGGAGTTATGAAGTTAGAAAAATCATGCAAAATTTAGATTTCACTTGACGGTAAATTTAAATACTAAATTTAAAAAAATTTTATGATTTTGATATTGATTTACAAAGGTAAAAAAAAATCCTGTCGAATGGCGTTTTCATATTGAAAAAATATTAAGTAAAATATGAGATACACATTTAAAAATTGGGCTTTTTCAAAGTTAGAAGCGCTGCAGCTCCGTAATGGATGGGGCTACAAGAAAAAATAGTTCTACAATATTAATATTTTTATGAAACCTACCAATGGTTAAATTTTTTTTTCTCTATCTTTAACGGTGCAAAAGTTTTATAAACAGACGGACGGTCAGAGTAAAACTAATAGGCACATTTTTTCAAAATTTTTTTGGAAATATACTAAAAACGAAAAATTTAACATTATAATAAAATGTATGTATATAACTATATATTTTGCGTTGTTATAATACTGCAACCTCTAATTGCATATTATTTAAAAATACGACAATCTCTAATAGCATTATTTAAAAATAATTTTAAATAAATTTTTATTTATAAATATTTAACATCGCAAAGATAATTTCACGATATTGAAATTAGTATTCATAAAATTGTAATTCACATACCTATATACATATATTTTTTTGTTATTTTTTTATTTTTTAGTGCATTTCTCTGCCACATAAATTGTGAACAGCAAATTACACAGCTTTTCCTTTTAAGGTGTTTATACATATATAAAAATATTCTGGAAAAAATCAATACTCTGTTTTTGAATCCAAGTCTAAAATCCCACATATTCTGGGAAAAGCGGTAATCCTGGTCAATTCTAAATTTTTTTTGATTTTGGCATTTAGGATTTTTTTTTTTGGGATTTCGAGGCGCTCCAAAATTTTTTCCGTCAATTCGCTCTATTAATCTGTTTTAACCCTATATATTATTATTAACATTCATATACATATATAATTAAATTCAAAAAGACATGTTTTTGTTAAACAGGCGAACATAATTTTTGCCGAATTGCTTATAAAAACTGTATATGTATTTGTTTCGAATTATTATGTATGCTTTTGAAATTAATTTTATAAATACCGACGTATTTAACTAAAAATAATTATAATTAATAATTTTTTTGTTATAGTTTGTTTTTCTCTTTAGTTCATTTTATATTCATTAATTTTATGTATTAAAACCCTGGTATAGAGTGTATAATCGACTATGTTAACTCTAGGATAGCCGTACTAACATAAGTCATATGCTGTTACCATAAAATTTATTTATTTTTTACAAAAC
Source organism: Poecilobothrus nobilitatus (assembly GCA_947095535.1). Classification (NCBI taxonomy): domain Eukaryota; kingdom Metazoa; phylum Arthropoda; class Insecta; order Diptera; family Dolichopodidae; genus Poecilobothrus; species Poecilobothrus nobilitatus. The sequence continues at coordinate 220,356,510 of OX352773.1, read as the reverse complement.
TTCTAATATCTAACTTAATTAAGTACCAAGATATTATGGATTATATTATTTAAATTTTGAAGTTGTATGACAGCTCCCCGAACCTGCTGCTCTTAGCCAATAAAATTTTCCAAAAGGCATTGGCATATGATTTAACTTCTTTTCAGAAAACCTGAAATACCTAGCTTTAATATAGATACTAAGTTAATTTCATATAAAAAAAAGAAGATGTATAGCAGAAGATGTAACTCGAACCCGTCTGTCGAGTTTCCTAAATTTCAATAGTGAAACTAACAATTTTACAAAGATGAAATGGTAAAAATTTCAGAATCTAAACTGCTTTATTTTAAGTAATCGTACGAACGAATGGACGTATATGCTTAAATCGACTCATAATTAGATTATATTTTTCCATATCTATCTTGTCTCCTATTAGGATTCACAAAAATTATGTCAAATTTGTTATATCCTGCAACTGCATTCGTACAAGTACATAAATATCTTAATGAAATAACTCCGTGCTAATGTTCTGAAAAAGCAACAAGTTCGATTTCTAACTCTGCTTTAATAAAATATTTAGATTAAAGATACAAAAAATTTTAATACATATAATATATTAAAAGTGTTTACGTGTTCATAAAATCATTAAAGCACGTGTATTTACTAGAATTCGGCGGCCTCTAAATTTGCGTTTAAATAATTTGTTTAGTAGAACACTAGATACGGCAGCCCCCAATTTTAAGTGTTTTATTTTTATAAAATATATCAACGCAACCTTAAATTTCTTTCTATAATTCTGTTAGGTACGTAAAGCCAGTTTTTTATCATTCAAGTTAACGTGGAGAAATTGTTCTTTGACTTTTTTTGCTAGAACTTTTGAACGAAGTTAGCAAGTAGTTAAAAGTTAAATGCTACAAATTTTTGCATAGTCTTTCAAAATCAACGATCCATTAACTATATTTTACCGTAGATTTCGGATTGGTAACCTCCAATTTTTTTGTAAAAATCAATTAAAACATTAAAAATTCTGTCGCTTAATTATCTTTTCATATTAATTTTTAAACAAAACCAGTGAGTTCAGATAATATTTGAAAACAATCATTTTCAAACTAGCAATAAATTGAATGATGTAAAAACGCTAAAAACATTAATAATTTCTTGTTAAAAATAATTTTTGTTTGTTTTTCTTTTTCCACCTTATTTTTTTTTTTTTTTTTATTTTTACTGATAAAAAAAACTAGTCATGTCAAGCCCTAGATGATTAGTCAGCTTTATTGGTATGGTTTAAAACAAAAATTAAAACTTTTTAAAATTTTTATTTATTTAATTTTTTTTTTCTTTTTGTTTTTATTTTTTCTATTCATCATCATTTGAGATTCTGAGACCACATCAGTCATTTAATAATCTGGGTTTGCTTGTGACATTTTTTATTGCAATTTTTCCATTCTCATTCGCTATTATACTTAATATTACCATTCTCAGTTCCAGTCCCATTTTATATTTTAAAATTCTTAGGAAATAAAGAAAAAAAAAATAAAAATTAAAGAGAATAACAATTCAATCTAAATAACAAAATGTAAGAATGAAAATTAAATTTAAATATTTAATTTTTGTTCTTTTCAAAATGTAACAAAAAAAAAAAAAAAAATTGTGATCATTATCGTTAATATTTTCAGATTCATGCTAATATAATAAGCAAAATATTTTCATGGTGGTTTAGTTGGTAAGTAGGAAAATAAAATGTTACTAAAAATTATAAAATGTGGAATGTATATTAAAGAAAAATTCTCATGGATTAAATTTTTTAGTATATACAATACAAAAGCAAAACTATACAACTAATAACTTTTTTTTTTTGTTTTTTTTTTTTTGGTTTTGGTTATGAAAATTCTTCAGAATACTTTTCATTATCCAATTTTATAATCAGTTTAAAACCAAAACAATGTAAATTTTAAGTACAGACTGTTTAGAAATTTATATATCATTTTATTTTTTGAATTTGTACCTATAAATATTTATATGTACATAAAATAAAATACATATTTATTTTTTTTTTGATTTGTTTTCATTTTATAACTTTTAATAATGTTAGAAATTACTTTTTAAATATAAAAATTATTTTAATATGTAAGATGAAAATTTATAATACCTACATAAGTTTTAGAATCTATATTGAAATAATTGCGATTTAAAATTGAATAAACAAAAAATTTCATCTAAAATGTGTTTGCTTTGGAAAATTGTGAAAATGTACTATAATATAAAAGCTAGAAAGAACAATTAAAATATAGAATCTTCACAACCATATTCTATTCAATATTCGAAAAATAATCTTAGAAAACTTTAAAGGTAAAACTAACTTAATAATCAAATAGCTTGAAATTTTTTTTTTGCTTTTTATCAATAACAGTATTTTGGCTTAATGTAATTAAAAATTAAAATCTCTTATCACGAACAACAAAAAGTTAACCAGTTTATCGTAATAAATTTCAGCCTTTTTAACCTCCTAGCTCCCTTATTTTTTGAATTATCGTATACGAACGGATGGGCGAACGTACATTGCTTAATCAACTCAGAATTTGATTCTGACCCGATTCTAACCCAATTATGACATGTATCTAGCTTGACTTATTTATGCTGTCACAAACGTAATGGCAAATTTATTATACCCTTGAACATACGTTCATATGGATATAAAAGGAGATAATACATATTGTGAAAATACTTAAAAAAATCGACATATTTTATAATATAATATTTTTATAATATTTTATATCGAATTTAAAACATATATTATACGTAATTAAATTTGACTAAAATGCTTTCATCTCGAAAGAATACAGTTACTAAAAAACGTTTTTCCAGTTAAAACGGTAACACTTTATATATTTATGTGTATTGAGAATTCATTGATATAACGGTAGTTCCCAATAAACTTGACAAATTTATTTCTATTAGATTTGATTTAAATTCAATAGAATTTCATTAGTAATTTTTTTGTATTTTATATTTAAATAATCGACTGTCGATATTAACATTATTATTCATTATTAAAAAAATTTATTAATTTTCTATATAAAAATTTTAAATAAAATACCATACTGTTTTTAAAATATTTATTAATAATGAAATTTTAATACGAAATTTTTAAATTTAATATAAAATGCTATTTTAAATTGGTATAATATAAATGTATATATAATATATGGTATAATATAAATGTATATATTATATAAATTTACGCACAGATTAATTCTAAGAAAATATAACAAACTTTAACTCTTTATTAAAAAACCTTGAGAAAAATACATAACATAAGATATATACGAGTATATACCATACTTATATATACATATTACATACATAAAATAAATATACAAGAAGAATAAATGTAATTAAATTTAATTAAATTATTGCGAAATAATTGAATTAATATAGAAATAAAGTGATTATATTTCATTATTATTGACATATATATGTATATATACATTTAAATTAAAAAATTGGAAAAAAAAAACAAAAAATACTGTAAGATATATAATAAAAAAAAAGAAAGAAAGATTTAATTTAAAATTAATTTATATATTAATTTAAATTTAAAAATTTAATTTAAAGAAAGTATTTAAAAAAAAAAAAAAAGGATACCCCTTTACCATATATTTTTAATACAAATTTATTGCATATTAAACATTTATTTTTTTTTTTTATTTATTCATTTAATCTATTGGGAATAACTCTTACAGATTTTAACTTAAAACTAAAAAAAAAAACTATATTATAAAAAATAAATTCAAAAATAAAATTTGAAAAGTATGACTATATATACAAAAATTAATGTAATATAAATACATAGAATAATAATTAGAGATTAGATAAAAACAAATTTATGACATAGTTCTTCTAAAAATATGTCTACTATATAATAAAATAATGAAAATCAATTATTTAAAAACAAGTACTAAATCTGAACCCGTCACACCACCACAACCAAATTTTACAGAAGTTGTTGCCATAAAACTTGATCATCATTTGCAAAATTTCAAAACCCTAGCTTGAATAGATACTGAGTTATTTCTATATAAAGAAAGAAGTTGTATGGCAGCTACTCGAACCCGCCGACCGAAAATGTTGGATTTAAATAGCAAAACTAACAATTTTGCAAAAGTGACGTAAAAAAAATTTCAGCCTCCTAGCTCCTTTATTTTTTGAGTTATCGTGCGGACGGACGGACGGACGGACGTACATGGCTTAATCGACTCAGAATTCGATTCTGAGCCGATCCATACCTTTGACACTATATCTAGCTCGGCTCCTTTAAGGTGTCACAAACGTAATGGCAAATTTATTATACCCTTGAACATAGTTCATACGGGTATAATAATTAACTAAACAATTAATTATATGAAATTACAGTGAAAAGATAAACAATTAAATGAAAAAATCTCTAATTATTATAATAGAAATATCTTTAAAAATATACCAAAAACCAAAATTTCCTTACAGAACAAAATTATTATTTAATTTGAGAAAATTTTTTTTTGTTTCAACTTCTATGTGAATAGTCCTCCATCTTAAAAATACACTTTTTGTTATACCATAATAACTGAAATAATTTTAAAAACTGCAACTTTCATCCTTTTTTAAAGAGATAAAATTTTTGTAGTTTCTTTATTATCCAAATTTTTTTATTCTTTTATACTAATTGTATATTGTTGCATCGAGAAAGATCTTAAAACAATTATAAAAACCAAAATATCTATACTTCACCAACATAACAAAAAAATTGCAACTCTATCCATAATTTAATATCCATAATTTAAAAACATTTACTTAAAGTTAACATCATATAAAAATTAAAAACAAAAATAAAAGATTTAATTTTTAATAAGGATTACGGGATCAAGGCGAAAAAGGGAATATACTTTAAGTACAAAAAAAAAAAAAAAATTTTTTAATATTTTTGCAGAAAAAATATAAAATTTTGATTTAAATCAAATTAATAGAATTCATTGTTACATTTTCTTAACCACTCTTTACTTCTATTAAGAATCCACTAACTTTAATGTAAATTCTTTAAAAAATTTTTATGATAATTTTGTTTTTTTTTCTTTTTTTTTTTTTGTAGGTTTTTACTATTATTTATTTCATTTTTATTTTAATAAAATTCAAAATGACAAAATCTGTATTCTATATTATTCTAGTTTCTAATATAAAAAAAAAAACAAAAACTACATCAAGGTTTAAAAGGTGATGCCATCATTAAAAAGTACAAGAACAAACAAAAATAAGAATGATGATAAACTATCAAAAAATTAAACTAAAAAAAAAACCTTAAAAGAAAAAATCTAAACATCGCTTTAAAATAATTAAATTGCCAGAAAATATATTTCATATTATATACATACGTAAGTATATAAAATTTATTCAGTTTATATTTAATGTCCAGAACATTTTTCATATTCATACAAAAATAAAAAAAAATAAAAAAGAACCGTGTGATCCAGAAAAAGAAGGTCATCATATATGTTATTTAAAAATCCTTCATATTCACAGAACGGAAAAAAAAAAAAAACACTTCGTGTGGTTCCAATTCTTAGCATCTATTTTCTTTCTTTTTCTTTCTTCTGCATCTTTAACAATTTTCATTCTTTATTTTATTGTTTTTGGTTTTTTTACTTTTTGTTTTTTTTTTTTTTATTTTTTTTTTTTTTGAGTTTTTTTTTAGTTCTACTACTAAGATTATAAACAATGATAATATGTATAACGAACATGATACTGTGTTGAAAATACTTTTTATTTAACCCTTCATTTTTTATTATAACACTATAGTAATATTGTTATTAAAGTGACTGACAAGCCGATAAAAAAGTACTTACTATATAAAATTCAGTTAACACCAATTTTTGGTACGCAATATATTTTTCTCGGCACGTTAAAAACTCTTTTGTGTTTTTACATGTATTTTTAAAAAAATAATTAATACGGTAAAAAAATACGGTATATTAAATAATATAATAAATTTTATTTGAAATATTTAAAATCTTTTAGGCAATAGTATATAGAAAATATAGTATGAAGAAATACACAAATTTCTTGAAGGTGCTGAAAGTGGAGGTGATTAAACATACATATTACAATTTAATATACTTTGGGTGACTAGCATCAACATTTTTTTTATTCTAAAATTTGTTTTTTTTATCAAACTTTTAATATAAAATTCATTAAAAAGTACGTCTTACATTTTTAAAATTGTTATATAATTTCATTACAAAAAAGAACCGGAGCCTTTCTAAAGAAATTAATAGAGCACATAATGGCACATAAATAAATAATAAGTATATATATTTTAAATATTTTGAAACTTGGAAAATTACATAATCGTCTATAGTAATACTCCAATCCTAAAAATATTCTCTCAGAAAAAACTCAAAAGAATTTAAATACTGAGAATGATATACCCATTGTAATCCTATTTAATGAAAGTTAAATTAATTTTTAAAGTGGAATAAAAGAAAAAATACTATAAGATGACTAATCACATTCTAAATTTACTTCCTTTATTGCAAGTTTTTTTTTTTGTTATACGAGTGGTCCAGCTTGTTATTTTAAACAGCATCCACTAAGCCATTTATTATTCATATTCGGCTAAGCTTCAGTTTCTGAATTCATTTTGTTCACTAAGCCATTAATTATACGAGATTGTAGCTATATTGTACAAGACTATTAATGCAAATAAATATTTTTATTTGCATGCCATTTATTATCTTATACATGAATTATTTTATTTTTATTTTCTTATACTCGTATATAGTATGAATATATTTCGATATGATATTATATACATAGTACATACTTATCTTTTATTTAATTATATTATTAATACTAATTATATATATGATAAGAAAAATCTGTTTCATTTCTTTTATAAATTTTTATGACCCAGTCGATGTTTGAACCCGTCCTATTGTCGCCTTACTTTTCATTTATTTTATTAAGGTAACTGCTTTAATCCAAAATGGCCTTCATCAAAAACCGAACTTTTTTTGTTGAAAGTCCATCATTTTAATTAAAAAATGATGGTCAAATATTAGTCGTCTGACATCGGTTGACTCATAATCAAAAATTTGGTAGTTAAAAAAGATCATCTTTAAAAATTCAATTATTTATCTGATTTAAAGGTTTAATTATTCAACTTGTTTTACACTTCACTTTTTTGAGACATAATAACTTTATATAAAGTGTTGAGTTAAGTGATGCAAATTTTAGAAAAGAAAAAAAATACATATAATACTTTAAATTTTATTATACTGTGGTCCGTCAATTTCATTTATAGTGCTGCCACTGTAATATTCAATATTAAAACAGCACAATATTATTTCTTGGTATTTGACTTGACTTTAGTGCAAAGTATTAAATGCTTAGAATAAAAGGCTTACAAACTAACAATAATATAAAAATATTTTTTAAGTCAAATGATAATTTTTCCAGGAAAACATTCTAAAAAATCATAAATAATGAAAAATATTAAAAGAACGTAGACAATTGTACCTACATGTAGACGTATATAGGTATATAAATGTATAAAAGCATATAAACTATATAACAAAGATCTCATTTTATATTTTGACTTTTGAGTTTATAATGTATAAATATATATATATATATATATATATATATATATATATATATAATATATTAACAAAACTGAATGAAAAGTTTATTCACAATTGCATTTAATCTTTAAGAGATCCCAAAGAAGAAAAATAGAGAGAATATAAACAAAAAAATTTTATTTTATTTTTCATTTCTTTGTAAAGAAATTATTTAAAGCAGAAGTTTTGTTTTAAGAATTTCACAAGTCCATCATCGCATTATACATCTTAACTCTTTAAAAAAAAAAAAAATTAAACTTTAAACAAAAAATTTTTTTTTAAAAACAAAAAAAAATCGTGAGTTTAGGATTTAAATAAAAAAAATAAATAGAGGAATAATAATCAGTGATGTATTCAGTAAAAATTTTGTTAAAATTTTCTTAACAAAGTTCTTGGTTCAGTTTTGTACTTTTAGTATTTTATAGTGAGAAAATCATTTATACTTTAATATTGCAAGACATACCAAAAATCAACATCATTAACAGAAATCAAAAATAATTTTGTTTAGGGGTGAAAACACCTATTTAAATTTTTTCAAGTGTTATATGGCAACACTACTTATAGAATTGTGTTATACAGCTGAGAGTTTCTAACACTTTTCTTACCTCATAAAAACCAAACACTGAATAATAAAATTTAATTTATGCACATTCTGAATGATTTATTCATAGCTTGCTCTTACATAGGTTTCATGTTATAGAAATTTGTTAGATTTCAAAAATTATATACTGAAACATTTTCTTCTCCTTGTGTACAAGCATTTTCGTGTATAAGCCACAACTATCTCTTAATGTTGACTTTATATTCTATTGAAAATGTTTTCTAAATTAATTGATGTGAACAAACAGTTTATAAAATTTAAAAACCGAGATCCTTTGATCAATAAATAACTAAAAATTACTTTTAAAGAACTAAAGCTATTTTAACAAGTCATATAATACTATAAGTAGCATTATAGTTATTCAAACATCTAGTTTATGTAAACTCTATTAAAAATAATACATAAAACTATAAATAAATTATATTGTTTAATACAATCAATAATAAAAAAAAAAAACTCTACCTTCTATTTACAAACTTTTTATTAAATTTAAAACTTTGTTCAAAATATTTTTAATTTCACTGAAAAAAAAAAACTACTTTTTTGAATTCCAATGAAAACCTTAATAATGGAAACTTAATAAAAAGAATATATTCAAATGAATTCATGAACAGGACCCTAATCCATTTGCTTTGACAAAAAATAAGAATGAATTATCCTGAAATCCATTTGACAATAATAAACAACAGAATAATAATCAATTTTCTTTATATATATATATATATATTTAATATACTATACATATATTAAATATATCAAAAAGAAAAAAAAACTATAAAGGAAAATTTAGGTAACGAATTGGATAACCTTTAACCTACACAGTTAAAAGTTTTTGTATATGTAAATTCATTTGAAATGCAAATTACTTTTCCAACTCCTTCATTCTTAGAAATAAGAGAAAAATTTCATCCCTCAGGATAAACATTTTTCCAAAAAAAAAAAAAACACACAAAAAATTATTTCATTTTCTCTTCCCCTCATTATACTTTTCTTGTTTTATTTTTAAGTTTCGAAGAAATTCTAATTTATCCACACAAAGAATTAAAAAATTGATTTCAATAAAAAGCAATAGGAAAAGAAATGGTTCCTATAGAAATAAAATAGAAAAGAAAAGCATATTAAAACCAGAATATTAAAAGAGTTAAAAAGAAAATATCATTATTCTTTAACGTTAACATGGTAACGATTATTTTTTTTTTTTTAATTAGCACATCTCATAAAAACCTACAAATATGCAATTTTATACTAATTTTAATGCATTTTAATAGAAAACAGTTCGTCAACATGTATAGAACTGTGCTTATATTGTATAATTCATTATGTTTATTTAACTGATTCGTCTATTGATATATATACAATTTTTCATAACCAATAAATTTTAAAATTACATAGGTGCTATTTTGTTGAAGATTCTATTTTTTTAAATCAATAGATGAAAATTTTCCATTTCTACAAATATTACAATAACATAAATGAACTTTTTAAGATGGTGTATTTTTTGTATCATTTTTGCAAAGAAACAAAAATACTTTATAAAAGAATAACTTCGAATCTAACTGAACAGATCAACTTATTTCGAATCTATTATATTATACACGTTTATTAATAAGAATAAAAAGTGATGCTTTAACTTAAAAATGAACAAAGGAAAACAATTTTATAGTGAATTACTCATCACATCTGCAAATGTAGTGAATCATAAAAAAATATTTATTAAATATTTTCTTTTTATATCCAAAAAGTTTTTTCTTTGTTCATTGTATTTTTTTATTTTTTTTTGTTTTTGTTTTATTTTTGCGATAAAAAACAAAATTTACAAATAATAATCCTTTAAAGCAAAAATTATACATAAATTTTATAGATGCATTCATAACACTAGGATATAAAGATGACCTTTTTTATATAAAATTTGGTTAAGAAATTCCGAGAAGGTTCGTTGGAACCCTTTAAAAAATAAAAATAAAAGGGATAATTGAGAATTTTAAAATAAAATAATACAGGAATTTTATTCTTGCTGAAGAATGAAAAGGAAAATTAAAGACAAACAGAATGAATTATTTCCCCTTGAACTTAATATTATATATTTTATTATATTTACAGTATTTAGAAAAAAACTGAAAAACATTTTTAGTCATGTATCAGAATTTATTATTTTGGAACATATTATGGACCTTAAATTTTCTATTAAATTTAATCATCTATCTAGATGTAAACCTAAGTACCTTGCAGTATGAAGCACACTGTCATATACAAAAGTTACTATACTAGCATTTCTTCGCTTGTACGAAAATCTGCAGTATGATACCCTTCAACATATCATCAAATAACAGTGTACAATCATTTTTTTTCTTTTACCATATATTTTCTTTTATAAATGTAAGCTTTTAAAGATTTCATAGATATGATGCAGACTCAAACCACAAATTGAACACAATTCCTTAATTAACCGAAATATTCTCAACCTCAATTGTCTCATTGTAATCATTTGGTTAATTTTTCGACTTAAAAGTTAATTAATATTTTTGTTTATTATTTTTCCTACAAAAGCAACAGAAAATTCACATCAAAATTGGTAATAGTTTTAAATACACTATAATGAGTCTTAATAAATTTGAGAACATTTTTTTAATTGTTTGCTTTTAAGTTTCATTGTAAGTTTTCCACTTCAGAATAAATATCAGGACATTTAGTGATGTTAAAGTAAATTATATAAAATTATTGTGTATAGTATTTTTTCTACAACACTGTATTTACATAAAAATGTCAGTGAACATATTTGAAACTAATACTTTTAAAACATATTGAATAAAATCGAAACAAAAATAATTTGAAATTTTGTTGCTATTTAATAAATTTCTATTGAATGAAATTATAAAGAAAAAAAAAAAAACATAATTTTATGAAGTTTTATTCATCCTGTTTTTCTTTTTTATTTTTTATAATTTTGACAGAATTTATAACACATTTTCTGAATCCCAAGACCTTAATTATAAGAATTTGATTAAAAAAAAAAAATTTTTTTTTTTGTTGATAGGAAATACATAATTAAAGGTAATTTTCTGAAATTAAATTAAAAGGTATTCAATCAAAAATAAAAAAAAATATCTATAAAATATTTTATAATACTCCATAAAAAAATGTTTCCATCAAACTTTTAAATTTCCATCAAACGTTAAAATTTTACAGTATCTAAACTGCAAATAAAAAAAAAATAATCATTTATTTATATTGGTCAGAATTTTTAGTTTGTTAATGAAATAATATAACAACTAAAATCTCGGTTTATGCTTCAGAATTTTAAAATGCATATAAACATATTGGACATTACTCTAAAATGAAATTCAGTACCTATAGGTATCACGTATGTCACTCTATTAAATTAAATAGTAAAGAAAAAACTCTTATCAAATTAAATTAAAAAATACCTGTTGGCATAGATCATAACAACTTATTTATTTTTATAAAGCACAAATTAATTTAAATGAGTCCTTAAAATTAGAAAGAAATTATTACATTTTTAATAGGAAATTGAAATAATTTTTATTTAAAAGGCTGTTTAAATTAGGCTGGACTTAAATATATATAGACAACTCCAAATTTATTTTAGAGACCTATATAATATAAATTAGAGAAATGTTTATTTAATTCAATAAATATCACATAAAATATATGTAAAATATAATATCTATAAAATGTACATTAGACCAAAAATGGAGTATAATGCACACATTTGGACTGCAGTCCACTTAACATCGCTGGCACATTTCGACATTGTGCAAAACAGAGCTATTCATCTTATTAACGATTCCAGTTACCTCAACATTGCCGTACTGTTAAGTTATTGACCTTGTTTTACAGACATCTTGTAGAGATAAACACCTATTCTAAAGAAATAAAACAGTTAATGTCTCCACTGAAAGTTTTTCTACGCGAAACATGGAGTGGGACAGATTGTCCATCCCTATACACTGTAGAACTCCTAAGAAGCGTCACAGGGCTTATGGAAATTCGTTTGTCATGCGCATGTTGCATTTGTGGAATCACATTCCATCGCATGATGTTCGCCGAAGTTGGTAACTCATATATGCAGTCTTCCATTGACCCGTAAAAAAAATACATATATTAAGAATTCTTAAAATATGTTTTGAATCAATTTATTTATTTAAAGTTTAAAAAAAAAAAGCTAGTTAGCTATATTAATGTAGTTATTCAATAGTAATATTTTTTAATTTGTTTCCTAAATCAGTACCTGGTTTCATATCATACTTTTAAATCAAAATTGAAAAAAAAAAAGGAACAAAAAGAAAAAAGTTAAAATTTTTGGTCGATTGAAGTGCTTCTCAAGCCTTTATTTTGTATTTTCACATTTTCAAAAGATATCAAATTACTTTTTTTATTTTTCTTTAATCATCAACTATATCACTTCTATATATGTACATATATATGTTATTTTAGCAAAATGTTATTTTAATTTATTTAACTTAATTCAAATCTTAGTCCGTCGTCTATAATGCCAAATACTGGTTTAAAATTAAAATTAAATAAAGAAGAGAAAATTTATCTAAATTTTGATGTTAATAGCTTATTCGTCCTTCAATAAATATAATATAATTTAAGAAATTAAAGCTTAGAAAATATAATTTTACTAACCAATTTCTTATAGACAGACTGATCCAATATATGATAATAAAATATAAAGAGCATATAGGATATTCACTAAGTCATTTATTACTCATATTTGGCTTCAGTTTCTGGTAACTTCAGTTTCACTAAAATTTTAATTCTTCGGCTGTAGCTATTGTTCAAAACTATATATGAAATACAAAATATTTTTATTTGTGCGCCATCTGTTATATTACTCAAGAATTATATTATTTTTTAGTTTAGTATATTACGCTTTGATATTTTTAATTATTTTATATAGCTATATACTTTTCTTTTATTTAATTATATTATTTTTAATAGAAATCTATGTATTATTTTTCATTAATTTATATGACTAAGACGGGATTTGAAATTGAGAATGAAAGGTCGGTGTCTTAATCATTTTACATCATTGGCTGCGGATATTTAATAATATCTTAAAAAATTCTTCGTTAATTTTTATTTCGTAAATTTAGACCTAGCGAAAACTGAAAATAAAAAGACTCAGTATTAGAATCTAATAATTTATTATTTGATCTCAAGTTAAACCATTTGGACATTTGAATACATGAGATCTTTGTTCTTAAATCATTAAAGGGTAAGAGAAAAAATGATGATAGTATCCGAAGGAATATTAGAAACAATGATCTTATTCACTTTTAGTAATTTTTGAGTTATAAAACATTTAGGTTTATAATACTTATAAAAGTTATGCACTTTAAATGATTTATGTTCATCATTCTTTTGTCAATAAAGTCATAACGAGTAAACTATCATTATCTATATTATTCGTCCCGAAAACTTCAGCATATTAATTATTCGAGCAACTTTAAACTGCTATACACCTTGCTTCGACTGCTCTTAAAATAACTGCTATATACATTTTTAACTTTAACTGAAAAGATTTTTACTTTAGGTGAAGAGTTTTTACTTAAAGTGAAGAAATTTTTACTTCAAACAAAGATTTTTTCCTCTAACTGAAGGTATTTGTCATAAAAGTTAAAAAAAAAATACACATAAAATAAATAGGTACATATATATATATTACATATAGCTATATATAGCTAAATATATATTGCATATTAAATATTTATATAACATAAATTACTAAAGCAAAGATTCTACTTCAGTTAAAATAAAAATGTCTTCACCTAAAGTAAAAAATATTCACTGAAAGTAAAAAAGTCTTCAGTTAAAGTAAAAAAGGTATATAAGAAAATTTCATTGACTTGTACCCTTGCACCTTATTAACTACTTCTAAATACATTAATATACAACAGTACAAGTATTATTTGATTTAACTGATAGAGAACTTTAAAAAATTCATTTCAATGTTAATCTTTTTTTTTTGTATTTTTTATTGTTATTAGTTTGCTGTGTCTCTATTTTTGTTTCTTTTTCCTTTTTTTCTTTTTTATTATATTTTTTTCTTTTCTACTTAGACCCACTTAACATTTTGTTTCTGTTATCGCTTATTATGCTTTAGTCTTGAGTTTAAATTTTAAAATCAGTTCATTTCATCAGTTGGCAGTTCCAACCATCCTCTTTCTATACTTTTTGTTTTGAAATTTTAAAATTTAAAAAACAACACTCAATTTTGGTAAGTGTCCACTTTTATGAATTTCAAAATAATTCTTAATGGATTAAATAAAGTAATTGTTAAAGAAAAAGCCAAATTATTTACATATGATATATACATAAATATACGAAGGTTACAAAAATATTTCTTAAAGAATTTGTATAGTTTTACATGTATATTATGTACATATTTATTTTAAATTTGAAATCATTTGTGTAATTCTTTAAATGGATTAATTTTGTTTTCTTTATTATATACATGGTTATTAAAATTACCTAATGATTTATAGTCTATCTAATTATGAATAAAATAAAATAGAAAGGAATTTAACATCTCATAAAACAAAATAAAATACAAATTACATATTTACATTTATTGAAAAAAAAAATCCATGGAAAATCAGTTCTAGCACAAAATTTAAAAGTTGTTAATATGGAGGGCATATGTTACACTTAATAACTAAATTATAATTATGTAAAGTAATCGATAAAAATGTTTAATTTATTATATAGCTCTACTTATATCATATCTTTCCTTTTTAGTCCTTTAACTAAAGTAATACAAGCACAGGGCGTAAAAAAAATGTTGTGCTTTCTTCTTCAGCAAAAAATGGAAACGAAACGATTCCAAAAGAAAAATGGAATACAAAGAAAAATAGTAGTAATAATTGGAAGAGATTGATTTCCATGATAAAATAAGATTTCATCCGAAAATCCCAAAACCGCCACGCCTTATTCCTCCTGTTGCTTCAACTTATCTGGATTACACCTCCAAATTTATTTGCTTTTAGAAAACCATTTTCCATATAATCTCTCTTTTTAGTTTCGGGAACACTTAATAATTTTAACTGTACTGTATTTTAACCAAAGTATTTAAGATAGCTTTAGATGCTCTTAGTCTTTTAAATCGAAAATGTTAATTATATATCTTTAACAATAAAATTGATATACGAGTATCGAGTATATGTTATACATTAAATTTATATTTAGTTTATATACCTATAGTATATATATATTAGTATATATATATATATATTATAAAAATGTTAATAGTTTTTTCAATTGTCATCTGAAAGATTATTAAGTATAATATATACATAAAATTTTCCTTAACACAATTTCATCTGATTTCACTATACATAATTATTTTAAATATTATACTTCTTTTGTGTGAGTTATAAGTACAAATTAAAAAATTTTATAAAGGTTTTTTTTTTTTTTGATATTCTCTTAAGGACAACACTTTTTTAATAAAATCTTGAAATAAGTTTACATTTAATTTTAACTTTTTAATAAGTTCCGAAAAACTGATAATATAATAGTTTAACTATAAAATATTTTGGGGCCTGAGTCGCTTAGCGCGTAAGAGCGTATAAAATACGCTGTAAACACCGAAGAAATGTGGGTTCGAATCCCACACACGTCGTAAGAGTTATTCCCCATTAAGACATTTACAGACACGCCTGAAAAGGAAAGGCTGTGTAATTTTCTTTTCACATTTATGTGGCAGAGAAATGCACTAAAAAAAAAAAACAAATAAAATAAAAAAAAATATTTTTTGTAATATAATAAAAAACCATTTTTCAAAGAAAATATTTTTAATGATTTTTTATACAATTAATGAATGATACAAATGGTTTACATACATTGTTAATGAAATATATTTCATAGAATTCGAAATAAAAATAATTTTCAAAACTTTATTTAATATATTAGACTAATTATTGCATTTTATGTATGACTAACAATATATGTTTTACAACAGATAAAATAAAAACAGAAACTGCAATTAAAAGTATAAAATACTTAAAATTATTTTTATTATACTTAAATAATCATTATACTATCAGATAGTGTTGAAATTTAATTTTAAAAAATTACGGTAAATTTAATGTATTTACTTTAAAAATTAACAATATATCTATTCATATTTTTATAATTAAATATATATAGGTGTATACTATTAAAACAAAAAACATATATTTTAGTTTATTCATTATAAATTATAATGAAATCATAATTCAAATGAATCAATTAAAAAACAAAACAAAATAATAAATTTTCTTTGGAAAATTCTTTTGAATTACATATTTTAAATTATTTTGAATTAATGATCTAATTTATTAATTTACGATATCTCTATAGAATTTTTATGAATTTTTAATTTTTATTTTTTATTTTATTTTTATAAATAATTAAAGTTTTATTTTTAAATTATTTCATATTCTCAAAACAATTCTAATTCAATATTCTGTTTAATTTTATAAAAATAGTCTATTTTTAATGAATATCTTGTTATTCGTATTAATTTTTTTTTTTTTGTTAAACTTAATTTTTTAATTAAACATTAATTATTTATTTTTAAAAGAACAAAAAAAAACTTTTTTCATTTTTTAAATGTGTAGATGTAGCAAAAATATTTAAAGAAAATTAAACATTCAAAGCTGTTAAAACTACAAATTAGATAAATGTTTGCTTACAAATTTTGGAAGCAGTCTTATTAATATATAAGTCATAAAAATGGTCTTTAAAAACAATTTTTTTTTTTTTTTATAGTGCATTTCCCTGTCACATAAAGGTAACAAGGAAATTACACAGCCTTTCCTTTTCAGGCGTGGCTGTAAATGTCGTAAGGGAGAATTATTCTTACGACGTGTCTGGGATTCGAACCCACACTCCCTCGGTGTTTTTAGAGCGTATTTTATACGCTCTTACCCACTAGACCACCGAGACCCCTATAAACAAAATTAATTAAAGGATTAAGTTTTTCCAAATCAAAAACTTAACTTAAAATTAGTCTACTGTTAAGTTAACGTAAACTACAAGTATAGAAAATTTAAATTTCAAATGCATAAAAATAAAGAAATGCATAAAATTGATCACATCAAACTGAAATTCTGCTGCTTCAGATGATATTTCATCGAATTCATCGAATAAAACATTTTAAGAGCGTATAAAATGAGCTTGCCTAAACTATAATTTATATCATTACAATAAATCATTAACTAAGGGAGAAATATCAATAATATCGGTTTCAAAAATCTCTAGCATTAAGGCGGCTCTCTTTGACGCTTTGTAGTTTCACATATACAAAATACATTAAAAAAAAAAAATTTTTGTTGTATTTTTTGATTTGACGAAAGCATTCGATTCTATTCTACAGAAGTAAGTTTTTAGCACTCTATTTGAATATGGAATCAAGACCAAAGAATATAAATGGTTTGTAAATTATTTAAAAGACAGAATGTAATTCGCCGAACGTCCAAGGTATAAAAAGTATTTCAGAAAATATTAAATATAGAATCATACAGGGGAACAACTTGGGTCCCATTTTATTCTTATGTTATGTCAACAGTTTTCTTAATCTTAAGTTAAATGGTAAAGTATTTATGTTTGCCGACGACTTAGTAATTGTTACACAATTTTATACAATTAAGAGTTCTGCTTAAGATCTCTAACGTTCATTAAATGTTGATATGTCTATTATCAGCAAATGGATGGAATCACACAAGCTAAACATTAACATCAATAAATCGAAGTACTTATTTTTCAATTTAAGTATTTAGTACTTATTTTTCAATAAAAGTACTTATTTTATATATTAACTTCTTTCATATCTGTACTAACTATAATTTACCTGTACCATATTGATGTTAGTTTACCTCATTAGAGATTCTTTATTTTTTGGAGTTTTTTTATCCCCTTCTCATGACATGACGATATTTTCACTGCTCATTACACAATTGTGTCCGTTTCATTTTATTCATTTTGGTCCGTTTAAATTTCGCTCTTGAGCTTAGTTTGATAACCAAAAAAATATTGATGCACAATAAAATTGTGAACTTCTAACGGAAGCTTCAAAAATTTTTCTTTAAGTTTAAGATAGAAAGTTTTTGTTGAACAAAACACAATATATAAACAGAATATTATGTTAGAAAGCCGTTGTTGATAAGATATTCAGTTGAAGGTCGTTATCAATTTTATCATTTGAATTTATAAATGGACTCAAATATACGAACAATTTTTTTCTTGAGAGTGGTATGTTTTCTTTTTAAACTTTAGCTTGTAATCTTGTAATTACATCAAAATAACAATCTAAACTGAATTAAAAAAAAAAAAAAAATAAAAAACATTTATTATAAATTAAAGTGAAAGTTTCCTGCCTCTTACAAAAAAAAAAGAAACAAAATTACAGCGAACAATTAAATATTTCTAAATGAATAGACATGTTCAATGCAAATCTTTATTTTCAATTTTAATCAATTTACAGTATATTTCAATCAATTTTTCTTTTATTCAATAAACTGGAAAATGAAAAGGAAATTGATTTTTCTTTTTTTGTGATTACGAATCGATGTTTCCTTTGTTAAAGTAAAATAGAAATCACAGAAAAAAAAAATTTGATAATTTACTTTTCGTTTGAATATTTTCTTAAATGATCTGGATAAATTTTTTTAATTGATTGGATATAACTCACGCCATCCATATACGACTCATAATATTCTCAATATAATTTAATTTCTTACAATACCTTCTTTTTCTAAATGTCGATTGTAAAGAAATACTAAATTCAACTTAAATATATTCCATTAGCAATCAAAATGCATTAAATCATATTTATACATTAAATAATAAACACTTTTATAAGTATATGCTCTCCTAGACTTTATCGTATATAATATGTAAAGATTAAGTATGTAATATTTAATATGTTAATATTTCCAACAAGAAACGTTTAAATTGAATAAATTGTAACAATAGTTATAGCTTAATAATAATAGTAGTTGTAATAAATAAATAAATTAATAAATATTAAATTATTTGCAAACCTTTCCGTTTGTAGAAAAATCAATTTCAATTCTTCGATCTACTTCAAACATAAAATTCGAAAGTTACATATGCATTAATAAATTATGGTTAAATTAAATTCTTATAAGTTATCTCAAAGAAAAGCTGAAGATTGAGTTATATTTTCATTTAATTATTCAAACGCGAAGATTCTAAGTTTTCTTTTTACGACACATTGAAGTTCAGTTGTTCTGAATGAGATCTCTTGTTCGAGGAGCAAAAATTCAAGTTTCTCATAATTTCCGAAATATTCGATATAATGTTCATACACTTGGAACTCTTGGATTTGATTATTTGAATACCGCCAACAATACTCTACTAAAGCCAAAGAATCATTTCCGTTAGAAAAGCAAATATAATAATATACATACATACAGTCAATATCGGTTATAACGACATTGAGCGGACCGACAAATTTGGCCGTTATATCCGATAGGTTGTTATAAACAATATCAAAATTTTTTTATTATAAATAAAAAGAAGTATTATTTATTTATTTATTCAAGTCTTTATTTCACCGTTCTTAACAAAAAATAAAAAAAATAATAATATGTACTTTACATACATTTAACTGACCTAATGTAACATGCACATCTAAATAAAAATGTTAAAAATATCAAACTAGCACCACAACCAGGCGACAAGCAGGCGGCAAAAAGTAACGGGTCAATCGTTTGATGCTTTTTTTCGTAACTAATAATAATGTATGTATTTTTCTTTATTTTGTTTTTATTTTTTCGTCGTTATAACCGATAATTTTTTCTTTTTTGAAGTAAAAATAGGTCGTTATAAGCAATATGTCGTTATAAGTGATGCCGTTATTTCCGATATAAATTTGTTTCAAATTATATGAACTTAAAATCGGGACTTTTAAAAGTGGTCGTAATAAACGATATGTCGTTATAACCAATGTCGTTATAACCGATTTTGACTGTATATTCAAAATCGGATATAACGACATCGCTTATAACGCCATATTGCTTATAACGACTTATTTTTACTTAAAAAAGAATTATCGGTTATAATGCGGAAAAAAATAAAACAAAATAAAGGAAAATAAATGGGGCCTCGGTGGCCTAGTGTACGCTGTAAACACCGAGGGAGTGTTGGTTCGAATCCCACACACGCCGTAAGAGTTATTCCCCCTTACGACATTTACGCCTGAACAGGAAACGCTGTGTAATTTCCTGTCCACATTTATGTGGCAGAGAAATGCATTAAAAAAATAAAAAGAAAATACATACATACATGCATTATTATTAACTAAGAAAAAAAGCATCAAATTGACCCGTTACTTATTATCATCTAATTGTCGCCTGACTGTTGTGCGATTAGATATTTCTAATATTTTTATTTATGTGTATGTATTAAAGAAAGATACATTTGTTTTTCCTCTCTATTGCTATACTCGCTAAAAAGAGTACAGTAAAAGCAATACTCTATTGTAAACAAATATATATTCACTCATTTGTTTGTATCAAATTCAAATGCATATTAAATTTGATCTCGTAAAAGATTTGATGTTTTGAAAATAAAAAACGAGTAGGTATTCGAAATATGATCAATATACACTGAGTATAGCAGGTAAAATTATTTAAAAAAGAGGTTTGATTTTTAAATAGTAAATGGTCGCGTTCAGGAGAATCTAGCGCTGTACTGAATTGCAGCGGTGTAGCATTTAGCGCTGCATGTTTGTACTGAACGATTTGCAGCAAAATTAAATGACATTTAATTTTGTGTGACATTTCCTATATTTTTATTTGAGTTAAATCGTATTTTTGTTTTTAAATCTTATATTTTTCATCTCTCAATTTATCAATTTTTAAAAAAATGCTTGAAATCCAAAATTTCTCACAAAATTTTGTAAACAAAAATTTTTGCCATTAAATGTAATCAATAAAAAGTCGCTACATAATTTAGCATAAAATTTTCTTGCTGTAAAATTCATGTAGCGCTACATTGTAGCGCTATAAAAAAATCGTTCAGTAGAAAATTTTATCAAGCGCTTCAGTTTTTTTGTAGCGCTAGATGGTACTGAACGCGACCAATGAAAGTACATATTCATAAGTTGCAAGAAGTCGTCGTATCTTGTGAACCAGAAGTCCGACCGATGTGATTAAAAAAACCTAGTCCCCGATTTTTACTTTTTCCTAATTTATCTTCTATTATTACTTGTAGGGAATTTATTATATATCGAATGTATGTAAAGTATTATTTTCATTCCCTGGTATAATATATACATACTTATATTATTATTATCACGTTACCCATTACTCCACATATACAAAGAAAAAAATATTCAGTGTACTCACTGTATAAATCAAATGAATCAAATGGTTTTGTTTTGAATATAGTTTGCTAATGAGTACACTATATTCTATGTTTTGATTTTATTTCTCTTGGACAAATGAGTACCCAAAATTTTCTCTCGCATATTTACTCAATTTGAAAATTTCAAAATGAGTATACAAAACATTTGTTTAAATAGGAATGGCTTGAAAGCGATTTCAAATGTATTTGTGCACATGTTTAGTATGTATATTGTTAGATCAGTTGTTTTAAAACATCAGGTACATATGTACCTACATATATGAATTTATGTATGGAAAGTAGGTACATATTATTAAGTTTTATTTCTTTTTGTTAAAAACTGTTTAATATAGCCTTTAACAAATAAATAGATAACACCTACTTCTTTTTATTTATAAAAAATTATTAAATTGTTTATAACAACCTATCGGATATAACGATAAAATTTGCTGGTGAGATCAATGCCGTTATAATAACCGATATTGACTGTATTTTATAAATATAATATTTTTCAACCATATTCAAATTTTTTTCAAATTCAATGACTAAACTAGTTTCACGTTTTTGACTTTAATTTAAAGAGGATATCAAATTGACAAGATCTATACAATATAATAAAAATAGTCGATTCTTAGAAAACATTATAAAAATGTGTACTAAATTTCATTCATCTACGTTTTGATTTCACAGACGTTCAAAAAAGAACCATAGACACAAAGGTAACCACAATATTTATATGTTTACTAAAATTTTTTCTTTGGACTCAGGTAAATATTGCTTTTTCGTTTCTAATATTTCCATAATGTAATATACGTTCATTTATCATATCACCATCAGAAAAATAATAAATCATTTTTTTAATTATGAAACTATTTTAAAGATTAAAGAGCAGCATTATAATAAAAAAAATTTTTTTCAGAATAAAGTATGCATTTTACACAATAACATTTCACTTAACTTTTGAATTTTGAATTGAATTCTCAAAAACAAACAAAAAAAAATTTTTATATATAAAAAAAATAAATACATATACCTATTATGTACATATTATATTTTTTTATTACCGTGACAGTCATTTTGTAGATGCAAACCTTTAATAAAGTAAATCGGGTTTTATGATTCTATATTGGTATTAAAGATTAAACATTTATTAATGTGGATTCAATCAAAAAAGTTTAAATGTGCTAATTATTTAATAACAATTTTTCCTAGTATTCTGCAGTATTCTCTACTTTTGTTGGGCTATATATACTATTTAAAAGTTAACAAAGTTCGAAATAAAAATGTTTTGATTCAAGATAATTTAATCATTGTTAACTTATCTAAAAACTAAAATGTCTAAAAGGATCAGTCTGAAATTATGAATCAAAAAATAAAAACATTTTTAAACATTAATTCAAGGTTTTGTAATATAATTAAAATTATCCTTCTAATAATTATTGTTGAAATATTACAAATGAAAAAATTTTAAGTTACATAGTAGTGTATAGGATCTGAAATTTACTTAAAATAATATACGAAGATAACATTTTTTTGCTTGTTTTAAAATTCCTTTAGAACTTACCGTATTTATCTCCACCTAAACTGAAAAAAAAATCTGAAAAAAATACACAAGTTGAAGTATATACTAGTTAAGTATTATTAAGTACATTCAAATAATTCACAGGTCTTAGATATAAGCTGGTATAAAACAAACAAAAAGTAACATGCAACTTTCAAACTGCAACTTATTATCAATGATTTTTATTTTCAACATTATTCGTAGCAACAAAATATACCTATACTTTTTAAAAAGATAACTAATCCGTTTTTATTATTGTTTTACTCCTTATAATTTATTTACCGGTACTTTACGTTATACACATTATATGAAACTTTTTTAATTTTATATCTACAAGATACAATGGTTTTAAATAAAAAAACTTACGCTGTATTTTAATTGAACTGGTTAAAATAATGTTTTATTGTTAAATTTTTTTTGCTTTTTTTCTTTATTTTTTTTTTTTGTATAAATTATTATACAAATAAAAGCTTTAATCTATTATAAGTACATCATATAATTTGTACATACAATAATCATTGTTATGCTTGGTACTTATATTGCTGTTAAACAAAAATTATTGAACAATATTGTAATAATTGTAATATACTCGTATTAGTAAAAATGCTCTTGATTTTTAAAACTTTACTATATTATATACGAGTATACGACTATATCTATACTAAAAACTGTACATACATAAGTATATGTAAGAAAAAATTAAATAAAAAGCATTGAAATTGAAATAAAAAAAATAAAGTGAAATGAAATAATATACAGTTTTCCAAGAAAACCTCATTAAAACATTTTAATATTTTAGTTATTTATTTATGTTGATGTTTATATTCATGATTTCCATTGCTCTTTAAGGTACAGTGAAATAAAGCCATACACAATAAATCCATATTGACTTTATTTCGCTTTTGAATGAGAAATGAAGCTATATCCCAAATTTTTTCGCATATTTATGCCATATAGCTTTATTTCCTTTTTAAAAATGAAATCTATTTATATAATCTAAATCTTCAAATAGAAGTAATTTAAATTTTGAAAACAATAATAATTATCAATTTTTATCTTAAGTTTTTGTTAAATGTACAGACATACGGCTCTAAGTACAAAATTTCGCCGGATAAAATATCGCAATAATTAATTAAAATTTAATTGGAAATATTTTAGAAAAAGGAATACTCTGATTTTGAATCCTAGTCTAAAATATCTGCTCGCAATAACATATTTTTCTCTCGACATTTTCACCATATGCACATATTCTGGGAAAAGAAACAACCCTGATTTTATAACCAACCATAAAATCTCCCAAAATTCGGAATTTACCATATATACATAAATATGAACATGCACATTCTGGAAAAGAGCAACTCTGATTTGTAGCCAACTCTAAAATGCTTCTTAAGTTTTTTTGTTTTCTTTGGGTAAGGATGGTGAGAATCATCGAAAGATACTGTACACAACACAGTTATGTGAGACTTTAACTCACTAAACACACCAGTCCCGTCTTAAAATATGCAAACTAGTCTGAGAGACTAACCATTAATTTTGCGTTAACTCTTATAGATCTATTGGAATTGCAGATCTCCGTGAAAGTGATCTGCGTTTATCGCTAAATCTAATGGCCTAGTTCTATTAAAACTTCTAATAGCATTTTCACAATAAAGGAGTTTTGAAGCTTCTACATTTATGTGCCCTTCTAAGCGGGTCTTATGTTTTAGTGCATATTTTTTTATTTCTTCGATTACAGTAGATATTTTTAGATCCCTATATAAATCCATATTTCGTACGTACCAAGGAGCAGTAACCATACGTTACGTAAAATTTTATTTTTGAAAATTTGAATGAATGAAATTGAAATTTATTCTGAAAAAAGTGTGTAACCCTGATTTTCAATCTAACTCTAAAATCCCTCCGCATTCAAAAGCGAAAGGCCATTATGGCTTTATTGCGTATGAATTTATTTCACTGGCTTGCTCTTTACATAGTATGTATTTAAATGTATTTATTGTTGCTATACTTTTTATACGTGAATATTTTTGTAAATAGTTGTGTATAAATCTTTTATTTATTTTTATTTTTTTTTTTTTGGTTTATATAATTTACAATAACATTTCAATTAAGCTTAAATTTACTCATCAAAGTAAAGTAACGAAGAAAAAAATTAACTTGTTATACTAAATTGAAAAAAACAAAACTTGCAATAGTTTTAGTATGTACAAAAATGATTTCAGTTATATAAAATAATAATATATATTTTTTTTTTTAATTTAAATAATATATAATAATTTAATATGGGATCCCTACAAAATCTAGTAAATTGAAATTCTAATAATTATATTATTCAAAATTCAGTAAAAAAACAAAAAATTAATACAAAAATAAATTTGTTTACTTTAATATAAAAATTACAAGGAACAGTAGAGACAGTACAGTATTAGAGTACACTGGCTCAACTCTGGAATACCCGTATGAACATAACATATGCTGTTTCCATAAAATTTGATCATCTTTTACAAAATTCCAGATGTTTTACTTAATTAAGTAACGGGAAATATTTATGAAACTTTGGAAGTTGTATGACAGATACTCGAACCTGTTGCATCCGCACAACCAAATTTTACACAAGTTATTGCAATAAAATATCTTTTACAAGATTTCAGATTCCTAGCTTTATTAAGTTCCAAGATGTGCAAGCAACCTGAACCTGCTACTCTAGCACAAAAAAATCTTACAGAAGTTGTTATCATGTAATTTGACATCTTTTCACAAAATTTCAGATATCTAGTTTTAATAGACACTAATGAGTTATCTACATATAGTCGAACCCCCTGCCTGTACTTACTGGATTTAAATAGCTAGAATAGAAACTAACAATTTTACAAAAGTGAAGTAAAAAAATTTCAGTCTCCTAGCTCTTTTATTTTTCGAGTTACCGTGCGATCGGGCGAACGGGCGAACGGTCGGACTGACTGATTTACATGGCTGAATTGGCTCACAATTCGATTCTGATCCGATCCATACACTTGAGCATATAGTTAAATCAGCTCATTTAAGCTGTCACAAACTTAATGGCAAATTAATTATTCCCTTGCACTTACGTTCATATATGGGTATAATAATAATAACATTAATACTAATAATAATAGTTGGTAAATTGACTGTGAAAATGCCTTCAATTATTACCTCAAGCAGGAAGGTACTGTTGTAACTGTTCATGGCTTCGTCACTAATATCAAAATAGTAATAATAGACGGATTCATTTCTCCCATTGCCAATTCAATGTTTCCGCATTCTTGTTCTATCCTCTTCTATCCCTACCCCTAGCCAATATACGGCGCTAACAGTTAGAGATTCATCCCATTATATTGTCTAAAGAGGTAGATGGATTTCATCAGTAAGAATCTGACACTATACTAAAAGGATATTCTTGGTGTATTTGAAAGATTCGCCAACTACTTGGGGGAAAAAAAATTTGAATTTTAATAAACTTAGAACTTAGATTTTAATTTACTGAATTTTGTAGTAATATTTTTAACCAACTGCCAAGGTGATAAAAAAGACTATAACAAAAATCAACAAATATTTTATTTTTAAAGAGAGTGAAGTGTTTTTTTTTTTATTTTATTCTTTTTTCATACATAAAAATTTAAAGAATATGTCCCTTTAAACTGAAAATAGTTTGAGTTATATTATATAGGACAAGGATGGTAAAAATGCTCTTGAACACTTTTAAAACAGTAATTGCTAAAAACCTACTTATTATAACCAAATTTACTTTTCTTTTATATACTTTTGATCTAGGATACCTAAATAAAGATGATAAAAAAAATAAGAAGTTAAATAGGTACTCGTAAATTAAATGTTATTATAATATTATATAAATAGTATAAATCCTCTGTATCCTGCAAAATTGAACCCAATGCGAATAGAATTTTTTTTTGACATATCCGTGTGCCAGATCGGGTTATAAGAAACCCTGATCTTATCGAACTGGCGAACTTCTTTAGTAGAGAACTAATTTCTAAAAAGTTCTAACTCAATCGATTAAACCGTAGGACAAAGAAAAAATGAACGACACTCGGAGTTCAGAGGAACATTCCTATAAAATTTGGTTACAATCGGGTACACCGTCTAGAAATGCATAAATAACAAACAAAGAAATAAATAAACATACCAACCCTCATTCTGCTTCATATAATACAAGATGTTGTGATTTCATTCGTTAAAAACAATGAATAGATGGAACATAAACAAAAAATAATAATTTTGGTTTAAATCAAATAGCAAAAGAAGTGCATAACATGGCAAAATTCAATAAAAGCTATATAAGACCATACGCGTTAGAAAATATTTGCAACAATTAAAAAGAAAATTTTATTTATACTGACTTTTTTTATGAAATTTAAAACACCTTTTTGTTCGTCATCTGCTGAGGTTGAAAAAACCATTTTCTTTAAACTAATGTTTACTAGAATATGCTTTAATCACAGATAATCTCTAATAATTTAATGTTGAACAAAAAAAAAATTAATAAATAAAAGATTTTAAATTCCTACCAGTCTATTTCTAAACAATATTACATAATTGTATTTTAAAATTTTTATAACTATTAAAATAAATTTTGTTTTTTCACAAAATAAAATAAAGATGAAAAGTCAAAATACACCAGAGCTAATTATGGAATCCTTTAAAATTATAGAAAGAATTTTTTTTTATACATCTTACGATCTTACCTTAATTGTCTAATAGCATAATCGCTAATCAAAAAATGTTTATATAAATAAAATCGATTCTCGATCTACGACGTTAATTAGAACCAACAATAAAAAAAACATTATTGTTAATAAATTGGAATAATTTTTCTTATTTCTTTTAATCACTTTTATAATAATTGGTTTCAGAATAAAATAAAATTACAAAAAGGCAATGCCGAGAAACCGAGAACGATTCAAATGAATTTGTTTAAATAAATAAATTCTCTTTTGGGGCTTGAATGAATATAATTTTTCTATGCGGTTTTATTTTCTTATTCACATTTTATTCTAAAATAAAAAAAAAAAATCTTATTTTCATACCCTAACTAAATAATAAAAAAATAAGGCAGAATGAAAACCAACGATTAATAAAAAGCGCAGTTTCAAAAGATGATACAAACTCTTTAGAGTAATTATTAGAATTTTAAGAGTAAGAAAATATTATGAAATATTTTTTACCCAAAATTACAAAATATCAAAAATTTCAAAAACTAATCCCAAATCAAATAATCCCAAATTTCAAAATCCCAAAATTACTAAAAACTCAAACACAAAATCCCAATATGGAAAATTTTCAATGTAATTGGAATTTTGTGACTGGGATTTCGAGAAATTGAATTTTGTACGCAAGCGGAAAAAATTTAAACAGCTAAATTTCACCTTTTAACCATTAAAGGCTCATAAACAGAGGGATACACAAAGTAAGGAGGTCTTCTTTCAAAATTTCAAGATTCTATCTAAAAAAATTTGAGGATATATGAGGGAAGCAAAATATCGCATAATTTCACTTTCACATAACGGTAAATTTAAATATGTACTAAATTTTAAAAAATTATATAATTTTGATATTGAATTTCTAAAGATAAAATCCTATCGTTTGATGTTTTTTTGATTGAAAAAACCTGAGATATACACATTTAAAAACTTTTGCCTGCTTTTGCTTTTCAAGTTTTAAGATATGGTAACTCGGCAACAGATGGGGCTGCATAAAAAAGTTGTGTAAAGAGTTCAATTCATGATTAAATTTTTATTGTCCCGTCTTTGACGATGTAAAACTTTTGTAAACAGACAAACGTACGGACTAACACAGTTTAAACTAATTAGTAAATTTTCCAAAAATTTTTTTTTTTAAATGTACTACAAATCGACAATAATTTTTAATATCGATATTTTTGAATTAATGACTTGGAATTATCTTGAATATTAGGTTTTGCATCCAAGTATATGTACATACTTTTAAAAAGAGAATTTGCCAGAAGTTAGTATAACAGTGGATATCAGGGTTTAGTCAATAAATAATTTTCTAGGTATTTTAATAGAGAAATCTTTTGTTATTATGTTGAAACTTTCAAAATAGAGGCCTCAGTGGCCTAGTGGGTAAGAAATTTTAAAATATGCTGTAAACACCGAATGGACTGTGCGTTCGAATCCCACACAAGTCGTAAGAGTTATTCTGCCTTATGACATTTACAGCCACGCCTGAACAGGAAAGGCTGTGTAATTTCCTGCCCACATTTATGTGGCAGAGAAATGCAATAAAAAAAAACAAATTTTCAAAATCGATCAAGACTTAGATTTTTACGGTAATACGTAATAGAAAATGCCTAGGTAATAGAATTTCTTTGTTCTCATTTAATGTTTATAAAAACTTAAATAAAATAAAATATGTATAGGTAGCCAATTTATGCTTTATATAAATACAATATAGTCAAGTGAACAAGTACCTACAACGTATTAGTGAAATTTTTAGCTTAATATTCAAAACTAACTTAAAGATTCAATTAACACAACAAAAAGATAAAGACCAAATATACAAAAAAATAAAAATTAAAAAATTATTTAACCTTGAATATTATTTTAAAATTTTCTTTACAGGTATTAGAATTATTAACGAAAAAAAAAAAAACATTTCCAGAAAATTAAAAATAAAAATAAAAACTACCCTTCTCCCCTTCCTTCATACAATTTCACAATTGACTTTAACAAAACACCAAAATTTCTTGTCATCGTCTCTAATTTTCAATTCTAGGTAATTTTAATTTTGTTCAAAATTCTATGTAATGTGAACTATGTAAAAAATTAAAAAAAATTATTTTCATATTAAATTTTCTAAAAAAGAAAAAAATAAAAATCGAAAACAAAATCTCAGCCTAATACTGTAATTTTTCGTTTTTTTTTTATTAAGAGGACGGGGGAAGACATTTAAGTGCTTATTTTTTGTTATTAACAAAACAATTTCATATGTTTTAATGTTTTTTCATTGAAATTTTTTACAGAAAAAAAAGTCCTACCTTTCTTAAATTTCAGCAAAAAAAAAAAAACAAAGTAATTCGTGTAAATTTCATAGAATTTGATATTTGAACTAAATTAACAAAATCACAAAAAAAAAAAAAAAACAAAATAAAAACTCAGGTGAATTCTTTTTGATGAACGAAATACTTTGAACACCTTCATTCCATTTGAAAATACATATTATATTGTATCAACATTTTTGCTTAGTTAACATTAATATATTAATTAATATTTTGTGCAATAAATATAGTGGGATTTAGTTGACGATACCACATCATTTTTAAATATGTTACTCATGATACAAATCAATAAATTAAGGATAAGGTGTTGTATTAAATTTACAACATATTCTCATTTGGTTTTACCTATGCATTTATTCTGTACGCCATGAATTATTAGTGAACAACCCAGTGTAGCATTCGGTGACATTTGCTTTGTCTGTGTGCGTGTTAAGCTTCCGACAAAAAAAAGAAACGATTTTTAATTTGTTCTTAATAAGAAAACACAATTTCAGTTTCATTTCTCTTTAGAGAACAGTTTATTTTCCAGTCTCCTTCACCTCCCCCCCCCCTCCCTGTTTTTTTTGACAACTTGTTTTAAACTAAATAAGGAACCGCACTGCCAACCAGAGTTTACCATTTTAAAATAAAAATTAATAACATCACGTAACCAGAATTCTGATAGCTCAAGAAAAAACTGTCTAAAATAGCTGAATAAGTTAAGAAAATTAAAAGTTTTTAAAATGATTATGAGAACTTCTAAATTGATTTAAAAAAAAAAAACAGAAATAAAATAAAATAAGTATCTAGTACAAAAGTAAATTAAAACTTTATTATTATTTTGTTAAGAGTTTGAAAAACTAAAATTACGGTTTCTAATTTCTAAAAAAAAATTTTTTTTTAATAGACAAACGTAATAATGAAAATTTTTACTTTAAAAAAATGCTTATACAAATATACAATAAGTTACACTTTTTCAGTTTTTCTGCAAGATTGTAAAATTATGAAAGCAAACAATGTTTAAAATTTAGAAGCAAAAAATTAATTATGTTTCTATTTACGTTTTAGAAAATACTATCTGCATTTATTAACTTTAAGATAATAATATTTAAAAGAATTCCAGCTAATTTCTTTTTTGACATATTATGAATTAAGTTAGTAATAGGATATGTTCCAGGTAAAAATTTTTAAGAATTAGAATTCTAAGATTTGTAAATTATAACTAGAAATAGTAGAGCCACATATTGTCTATGTATGTATTATTTTATACATATTATGTATACATACATGTGCTAACATTTAATGCAAAAAATTAAACTTAAAGGGAAAATTAAACTTTTGCTAACATTTTATACATAAAATTAAACTTTTGATCCTCTTACTGGCGTCATCAGGAAAGCAGCCTATGACAAAATATATATTTTTTCATCTCCAAACATGTTTGTTCAAAATTGAAAAAAAATCGGGCGTTAGAACGAAACTAATGTATATAGTCTAGTCAAATTATGTTTAATATTAAATTAATGTTTCGAATTCAACAGATGTACGCTATGTATTGCAATTTAGTTGACATGTAATTCTTTTAATATATCAGTAAATAAATATCAAGTCAAAAGTGCTTTTTAATCAGATGATGAAATTGAAGAGCATGTTTTTTTGTTATTAGAAGTGGAACCGTGGTGAGAATTATCATTTGGGAAACTAAGTAATTTTGAATTATAAAAATTAAAAGGTGCATCGTTTGTAAACAGAATCGAAAAAAGTATCAGGTACACTTTTTTCCATTATGTAGGAGGTGCTATGAGCAGAGAATTCTACAGTTTTTAGTTTTGCAAGTATTTTGTTATACGGAACCTTATCAAAAGCTTTACTGACATCAATAAAAATAACATCCTCTTGGAAACCAGTTTCAATAGTGTTAAATGTCACGAAAACGAATTTTATCAAATTTATAGTTGTTTATTTATCTCATTGAAAAGCATGTTATAGAACAAATAAATATTATATAGTATTATATAGAACAAATAAATTGTTGACAATAATTATAAAAAAAATTTATTAATAACTTTTCAAAAAGCTCAAGATAGAGTTACGAATAAATAGTTTTGACATCTTCATAAACCAGAATAATTAATAATTTTTTCCATATAATATATTACATAGAAAATGCCACTTTATAGAGATAAGTTAAATAAGTAACCAAGAGGTCAAACTAAATTATAGGCACATATATATTGAACAAAATAATTAAGGGCATGCCATTGGATCCGCATGACAAATCAATTTTAAGAGATAGTAAATTTGACAGTAATTTATCTTGGCTTAAAAAACATATTATTGACAATGAAATGAAGTAGCACTATTCGACTATTTTTGATAATATTGATACTGTCAAAAACTATAGTACCATAAAGAAACTATATACTATAACTACATAGTTTCTTTATGATAGTACATAGTTTTAAATATATTAAAAAAGAAGAAGCTAGATAATTTTTTATTAACTTTTGTGTCATAAAAAATATCATTATTAAAACGCATCGAAATTAGTTATTAGTTAATTAGTTTACTTTAAATATCAGATGAAGAAACTTTCAACCGTTTGAAAAAATGTTTAATTTAACAAGATGAATGTGTATAAATTTGCTTCAATCTATATTTGAAAGCATCCAGCCAATAGTATAGTGGCTAAGATATCGACCTTTCATACGAAAAATTTCAGGTCTTTTAGTGCCGACGTTAACTGCCAAGATATATTTATGTAAATTGTGGAGTTGTGAATTTTACAGAAGTTGTTCCCATAAAACTTGATCATCATTTGTAAGATTTCAGGTGTCCTAACCTAGCTTCCTAGCTTCCTAAGTTCCAAGAGGTGCAAGTAGTCTGAACCGGCAACTATATACGAACTAAATTTTACAAAAGTTATTGGCATGTAACTCGACAGCTCTTCACTAAATTTCAGATACCTAACTTCAATAGACACTGAGTTATTTTCATTTAAAAAGAGAAGTTGTATGGCAGCTACCCGAACCTTTCGCATCAACACAACCAAATTTTACACATGTTGTTGACCTTTAACTCGTCATAATTTTGCAAAATTGCAGATACCTAGCTTCAATAGATACTGAGTTATTACCGCATATAAAGAAAGAATATGTATGGCAGCTACTCGAACCTGACGGCCAAAAATACTGGATATAAATAGCGAAACTAGCAATTTTGCAAAAGTGACGTAATAAAAATTTCAGTTTCCTAGCTCCTTTATTTTTCGAGTTATCATGCGGACGGGCGGATGTACATGGTTTAATCGACTCAGAATTCGATTCTGAGCCCATTCATACCTTTGACACTATATCTATAATCTAGCTAGACTCCTTTAACGTGTCACAAACGTAATGGCAAATTTATTATACCCTTGAACATATTTCATACGGGTATCCACGTTTTAATATTAAAATTGTTATTTTTAAAGTCAAAAAAACGGATATACTCGTATATTACTCCAAACTATGAAATTAATATAAAAATAAAAAATACTCAGTTATTTAATTATTTCCTCAAAAAAAAAAAATCTATTAATGAAAAAAATCAATTACAATTTTATTCAATGCATTGTGATTATCTCTTTTAAAGTTTACTTCGTTTTAAATTTTTGTTTTATTTTAACTATTCAAAATGCACGTAAAAATGATTGTTATGAAATATATGATTCCAGTTTCGATATAACTGTAAAATAAGAATTAATATTGTAAAAACAGGTAAAATATAATTACATTTTTCAAAACAATATTGTAAATGTAACTAAATTAAAGTACCTACCTACCTTCTATCTTTTGAGATTGAGTGATTGTTGTCTTTTAGTACGATACGACCCAGATCGTAACTGATCGTAATACAATCAACAATTTTAATTATTTTATTATTTTCGTTTTTTTTTATTTTATTCCACGATTCATTCTTATGTAGTACATAGGTATGTACATATTTTGCATGTAAATTAAATTGAGCTTTAATCCGAAATGCTACAAAAAACAAAAATAAATTCGCGGAAAAAATGAACAAATGAATGAATGCAAAAAACAAAAAACACAAGACTATCATTATAGATTTATATGGTATAATCAGTGTACAAAAAATAAATTATTATTTAATTTATTTTTTTAAGTTATGAAGAAAATTACTCAATAGTCAATTGTATTAAAAACAAAAAAATTTTCTTCATTTTAATTCTTTTGAAATTTTTACAAATTTACTACAATTAAAACGAAAAAGGGGAAAAACTATAGATAAACAAAAAAAATCCTATTGAATACTTGTAAATTATTAATTAATGTAGATTAAGATTTTAAAAATTTGTAATAATTTCGTTAAATTGTAACATGTAATTTAAATAAATTTTAATTTATTGACACAAAAATGAGTATTTATTCACCGATTAAGTATATTATATGAAAATCTTTCAACTTTATGTATGTACATATACATGTGAGTAGATAATTAACTTCTTAAACAGACATTGTTGTTACATTGTAATATGTACATACAATGTTGAAAGTACCTATTATATGCTATTATATAATTTATAATTTAAAGTTGTATTAACCTTTTAAAATTTGAATTTGACAGTTAGTAAAAGTTTTTCCGATTAATATAAAAACTATGACGTATTTGCTGCCTAATTCTTATCAGGATATTTTGAATGATATTGATTAATACATACGTTTACTCATTCTAAAAATTAGGAATAGAAAACACAGAATAATTTATGACGTCACGATATAATATTCCAAATGCCTGTAATAAACGAAATAATAGAATAATAAAAAGAAATAAAGTTTGTTAAAAAGAGAAGCGGTCATTTGTTTGTTTTTGTATTTATTTTTGAATTTTTATAAAATTTTTGTAGACTGTAGACAAAAATAAAATGGTTTTACCTGTTTTTACTATTTTAAGTTTTGAAATTTTCCACAAGCTGAAAAAGTTTCAAATAAACAAACACTTTATTCTTATCTTGTCAATTTGAACTTCTCATTCATTTTTATTTATTCCACCACATCCATGTTGACATTTTGTTTGGTGAACAAGGGCATTTTTTTTTTTGCTGTAAAGAGTCTCAGTATATTCTCAGTAACCAACACTACTCTCAATTATTATCCGAACAACGATACTAAGAGATTAAGCCCCATACAGTGATTAGTGATCCTGCTTTATAAAAAAATAACACAAAAGAAGTCATTGAATGAAAAATTTTTTATTTCATAAAAATGTATGTAATATGTATGTAATGTACATACATATATGGAAAACTGTGTTCCAACTAAAAACAAAGCATACAAGTAACTTTTTTATTTAAAGAAGTTATATGTATTTTTCCTCATTATTTTTTGCGATTGTTTAAATGGTTGCGATATGTAAAAAAAACTGTAAAATATAGTATTGAAAATATATAGTATTAAAATATAAAAGTATATAGCGTTAAAATATCAATATTTTAAAATTGTTTAAATTTTATTATAGTATACATAAACAGTTTTCTTTAGCTACGAATAGATTTCAGTCCCAATCTATTAGAAATTTTGCACAAAAAAATTTTATAAAAAATAATGAACTTCACTGAGAGTCTTCATTGGAGATGGATATATGTGCATACATATGTATAATAATTTTTGGTGAAAAATTAAAGAAAAGGAAAACATTTATATCTGTACTAAACGATACATAATTTTTAAAATTTTGAAGTATCTCTGTCAACTTTTAGTGTTTCTAGAGATATCATCTGAATTTTGCATATCAATATCTTCAAAAGCACCGTTTTGGCTCCATAACCAATCAGAATCTTCAGAAAAGCTTATTATTTCAGCTTAATCAGCTATATTTACTTTGCGCAAATAGCCTGGTACCTATATTGAATTAAAGCCAAAAATTTACTATATTTTAGTAAATTCACTCTATTTTTTAACAGAAAATTAAAATGAATGAAAAATTACCTTTATTAAGAATGGACACTTTTTATAAAAACAAATGCAAAAAAAAAGGAAAAATATCTTCAAAGAAATGTTATTTTTGTACTCTCTTCTTTAATTTTTAAATGTAAAGTATTGTATTAACACAAAGAGATGTTTGAGTATCATGGCCTGTTATTATTTTAAAAGTGTGGTAACGACTTAATTAATAATTTGTTTTCTAATTAATTTCAGATTTGAGTTAATTAAATCAAAATTTTATTAAATTTCGGAAAATTAGATGAGAAGAAAAATAATTTCAAAAAAAAAGGGAGCGAAATAAGAAGCGATAAGCCCTAGCCCCTAGAAGTCTATACTCTAAATAATGCAAGAAAAAGGTCTTTAAATTTGTTCAAATTAGATATTTCAAGTTATTAAAAAAAAAATAAAATAAGACAACCTAGACTTAATGATTTTAAATAAAGTGAAAATATCGTTCAATTTAAGAAAGATTTTAACTTAGAAAAGCTTGAGTTGAAGAATTTATATACTGTAAATTTATTAATTAAATTCAATTTTGTTAAAATCAAGTACTTTCAGATAAGTTTTAGACTCTTTTTATATTAACTTAGAAACTTCTTTATACAATTTAGTACTCTATTTTGAAATAAAATTTAAAAAAAACTGTTCACAAATTTATTACATTATTTAAAAAATGAGTATTTAAAAATATTGGATGAGCGTAGATCGGAATAATTCATTATTTGAAATTGCAACGTTTTTTGTTTATATCATTGTAATCATGAAAATTACATACAAATAGAATAGAGTAAATATGGAGTACAGAATTTAAATAAAACAAAGTACTTTAAACAAAGTACATAATTTTACCGTTATTATGATAAGAACAATAAACATTTCTGTTTTATTTTCAATAATATTTTAAATATTTAATTAAAAAAAATATTTTTGGCGGCAAAAATTTCTAAATTTTTGATTACTATTTTAAGGCTTATTAAAAATGGTAATTTTAAAAAAATATTAAGAAATTCTAAGTTTGTTCACATTTGCGATTTTTATACATTAAAATCAGTTTAAGGGATTAAATATAAGTATAGTTGGATACATACATACATATATGTATACAAATATTTTTTTAATTTGAAAAAGCTACGGTATTAGATCGGTAATATTATGTCTTATATTTTAGAAATTCCTCATTTAGAAAGTTATTAGTACGTAATTTTAAAAATAGTCTGTATTATTAAAAATACTAATGAAAGACATGCAGACCAATAAAATAATCAATTCTATCTTTAAGCAATTTACTAAATACTAAAGTAAAAAAAATGTTTATTTTCTATTTCATCCATTTTCGAAAATTTTGGGAATTGATGAATTAGAATGACACCATATAAGAATACAAAAATGTTCACTCTTTATTTATATTTAGCTAGTTTCTTGTATTATTAATTTTTGAATCTTGGAAAATTACAAAAATACTTTCTTAAATAAATCATCATTCTTAATTCTTATTATCATTTTTACTATCAACATGGCTGTAGAACAAAATATAATATGTAAGTAGGTATGTAACTTCAATTATATATAATATGTAATTATTAAATAAATATGTATGTAATGTACCTACCTAACTATACATTATTCGAAAAAAAGTGCTGCCACTAAAATATCAATACAGTAAATTTTCTACTATCACTTTATTTGTTATTTCTATAATAGTTAAGTTTATAATTTTTTAATATGTAAGTAATTTTATCATTCTTTAAAAAATACGTACATGCATACATATGTATGTACATATATGTATAATATGACAATTAAAATATTAAAGTTTGTAAGCTTCTAATACTGCCCTTACACGGCGGACTAGGTTGAAAACTTGGTACGCGGACTTGATAAGTTGTATCGTGTATGGGCAAGTTGTTAATCCATTTTAATGGTTGAAAACTTGGTTGCAAGAATATCAAAAAATTTTGATTTTTGTGGGCGGAGTCTTTGGTTTGTAGTCGAGTTGTAACGTGTATGGGCAAGTTATACAACTTAAATGTCATTTTAATATTGAGATTTTTTGATTTGAGAAAATAATAAAAAATATAAAGTACATAATTACAACAGTTGGATTATAGGTTAGATAAGTGTGTGGTATGGTTCTAAAACCTGTCCGCGTACCAAGCTTCTAGGTTGTAAGGCCTAGTTCGCGTACCAAGTTTCTAGGCCGTGTTTGGGCAGCATAAATGTAAGGCTATGTATAAAAAAATGATGTATTATAAAATTTATGTAAACAGAGACGATATGTTGAAAAAACGATTTGAAAAAAATTTCTAAAACCTTAAAAACAGAGCATACATACATACAGAAACAGTGCACACCATCTCGTGTTCTTGTATTAAATTTTGTATTCTCAAATATTCAGAGTTCAGTCAGACTAAAGGAATATTTTTATAAATATACTTTTTTTAGACATCTGCAAGGTGCGACACCAATTTTTTAAAGATTGGCTTATTATATCATTTGTCATCTAACATCTTATTGTTAGTTAGTCCGCTAACAGTAAGACTACTTCTTTTATACGTAAGACTACTTTTTTTCTTAACGGAAATACACTTACTATTTACAATTTAATTTAAATGTACATTAAAATCTGAAATTAAAAGAATAAAAATATATTTTTCGTTATTTTTATAAATTTATACAAATGATTCATTGGAAGAACATAAAAATAGAACACAAGTATTTTGTTGGAGCATACACATACACCGATACACCACGTATTCTGTTTCTATATTTTCGAAATTTTGAATACAAAATCATTAAAAGAGAAAGAGACGCAAAATATTTTTATTTAATTTTTTTTCTGTCGTTGCCATTAGAAATACCTTAGCAAATATTTATTTTTTTTTTATATATGTTTTTGATTTATTGGTGACGACAAATAATTATTTCTAAAAAAAAAAAATGATAAAAATATTTTTTTTTTAATACTTAGATACTTTACTTAAAAAATATTGAGATTTATTTTATACAAATTTAAAAACATTTATATTTCACATTTCACTAGCATATGATGTATGTATGTTCAGATTTCACGTGACGTCATATTCATATATATGTTCATATGTACATAGGTACATATGTACATACATAAAAAAAATTAAAGTACATAAATATAAAAAATTAAAATATGTACATCATACCTACCTTTGATCATACTAATCATTTTATTCATACTAGTCCGCTCATTTTCAGATCAATGTCATTTTAGTTTTACGCTTTACTTTTGATTTTAATTTAAAATTTTTTTATTATCTTACCGTTTCTTAAACCGTTCTTCTTTTATAAGAAAATTATAATAAAAATATTGCTTTAAGTTAAAGGAATTTCCAAAATAAGCTTAGATAAAGCTTAGATAAAGGTTTATTTTAGATACGTATAGGGCTAAAGGTTCACACTTAGACCAGTAAATTTGTTTTCCTGGACCTATTTTCACTTAATTGAACCGATGGGAGCTTATTACAAAGCACTGTAAACCGATTATATCACCTCCGACAAATCGAAGAGGTTATAAAGAACTTCTTCAGAAACCTTCTTTGTTTGGTAGGTGGGCATTCATAAAAAAAGTGAACATAATAGAATTTTTTTCTTTCGTCATCTTTGCAACTTCTACAAAAATCACAACTATGAGGCGATTATGAGAAAGTTATAATTATGAGGCAATTTGAAATCAGTTTATTAAGGAATACTTCAATTGCTGGAGTTTGAAAAATTATCCGCTTTTTTTATAGTATATCCTCAAAAATTTACTTTAAAACAGACATAATATTCATATATGCGAGAAAGAAAAGAACCTTCCAGGAAAACTATTTTAAACTTAAAATTTCTAATATATATTAATTTTAAATATTTGCGGCGTTTCCTAAAACTAAATACTTAATCATAATATTGAAAATTATAATGAAAATTAACTTAATCACGATTAGAAAAAAAAAAAATTATACTAATTAAAGCGAAAATATTTTAAATTTGGTTAAAAAAAAAACTACATATTACCATCATTTATTGAGGCATCAATAAAAGTACGGCAAAATATAGCTAAATGCAAACAAGTAATCCACATTTTCATCAGAATTTTTTTTTTTGCGGCAAACCAATTTTTTTTTTCTCCTTTGTCCAATTCCATCAACGACATTCAAATTAAAAGGAAATAATTTATAAGCTTTTTAAAATGTAAAACCACACTATTTCGAGAAAACAAAACCCCTGTAAAATATCTATCATATAATAATAAATAAATTTTATTTAAAAACATGATTAAAACGCCGGCTCTTTTGTTTTGTCCTGATGGTCGTCAAAAACAGTAGAAAAATAAAAAAACAAAGAAAAACATCATTCATTATACATAAATCTATCGTTTAATTGAACACAAAACAAAATTTGGCCTAATTCATCTTTTAAAAAATTTAAAAAAAAAGTGATTTTTATAATGCATGTACTTATATTCGAAAAATTATTTTCCATTTATAATGCCATAAAACAAAATTCTTCTATTCTTTAAATGTAAGTTTTAAAATGTTTTCATTGTCAATGTGAAATCATTTTACCAAATACATACTATAATTTTATCTTATCTTATGTCTTATTATAAGATTTAGTAAGTCTATTATCGCTTGCTAATTAACTTAATGAAAAAAAAAGAACTACAAAGTTTTTGATAAATAAAGACAATTCAAAATAGCGCACAGTTTTTTATTGGGATCAATTCTAGTTTTACAAACAGAAAAAAAACATAAGAAAGTCATAAAAAAGAATCGATAAAAAAGTAAAACAAGTAAAACCAGAGCACAAATTTCTGAATTTTGTCAAATTAAAACTTAAGCAATACATTAAAATTATTTTAGGTGCAGTGGCAGAATGCTCGAGGAAATAAAGTCCGCAGGCTTTAATTCTAAAACTTTTGGAATTAATACCCTTGAGCTTTAAATCCCTTTCAAAAAAAAATTAAAGCCTACGTGTCTTAATCCCACTAGATCGTGGGCTTTTAGTCCTGAGTAACATAAAGGTTACTATCATGAGTCTGTATTTCGTTTGCCTGCATTTTATTTGGTGACATGTCAGAAGTCCCATTAGAACTTTTGAGTCACTTCAATGAGCCAAAAGTCCCATGGGACTTCATTGTTAAAGTGTCAGGGATTTTGGAAGGAATTTTAGAATTGAATTCAAAATCAGGATTATACTTCTTTTACAGAATATTTAGATATATGTAGATATATGCGAGTTTCCGGATTAGGAGAGATTTTAGAGTTGGTTACAAAATCAGGGTTATACGCTTTTTCCAAAATATGAATAGAATCCTCCAAATTAAAAACTCGCTTATTCATATATCTAAATATTCTGTAAAAGACGTATAATCCTGATTTTGAATTCAATTCTAAAATGCCTCCCAAAATCTCTGACAATAGGAGTATTACTTATATACA
The DNA here is from genome assembly GCA_947095535.1 of Poecilobothrus nobilitatus. Taxonomy (NCBI): domain Eukaryota; kingdom Metazoa; phylum Arthropoda; class Insecta; order Diptera; family Dolichopodidae; genus Poecilobothrus; species Poecilobothrus nobilitatus. The sequence continues at coordinate 220,314,861 of OX352773.1, read as the reverse complement.
TATTTTAGAAAAAGCCTGTAACCCTGATTTTGTAACCAACTCTAAAATCCGTCCCAATTCAGAATCTCGCACATATACATATTATGGAAAAAGGGGATACTAACCCCAATTTTTATCTAAAACTCTAAAGTAGTTTGGTCTACATATTCTATTACTCTCATTAATAACAAAAAATAGTATATGTCTAAATTCCAATTCAAAAGGAATTAGAGCCCGCGAGTTTTAACTGCAAAATTTTGGAATTAAGGCCCACAGGCTTTATTAGTTATTAGAATAACTAATATTGTAATATAAAATGAATAAATAATTGATTCTTGTATAAGATATTATATGGTGCACACATATAATGTTTCGTAATCTCCTACAATAACTTATAACCACTTAAAGCAATAACCAAGTTTACCATAATCTAGTACAGCCAAGTAATCAACGGTTTAGTTAGAATAATAATTATTCAAGATTCAAGATTTAAACTTAGTATAACATAAATAATAAGTGACATAATGGATGCCCTAATGCTTTTAAAAAAAGTAGAAAGTAATAAAAAAAAATATCACAATTTCAAGTTAGAAATTCGTAATAAGTTAATAATAAATTATTAAAATAAAAGATTACTTGTGGGAGATATTTTTACTAGATAATTAATAAAGACTGCCAAATTCCAGTTTCATAATATGTATAGGCACTAAATTTTACCATACCTATAATTAAATAAAATAAAACATTTAATCACGAAGGAATTTGAATATTTCAAATATCTTATTATATCTAAGACCAACCAAAAAGTATATTTTATATACACACTTACGTATATTTTCTTATAATTTTTGAGTCATTTTAAATTTTTACCTAAATAAAAGTTTCGTCTCAAAATTGTCTACCTTAAAAAAAAAAAAAAGAGTTACCATTTGTTAAATTTTTAAAGATATCTAAAATAAAAATTCCATATTTTTTTCTTCTTTAATTTTTTTTATTATATGAAAACGCCAACCAATCTACAAAAAAGAAATAAATTCAATTTAATTTAAATTGTAAAATTTTTGACCAAAAAACTTCATCATTTTTATAACAATCAAAAATACATAACACAACACATCAACAATACACAAAAAAAAACAAAGAATATTTTTAAATTCTAGCTTCTGCTGCTGTTCTAAAAAGAATTTCTATACTCTGTTTTCTCATATTGATTTCCAAGAATTTTACATTAAACAAAAATATTGCGAAAAAAAATGAAAAAAAAAGTCACAAGAATTTTTTTTTTCTGAAACGAGACAGTCAGGATCACCGTCCCAAAAACAAAAACAAAAAAAATAAAAAAATATACATATTAAAAAAAACTGAACTGGAAAAATTAAAATACATGCAAATATTTAATTCAGTGAATTATAAGATATATGTATAACAAAATCAATAAATTCACAAAAACTATTACGATATCTATAAAACAAACTATAAAACATAAGACATTCAGTATTATTCATTATACAAAAGCAAATTGGGAGATAGGAAAGTTCATACTTTTAAAACTTGCACTAATAATTGTCATAATTGTTTTCATAGATCAGATTAAATTATAATATGTCTATAGAATTATGTACAAAATTAAAGAAAGCTACAATTTTAAATATTTAAAAATCGAAAAATCCATTAAAACAATAATCAGTTTGTTGTTGTTGTTTGGAAAAGATGGCTTATAACTGCCAATACACTTAGTTCCTCCGATTCGTTGTGCTCTCCTGCTCAATGATTCGCGCGTCTTTTACAGAGTCTTATCAAATCAATCTAAACACTTCATCAATCGTAAGATGTCTCCCATGGTTCAGCCTTCTCGCTTCTTCCTGTTTGAACACTTCCAGTGTTCCCCGCCCAAGGTTCTCCTCCTTATTGATCTTAAGACTGGGTATTGGCACAGAGTATTCTTTAAGTCATTTACAAATGTTATGCTTTAAAACAAATTGATACGATATAAATGAAGTACAAATATATAAAGAGTTTAGAGAGTTGACTTCCATTCTTTTTACTAAAAGATCTCACATAGAATTTTATTTTTTTTATATCTTTACGAGTAGAGTCACAAAAATTTATTAAATATAGTATAGTTAAATTTTTACAGTTTTACAGTTTAAAACGATGGAAAAAAAGAAAAAATTGAAAAGTTACGATTTTAATAAATTTTTTTAAGCATCATAAACTTTGAACAAAATTTATAATACATAACATAAAAATTTTATTACATATTCAAAAAAAAAATGAATTTTATTAACGCTCTTTAAAATCGCTTTTGGATAAAATGCAAAAAAAAATTTATGTCTTTTCTGACGAAGGCAACTGAACAAAACTCCTTTGTTTTTATTGTTTTACATTTTTATTTTATATTTTTTTTTTCCTCAATTTAATATGCATATTCTTCGAATAGAAAATGTGGTAAAAAGGGTAGCCACCACAATTTTTTTTGTATCTACTTCTACTATGTATATATGCTGTAAAAAAAGGAATCAAAGACCTAAAAAAAAATCATATAAGATTTAAAAGAATCTAAAAGGAATTTTCTAATAATGAGATGAAGTATGAAGCTGTTAGATATTTGCAAATAAAAAAAGGGATTATTAAAATTTAAAAAGAAATCAAAAAAAAATGCATAAAATATAGAGACCATGTATATATAATATATTTAGAATGAAAATCTATATATGTACAATTTACAGGGTGCCCCCAATTAGGAATAAATCATTTTATTCGAAGATGTTAAAAGGCCAACTGGCAACTGATAATATTTTAAACTCTTTTTGTAGACAACAATTGTAACAAACATTTCACATTCATAACCATTCCAAATAGTTTCACAATATTATTTGTAGCGAAGTGCAAACTCTTATAGCCGAATCAAATTTTAAATCTTTTTCAAAATATTTTTTTGAATTTGTAATTAAACTTATATGAAAGTTTGTACGTATTAAGCAAAATATAATCGAAACTCTATACAGAGCACAACAAACCAAAACAATATATTTTTTCTAAAATACGTCTTTAAAAAAATATTCAAGATATTCTGATATTACTCTTATTAATCAATATGGTCCAGAATTTTAGTACTTTACAAGTTAACAAGTTTAGAAGGATGAAATTGAGAGCATCAATTATGATTTGACTTATTCAACTGATACTATTACAAAGGTAAACCAATATATCCTTATCATCCATAAATTGAAAATCTCACCGCCAACACAATTTTAGATTAATGAGAGGACTCCATTAGGTTAATATAAGGGAGTTTCAATTTTAAACAAAGTTTTTGCTATTTTCTTAAGAAATAAATACTCATTATAAATATTACTATGTATGTAAGTTACTCTCTTGTCAGATTTTTTTATAAGGTTTGTTTTGATTCCCTTTTCTTTCCTCTTCGATAGTTCCTACCAAATATGGAGAGACACTCTGTAGTCTGTATAAATACATACAATATGTTTTTGTTTTTCATTTCAAAAATTTATGTGCGATCTTTAAGCTTTGATGTTTTATGTTTGTTTTTATTTGTCATGATCTAAGAAATTTCTGATTGATGATTAATACAATTTAGATTTTACATTAGTTTTTTTCTTTTATATGGAAAATAAATTATTTTAATTACTAAATCATTATACTACAATTTTCGATCTTCATTAAATTTTCAGCAGTAGTTCATATTTAAAACTAAATCAAACTTTTCAAAACGTTACCGTTGATAAATTTTTTCCTTTGAATCTGAATGTTTCTCAAATTGATATAAATTCATAAAAGTGTTAGGTAAGTGTTTTATATTACAGCTACATAAACACCAAATTGCACCTTACAAATTATACTTCAAATTACTCTCAACTGAAATGCGTTTTACTTGGTTTTATTATTTTAAATATTTTTATAGAAACATTATAAAGTTTAAAATTTTATATTCTGTAAATTTTAGATAATGGTTAAATTTGATGATAATGATGATCATGATTAAATTAATTATTTATTAAGTTAGCTGTTAATTTAAATAAATTTCCAAATACTCTAAATCTAAATCGGAAAAATGTTGTAGATCCTCTTTAATTTTAGAGAACTATTATTTTTTATTGTATTTTTTTTTTTCTGCAGAAGCAGTTTTTAGCGGGTAAGTCGTGGCTGGTCGTCGTCGCCTAGTGGGTAAGAAAGAGCGTATAAAAAATAAAAAATACGCTACAATGACCTAGGGATAGGGAGTATGGAATTGAATTCCTCTCCTCTTCCCACTGCACACTTAAGAATAATTCTCTCTTACGCCATTTGCAATTACATCTGAAAACGAAATACTAAACATGTGTAATTTCGCTGTCACATTTATATGACAGACCTCTGGACAGGCCAATAAACTAAAAAAAAAAAATGTACGTCATGTATATTACGCTATGTATCTTTACAAGAAAATTTAAATTCATATTTCATATATGTATAAACTACCAATTAAGCTATAGTGAAAAAAATTTTTTTTAAATAATGGCCAAAAATTCATTTGCTAACTTAATAAGTCAATAAAAAACTTATAATAAATTAAAATATACATACGTTTGAATTTTAAAATATGAAAATCTTTTAATCAAACAAATAAAAATAAAATTTAATAATGTTTAAGTGAAGCTGTATTTTAATTGTGTTTTATCAAAGAACATATTTATTTATATATTATGTTCTTTGATATTAATTATACATTTTATGTTCTTTGGTTTTATCGTTTTATGTATCTAAAATACATTTAAGTTTTCATCTGTTTTTCAATTTTAGTGTAAAAAGAAAAAAACTGTTATCATATCAAAATTTGAAAAATCAGAACGAATTTAACTTATCAAAATACTTTATATAGAATTTAATTTTTTCAAAAAAATACAAAAAACATTTTTTGATAGAAAAACAATTCACGGAAAATAAATTAGAGAAAACAAAATTAAATATAATTTCGCAGAAAAGTAAATCCAAGAAAATTAAGAAAAAGTAATTCAAAGAAAATGTAATATTCTTTTTGAAGGATATTATAATAGACATTTTTATAAAGCAAATGTGTGCTGGATATGTATGTATGTATGTATGTGTGTTTTTTTGCAATGATTATACTGTGAAGAATGTAAAAGAAAAGAAATTACATTGAAAATAAAAGTTAAGAAAAAAAAATTATCTACTGAATTATTTTCTTTTTTCCACGCTTACTGAACTGAGAATTGAGATGGCTTCTTCTTCTCTCTTTCCTATTTTTATTTTTTCTCTTCTTTTCTACATGGTATCAGAATTGACAAAATTCAGGATTTATCGTTCTGTTTCTGTAAAAATTTCAATGCTGGGACATCAGATTTTTCAGATTGTTGTCCTATTCTTAAAGGTTTTTATACATATTATCTGTACAAGATCAAATATATTTTCAAAATGAATGAAAATAATTTTAATTTCCTCCCTTAATTGTAGCTTCTTTATCACAGTTTTTACCCGCCACCACCCTGTAATACCCCAATCTTCATAACCCAATCAGCAATTTTGGCCCAGGTCATCATAGATAGAGTTGTGTTTCAAAATAGAGTGGTGGTTGAGATGTAAGAGATAGTGTGGAATTTCCTACAAAAAGTCAAACAAGTTTAATTTTGCATCTGAAATGATAGAGTTGTTAATCAATCAGCGAAGGAAAAGAGGATACACAAAAGTTTTGCTAAAATTTTTTGCAAAGGTAAATTAAAGGATAATTTTTAAAAATCATTTCTAGCCACTTTATTGTTTTTACGTGATATCACTGAGACCTTGTGTAGCGCTTCAAAAATTCCTCTTTATTTTTTATAGCTCTTTTTCAAATATCATTAAACGATGATTTGAGTTCGGTTTAACGGATTTATACGATTTAAGTATGAGCAATTTCATATAGCTTTGTTTTACTAATGGCATCAGCAAAAAAGTTAACATTTTTTTGTTGAAAGTACAAAGTTCGCCAAAAAGACTACAGATTCAGACTTTTTAGCGAAAAATATACAGTTTCTGTTAGCTCTACACTCAGCAAGACAATTGTTTCTACAAGTAAAAAGTCCATTCCAATTAGCCCGATTGAAGTGTCAAACTAACCTTCTTGGAGGTGGACTCGGACTGGCCGATTTACTTGTAGAAACACTTCTCTTCCCAAGTGGAGAGCTAACAGAAACTGTATATTTTTCTGTTGATGATTGCCACAACTGCTGTTTGTAGTTAGTAGTTAGCTTTTTTTGCTGTTAGTAGTTAAAAATAGATACAAAAGTTGTTGGTTTTGAACTCGTTGATCGGGAATCCTCGGTGGACGGTGGCTTCTTAACAGGTTGAGAAAGTTGAAAGAGATTTCGTTTGAAAATAATTCAACTTGCCTGCCCTGCCTTCTGTGAAATTGTGATTTTAAAGTCACCAGCGGTAACAATCTCAGAGTCAGGGTGCTTCCCCAAGATTGAGTTGATGTTATCTGATGTAATTCCTCACAAAAGTTTCTAGCTCAGTTAATTTGGGAGATTTGTATAAAAAACAAAAAAATGTTATAGCTCTAGCTCTATGAGGGATGAAATGCGTAACTAAAAAATAGCCGTTAATATTAAAATTATTACGATAAAAACGATATTACTGACGATATTAAAATTATTACGATAGACGATATAAAAGACGATATTACTTGAGTTTGGCATAATGTTAATAGCGCTGGTCTTTCGGAGAGTAAGTTACCACGAATATTACATGATAACACAATTATATTGCGAGTGGTAATATTAAACTATAAAAAAGAACAAAAATTTAAAATAGAAGATGCGCTAATATTCAAATACCTGTTCAAATAGAATAATATTCAAATTTTCAAAAAAAAAAAAATAAGTGTAGGTACTTATTTGATAAAAAAAAAATTACATATGCACATACGTACATATGTATATAAATACAAAAATTAAGTAAAAAGTTATAAAAAATATAAGTATGTAAAAGATGGTAAAAGCATAAGATTAAAATATGGAAAACTAATTCGTCAATAACATCGAAAATTACTGATGGATATAAGAATAGAAATATGTAGGTTCTTTACGCCAAGAATATATATTTATTTGCAATTTAAGTAGAACACGGCTAACAATAATTAAAATTATTATATTTTTTAAATTATTGTTAGCTGTGAATGGAAGCATTTTCTTTTTAAATCTTTCCTTTTTATTTGCAAGTACTTTTTATTTAGAGAAAGTTTTGATTTTTAAGTGCAAGATTGTTGACTAAATCTTATTTTAATGTCTGATTGTTGAAAGTTATATTGTTTCAAATATTATAAAAAAAAACTTCTGTATATTCTTGTAAGCCCAACAAAAACATTTTTAAAGAATAAGATACATATAATTATATATATAATTATCTGAAATTATGTACAAAATCACTTATAGCAAATTACGTTAACACACCTACATTTGAAAAGGAAATTCTTACTCTTAAAGTGGAAATCATTTTAGTTAAAAGGCAAAATGTATGTACTTATTATTACCTCTGTTTTATAATCAGTTTTATTTATAAGGGAAACTTTTTGGATTTTTGGGTTATTAAATATTTATTTCAAATGTAAAATATATAAAATATTTTTGGTTTAAATAAAATTCTGCTAGCTAGAAAACATATATAAGTAATTATTAATAACTTCTACATGTAAATGGGATCAAATCAATTGCATATATTTGTCTTTAGATCGTTAAAATAACCTTTAAAATTTAAAAAAAGGAAACTTGATATTTATTAATAAAGATATTTTTTTTACAGCCATTTCAATGTTAAAAATTAGATTTGCATTTAAAACCCCATTTATTTTTCTTCAATTAAAACATATCAAATACAACCGAATAATGAAATGTTCAATATAAAAACAATAAAAAAAATAAGAATGAATTATAAACAAAAAAAAATGTTACATACATACTAATAAAAAATAAAAAACAAATAAAAAGAACAATAATTGATTTGGTTGTAATTTTTATTATTAGCGATATTTTAAGAAGTTTAATATAAATTTCTTTAAGAAAATCGCTTATTTTTTTAATATACAATTCGAATTTAATTCGATTTCCTATAGTACCTTCTAAATATAAAAATTTTATCAAAAGAAATATTCAGTCTTATGTTTTTAATTTACAACCAAGAGAAAATGCAAATTTCAACAATAAGTCGTTATTTCTTCTAATTGTACATATACATATATATATATATATAGAAAACTTGTCGGAACATCTTTCATGTATGTTTAATGTATTTAAATAAAGTAAAATTTCACTTATATATTTCCTTTAAGAATCAAAATACCAGGCACTTCAGCCTGAAATTTTAATTCTAAAAGAAAATTTTTTATCCTAAAAAAATTTTAGCTTCATTTATAAGCGTTCGTATTAAAATTCAAATTAAATTAACAAATATAATAATAACAAATCCTTAAACAAGTAAAAAAATGGAAAGGTTATAATATAAATTTATTAATACATTTGAATTCTAACAACTACGCTTTATTTAGAAAGTTTTTAAATTGAATTTTTATTTATATAGTTCTTTTTTTTTATTTAGTAATTGTATACTAAAATAATATATTTTATTCATTATGTTAAGAAAATTAATGATTTATAAATATATTTTCTATCTATAATTTTTTTCTTTTTGATGTATAGGTACAAAAATTTGGTTTTATAGTTTCCTTCTTCTTTTTTTTTTTAATAAACTCTTAACTTATTTTTCTGGTGTGTTTTTTATTATTTTTATTTTCATTAAATTTAGGAATGGCAGTTAATACTTCACTAAATGCCTTATTTAATTCACGTTGAAGGCTTTTCAACACCACCTGTTATTGATTTATGATCTAATCTTTCTTCTTCCGACAACCAAGCCATCTAAAAAAAAAAAGGTAGAAATATTTATTTAAAAATAAAATAAAAATTACAATAAAATATAAATACTACTTACTTTTTGTTTATGTTGATGAGCAGCTTCATAAGCACGATCTAGCACCATTTTTTCTTTTAAAACACCGTCTTCTGATGCATAAACTGAAGCTTGCCAACTAACACCTAATTTAGAAATTTCTCTGCCAGACATACCTTCACATATTTTCGCAATTTTGCTGCATATAATTCCATAATCAAACTGTTCTAATTTAAATCTCCTGAAAAATAAAAATTAAATAATTTAATGTTTTCTTGATGCAAAAAGTATTACTTTGCTCCTTCTGATGCTGGCTGTAAAACAAATTTATCAAAATATAATCTAACCAATCGTTCACGTTCTTCTAATCCAGGTAATGTAAATTCAACCATTTCATCAAGACGGTCATTTAACGCATAATCAAATTGTTCAGGAGTATTACTTGCCAATACCAACATGAATTTTGGATTTTGTTCACTAGTACGATATAAAAATGCATTTAATGCTGATCTCAATTCTTCTGAAATACGTTCTGATGAACGTTTACGTAAAAATGCATCAGCTTCATCAACAAACAATAATAAACCTTTTCTTGATGTTTTTGCCCAATCAAAAACTTTATGAATTGCTGTTACAGCATCTTTACCCATTGGCGCAACATCACCACCAGACATTATAGCATAATCCATACCAGAATGATCTGCTAATCTTTTTGAGAACATAGTTTTACCAGTTCCTGGTGGACCATACATTAAAATATTGCGATAAAGCCCCTTGTTAATACGAGTATTTTTTGTTGCGATAGCGACATCACGTAAACGTTCTTCTAACTTTGGATTTAAAACAACTCCTTGCAAAGCATCAGAAGGTTTTGCACGTAATCTTTTTATATATTGAATAGGATGTCGCACTGCATCTAGAAGAGCAAATCGCGAAGTTTCACCAACTAAACTTGGCTTTCCTATCCTAGCTTCAACATATCGAGCAGTAACACTCGTTGCCCCTTTTGCTGAATATACACCCAAGGCAAGAAGTGATAAACCAGCAACAGTTTTTAAAACTTTATCCCAGTCAGTTAACATAGCTTCAGCACCAGTTCCTAAAACTGAACCAGCTGTCCTAAAGAATTTTAATAAAAATTTAAATAGAATATTTTAATATACTGTTATATAAATTAACTTACTTAATTCCTTCAAGGATAGTTGTTCTATTTTCTTGAGCTTTTAAACGAATTTGTTCTAAAGTCAAATCACGATTTTCTCTATCAACTTTAGCTTTAGCCCTTAATTCATGTTCCAATAATTTTAATCGATTTTTTTCTTTCATTTCAATTTCATGTTCAATTGTTTGCCTACGCATAGCTTCCTGTCTAGCAACACTTTCTTCTTGTCTATAAACCAGGAATCATAAACAAATAATGAAATCAATTGTAATTTTAACATTTAAAATATTTATACTTTTTGAGATTATCTTCTTGAGCTTTCTGTTGTTGAGATAATTGGTCATCATAACGTCTTCTAGCTAATTGATCTTGATATTGCGCTCGCTGTTGTTGTTGTTTAGTTTCTTCCTAAAAAAACTTTATAAATAAGTATATTCAATATATTCAATTTATTAATTTTGGCTGACAATTAAAGTTTTTCTTCGTTCTTCGTGATCTATACGTCTCTGTTCTACTTTTGCTTGTTCAATATGAGCTTCATATTCTTTTACTTTAGCCATATATTCAGATTGGCGTGTACTTTCTTGCATCTTCGATAAATCTAGTGCTTCCTTAGCATGTCCTTAAATTGATAATATATCAAATAATGTAAAAACATACGTAAATATGATAATATGATTATGCAATATTTCAAGTCTTTAATGTAATAATTTTACTTGATTTTTCTAATGTTTTTGCAGCTTCCGCAGCTCTTTCTAAAGCCGATGAATCAAAACGATAAGCTTCCATTGCTTTTCTTTCTGCTTTTGTTAGTCCTTGATCACCTGACACGGAACCTGCAGTTGAAGTTCCAGCGTCTCCTTCCATTGGAATTCCAGCATCCTGAGGCTTTGAAGATCTGCCAAATATCCAAGACATTTTTCTAATTAAGTTTTTCTATTTTTTATGAATTTAAATGCCGCTTTAACTATTTATATTTTTTTTTTTATTTAAAATAAAAGAATAACTTGAAAAACGTGCAGAACTGCGGTCATTAGATTTCAATTCTGACAATTGACAAATAAGAATTTGAGAACAGAAATGATAAAAAAATAGGTTAATTTTAAACAGATTATAATGCCATCTAGATACAAATAGACGGAAATTAAAATAATCAAGACAATATATAAATATATATATATTGTATACAACAATAAATTTATTCAATTCAGTAGTTCCAATTACTTAAATTTAAAAAAAAATATAGAAACACAATTAAATAAAAAAAAAAACAATGAAATTTGTAATAAATTTTTTATACTTTCTGCTAAATTATGTACCGAACTCATCCCTGCAATAATTTGCTTGAATTTAATTTCTACCTTTGTAGGAATACATATTAAAATGACAGTAAATTGACGGAAATTAACAAACCAAGTAATCAGCAATCAACCAATCAGCTAAAAAATAAATAAATTAGTAATAATACAAAACGCCAAACAAGCATTCTTTGCTTTGATAAATTAAAATTTATTTACATATTTTTTTTAAGTAAATAAACATAAAATCTTTTATGATGTCTGAAACAGATGTTTTGAAGATGAAGGCATGATCTTACATTAATTTCTATTTAATTCAAGGATAAAAAAATTTAATTGCAGGTAGCGGATTTAAAAAGAGAACTTAAATTACGAGGTTTACCTATAACCGGTAATAAAACTGAATTACAAGAACGTTTGCAATCCGCATTATTGGATGGAGATTTATCTTTAGAAGATACCGCTATGTCAGAAGATGTTCTTTTGGATGAAGATGTTTTAACAGATGAAGAAGTGCCTGTGTCACCCATTCCAGAAGAAACAAATTTACCTTCCAATATTGAAAGTAAAACAGAAATTAATTTATCCTCAACAAATACAACAGAGCATAAAATTGAAAATGATAATCAACAAAAAAAACCTGTCGTTCTAAAACGAAAACCAATCACAATTTCATCATCAAATAGTACATCAGATGATGGACAAACAAAATCTAACAACGTAACTAATGAAGAACCTTCTGAAAAAATAAACAAACTAGAAACAACACTCATCATTGTGGACGATGCCGACGATAATCAAACAAATGATAAACGACTTGTAAAAGTTAATCAATTAACAATGAAAGAACGATTGGAAATGCGTGCTAAGAAATTTGGTGTTGCAACACCAACAATACCATCATTAAATGATATTGCAAATAAAAAAATACACCATGAAAAAATTAATATGTCAGATCCGAAAACAATTGAAGCTTTAAAAAAGCGTGCAGAACGTTTTGGGATCGTAACTGCACCACAAATCAGCGCAATTGAAAAAGAAGAAAAATTACAAAAACGTAGAGAACGTTTTGGTGGCTCAGCATCAGACGCAAATAAAACCACAAATAATTCTACGGTTACAACAAATCCAGATTATGCAGAAAAAGCTAGATTAAGACTTGAAAGATTTAAAACGACGGCAGCTAACTAATTTCATCATTTTTCAAAAATTATATACATTTTTTAACGTTTTTTTTTTCCTATATCTGAAAAATTATAAATTAATATTTATGTATTAACAAGAGCGAGTTTAAGAAATAATAAAATAACTTAAAATTTATTAAATTCTTTGATTTTTAATATAAAGTTACAGTTCGAATTACACCATAGATGAAAAAAACAAAACACACAATTTTAAAACCAAAATTCGCATAAAATTACAAACAGTTTGTTTAATGGGTAAATAAAATATGTAGTATAATTTAAGAAGTTAATTATTGTATATTTTTAGATATACTGATGAGTTGGGCAACAATTTTTGGATCTGTCAAATATCTTATTTCTTCTGTTATGGAGTCATTTGAACCTCCACTTAAAGAAATATCACCAGATGTATTTTCTATTTTTTTCTTTTTAGCTGACGAATGGAACTCTTTTAAAGATGTTTCAGTTAAAATTTTTTCCAAATTTTTCTCATTAATTCCAGCACCTGGTAATATTATTAAGTTTTTATCTATGGACCACTTTGACATAATTTTTAAATTTTCTATTCCTAGTTCAGCAGTTTCTTTAAAACCACTTGTTAGAACTCTTTTAAAACCAAGATTTTCTAATAAGTCTAAATTTTTGATTAACTTCTTCGGATTTGTAAAATCAAAAGCTCTATGAAATGTCACTGAAACTTCACTCCCACATTCTTTAATTATTTTTTTACATTGTTCTATATTTATGTCACGATTTTCGTCTAACGCTCCAAAAACAAAACCATCTACTCCCAATGATTTGAACATTTTTATATCATGTAAAATAGCTTTAATTTCATATTCAGAATACATAAAATCAGAACCACCTCTGGGACGTAGCATACAAAATATTGGAATTTTAATGTTATGTTCTATCAAAACTTTTAATACACCTGCACTCGGTGTCAAGCCACCTTCGCTAAGAGCTATGCACATAAATAAATTAAGTTATTTTTGAAGTATTACTATTAATTAAATATAGAATACCCACCCGAACATAATTCTATTCTAGAGCTACCTCCTTCTGCAGCAGCTAAAGCTGATTCTATGGAATCTACGCAAACCTCCATCACAAAAAATATCTGCTATCAAAAGTTACAAAACCGCTTGAATTTTTATGTCATTCTTGACATTAAAAATCTAGAGATTAAAGGCCGTTATTTTAAAAAAAAAAAAGAAGAATGTGAGAATTAAATAAACTGTATTTATTACATTTAATACAGTAAAAAAAAACAAAACTCAAGTCAGTAAAAACAAAAATGTTTGTATAAAATCTATATTTTATTTCTAAATTACAGAAAAATTAGTTAAAATTAAAATGCATATTTACCTTTTAATAAAAAATATAAACGAAACAATTACATATTTAATTATTTAAAAATGGAAATATTGTTTCTTTTTAATGAGAAAATTAATGAATCAATAATTTAATTTTAAAAAATATGTATAAATTTTAGTGACGATACAATATTGAAATAAAAAAAATAAAAAACAAAATATATTATAAACACAATTATGCATTTTCACTTTTTTCTGCATTTAACTGTTTAATTAAGTACATTCATTGTTATCCATGGATGCAACATAACTTTATCTAAAGGCATACGCCTATTTGGATCTTGAACTAACAGTCTTTCAATTAAATGAGTAGCAGCTTTTGTTACAAATGTTGGTAACTTATAACTAACATTTAATATTAAATGATAAGTTGCGTCATTTTGTGAAGCAAGAAAAGGCGCTTGCCCTACCAAAAGTTCATACATAAGAACACCTAAACTCCAAATATCTACTGCTTTTGTATGTGGTTCTCCTAAATGATAATGAAAAATTTATGATTACTTTAAAAAATATAAAATCTAATTTAATTTATTTAAGTATACCTTTAACCATTTCTGGTGGTAAATAGTCTAATGTACCACAAAGTGTTGTTCTTTTTGAATGTGGTTCATGAACGGACCATCCAAAATCAGCAATTTTTAATTCACCTTTATGTCCAAGTAATAAATTTTCAGGTTTAATATCTCTATGAATAACGTTTCTTTCATGTAAGTACAATAATGCAGATGACAATGATTTTATAAAACCAGCAGTTATTTTTTCATCGAAACGTTTTTCAGGTTGAGCTTTTAATGCATCATAAAGAGTTCCTTTCGGTGCATATTCTAATATAAGATAAATTCTTGTTGTATCATGAAAGTATCCAAAAAGCCTTAGAATATTTGGATGTTTTAAATGAGATTGAATTTCAATTTCTCTACGAACTTGATGTTCAACATTTGTTTCATGAATTTGTTTTTTATAAAGAACTTTTAATGCTACAACAAATCGTGTTTCTTTTTCACGAGCTGAATATACATTACCAAATTTTCCTCTTCCTAATTTAGCACCTATATCAAAATTGGATATATGCCACTGTCTTTTAGAAGATCCTAAAAATTATTTTCATTTACTCAAATTCATAAATATTTTTTAAAGTTCTTACCATTTTGCTTTTCAGCATTATTCTCTTTATTTGTTTGAGATTTTGAAGCATTTTCTGACGTAATTTTTTCGTTTTCTTTACTTAAATTTTCAGTTCTTTCATTGGTAGTAGTCTTTTCATTTACCTTTTTATCATTTCCCATTTTATTATCATTATTATTTAACTCAGACAAAGCCTTAGAAATTTTTGAACTATCTTCAATTATTGGCTTCTTTTGTGTTAAAATTTTTTGAGGTATTGTTCCACTTACTGGTTTCTTGATAGCAGGTACGGCTAATGGGGCTTTAAAAACAGGAGGTTTTGGATCCGTTTTTACAATAGGTTTGACAGTCTAACCATTCAAAGCAAAATTATTATTGTTTTAAACTGTACATTTTAAATACTTACATTACTAGGAACTGAACTCGTTCCGCCTAATTTATTCGTAACAATTTTAGAAACTTGTCTTTTTTTAATAGCATTTTCTTTATTAGCTTCACTAGCAGCTGATCTGTGAAACATTTTCTCACAATTCTAAGATCTAAATTATTTATTTTTTAGCAATATTTAACTCAAAAAATATAGTATTCAATTTGTATTTTGACTTTTTTTCAGTTTAAATCCATTTAAAATGTCCGTTTCAAATATTTTTTACATACCTTGCGGTCGTCACAAAAACCAAAAGAATGTCAAATTGAAGTTTGAAATATATTCAGCTGCTTTACGTCATAATCATACGACCCGTGTCGAATTGCACCCTGGTATTTGGTAATCTATTCAGGTTCTTGACAAATTTATAAAATAAAATAAAAAAATATATTCAGGTTATTGTATCTATTTCTAAATTGTATGCGAAATAATAATTTAATACAACTATGAAATGATACGATTTATTAATAATAAAAAACTCGATTTTAAATATACGGTTTTTACTTTAAAAAGAAGGATTTTTACTTTGATTGCAAGTAATTTTTTTTGAATGCAAGTATTTCTTTTTCGAATGCAAGCTTTCTTTTTTGATAGCAAGTACTTCTTTCACAAATACAAGTTTTTGTTCTTACATAATTTATATTAAGTAATCAATTAATTATTCTTCAAAATTCTTACAGACTAAAGGTTTATTAAGGTTGTTAGTTTTATTTACAGGTTTTGTTATTAGGTTTTCGATATTAGGTTAAATTATCGAAAATATTAGGTTAAGTTAGTTCAAACATACTTTATCTTTCCGTCATAAAATAATAAAACAAAACAAAGATATATTAGTTTTTTTCTAGTAAAAAAAAAACAAAAGATTTATAGTTAAATGATAGTTTCAAGTTAATAAATAATTGTCGAAATAAACAAAATTTTATAACAGTTTTTATACATATTACTTACATATATATGTTTAAACTTCTATAGTTTAATTTTATTCACATAACTCATTTAATCTTTTAGTAAAACTAATTCACAAAAATATAAAAAATAAGAAATATAATATTTTATTCATAATAAAATAACTATTTATACATATTATGCAAACATTTGTATTAGTTTTATAAAAAATAAATTATACATACAATAAAAGTCCTTTTAAAATAAATTTCTATATTCTAGTAAATAAAAATCTAAAATTATAAACTAAGATTATAAAGGTTGATAAAAGGCGAAAAGTAGACCTTAATTAAATCTGAATCTGTATTTGGAATTTACTGATTTAGCAATTAGTAATTTGAAGGTTGAAAAGTTAGATGAGGTAGGAAAATAGACATTTAAATTCAACCAGATTCAACTACATTTGTACAATTTTATTGTAATTTTTATTTATTATTCAATAGAACGCATTTATTTTTTTTTTTATTTTTGTGATCAAAAATCAATTCTTTCACTTAAAGGGGAATACTTGCTATCAAAAAACAAAACTAGCATTTAAGAAAACAATATTTGAAACGTGATATGATAGGTGATTATTGGAACGATCAAAATAAAACTACAAATTAACTTATTTATAAGGTTTATTTAATTTTATAGTGTTAATCTTTTGCAACATACTTATTCCCGAAATTTTTTTTTGAAAGTTGTATTCTCTTCTCAATACTCTTTTTTTAGTGTTTTATTTAATTATTTTGATTTTACCGCGCATCGTCAACCTTTTCTAAATCATCACTAGAATTTATGCAATAAAAAACACCAATGGAAAACATGTATTTTTGTAGTCATCTTTTCTCAAACTATTTTAAATTTATTTATTAAATTTATTTTGGGGCTTCGGTGGCCTAGTGGTCAACCCCGTGGCTTATAAGCCAGGTGAGTGTGAGTGAGGGAGGGATAAATAAATAAATTTATTTTTCTATTGAATAACATAGATGACACTGAAATCATTTTATTGTACAGTTGTGTACAGTTGTCAAAAAAATTATTAAGTACATCCCTTAATCTTGCAGACATTTGGTTCAGCATACACCAAAAGGAAGAGAAAAAATCTAATTTTATCTGAATTATTTTCATAATTATAAATTTTACAAAGATTAAGTAACATTTTTTTTTTGCAAAAATGTTTTCTGGGAGTAATCCTAGTGCGGATTTGTATTGGGCTAATGCTCTAGCACAATCTCAATCCCAAAATAATAGTTTAGATTGGGCATTATTAGCGCAGCAATGTAAGTTGAATTAAGAGAAATTTTGTATACCCAAAGTTTATGTACATATTGGCACATATTGTATAAAAAATTATTCTAGGGATAAGTCATCAACAAAATATCACTTCTGGTTTTGAAGTAAATAATCGTAATAACACAGATTTCGTTAGTCCTGCTGACGCTCCGCCAGCCCCAAAGATCGTAATAAAAAATAATGAAGAACAAGGCGAAGCCGATATGGATGTTGAAGATGATTCGCCGGATCCACCAACTCAAAATTTTGTTCAATCACAACCACCACCTCAGATATGGTCAATATCATCCGCTGCTCCTATTAATATATCAATCATGCAACAGCAAGTACCTTCAACAACAATGAACAGTAAATAATTAAAAAATATGAATTAAAGATTTAAATACTAAAATTAAATATTTCTTTTTAGCAGCTCCATGGAATATATGGAATACTACAGGAATGTTAAATACAAACCTTCCTCCACCAGCGTTACATATTCCTGAATTAGCTTCAGCACCATTGATAGGAAATGACAAAATTAATAAACCACCAGTAATACCATCTTTGATGGATACTCCAGTAAATGCTCCAATTGATAGTCAATTTCCTACACTGGATGCAGCAAAAAGAAAAACCTTGCCGGCTTGGATAAGGTTAATATAAAAATATTATTTTTGTAATTAAAAAAAAATTTTTAAATAATTAGAGAGGGATTAGAAAAAATGGAACGTGAAAAACAGAAGCAGTTAGAAAAAGAGAAAGCAGCTGAAGTAACTGATAATAAATATGATAATCAATCTTTTATAGAAAGTTTACAAACAGCAGATAATATAGGTAGTAATAGGACTAACAAAATTTCTAGTAACTATAAAGGTTTTCTAAAGAATAGTGCAGCAAGCTCGGTAATAAAAAAAACGAACTCATGATAATCTTTTTCGTAACATAAAATAAAAAAAGAAAAATATTTAAATAAATTACAATATCATTTTAGGATGAAAGTAATGAATCAGATAGTGAATCTGATATTGAAAAGTCAAATTTAAAAAAAGATACTCAAATTAAAACAAATCCTTGGCATGGTAAAACACGTGAGGAAATTGAAGAAGAAATGGTAAATATTTTTTATTTTCAATATGAATTATATTTTAAATTTATTATTTAATACTAAAATATTCCAACAAATAAAAAACAACAATAACATCTAGTTGAACAATTATTTTAAAATTTTTTCGAAAAATTCAAATACTATATTTTTAGATGCTTGTGGTAAGACGATCTTTAACAGAAATTTTATTGGAAATAACTAATGAAGAAATACGTAATATAGCACAAGAAACATTTAAAAGGCATAAATTAAAAGGTAGTTAATTTTAAAACAAAGTTATTCTTTTCATGATTCTTTTACAGAAAGTTTAATAAGTGCAAAAACAAAATTACCTTCGTAAAATAATTAATATAAAATAAATTTAATTATTTGTATTTTAATTAAATTTTTTATATTGACATAATAAACATAAAATGTTTTATAATATGTTATTATTAATAGAATATTACCGGAACCCATAAGAAATTGAAACCAGCAAAAAACAAATTTAATTTTTTTCTTTTCTGAATTTTTTTATTTTATTGTATGTTATTTTTTAAATCTATTATATTTATGTTTATTGTTAAATAAAGCATCATCAGCTCAAGTTATACGTAAAAGCGCCCTTACTTCTATAAGCGGTAATCTAGGTAAGTTTCATGTTTTAATTTATTAATAGTGTTTTAAAAAATAATTTTTTTTAATTATGACTGTGTCAATTAATTATTTTTAAATTTTTGGAAAATATTAAAAACAAAACATGAGTCAAACCATACACACAACCAATTTTTATTAGAAACTTTGTAAATTCTCATTTCCAATTCAACTTAATATCATTTTTTGGAACAATGAAATTTTTCGCATCACTTGCACATCATGCCAATAATTAACCCCCATTTAAAATTTCGTATTTTAGAGAAATCTTTGAGGGCTGTTAATAATTGCCATGACTAATTGTAATATAATTGATACTTTTCTTAACACAAGAATAAGCTCATTTAGTAAATTATTAGTAATTTATTAGGTCATCATTTATACAGGTGCTAATATTATGCTGAAGATTAATTTAATTTAAAATTAAAAAAATTATGTAATTTAAAAATAAAATATTACAGTTGCAATAAGAATTGAGTGTGTGTATGGGTATTTTTGAAATTTGAATTATTTTTGTCCAATTTTATTTACTTTATTATTATTTTATTAATGTTATTAATTTGTTAACTTCTAATTAGATAATTGATTTTCTTACAATTCAATATTTTATTCCAAATTTTTCAATTCAATGTTTAATATCAAAATTCAATTGGTCAAAATAGAAAACGACACTTACAAAGTATCTATAAAAAAATTTCACATTAACTATTCAGTATAAATAAAAGTATTACATAATAAGAAGTTATGATAAATGAAGACATTAAAAAAAGAATTAAGAAGAGAGTAGCACAAAATAAATTATTTGAACTATATGAAAAAAATGTTAATTATTTTTAAAACTATATTTATATCCTCTACATATTTACTTTTGAATTAAATAAAATCATCATTGGGCTCATCTTTATTCAGATTTAATTAAACTTATATTCTTAGTTTCGCAAAGGTACAACTAGTTTATCAAATATATGTCGAGCCATAAAAAGAAAATTAAAGATTAAGTTAAATGAAATCATAACTCCTTATTGTATTTAAATTCTTAATGTACTTCAAAACTAAATTTTGTTTCACATATATGAAATATGTTCTACCTCTATTTTAAAGTTTAAATTTAAATACTTAGGTATAAGTAGCTATATTTTAAAGTTAATTAAATTTAAATATATTTTTTCTTTTACTGTGTCGTTTTTTTTAATCTCATTGTTTTTTACAAATTTTTCTAACAATGTACATTTTAAAAACATTTCTCTTAATTTTTGCTCCTTAATTCATTTCTCTTAATTTTATCTCCTTAATCCCTAAAAAATTTTATTTGAATTGAAACGTCAAGAAAATTGCACAAAATTTTCTTTAATCTATTTAAAGGTTTAGGGGCGTACGACAGTGATTCTAGTAATAATTCGGATACTGATGATGAGGTTACTAAAAAAGATGATAACGAATATGATAAAGATTCTGAAGATGAAATAAGAGTACGTATTAACAAATATATATTTGTTTTATTTTATTTTAAAGCAAAAACAAAAAGTTTTTCACACTTAAATATTTTTTTATTTCTTTTCCATTCGCTGTTTTTATTTTTTCTTTTTTTGGTTTTCTTGTGTGATCGTTTTTTTTTTTTTTCGATTTTAAAATAATTTTTTAACACCAAAAAATTAAAAAATACAAACAGGAAAAAATGATTAGCCGTCAGCGTGCATTCAAATCAATAGCACGTGAAATAGATATTTTAGTTGAAAAGGAAGAGGCAAGACAAGAAGAGATTCGTTTAGAACATTTACGTCGTGAACAATTAGAACGTTCAAGTGAAAGATTATTATCGCAAGGTGGCGATAATGACATTAATAATGAACATTCATCAAATGGTAGAAATAGTGGTAATTATATTGGTAATTCAAGTGGTGTTGACATTAATGTTACCGGACAATTAAGAAGGACACATTATGATAGAGAATTTGGTGAGACACATCATGATAAAAAATCCTATTCATCTAATGGTGCGTTTTATAATTTTATAAAAACAAAAAAAAAATATATACAATTGTGAAAAATAACTATTTTGCTACATTGTAAAAATCAAATTGAAAACGAAAACAATCAAGGCAAATTATACTAAATTTAAAAAAAAGTGCATTTATATAGATATTTAATTTTTAATATATTTAAATGCACTTGTAATTTAATTTTTGTTTCAACAGGATTTGTTTGTGGTTTAAACTTTTTTTAAAGTTTTAATTTTTATAAATCAATATCAATAAAGTTTTTGAAAATTCAAAAAAAAAAAAAAAAAAAATACAAACAAAATGTGATCGATATGAAATAGTGAATTTAACGAAATCTAATTATTAATATGTTTTAATTTAAATCTCAACCTTTTTATGTCGGGTTATTTCCATGATTTGAATTCAATCTAAACATTTTTTTTATTTGCGCTCCAAGATATTTAATCTTCATTTAAAGAAAAATTTATCGTTATTATAATTCTGAAGAATTTAAGACTTTTTTAATTAATTCTAAACTAAAAATGAAAACACATATTTGAATAAACAAAAAAAAAAATTAATTAAAGAAAGCAGCAGCTTTAAACAAGCAAAATTTTTAAATGAGTTTTTCTTTGTTTAATTTAGAACAAACAGGTTCTATTATAAACTAATTTTTAACATAACTTCTAATAGAATTGAATAAAAAAGAAATTTATGCTTAAAATTTATATTATAAACTAATTTTATTTTAACATTAATTTCTGTTAATTCAATTCTAATAAACATTTTATTACAAACATAAAAATTTTAATGCAAATATTTTTTTTAAGTTCTTTACTAAAACTATTTTTAGATTTTGATTTCAGGTAAAGTTTCAGCATGAATTTAAACAAAAAATAACTAATATTACATTTTCTTAAAATTAGGCCAAAAACGTTTGAAAGAGAGAACTTCCAGATTCAGTGATAACAAAGAATCCAAAAATAAACCCTCTTCGTCTTCTTCCAATTCTTCTACCGCTGGTTATTTATTATCAACATCTACAAATGCATTGAATTCAACTAACTTATTGAATTCTACAACATCTTCAACTAATAAACTACTGCAGCACCAACAACCGTCTACATCGTCCATAGGATCATCAGCACAAATTTTATCTAATTCAGCTGCACAAAATTTCTTAATGGCCAATGAAGTGTTATCAAAAGCTTTCTCAAAAAATGATAAAAAGAAATCTACCCTGTCGTCGACTTCATCAAATAAAAGAAATAAACGAGATAAAAAATCTCACAGTAGATCAAGAAGTCGAAGTAGTAATAATTCTTCTTCAAGTACCAATAACAGTGATGAAAAAAGTAGTCATAGTAGTCGTAGCAGTAAAACGACTACATCGTCATCGAACACGTCAAATTCATCATCAAAATCTTCACAAAATAAAAAACTGAATAAACATAAAAGTAAAAAATCTAAATCAAGAGATCTTTCAAATGAATTTGACAACAAATCAAAACAAAATCGTTACCGTCATAAAAGTAATCGAAATAACGAAAATTATGATGAAGATGATGATCGTTTAGATTCAGGAGAATATAATCATGGTCGTAGTCATTATTATCATAATTATCATTATAATAAAACATCAAGTCGCCGTAGTCATAGTAGTGAAGATGACCGATCTTCAATACGTGATGATGAACGTTCTTCATCACGTAATTACTATGATAATAAATATACTGGTAGTAGTAGTAATAAAAAATATGATCGAACTAATAAAGAAACAAAAGATCGTACTGATAATGATGATGATGATTATAGAAGACAAAAACGGCAACATGATAATTCACCTGATTCTGATGATTATTATCGCTCATCTCGACATCGTTATAATACAAATAGTAGTAGCAGTCGAAGTAGTAGTCATAGAAACGATAAAAAAGATTATTACTCAAAGAGTAGCGATCGTAAAAGAACATATTCACGAAGAGAAGACACTTCTCGCTCGCGTTCAAGATCAAAATCAAAATCAAAGTCTTACTCTTCAAAAGAAAAACATTATTAAAAATTTAAATAAAATAAAAAGCCAAAAAAAAAAAAAATATATTTATATACATCCTAATAAAAACAAAATATAAATGTAAATATATATAAGAATTCATAAACAAAAATCAAAAATTAAAAAAAAAAAAATACTGGTTGAATTTGGAATTCAAATTGGAAAAGATAAAAAAGCAACACAAAATTTTATAAATTAAAATGCTTGAAACAAAAAAATAAAAATTTATTTATTTGGCAAAATAATACAAAAAAAAATATTTTAAAAAAAATATTTTACATTAATATTAAAAACAATTTTTAAATTTAAAATTTACAAATATTTTTTTCCTCTTAAATTTGTTTTTTTCGTTTATTATTATTATTATTTTTAGATTTATAAGTTTTTAGTAAAAAAAATAGTATAAATTTTTATGATATAACAATAATATTGCAATATGATAGAACTAAATTTAAAAAAAAAAATTAAAATGCATATTATTAAAAAATTTTAAAAAGACAAGAAAATTAACCACGCAGTAGTAAAAAAAAAGCTTACATTTTTAGTAGAAACAATCAATCAAATAATGTTTATTAAAGTGCAAAAATAAATAAACAAAAATAAAAATTATTAATTAATAAAAATTTTCTTTTATTGCAAATTGAAACAAATAATTTTACTTATGTATAATGTCATATTATATTTATACGATTTCACATTTGAATTTTGATCCTTTTTCAAATATTCATTAATCAATTTAATTCATTTTCTATTATATCGCAACAAATAAATTTTAAAGATCTTTAGCAATTAATCTTCTGTTATCTTTATAATTTAATCGTAGAAACATAACAGTTTTGAGTTTGTGCCTACATAAATGTATTATATTTGTTTTTGTTTTAAAAAGCAAAAAATAAAATGATTCATTGCTTCTAAATTTAATTATGAATATAAAATGTAAAAATTCAATAATTCTTTGAAATATGAATGTATTGTTTTGGTTCTACATATTTTGTGGTTTTACTACTTTTTTTTTTCCGATGCCCACCAGAGTTGGATGTCGGCGTGTTAATTTTTATGTTAAGGGGGCGATAATATTTGCAAATTCTATTCTATTTGCTGCTGTATGAACCAGTCCAAACCAGTCCACTCGCGAATGATTTTCAAATTTCAGTCATGATAGTTTTTTCCTTCCCACATCTCATCTTTCTTAAACTCTACCTTCGACAAAGCTGTAGCAAATATTCATGTTTTTTTCTTCGCATTAAATGGGCAAAATATGCTACTTTTCTTTTTATAATTATTAAAAGCAGTTTGCTTTATTTCTGCAGCTTTCGAAGGACCTCCATATTTATAACGTGATCTGACTGATATCTGCCTATAGGCCCACATTAAAAATGCTTCTAATTTATTCATAATATAGCTAGTTTAAAAGTCCAGGCGTCTCCAACATAAAAGTAATGACCAAACAAAACATTTAAGGAATTGTAAACTAAGTTAATACTGATACCACGATTGTTCTATATATTTTCGTGCTTGTTAAAGGCACTTGCAAAATATTTATTCGATATTTAATTTCCATATCAAAATTCCACCAGGAACCGAGATATTTAAAACTGATTACACGTTCTATGGCTCTTGTCTATAGTGATATTTACGCTATTTCTTTTGATAATAATCATAAATTTTGTTTTTGAAGCATTTATGTTAAGACCAAATTCCTTACTGTATTGATTAACCTTTTCATTAATATTGCATGTCGTCTAAGCTATCATCTAAAAGTATTATTGTATCGTCGGTATGACGAATGCTATTAATGTTGTTTACATTAGCAATTGAATTTTGAAATATGTTTTCCTAATAGATGAATAAAAGCAGTGGCGATAAAATACATCCTTGTCTTACGCCTCTACATATTTCATTTTAATTAATTTATTTTTATTTAATTAATTTATCGTGCTGTTTATAATAATTTCTAGTTTCGCACATTATTGTCTAAACTAATTAGCTTTTGCTTTCCTATTTCAGATTGAATCAGTTTTTTTATTCTATTGTACTCAGACTGACATGTACATACATACATATGTGTTTTTACTCATAAGTTTAAGAATTTCTGACGTCATCCACTTTTGTTTTGCAAAATGTGCAATATTTTTTATTTACCAGATGTACAATACCTTTTGTTTATATTCATACGTATGTATGTAAGTATGAAATCAATGCATTCTATGTAACCGTTTCTGTCTTGAAGAAACTTCCATCTGTAAAGTCTATATGGTGGTGGACAGAACCACGTATTAATGATTTTGAAACTTTTTTCTTGGCAGAGCCGTAGTAGGCGATCTCCTCTTAGCTTTCTGAACCGTTAAGCAAAGGATCCACGTATATGTATATCATCTAGCTTTTCGTTTCCAACTTTTGCCAAGTCGCCAAAAATTATGTTTTTTTCCTATAGTTTAGTAAGTTCTAGCAGGTTATCTATTTCTTCATAAATAGTTCCCAACTTGCTCATCACTTTTAGTGCTTGTTGGTGCATACACTTGAATAATATTTAACAATAGTGGTTTGACATTAAGTTTCAATAACATTAGCCTATGACCTATCGGAACAAAATTTTAGTCACAACTAATTAAATGCTAATGAAATAATTATTCCGACGCCGCCTCTATGTTCTTTAGTGTTATTGCCGCAATAATACATTTTTACATTGCAGCTCTGTAATTTACCAGAATCTGGCCACTAAGTTTCCTAGAATGTGAATTGTTAGCCCGTACATTTCGTGTACTGTATTTTGGAATTTACGAATATTTGTTGTATATTCGTGTACTGTTATTTGTCCTTACCATGTAACTTCTGGGTATAATACTAAAGTGGTTTCTCGTTGCCTTCTGGAGGATATTCTGTAATTTTTTTTTCTTTCTGATACGGACGGCCCTTAGAGGATCAGATACAGACCAGGGAGTCGCTCATTCTGGGAAAACGCCTCTGGCTTTACATTAATTTCAGAGATCTGACTCATGGCGCAGTGGTTAAGTTAGCAACCTTTCAATCGAAGGGTCTTGGGTTCAAATCCCGGTCAAGTCATATAAATAAAAAATATGTAGTAATTTTATATCGTATAATGTATATCGTATAATTAATAATAGTAATAATAATAATGACAATAATAATAGTAATAATAACAATAATAATAATAGTAATAATACCAATAATAATAGTAATAGTAATAATAAGTGGACCTATCTTTGGTTATATCATGCAGTAAGGCGTTACTACTGCACATTGTAATCCACTGATGGCCCTGACTCCGTAGTAAAATAATAATAATATTAATAAGAATACTAATACCAATAATAACAGCCTCTACAGTGACAGTGGGGGTTGCCTTCAATAATTACCTCATGTAGTAAGGTATTATACACTACTACATGTTGTAACTGTTGTAACGGCTATAGCAAATAGTAATAATAATAGGCGGATTCATTGTTTTCTTACAGTCACTAAATTCAATGTTTCCGTATCCATTTCCTATTCTTTCCTATCCTTACTCC
Organism: Poecilobothrus nobilitatus; assembly: GCA_947095535.1. NCBI lineage: Eukaryota > Metazoa > Arthropoda > Insecta > Diptera > Dolichopodidae > Poecilobothrus > Poecilobothrus nobilitatus. Next base: position 220,287,862 of record OX352773.1, on the reverse strand, counting down.
CTAGCCAATATACTGCGTTCACAGGTAAGGGTTTCATCCCATTATATTGGCTAAAGGGGAAGGTGGGTTTAGTCAGTAAGAATCTGACACTACCAAGGGGGAAATTCTTGGTGTTTTTGGAAGATTCCCACCTCTCTTAGGAAAGAAAAAAGTTTACATCTTCTAGCCTTTGCGAAAACAAATCCCGAAAATACAATGCAGTACCATTTGTGGTTTTACTAACCTGGCAAAAAATGGAGGGTCTGTAACAAAATGTGAACAGAACGTAATCACGAATAGAAATCCACAAAAAAAAAATTGTTTTTATGTTCTACATATACTCGTATAACATTATAAAGAACTTAATATATTATTTAAAGATAATGCCAAAACAACATATCGTGAAGTGGATATTTGAAGTGGGTATTTGCAATTGAAATTGTTTGAGAGTAGGCAATATCTTTTGTATTCCTCTACAGAGTAAACTACTCTTTTCTACTCCCAACTAACTACGACAGCCTTTGAGAAAGAGTAGATAGTAGTGAATACAGTTATGTTAAATCAGCGTTACATTTACCAACTACTCTTTTCTCTTAAAAGGAACGCAAACATTGAGTTTAATTGAGACATTATAGAGACAGTCATAATATAAATTTTTTATTAATGTATTCTGGTATTATGTATTATTCGAAAATTGACATTTGTTAAAAAATGTCTCAGTCTTCCAAGCTATTGTTTGAGGTACTAGTTGAATGTTCGTTTTGCTAACCAACCTTCTTGTTGAGTAATGACGTGGAAAATTAAATAATTTCAAAATTCGGTTCTGGGAAATTTGTAGTTTTTTAATATGAGTATCTGAAATATTATAAAGCAACGGACAAGCATAATACATAATTGGTAAAAAAATTACTTTCATAATTATCATTTTATTTTCCAATGATAACATTGATTTTCTATTTAAGAATGGGTAAAGCATCCTTGTTACTCTGCTTATTTTGTCTAATGTTTTGTTTATGTGATGTTTAAGGGTAAGCCTTTTATTTAAATGTAATCCAAGATATTTGACTGTTTCTATCCATAAGATTTCAGTATTTTTTAATTTTAAATTACAACAAGGAACAAAACATGGTTTTCCTTTATAGGTGAAGTAAATAGCACTTGTCTTCTGGTCATTTATTGATATTTTCCACTTATCAAAATAGTCGGATAAAGTGTTCAATGATTGCTGTAAGTTTGAAACAATGTCAGAACTATATAACCCAGAAGTGAACAGGCTTGTATCGTCTGCGAAAATAGATAAATTTGTGTGTTGAAATTGGGGTATTGGATGAAGTATATATTTTATATAATATTGGGCCCAAAATTGCTCCTTGTGGAACTCCAGCAGGTATGTTAAAAATTTCAGAGATATTCTGACCTAAATATACTTTGAATTTTCTTTCTTCCAGAAAACTTTATATTATTTTTAAAAGATAATTATCTAATTGAATAGTTTTAAGTTTATATAGTAAACCATTGTGCCAAGCTGTGTCAAAAGCGGAATTAATGTCTAGCAAAATCATTCCTACCGATCGATTATTTTTTAAGCTAGTATTAATAAAATTTTTGATTCTCATAAGTGGATGTATAGTAGAGTGTTCAGCTCTAAAGCCAAATTGTTCATCTGGAAGTAAATTTCTATTATGGACGAATTTGATTATTTTATGTTTAATTATTTTTTCAAAAATTTTACTAAAAATATTTAAGAAACTGATTGGTCCGTAGCTTTGAATATATTCAATTGGTTTTCCTGGTTTAGGAATAGCTATGACTTTAGCTTCCTTCCAACTAACTGGAAAGTGTCTAATTCGAAAGCAATTATTCAGAATTCTGGTTAGGAAATGAATAGCTCCTTTTGGCAATTGTTTTATACAAATTGTTGGAATTTTGTCTACTCCTGGAGCTTTATTATTAGGTAAATTTTTTATTATTTCGGTAATATCTATATTGGCTTAATTCCCATTTCAGGTGTAAATTCAGCACCCAAATTATTTAAGCTCGTTATTGCCTCCATAACAAAATCATCATTAAGGTTATTTCCCAATTCAGAACTGATGTGGTGTTTGTATTCAAAATTAGTGGCTAGAGCATTAGCTTTTTCTTTTGCTGAAGTATATACAATATTACCGTCTTTTAATGCCGGTACAGTTTTGTTTTTATTTTTAATAATTTTACATAGATTAAATGTAAACATGAACAGAACGTAATCACGAATAGAAATCCACAAAAAAAAAATTGTTTTTATGTTCTACATATACTCGTATAACATTATAAAGAACTTAATATATTATTTAAAGATAATGCCAAAACAACATATCGTGAAGTGGATATTTGAAGTGGGTATTTGCAATTGAAATTGTTTGAGAGTAGGCAATATCTTTTGTATTCCTCTACAGAGTAAACTACTCTTTTCTACTCCCAACTAACTACGACAGCCTTTGAGAAAGAGTAGATAGTAGTGAATACAGTTATGTTAAATCAGCGTTACATTTACCAACTACTCTTTTCTCTTAAAAGGAACGCAAACATTGAGTTTAATTGAGACATTATAGAGACAGTCATAATATAAATTTTTTATTAATGTATTCTGGTATTATGTATTATTCGAAAATTGACATTTGTTAAAAAATGTCTCAGTCTTCCAAGCTATTTTTAATAATTTTACATAGATTCTACATTGATTTGGCACCTTTTTTTAAGGATTTTAATGTGTTGTTCCAATTACCATTTCTAAATTTAATTATTTCTTCATTAATAATATGATTGAAATGTTTAAGTTGTGCTTTGAAAATAGTTTGTCTTGTTCTAATCGATTTCCTTCTTGCAGTATTACGTTTTGAAATAATTTCTAATATGTGGTTTGGAAGATGTTGGCTATAGATTTTAGGTGTTTTTACAGGAACAGCTAAGTATAGCTTCATTGATTTTAGTTTGAAGGGCAGATATCTTATTTTCTATTTGATATGGATAGAAATAAGAATCATTTTAAAAATCTAAAATCAAATTATTCTTAAGATACTTTTTATATAAACTCCATTTAGCTTTAAAAAAGTCTAAACGAGTATTTTTTATTGGATTTAAGTTACACTCTATTTCCAAAAAAACAGGCAGATGATCATATGACAGGTTATTTATTGTCACAGGTTGAGTTAGTATTTCTGAATTTTTTGTCAGAAAAAAGTCTAAAAGTGATGGATTTTGCTTACCACTATTTGGAATATAGATGCAATCAGGTGGAAAAAGTATAGTAAAACAACCATTTAATATTGGATCATTCAGAATATTTCCCCAGCAATTGGCCCTATAGCGATTACGACAATTGAGATCACCTCCAATAACAAATTTATCGTGCATTCTAAATAATTTTACCAAGTCAGATTTAAACGCAGCTTTTAATTTTTCTATTTATACTATTATATAGTCAGTACTATTTCTATTAATCGTGCTATTAATGATTTTGGCACTGTTACCTGGAAAATACACAGTAATATTGGTAATATATAATATATAATATAATATATATATAATAATATATTTTTAATGTCTCATTGTTTTTTTTGAAGTTTAATTTCAATTCCAGTATTTTCTATGCATTGTGTTTTAACAATAGGAAGAAGAGTATGTTCGAGTTTCTTGGAAACAATAAGTGCAACACCATCACCGCTTCCATCTGTGCGATCATTCCTATACACACAATAATTTTGATCATGTATAGTTAAGTTTTGATTTAACCATGTTTACAAACTAATCCAATATCAATTTTTAAATTATTAATAAGCAAATTAAAAAATTCAATACTCTTATGTTTAAGAAAACGTGCATTCCATGTTAATATTTTAACTTTATTTAATATCTTATCCATTGTTGTATAACATAATTTTCTTTTATTTCTTACAAAAATAAGAGAAGCATTTAATATAAACAGATTTTTAATTGCATTTAATTTTTTATCGTTATTATAAATAATCGCATACGGCATAACTAAAGATCGAAAAGAGTTTTGAAAGAAAGAAGCAAAATAAAGCTTTACTACATCAATTGTAATGTAATGTTAAGAAAAGAGCAATAATAAGAGAAAGTGATTTATTAGAATAATAAAATAAAATTTTGAGAATTTATTGTTAGATACTTCCAGGGCTGCCACTTTGGTAATTTTCTACCAAATTTGATAATTTTATTCAGATAATTTTTTTTTTGGTAATTTTGTAATGTTTTTGATAATTTGGTAATTTTTTAGAATAATTTGAAGAATGAGAAATTTTAAAATCAGGGTTCAATTTTAGAAAAAACCATTTTTGAAAATATTGAACTACAAGTTAAAATATTGTGTAGCCATACAACTTTAATGTAATTACAAAACCTTAACTATAAATGTCCAAATTTTTTACGTTTGTTTAAAATGGAAAAGTCAGTTACAAATTTGCTAAAATAATTTAATAAACATAATTCATAATAAACTACTCCCTGAAAATATCTTGTGAAGAAAAAAACTTGACTTGTGGATGTAAATGAATATCACTCGTAAGGTGAACAAGATAATAGATCTACTTCGGTGACTGCAAGGAAAATTAGATGAATTTGATTGTGAAGAATTAAGTTCAGTTCAGCAAGTAGTAGACGTGAAAAATACTACAGCAAATTCCAGATGCTGTGGGCAGAGAAATTATCTTTTTTTTTTTTTCCTAAGGGAGGTGGGAATCTTCCAAAGACACCAAGAATGTCCCCCTTGGTAGTGTCAGATTCTTACTGACTAAACCCACCTCCCCCTTTAGCCAATATAATGGGATGAAACACTTACCTGCCAACGTAGCATATTGGCTAGGGAGTAGGGATAGGAAATGGATACGGAAACATTGAATTGGGAATGGGACTGTAAGGAAACAATGAATCCGCCTATTATTATTACTATTTTGCTAACAGTGACTAAAGCCGTCACAACAGTTACAACAAGTAGTAGTAGTATATAGTAACTACATGAGGTAATTATTGAAGGCAACCCCCACTGTCACTGTAGCGGTTACTATTATTGGTATTAGTATTCTTATTAATATTATTATTATTTTACTACAGAGTCAGCGCCATCCGTGGATTACAACGTGCTTGTATGATATAACCATATCATACAAGCACGTTGATATCATACTTGTATGATATAACCAAAGATAGCCCCACTGTGGCAGCTAATATTATTATTATTATAATTATTGTTATTATTACTATTATTATTATTAATATTATTAATGTTATTATTAAAGTACTACATATTTTTTATTTATGACCTGACCGGGGTTTGAACCCAAGACCCTTCGATTGAAAGGTTGGCGACTTAACCACTGCGCCATGAGTCAGATCACAGCTAAAAGAGAAGAACGAAAGTGGCTAAGGAACTGGATAAAGGAAATAAAGCGGCTCATAGAGTTTGGTCTGCCAAAAATTAATTTTAGTTGAAGTTATATATATATGTATACATAATTTTATGCCTTCAAAAGGTTTTACATATTTAACTTTAAAAATTTTATGTCCCTTGAGAAATACTCAAATAATTATTAATAATTTTATGTTCCTTCAAATACTGTTTGTTGATAAATAGTTTAAGTTTTAACATTTTTTGTAATTTTTTTTTTAGTTTTTATATACATATATGAATTGTTTTGTTTTTTTTTTTTTATGTTGCATATATTTAATAATTGTTGTTTTATTTTTATAATATATAAAAAAAATTTAATATCAAGCAAAGCCATTGTGCTTCAATATCCAACATATTTTGTTAACTTTCTGCCAATTTGGTAACTTTTCAAAACCAATTTGGTAAACAAATTTTTTTCTGAGTAGTAGCCCTGGATACTTCATATTTACGTGATTTTAATAATATATTAGAACAGCTTTTATTTAAAAAGTAAGAAATAGCTGTTAAGTGTAAATCACTACTAAGAGAACACAATTTTGAAATCAATAACAATAATGATAATAATGAGTTGATTGTACTTATTTGATATTAAAAATAATAGCACATGTTGTTTATACATTATGATGACTATATACATATGTATATACTTTGTTGCTAATTCAGTTATTACACAAAATCGCTCATTTTTACTATTACATTTACTTAATTTGTTAATTAATTCGAAAGTGAGATTGTTAATTTCTTCTAAAGAAAATAAATTACTGTTTTTATTTAAATTTATGTTAGCATTTTGATTATTATTTAAATTGTTGTTAGTGTTTCTATTAAAATTAATCCAGTTTAATTGCTTTTGCTGAGGTTTTACATTTAAATTGCCAATTGTTTTTGGGAATTGTGTGTTGCAGTTTTCTCTTAAAAAAGCAATTTTTGGAACCGTGGCCAAACAGCTGACAATTATAACATTATTTATAATTTATTATAAATTGGAACTTTATTGGTTATTTTATTTTAACTTTTTAATTTATGCTCCCATCTAACTTTTATATAATTTATGTAGCAAAATTGTATTTTAAGTGTGTTCAAATTAATACTTTTATTTTCAAAATAAACAATATAAAAATTTATTTATTTATTAAATTTAGTGATTTTATTAATTTGTTTAATGTCAATACACTTTAAACCAAGATTAGTTAATATTTTTTTTAGTTCATTTGTGTCGATTTTGTCAAGACCAGACAAAATGGCTTTAAATGATTTTGCATTTTTAAAATCATGCAAGAAGAATTCATGATATCCACTTTTTAACTCATTACATTACATATAGTATTATAAGATTCATTCGATTTGCTGTATATTTTTACACCTATTGAAATTGTTTTTAGAAAGTAATCTTTGATATTTAATTTTTTTAACATTTCGTGAACAATATTTGCACTACACATAACCAATGTTATAGGTAAAGGAATACTTGTAAATTTGTTTTGTATACTTTCATTGTTTGTTTCGGTTTCTGAATCTTCATTTAGAGTTTACAAAAGTGCAAAATAATTATTTTTTTGAGGAACAGAATTACTTTTACAGATTTTTTTGTTTTTTAGCATTACCACCCGCCATTTTTTCGAACATCGATGCTTCACGAGCATCATACAAATCTTCGGCCATTCGTTTTAAACTTATTTTAGAATTTTTTTTCATTTATTGTTTTGTATTGAAGTGCACTCAGTGCAAGCAAAGAAAGTACTGCAGACATATTAAAAAAAATCTATAATTTTGGCAGTCCATAAAGAAGGTCTCTCATGTAATGGCATTAATAATAGACCTATAGCTCTGTTAAGTGCCTTTGAATAAGTGTCTGAATTATATCATAAATTTTAAGGTACTGGAGCAAAATCAGTTTGGTTTCCAGAAAGGCTGTGGTACTGATGCAGTTGTCTGTCTGATGCAGATGTCTGATGATACAGTTTGCATTTGCACCATTCCGCAAAAGTGAATGGAAAACTGAAATGCTGAATGAATTATAAACAGCGCGTACCATCATTTCAATACAAAATATAAAATGTGCACAAAACAATTTAATGTTATAATGTATATAGTTACTTTATACCTGAATGTACAAAATTTCTCAAATGAACTGAACTAAACGAAATGATTGAAATGACCTGAACATACCACTTTATTAATTTAAGTCCTTATCTCCACTCGTTTTTTATATATGGACTTCCGCATATAGCTTAATTTTGTTTTAAGTTATTTTTATTATACAGTTAGAGACATTTATTGTATTTATTTTCTCAAAAAACTAATTTTCTCATTTTTATATGAATTTTTAGGGTTGTTGGATAAAAATAAATACATGCAAATTACAATTACTCAAATGACCCGATTGTGCGAAAATATGTACATATATACTTTTAGTAACTGATTCAAATGATCTAAATTATCGAATCTTTTATTTGAGTCATCACGTTCAAGTGACTCGTATGACCTGAGTCAGTCAATTGACCGAAACTGCCAATCACTCGCCCGCCATTAAAGTGCTTAAGCGCACTAAAGTTGGCTAAACTAAAAAATAAAAAAGTGTAGTCATATTTTTACTTTTTATATGAACTGAATAAAAAGAATGCTAGAAAAATAGAGAAATATTAGGTCTGCCTGCGTACTCAAAAACTTTACAAAAAATGTAAAACTTTATAATTTTTTAGCCGGAAAACTGTCTGCGTAATGAGAGTGACTATTTTAAAATTCTTTTTCCATTTTTAATAATAAATAATTTATTAAAACAGTTGAATTTAAAAAAAAACTCGCACCTTATTGTTGTCAATTGTAATTTCAAATAAACATTATGTGTCAATTGCAAGTGTGGAGTGTCAACTATCACATTTTTATTCAGTTTTCTGTCTGCGTACTTTTCCTTATAAATGACAATAAAATGAAAAAAACGTGAAATTTTACTCTTTTCTCTTAAAAAAAAAATAGTCTGAGAAATTAGTCAGGAAAGTACGCTACTCAGACAAACTTATTATTTTAAGAACATTATTATCGGGTGTATTTCGTTCAAACTTCGATTAAAATTTTTTACAAGATCAAGATTGCCTGGTCTGGTATAACCAGCAGTGTATGTACGTACGTACATGCAATTCAATTTAATATTAATTAATTGAATTTGTATGGATGTATGTACTATTTAAATAAAAGTAGGTACATTTTTAATGGTCCTGTTTACACTTGTTAATATTTCTGTATGCAATGATGTATCATTCTTGTATTTAAAAAGTGCTGCAAAGCTTTCGCGTTTACATTAAGTTGTATTTTGCAGTTGCAACTTTATATGTACACGTTAATATTATAACTTATTTTTTTGACCTGATAAAATTTTTTATTGTTGCTTTACATATTTTGCGGACTTGCAACAGGCAACAGCTAACGCATTTTCGTCCTTTTTTTTCGTTTTTAAATTTTTTTTTGGGAGAAGCGAGGAAGTGGGGGAAATAATATGTCATAATGGTACATATAGAATTAAATATAATATTCCATAATGGATTCATCCACGTAAATAAAAGTAGGTACATATTCTAAAATGGATCCAACTGTTATTAAAAGGGACGTGTAAAGCAGCTGAAACTCCGACATCAAGATTTTTTTCCTATCCTCCTGAAAATACCGAAAAATATAATGACTGGATAAAAGCTTATCCACTGCCAGAAAATTTAGAAAACAAAAGGGCTTATATGTATGTATATGAAATAAGTATTTTGAGAAAGATTGCTTTTAAAAAAAAAGTTAAAAAAGGGACTATTCCAACACTCGAATGAAAAACATTATTTCAAAACATTATGTATGAATGTATATTCTTCTAGCTTCAGAACTTGACGAAGAAAATACAAATTTTTTAGACTTACAAAATGATAAACACCTTCTGTGATTTACCAAACTGGAGAAACTAGTACTAATATAGATCTTACTTTAGAAGAATTTGAATATTTTTATTTAATATTTAATTAAATAATTTTTAAAATTTAGTTTTATTTATTTGAATAATTTAGAATAACTATTAATAACGTTCTGTTCATTACCTGCTTCACAGGTTTTAAAGAAGAAAAAAAAAAAATACTTTTTTAAAGAAGAAAATATTTTCTTGACTGCATATCTATTAGATATATCTATGGTGGAAACTGAAAGTTTGCACGAGAACTGTCAAATTTTTGACAGTTCGGGCATTGCGAAATCCGGCCTCAGCGGCCTCAGTATAATTTGGTACAACACGACATAAATAATTTTTATACAAAAATTATTCAACTACATTTTCACTAATAAGGTATTACTAATTTTGAAATAGATGACATTTAAATTTCTAATTGAAAAATTATGTCATTTCATTTGATGATGATTGAAAATAGTGGAATAAATTTAATAAAAAGCTGTTGTGACTTGGTGACTTGTGATTCATTGTTCATTCCTAACAAAATAAAAAAACACTGAAATGGATGTGGAACTTCTTCAATTAATCGAAACGCGAGTTGAAAGGCTTAAAAATTTTTTAGGCTTAAATACAAATAATATAGAGAGTTCTGATAATATTTCGGAAAGGTAACTCGATATAATTTTTAAATACAATTACTAAATATTATGTTTTCTAGTTTATTATCAGCAAATAACTTAATAAATAGTACTCTAAATGAACATCAACATATTGCAAAAGCATCCGAACAGCATAAAGAAATACAAAATTATTTAGACGCAAATTATTTGGATAAGTCAGATGATGCTAAGGCTAAGGAAATTTTTGTCAAATCAATTGCATCAATGTTAGTTACAACGTTTGAAATGACAAAAAAAGTTATGCAAATGGAAGCTACTTTAGGAGCTGAATATGTCAGAAATTTTCCAGAAATAAGTGATTTCTTAAAAAAAACTAATGAACAATTACAGAAATCAAAACAGAGTAATGAAATTCTTGAGGAAAGTTTAATACTCGCAATGCAACGATATAGTATAATGCAAAAATCTGTAACAAATTTTTTAAAAAAGGTGAACGAAAAAATTAGTGACTGTGAAGAAAAATCGGAAAGTACTAAGAATTATGATAATCCTATTTAAAAAATAATGAAATTTAAAAATTGAAATGCTAAGGAAATATGCAAGAAATAAATTTTGGAAGCGTATACAACTGCAAAATAATTTGTATATATTTAGTAGTTATATGTATTTATTATATTTCGTAAGAATAAATTATTTGATTACATATTGGAACTTTTTACCTCGTGATATAATTTTTAATTAAGACTTCTTACTCGAACAGGAGTTCTTCACAAGCTTTGTTGATAGCGGATTAGTGCCTAGATCGAGTTTATTTCTTGTTTTCCCAACTTTGTAATCTATTTTTAAAAATCGATTGATGGGGTGGCTAAATGTTTTTGGCTTTTTAATCTTATTCGATGGCGTGTTTGCTGAGTTTTCTTTAATACCAGATTTATATATTTGCTTCTTCTACTAGAAATAGTGACGAACAGTATGCTTGAAATGTTTCTTATCTAGAGATATCTTTTAAAAATTACATCTACAAGTAAATGCTTGGGAGTGTTGATGTCCTCTACCACAGCCCTTTGGAGAGTTTAATCTGAAACAATCATTTAAAATAGAAAGTCCGATTATAGTTTCTCTTTTAAATAACAAATTTCTTTAATACCAAAATAGTTTCAACAGCTTGTATGGTTGTACCAAATTATATAAAATGAATAAAATGTTTATTCTGTATACATACACATACATATATGAACTTATGTAAAATGTACAATTATAGCTGACAATAATAATTGTCCTAAGTGAAAAAAAAAGAGCTTAAAAGTAATCTTAAGATTTGTGTAAAATTTCCAAATTATGCACGTGTATTGCTACGTGTTTTCTAAACTTTGCAGAAGTGCGTTTGTCGTTGCAAAGTAGTTGTAGTTTTGGTTATAAATTTAACTAAAAAATAGTTTCCGTCATTAAATTCCTGTTACCAAAGTTCCTAACCCAAATAACAAAAACTCAAACGAGACAAAATCTAAATAAAAAATCGCTAAGCAATTTCCTGATTTATTCAAAGTAATATTCCTAACTGTAAAAATTATTTTTATTTTATTTGAAAGTTGTTTTTTTCTTCTCATACTTATAAGAGCATCAACTAAGTTAATTATTATTTATATTTACTAAGTTAAAAAATTTAACTAAGCTTCAGTTTCCGAAATCATTAATTTCACTAAACCTATGATTTATTCGGCTGTAGCTATTCCTATTGTTCTTGTGGAAGACTGAGACGTAAACATTTCTTTATTTCTATACCATCTATTATCTTATAAAAAAATTATTTTATATATTTCAATATGGATATTCTGATATTAATTATAGGACATATGTATACTTATTTTGTATTAAATCATATTAATACTAATTATTTATTATATAAGCATAATCAATCTACATACAAATATATATTACCCAGCCACGCCATTGTTTGAATTGCTGTCTTTATCACTACAACATTGACTATTATTGGAGGTACTTTTTATTAACGTATCAAAAACTGTTAAAATACAAGAACTCAAATTAAGTACATATTTAATATTTTTATTTACTTAATGCAACAAAATAACTGTGTTTTGTAATTTTATCTTCTAGTTTCTTTGATGAATAAGTGCTGACATTTCAAGCAAATACTTACAAATTACTCCACCCAGATTTATTTAGTTACCTAGTTTGAATTGATTTAAACAGCATATGATCGACAGTAAATTTTATACTTTAAAAACAATTTAATTCTTTAGTTTAAAAAAACAACTTTAAAACAACAATTTAATATTACAGTACAATGTGATTCAAATTAAGACAATTTGAATATCAAAACATTATTGGAAATAAGTTAAATAAAATTCTGTGAAAAATAGTGAAATATCTTTAAAAAAGGATTTTTGTTATAAAATTTCATTAAACAAGCATAGAAATTCTATTATCTCTTTCGTCCCTCTATTTAATTATCAAATTGTTCTATGTTTCTTTATTTGACAATTTTTTGCTTTGATTCGCTGACCATTTTTTTCATATAAATGCTGTTAAACTGCTTCAGTCAAATCAATGATTCGCATTGCATTAAATTTATAGATTTTAATGCTTAAAACAGGTGGTAAGCATAACATCACGTTGAATGTATTTTATCAAAAAAATTTTCATTATCATTTTCGCCTTTCACTATTAAAAACAATTAATAATTTAATGGCAAATGTATTTAACGGTTGCACTCTCTGTAGTAGCCATGTAGTAGCTATTATACTTATAAATTTTGACTTAATTGACATTCTTTTCGAATTTCTTTAGAGCTGCAATAAAACAAAATTATCATTTTCTTATTTTTAAATTTAAAGTTTTTATACTCAACTTATCTGAGCCTACAAAGAAAATTGTGAGTGACAACTCACATAGATTCGTAGTCAATTTCTTACTTGTAGCCTTTTTTATTTTAATCGTAAAAACTAGAGAATAATAGAAAGTAAATACTGAAACAATTCCGGATACTGTTTTTTAGTCTTTATTGTATAGTTTTATTTTAGATTTTTTTTTTATAATTTATACTTAATTTTTTATTTTTTTTATTTTTTTTTTTTAAGAGTAATACATTTTAATGTTTTTGTTTGTTTTTTCTTTTGTTTATAACCTTACTTTTCTTTTTTTAAATCATTTTAAAAAATTTTTTTTTATTAAACTAAAGTCTAGAATAGATATTTGGATTCAATTTTTAATTATCTTTATTTTAAATTTTTTTCTTTTGCTTTATTAGTTAATTTTTCAAGATATCTTTAATTTAAATTTTATTTTAAATTTATTTGATAGTATATTTTCTTTTTTTTTAAATTGTATATTAGTGATTCTTTTTTCTTTATTTTGATCCGTGGAATATATTTTTTATGTATATAAATTCTGTTAATATTTTTTACATAGAGATGATAACGAGCGCAATAAAATTTAATAATGTATATTTTATGTGAATTTTATGTATAAATGACTTTTTTTTTTTTAATAGAAGGTATAGTACTTTTTTAGGGATTTTACTTTACATTATATTTTTTTGTTTTTATTTTTCTTTTAAACCTAGTTATTTATAATTCTCAATGTTTTGGCAATTAAATTGCTTTTGTTTTTTTTTTATTTTAAAACATTTTTTTTTATTATAATTTACATTAATACAATTATGGGTTTTGAAATTTAATATTCAACTAATAAAAATTCGTGGTTACTGCAGAGACTTGTATTATTTTAATTTAAATTTTTATAAGTTTTTATTATTTATAAACTACTCTCGCTTCTTATAATTTTTTTAATTATTAAGTAAAATTTCTAAACATTGACATATTTTTTTTTTCTTTATTAATATTTTTTTTTTTTTCATTTTAATTTTATAAAAATTTCTTAAATTTTGTTAAAAATATTAATGGATTTTATATAATTTTACATTTTTGTATATTTTAAAGATCAAAAATATCTTGCAGTAAATGGTTTTTAATATTCTGTTGTTGTATTTTTAAGTTTTGTATCAAAGGTTGCAGCACGTCTTTATTTGTGAATTTTTTTTATTTTATTTTAATCTTCTTCTTCTGATTCAGATTCTAAAAATGAAAAAGAAATATGAAATTAGATTTTAATTTTTTTATTTTATGTAGTTATAATTTTTTTTTAATTTGTTTAAAAATACATTTATTTGCAGATATAATATTGTACTGTGTTTCAAAAAAAGTAACAATTATGTAAAAAATTACAATTAAACTGAAATTTAAATATGTATTTATAATATGTTCAAAACATTATTGGCCCCCAATTCTATGTAAGAAAAAAGGGCAAGCAAAGTTTAAAATAAAAAATATTAATATTGCATCACAATATTTTTCTACCAAAATAACACATTAAAGTAATTTATGGAGATCCTAGATGCAAATATAATTAAGTAATTTAATTTATATAAAAATTGTACAGGATTTGTATCTTTTCTTCGGCACCAAATGTCAATTGTTTATAGACAAATGGCTTCCATCCAAGACAAACATTTTAATTTACCTCCGTTCCATGGCTCATTTATAATGCATTAAAGTGCATTTAATGCGTGGCATATTGGAAGAGGAATTAAGTACACTTTATACGTAAAAAAAACTATATTATTTTTACCTTCTTCAGCATTTTGTAACCATTCAATGAATTTTTTCATTTGTTCTAGAAAATGAATTTTTCCTTTTGATGATTGTGGTTCTTTGTACCACCTGAGAATGGTTTCTTCTGATAAAACTTCAGCTAAAATTATAAAATTAGTTATATATATTTTTTCTTTTAATTCTTAAACTCACTTCTGTATAACAAAAGAATGATTTTCTGAAAAGCTTTTAAAAAGTTCATATTCTCATAACAGAATTCTTGAACTTTCAATATTAAAGCAGTTTCAGAACGATCTGCAGTTGCAAAAGCCTGTAATAATTGGCAGTAACCTTTTAAATGTTTAACGGCCTGGTCAGTAACAAGCTCTTCTTTTTTATTCCATTCACCTAAAGACATTGCAGTTGACCAGATCTATATTAATAAATATTAAATTTATTTATTTTTAATATATACATACATATATTATTTCTTTTTAAATCATCGAACATATTATATTGATTACTTACAAGACAAATGATTTCATGTTCAGGAATGTTTGATTTTTGAGCCAATTCCTTGATGTTTGCAGTGATTTCTTTATGTGATTTGTTATCACGTATGTCATCGAGTAAAGCCTATAAAAACCACAAGATTTGTTTTTTATTATAATTTTAATATTAAATTATTGCACCACTATAATTGTTTTAAAATTTTAAAGAAATCTTGACATTTAAAAATAATTCAAGTTCATATAAAATTTTAATATGAATTTTTTTTGCGTTTTGTACAACCAATAAGTCTATTGTTTTTGTTTTTACAGACCAACAAGCTTTCAAAAAACGCTTTGCAAAAAGAAAGAAAATAATAAGTCATAACTTACTGTTTGTAATTCACGTTTGGCCTCTTGACTGGCCTGTGCTTTATGTAATTTTACAATTTCAGTAAGTCCTTTATCAAGAAAAACTTGTTTTAAATATTCTTCAGTACGTTTGTTTGGTGGGAAAAATTCCATCAACCTAGAAATAAAGAAAAAAAATTATAATTTTTTTTTGCCGTTTCAAAATTTTAATGTATTGCAGTATTATGATATTGTTGAATATAGAGTATTGTATTAGCTTTTATTTAACACTTATATATCATAAAAATATAAAAGATTTGGTATTAAAACTAAAATACATTTTATTTAGCATCTTTATTACACCCATTACCTTTTCAACGTCAATGAGAGCCAAAAGATGCAAACAAAAAATATAGATTTGTAAGAATTTTAATTAACTCCAAATTAAATTAAATTTGATTTGAAAAATGATATCAAGAAATCTATATTGATCTAGGAGAAATAATTAAAAAAATCAAAAACATAAATTGATTTTATCCTGAATTTCTCCGTAAGAGTTTTCTATTAAAAATAATTCCTTTTCGCTACTTATTTTAATCTTTTCTTCGGCACCAAAAGTTTATTTTTTAAAAAATCTAATAGCTTCCATTCAAGATTTTAAAATTATTATGGCATCAGTACCAAATCCAAACGTATCGATAATCAGTATCAATACCAAACGAAATCCATGATGCAGATTATAATTATTTACAAATATAAAATTGATTTTATTAGTCTTTTCCCTAATTATTTTATTTGAATATAACAAAGAAATCGATCTATATTAAAACGATTTTACTTTTAAATTTATTTTATATGTATCTTTTCTTCGGCACCAAGAGTTTATTTTTTAGAAAAACAAATGGCTTCCATTCAAGATTTTAAAATTAATATGGCATCAGTACTCACTCGATTAGGTAAAAATTTTATTTTTTTAAATACCAAACGAAATCCATGATGCAGATTATAATTATTTACAAATATAAAATTGATTTTATTAGTCTTTTCCCTAATTATTTTATTTTAATGTAACAAACAAATCGATCTATATTAAAACGATTTTACTTTTAAATTCATTTTATATGTATCTTTTCTTCGGCACCAAGAGTTTATTTTTTAGAAAAACAAATGGCTTCCATTCAAGACTTTAAAATTATTATGGCATCAGTACTCACTCGTTTAGATAAAAATTTTATTTTTTTAAAATACCAAACGAAATCCATGATGCAGATTGTAATTATTTACAAATATAAAATTGATTTTATTAGTCTTTTCCCTAATTATTTTATTTCAATGTAACAAACAAATCGATCTATATTAAAACAATTTTACTTTTAAATTCATTTTATATGTATCTTTTCTTCGGCACCAAGAGTTTATTTTTTAGAAAAACAAATGGCTTCCATTCAAGACTTTAAAATTATTATGGCATCAGTACTCACTCGTTTAGGTAAAAATTTTATTTTTTTAAAATACCAAACGAAATCCATGATGCAGATTGTAATTATTTAGAAATATAAAATTGATTTTATGTCTTTTCCCGAATTATTTTATTTGAATGTAACAAACAAATCGATCTATATTAAAACGATTTTACTTTTAAATTCAGTTTATATGTATCTTTTCTTCGGCACCAAGAGTTTATTCACTCGTTTAGGTAAAAATACTCACTCGTTTAGGTAAAAATTTTATTTTTTTAAAATACCAAACGAAATCCATGATGCAGATTGTAATTATTTACAAATATAAAATTGATTTTATTAGTCTTTTCCCTAATTATTTTATTTCAATGTAACAAACAAATCGATCTATATTAAAACGATTTTACTTTTAAATTCATTTTATATGTATCTTTTCTTCGGCACCAAGAGTTTATTTTTTAGAAAAACAAATGGCTTCCATTCAAGACTTTAAAATTAATATGGCATCAGTACTCACTCGTTTAGTCAAAAGTTTAATTATTTAAAATACCAAACGAAATCCATGATGCAGATTATAATTATTTACAAATATAAAATTGATTTTATTAGTCTTTTCCCTAATTATTTTATTTTAATGTAACAAACAAATCGATCTATATTAAAATGATTTTACTTTTAAATTCATTTTATATGTATCTTTTCTTCGGCACCAAGAGTTTATTTTTTAGAAAAACAAATGGCTTCCATTCAAGACTTTAAAATTAATATGGCATCAGTACTCACTCGATTAGGTAAAGATTTTCAAAATACCAAACGAAATCCATGATGCAAGCAAAAAAAAATAAAAAAAACAATTTTAAAACATAAAACTTTTAGAAACCTTACAAAAATGTTTAAACTTTTTATTTTATTTACCCTAAAATTATTACATTTGTTAGGGATTTTTATCTTATTTATATATTTAATAACATAAATAAGTCAAACTTAAAACCTAATTTTAATTTTGCACTGTAACGAACCAGCTTTATATAACCAATTTTAAGTTGATTTAAAGACAAATGTAAGTGCAAATTAAAACATAAATATTGAATTTTATCAAATTTTACTAATGTCGTATTTGAATTTTAATATTAACTTTCAATTTATTAATGAAAGAAAAAAATTAATAAAATACATTTACTGTAGCACATCTGTCCACGCCACTTAAGTTAATACAAAACATAAGTAGTTCTATTAATATGCTACAATTAATTCAATTGTTTAATTCAAATAGATTAATATTTACTCACTTGCTTTCTAATCCACCCTTTTTCAAAGTTTGAACCAATGATGAAAGACCTTTTTCTTGTTTATACGTCACAAATAATTCTACTAAGAATTCAAGTGCAATTCCATCTTTAATAAGATGTTCATTACTCAGTACCAATAAAACAGTTGGTGGCACAGAATTGTTTCCTAAAAAATGTTGTACATGTTGACAATTTTATTATTTTGATAAATTAATTATTTAGTTATTTTATTTAATAATGTTCAAGGTTCAATGTCTTTAAAATAGGTAAAATAATTTTAAAGTCAGTACGCCTCAAAATATATATTTTTCCATTAAAAAATTCAACATTTTATTTTTTTAAATAATAAAAATGTATTAAGAAAATATTCGAATGGATTGATTAGTGAGAAATCATTAATTAAAGTGAGATTAAAATTAAAATTACCTATCCAGAGTGCAGTCATTCGAGCAAGCTTTACTCTTTCGCTTGGAGTGAATCCTTTAATGAATACCAAAACTTTTTTCATTTCTTCTTCAAACATCTTCTCCAAGTACTTATATCTACGCATAAGCTTGATGAATACCTGGAATATGAAATAAAAAATAATTTTTTTCAATATTTAACTAAAACTTAATGTAATTAACAAAAATAAAAATATAAAAAATTCACTTCAAAATATTGTATCTTTTCTTCGGCACCAAGTATCAATATAATAAGTGATAATTGGCTTCCATTCAAGGTATAACTTAATTTACCTCATTCCATTGCGCATTCATAATGCATTAAATAGCAAAAAATGTGTGGCAGATTGGAAGAGGAATCCATTTAACAAACAGCTTATAAAAAATCATAGAAAAGTAGGCTACTGTTACTACAATACAAAATTTCCATTTCAAACAACAAAATAGAAATTCATTTTCTGTTATTTATATCTTTTAATTTGGCACTTTGCGAACACCATTTAATTTATAATACAACTAAAACGGCTCTAAGAGTGCCCATAACATAAAATTATTATACTTGTATCTTTTCTTCGGCACCAAGTATCAATTCATAAAGTGATAAATAGCTTCCATTCAAGATTTAACTTAATTTACCTCATTCCAAAGCGCATTTTTAATGCATTAAATGCAAAAAATGTGTGGCAGATTGGAAGAGGAATCTATTTGACAAACGATTTATAAAAAATAATCGAAAAGCAGTTTACTGTTACTATAGTACTAGAATTTTCATTTTAACAATAAAATAAAAACGCATTTTTCAGTTAATATCTATATCTTTTAATTTAGCACTTTGCGAACACCATTTAATTTAGAATACATTTAAAACGGCTCTAAGAGTGCAAAAACATTTAATAAACATTTAAAACATGTAAAAATTTTACTATACTTCATAAAAATTGATTATATTAAAAAAGTAAAGTAAAATATTATTAATTTGGCACCATTTAAACACCACTTAATCAAAGGTAAAATTCAAACGGTTCTAGTAAGGTGCATTCAATATTATCTAAACATAAAACTTTTAAAATTTAATTAAAACGAATAATTACCTGCTCATGAGCATGCATAGCATCCATATCTTCGGATGCCTCAAAAATACAGTAATTTGTTTTTGGCTTCTCGCCATCTTGAGATATTGAACCTCCTGGAACTGTATACAAAAATAGTTATAAATGTATCATATAAATTTATTAGTTAACTATCTTACCAAGAAGACCCCCAGCTATTAAAATGTCAAAGAGAACTTCACCGTAACGACGATAATCTAATTTATTTCCAGCAGTGTCTAAGAATCTTGAGATATGTTCCAAGTCACCTTCAGTTTTTTCGAGACCAGCAATAACGGCATCACGGAAACCCGTGGGGTCGTATTTCTCTTTTTCATCTAATAAAGTTTTAAAATGTTTAGAAAATAATGTTATTGGTATTCATTTTTTGTGAATTTTATTTATTTTTTTTTTTCAATCAATAAAAAAATTTATTTATAGCTTATATATACATAGATAGATAAACATATAAAGTAATCATTTTATCAAAACAAATTTATTTGCGTTTCTTTTTTGTGCTTTTTTTGACCTTGGTGTTTTTTTTTATTTAAACTAGAAAAATACATTTAGTTCTAGAAATCTACAGAATGGAAATACATATAAATTATTTTTTACTTTATTTATATTTAAAAATTTATATAGAATTTGATTTAGTTAAGAATAAAGTTTAGTTCAAGAGCTAAATAATTGTTTTTCTATTTTAATTTCTGAATTTATAAATCTGGTGAATGACCTTATGTAAAGTGATAAAATGTTAATTTCAAGTAAAATAACATTACAAGAAACTTAATAAATAATTGATTAATAAATTACATTATATATTGACAACAATCTTGATCGATGAATGAAATTATGTTTTATTTTAACAAAACCTTTTCTAAATAAATGTCGCTAATAAATTTAGTTTTCAAAAAAAAAAATTTTATTTAAGTTATTAAAATTTTAAAATAGCGTTTACTTTTGCACACATTCGACACCGTTCTACTTAAAAAGTAAAAGTAAAATGGCTCTAATTAGGTGCTGCAATTATTAATTTATAAATCATGTAAAATTATTTTTGAAGTATTGAGAACTTTAAAAATTAGAAAATAAATGCAAAATTTTTAATTAAATTTTTTTTTTCCATATTACTACTTAAAAAAAATATGATTCTTACTTATACTAGTTTTTAATCTTATACATGATTTATTACGTACCTCTTTTTCTGGTCTTGATACGTTGACCTGATAGTACTGGTCTTTCGATTTTTTGACTCATACAATAAATTGCTAAAATGATTTTACAATATTAGCAAATTTTTTTTTTTTTTTTTTTAATTTTTATTTTAACAAATATTTAAAAAAAAAAATTGTGTTGTTAGTAATTTAAAAATGAAATTTAAAAAATAAGAATTCGAAAATTAATTTTGAACGTGGCATTAATACAAATCAGTAATCACAAATAAAACAAATTAATAAGTTTCAACAAACAAAATAAACATTTCTTTAAGCTATTGGCTCTTTCACTCGGCACCAAAAATTATTGTATTTTAAAATGATAAATCACTTTCATTTAATTATTATTTTTACATTTAATAACAAAATAAATGTGTGTCAGATTAGAAAATTCAATTTATTTTGATAATTATAATAGTATATATTTAATTAAAATTCGTTTTCTAATTATATTATTTTATTAATAAATATAATAAAAAAAACTGTTAACAATTTACATTAAATAAAAGAAAACCCACTTATTAAAATTTATATTGTATGCATGTAAATACATACTATTAATTTCTATACGTTTTCTTTTCTGAACATCAGAAATATAATTAGTTTCACTTTCAATAATGATAACGATAAGAAAAGTTATCTATTAAAAATAGAGTATGACAAATCTATAAATTTTATTTATGTAGCTTGAAAATAAAATTAAAATGATTTAAAAAAAAAAAAAAATTAAGTGCTGTTCCTATAATATACTTCGAAATTTTTTTTGCAAAATTTGTCTCTTGAGTCTTGACGTACAAATTAGCTAACAAAGAAATTATTTAATTAACAAATAACATTAAGAACAAAGAAAACATATTTTAATTTGTAATATATAAATACATAATGTACATATTATATTAATTATACATATATAATAGCAATTTTAAAGCATATTGAAAAAAAATTGAGTTTTTTTTTTTTTTGTGGAATTAAAAATGTAATTTTCTTTTTTTAATGTTTATAAACGAGTTTTTTTTTTATAAAAAAAAAATAATAGTTTGATATTAATTGATGAATGTACTTGTAAGTACCTACTTGATTTGACCTAAAAAGAATGTCTGCCAACTAGAAAGATAAAGTGGTATGGTGACACATTCTTCTATTTTTGGATTTAATTTTAGTGTAAATTTTATTTTACTAACATATTAATAAATTATTTTTCCTTTAAATTTTTGAAATTATTTTTTTTTAATTTATAATCATAATGAAAATGAATAACGAAATGACAATGTTTAACATTTCTATTAAAAAATTATTAAAATGCATTTAAAACATAACCTCAAAAGTTTCTGAGCATGTGGTGGTTATATTCACCATCTTTTTTTTTCATTCTTGAATATTGAAATTAGCTAAAATATAACAAAATTTAGTAGCTAAAGCAACAGTTTGAATGTTTTTCTTTTTAAATAAATCTAAGAAATTATTTTCATTAATCGCCACGTTTAAAACTATTAATTTCAAATTACAAGGTCAATGATCCATCCAGAAGAAATTTAAGAACTTTATTAAAATACGCATTTAATATCACCAACTTTGTGCGTTTAATCTATGCTATTTCATAGAAAAAAGAAATAGCAGATTCTTAAATATTCGAATTTAAAATTACTTACTTTTTTACAAGTTTTTAATATTCTACAAAAGAAAAAAGTAAAAAAAAGTAGGTTTTTCTTTTAATACAATCAGCACAAGTCACACACAATTTTTTTTTTATAATTAAAACCAAGTTACACGTCAATTTATTTTTAATTCTATGTAATAAAAAATTTTTATATTTATTTTATATAAATTTAATATTATCACAAAAAATTTTTAGTTAAAGACTAAAACTTTAATTTTAGTTTTTAAATTGAAAGTTTCTTGTTATAAACTAAAAAAAAAAAAACTTAAAATATTAAAAATTATCTTTTCAAAAAAAAAAAAAAAAACGTGCAGCAACCTTATAATATTCAACGAAGATGGCGGCAACGACAATGACTTACCTCACAACTTTTCAAAATAGCTGCACAGTAGACTTTGCTCTTCTTCAATTTTCAAAATTTTTATTTCAACCAAGTTTTCGAAATATTTGACATTTTATGAATCGAGAGTCGAATATGAACGGAAAATAAAAAACGAACGCATACTATTCGAAATTATTTAGCATTACCATATGAAAATTAATATTTTTGTGTTACATGTTACTAACTCACTATGAATTGTAGTTTTTATATTACATTAATAATTTATACTATAGCACATGAATAAATATTATAAAGTTAAACTATATTTACAAACTATTTTAAATTTAATATTAATTATAAATATGTTCGTACTATCTACAATGAGACAAAAATACTCTATCTTTAAAGTTGTTTCAAAATGACGGAGTAGAAAGTAGAGTTAATATAGTCTATTGACGTCACAAATAGCGTTTCGAAATTTAGAATTGAGTTAACTTTTTAATCGTACTCAGGAGTATAGATAGTTAACAAGTGTTTAAATGTGAAAGTCTTGTGAAGTGTTTTTTTTATTATAACTTTGCGGCAGATGTCATATATTTTTTTGATCACCAATGTATTTAAGACTTAAGTGGGACTGCTCAGATTGGCGGGAAATTTTCATTGCCTGCAAAATTAATTTAATTTTAACGCCACTTTTTTTTTACATTAATGATATAATAAAAAAATAATAAAATCAAAACAATCATGAGTGAATTTTATAAAATTCAAGTTAAAAAATCAATTTTGTAGAAACTAATGTATTGCAATAATTCAAAATAGTTTTACTGGTTTTACAATTTTGAAAAGTTTTTTATAATTTTGATATTTAGTTTTTGCTTTGATTTTGAGTAAAATTAACTATGTATGTGAGAATGGTAGTTAATTTAATCCTATAAATTAACTTGAAAGAAAGCGATAAAAATAATTATGGGAATTTTAAACATTTATTTTCAGGATATACAAAAACCAACATTTTTTATAGGTATATAGAACCTTTTTAAATAGGATATTTTATAAAAGAATTAAACTTACAATTTTATAACTTTTGTTATCATTTTTGTTACCCTTCTTAAAATTTTTAATTACATAAATTCTACTCTAATGTCTCTAATATGTAGCTTTAAGCAAAATAAAAATGTTTTTGTCTATCGAGAATTACAGTCATTTTGTAACAATTCAGAAGTTTTAGTTCTATATTTTTTTCTACACAAATGTTATAAAAATTAATAATAAATTTGTTTTACTGCTAAAAATTGCTAAATTATTCATAAAATTCTGAAGATAGCCTATTTAATTCATTATTTTCATATTTAAAAAGTCTTTGAACACAGTAGAATTGCTTAATTCTTTGCTTAGCTCCAATTTACAGTTGCACTTATAATATTTTCTTGGATATTAACCTGCAAATAAAAAAAAAACTATAAAAGATATATTTTTATAAAGATTCAAAGATTTTGAAGTTGTTAGTTCATATATACATACATATGTATTATTATTTTTAAATAATAAAATTTTGGAAAACAAAAAATTATTTAATATTATTTTTATATTAAATTTAATAAATATTTAAATATTAACCTTTCATTATCAATTGGCAATCGAAAAAATTTTACAAATATTTAAAATGGTGTTTTCTCCCCTGGTTTTATTTAAAAAACTTTTAAACACTTCAATAATGGCTCCAGGCAATAGACTTACAAGAAGAAATGCCTAAAAAAAATAAAATAACCAAAATCCAAATCCAAAAACATGGATTATTGCATTATAAAAAGATATAAAATGAAATAATCCTACAAATTATTTTAAAACGTTATCTATAACTAAATAAAGTTAAACAACATATATTAATTAAGGCATAACTTCATTTTCCCGAACTACAAAATACCGAAAAAAAAACTCAAAATCTCTCGAAATTTTAAAATCGCGGATTTAATTTAATAAAAATATAATTTTTTGGTTATGTGATAAGTGGAACTACTTCCTATAATAAATATACTTTGATTAACATTAACCGAATTGGTAGTTGGTACCCGCCATAGATATATTACTAATAGATGGGAAGTTAGGTATAGACATTTCTTTTCTTCTTATGTGTTTTCCTATCTTAACGTATTCCTATCTTAACTTTATAATATGTATACATTTCGTTCACTGAGCTGTTCATATTTACTAAAATAATGTAAAGCAGTTTCTCATAACCAGTTTAATTCAGAGATTTTAAGTTTTTATATTACTTAATAATTGATATATTTTGGTTTTAAAATTTAATTTAATTAAGGTTATTTAAAATTTTAACTACTTGTAAAGTAACAAAATAAGTGATAAAATTCTTTTGAAAATTAGAAATGAAATTATTTCACCTTTTAGGGACCTATTTCTGAAGAAATTAAAGCAATACATAAGCACAGTTCACTCAGCTGTTTTTCTATATTGACTGAAAATATTTTCTTCATTGTTTATGTAGGGGTAATAAATCATGGTACCCGCTCTGATTTGAAAAACTTAAATAAAAAAAATGTTTTCATAAAAGGGACAAAAAAATGACTCCGTAAGAAAATAATGGATATTAAAATTTATGGAGAGATCTTTACGCAAAAGTGCAAACTACTCTTGCATCGGAGGAGCGAACTAGTATTGCATTGGAGGTGCAAACTAGTCTTGCATCGGGAGGATGCAGTAGAGGTTCGGTGCATATTTTTCATAGACTAATTGCATATTTTATTTGCAAAAGGAAATTAACTCGAGAAAATTTATTTTAAGTTAATTTGACATTTCGTTTTTAGAATTTATTTGGAGTTTGGATTTCGGTTTTTTTTATTGGGACTGCATCCAATAAAAATAGCACATCCGACTAAATAATCTATAAAAATGTTTTCAAAGGTTTTTTGGCATTTTTTATTTAAAAATTATTTATTTTATTTTATTAAAACTTATATTTTATTTTTCAAAGTGAAAACTAGATATTTATTCAAATAAAAATATAATAGGTGTGTTTATTAGTCTGTCCTAGAACGATCTAGAACAACCTAGAACAGGTTTTTGTGTTCATTAGTTTCAGAACTGTGTTTTTTTTTTGTCTGAAAGTGTTCATTAAGTTGTCTGAAAATGTTCTAGGTTGTACTTTTCTTCTCTGTTCTGTTCTGTTCTTTGTTTTGGCCAAGATTTTTTGTTGTTTTTTTTTTAAATTTTGACAGATGCATGTATATGAATTTTTATTAATAATTTTTCTTTCAGTGAAAAATGGTGTAAAAAGTGAATTTGTGAAAATTAAAAACAAATTTAAACATTAAAGATATTAAACAACAACAATAAAAATTTTTTGACAACTGAAAAAGTAGAACAAAAAAGCGTCATTAGTTTTTCTGTTCTAAGTTGTTCCAAAGTGTTTGACGTTTAATTGTATGCCTGTTCTGTTCTAAATCTAATAAACACACCTAATATAACGGATAGGTACCAATTAACATTTTTGAAAAATATCAGTTAACATTTTTGGAATGATACCAATAAACTAAGTTCTTTTGTATTCTTGAATATACAAACAATTTTTTGAATTTTATTTTGATCAGCATTATATTAAATTATATTTTTACCTTTTTACAACTAAAAATATTCATATAAAATGTCACCAAACCAATTTAAAACATTTTTTTATTCTAAAATTTTTAATCTGTTTTACATTTCGCAGATACTAAAAGTAAAATTTTAATTTTTAATCTGTTTTTACATCTCGCACTCGCAGTTAATGTTCTGCAGCGGATACAAATTTTGTTGTAGTTGTCTAGGTAGTCGAACACTACAAGTTACCTACTGAGGAATCCAAGTAGTGTTTGGATCGACGAAACACTCCAAAATTAACTTCATTTGGATTGAAGTTAAAAAAAATAAGAATGTTAATTGATGGCATGTAAACATGTTGAAATCATGTTCGCTTATAATTGAAAGTTTTTTTTTTTATATTTTGTGTAAAACCTTTAAAGTGTTATAACATTTTTTGTATATTCATTTTTTGTATATTATTAGCTTATAAGTGGATTTTACGTTTTTCAAAAAATAATTATAAAAAGTAATTATTAATTTTATTTCAATGTCTCATATTTTTTCCTTTTCATACCAATAAACTGTCATCTGTAATTTTTTTACTTTGCAATTTATATTTTGCATCGGGTTGTTCACGTAAAGTATGATATTTTTCCTTCGATACACTTTTACGTTAAAACTGAAGACTATTATAGTTTAAGAGATTTCTTGAATCTTGTTATATTTGTTTTTGCCTCTTCTTTTGCTACTAATATTGTATGTCCCACATTCTTACCAGGAAACAGGGGTTATAGCTACCTGGCACATTCATGTACCACGGTACCTGTATATAAATAAATAAATAAATAAATATTGTATGCGATAATTAATTTTGGAACATGTTCGTACATTTTTCGCTGCTTTAACTTTTTGAATATTTTTTTTTAATTTTTCATAAGTGTATTGTGTTGTGAGTATACTTATACCCTACACCTAAAGTATAGGGTATATTAACTTTGGTATGGAGTTTGTAACCTCCAAAAGGAAGCGAGTTAGATATGGACATGTATATATATTCTGAATCAGAATCACCTCCTGATTCGATTTAACGATGTCCGTCCGTCCGTTCGCACTATAATTCAAAAACTAGTAAAACTATCTTGATGAAATTTATATAGTAGGTTACTAATTACGAAAGGAAGACTAAGTTCGGATCTGGACAAAATCAGTCCATGGGTTCGGATTCTGGAAGCCACCGAATGATTCCGCAGGAAACGAGATTAGCTCCGAAACCAAAAAAGATAGAACATAGAACCTTTACATTTTTTACAATAATGTTCCTTTCCGTTTGATTTATGTTTCTGAAATGTAAGAGGATTTGGTCCATGGGTTTGGATTTTGGAAGCTTCCGAACGAGCCCCAGAGCAAATGAGATTATCTCCAAAACCAACAAAGATATAACCTTTAAATTTGGCAGAATGGTGTTCTTTCATGTTTGATTTAAGTCTCTGAAATTTGAGAGGTTTTGGTCCATGGTTTCGAATTTTGGAAGTTTCCGAACGAGCCCCAGAACAAACGAGATTATCTCCAAAACCAACAAAGATAGAATCTTTGAATTTGGTACAGTGGTGTTCTTTCGTATTTTATTTGTTTCTGAAATTTGGGAGGATTTGGTTCATGGGTTCGGATCTTGGAAGCTTCCGAACGAGCCCCAGAGCAAACTAGTATATTCCACAACCAACAAAGGTAGAACCTTTAAATTTAGTACAATGGTGTTCTGTCATGTTTTCTTTATGTCCCTGAGATGGATTTGATGAATTGGACTAAATAGAATATCTTCAAAATTAATAAAGATAGAAACTTGAAATTTTTTACAAGGGTGTCAAGCATATCCCAAGACGATGCCTTTTTTACGTTCCTGAAATTCGAGTTGAATAAGACAGAAAGGGAAGAAGTTCAAGCAGCTGCCAAAAATCTTATGGATTTTTAATTTAATTCAAATTATTCAGGTGTAGGGTATTAATAAGTCGGTTGCATCGACTTACTGTTACATTTACTTGTTTTTTATATATTTTAATGTCCCTTCTTATTCCGCGTCGGCAAAAATAATAGTAAACATTACTTACGATTTTTTCTTTCATTATACTGTTAATATATATTATGCGGTTCTGGAATTAATCAATAAAATAATCGTCCCTTAACCGTTAAACAATAAGATAAAAATAACTACACCTCAATATATGAATTATCTTAAACTTGTTTAAAATAAATTTATTATTAATCATTTAATTAAAATAAAAATAAATAAAAAACAGCAATTAATACAAATTTGTTTTTATTAAATAAAAATGATTAATTTTTTTTTTTAATTATTTTCATTATAGAGCAAAAAAAATATTTATACTTATATATTTATGTTAATACATATGTATATATATAGAACTAAAATTTAGTATTAAAAAATTGGCAAAAATAATACACATTAGATACAACAGATATCAAAAACTATAGAAAACATTAAAATTTAAATATCCATTTATCTAATTTTATTTTTATTTTTTTTTTCTTTATATATTTTTCTTAACATATTTTGGAAGTTACTCTTCAGTTACTATTTAATCAATCAGGAAGTTTTTTTTTTTTTTTTAAACTGAAGTTATTCTATCAATTATTTTAAAAACTGTTTTAAATCTTTATTTTTGTTTTGCTTGCCTAATATTTTTGTTACATTTAAAAAATGTTTATTTAATTAATTTGTAATTTCATTTAATTTATTGTAAGTTATATAATTAGTATTTTATAAGAACCCATGTAAAATAGGCCTTTCATTTAGTTTTAAAGTAATGTAATAATTTTTTTAGTGGATTGAGACATAAACATTTTGTTTTTTTTTTTTAATCATCATAACATTTACATTACAAAAGACAAGTACGCAAGTTATATTTTATACAAATAAATTTAAATAATGATGAAGAGAAACCTTTTATAAAATAAAATGAATATAAATTGAATTTAAAATGAAAAATTTTTAAAATGAATACATATTTAATTTTAATAAATTAATTACATATTATACAAAAAATTTGAACGAAATTAAAAAAATTGTGTACTTTGTTTGATTTACTGTAAAATAATATTACAGTATTCGAAAAATTTGTATTGTTTTTTTTTTTTTTTTATTAACAAAAATAGAAAATTAATTTTTTTTATAAAATTTATCAAAATTAAAAAAAAAAAAAAAATAATTATATATAGAAATTAAGTTAATTTGATAATTAACTAAATGTATTCTGGGCATCTTTTGATTTGATGACAATATTCCAATATTATAAAATTTTATTTGACTAACGGTATTTATGTATGTATTTATATATGTCAAACTATTAATTTGGCCATACATGGTTTCTTAATTTCTATTATTTAATTATTAGTTATTATTATTATTATTATTTATTTATTTAACAAATATTTTATTCAATCTTAATTTTATTTTCAATAAAATCTATGGCTTTTAATAATTACAATATGAATTTCTAATAATTGATTCTTAATTTGAAATAACTTATCAATTTTTGTTTTTTTTTTTTTTGTTTTTATTTTTATTTTTTTTTTTGGTTTTTTGAAGTTTTTTTTTTTATTAAAAAAATAAAAGAAAATAAAGGTTGTTATACTGTTATATGATAATATATTTTGTAATATGTAAATTAGTGAAAATTAATTAATTTTCATTAAATTACATTACAATTTTATTAATTAGTTATAAAACAACCAGAATATATTTTTGAATATCGACAATAAGATCTAATTAAATAAATAACAATTTTATTAAAAAAAAAAAAAAAAAAAAAATGATATTGAATTTTTATTTTCAAACATTAATTTGTTGAAATATTATTTTAATAAAAAAATCAATTATTTGTTTTAAAAAAAAAAAAACATTTAGGCTTTTCAGCTTTCCTTCTCATGGTCAATTATTTTTTAATTATATTTTATACAGTATATTTTTAAGCCATAAAGTTATTGTTTATTTTTAAAAGAAAATATGTATTTTTACAATTTTAAATAGTTTCCTCAAATGCTGTAAAGTTTAGATTAAAAAATTAGATTTGCCTATAATTTTTTTTTATATAAAAACTGATTCTGACATTTTAATATTGTAATTGTAATTTTAAATATGTAAATCGTTTTTTTTTTTTGCAACAAATTTAACGTGTTAATTAATTAAAAAAAAAAAAATTGTTTAGTAAAAATATTAATAAAAACGAAGAAGAGAAAAGTACAACGATTTTAGAAAAAATTATGTTATAAAAAACTCAAGTTTGTAGATTCGATTTTTTTTTTTAAATATTACTAATTGTTTAATACAAATTAAATTAGTGTTAATTAAAAAATAAATTCTGTTTTATATAATATATATATATAAAATAAAAAACATATATATATATATTATTTTTTAATTAATTTTAATTTTTTATAATAATAAAATTAAGACATTTTATAAACAAAAATAAAATTGATTATTATAGATTTATTCCCTAAACAACCAATTACATATATATATATATTTTGCTTAACTACTAAAAGCTAAAATAGAATTGTGAAAAAAATGTTATAAAATGTATACATAAATCATTTTTTTTATTTCAATCAGATATTTAAAATTTGTTTTTCTTTAATAAAATAATCATTTACAGTAAAAATTTTTTTTTTTTTTGAAATTCTTAGAACACATTATTACAATTGCAATTACAACTCAATTTTCAAGATTGAATTTTTTTTTTTTGCTTCTTTTGATTTATCTAGGTATTATAAACTGATACTCTATAAAAAAAAAAAATGATACATAAACAGTTTTCTTCTCCATTTATCATTTATCTAAAATGATATATTAAACAAAATACCTATATCATTATCTATAAATTAATCACAACTTCAAGACGAAATTAATAAAATGTTAGAAAACAGAAAATTATTTATTTTATATATTAATTTAAATAACCATTTATTTTATTTGCAATTTGCAAATTTACAAAATAATCTGAAGGTGACTTGTAATATTATGTTATATTCCTTGATATCTGAAATGTATTTGCGACATCTCGAATACAATGCCTGTGAAATGTAAACTTAAAAAAATTTGCATTGTTTATGATCAGAAATTCAGTTTACATTGTATTCGCGACGCGGGTTGTAAAAATTTATGTATCGAAACATTTTTGGATACACAAATAAATATAAATTGCATTGAGAAAAAAAAAATCATAAGTAAAAATATAATATGAAAATTTTTATAAACAATCTATGACTGCAATAGAATAGGTTACAAGAAGCCCCCGTATTTTGGAAATAAGAAGTCGAACCGACATGATTTAAAAAACCCACCTACCGATTTTGTAGTAGATTACACATTATATTTTCGGCACAATGTGTTTGGGTTCATACATTTTACATTGTATTACTTTTATATTGTGGTTGCAGATTTTTTTACGACATTGCCG
This sequence comes from Poecilobothrus nobilitatus, assembly GCA_947095535.1. Lineage (NCBI taxonomy): Eukaryota > Metazoa > Arthropoda > Insecta > Diptera > Dolichopodidae > Poecilobothrus > Poecilobothrus nobilitatus. The sequence continues at coordinate 220,255,920 of OX352773.1, read as the reverse complement.
ATATTACGGATTATGACTTATAAGCGAAAATTGGTTGCAAAAAATCAACAGGATTACCTATTTGTCCTATACGGCTTACAAATATAAAAGAAAAATGTATTGATTGTGTAATTTTTTTTTTATTATAAGTTTGGTGACAGAATTCACAAAATATATTGGATTCGTCTCTAGAAAATTTATTGCAACGATAAATTAAATAGAACTAAAAAACTGTAGACTAACGAAAGAATTTCAAATTTTTGCCGATATTTTAATAGATTGTATTAGATGAAGAACCAATTTACCTTAATAATTTCCATCAATTGGTAATAAAAAAAAAATACTCATAATGATCATGCTACATAAATTAATCAAATTATGTATGTATAAAAGTACAAGATTTTATCTGACAAAGTTATCATCAAAGTCATCATTTTGATGATGAATAAAATAAAGTAACTGAAGAAGTTAATTAGCTAAAATTGAAAAAGTATCTTCATGTGTATGAATTCTTTTAAATCTATCTAAAATATGAATTTATTTTTCACTTTTAATTAGAAATTTAGTAATATTATAACAAATTTCGAAATTATTTATACATTATACGATTATACATACATAAATACAAATTGTAAATATTTACTACACTTTGCAAAAAGAACATTTGAACAAAACAGCAATTTACCAAATGATCTATTTCATAAAAAATGTTATATTACAAAAGAAAATATCGAAAAGAGAACCGTAATCATAATATAAAAATTCGTCTTATCATCATAAAAGAGAATTTCAAATGAGAAGCTTCCCCGTCATACCTGTGAAACGTTCCCCTATAGAATTACATGTGTAGGGGATTAAATGTAAATAAAGTAAAATGTGAAGTAAATTTTTTTTATGGAACGACTTTTGATACTTGAAAGATATTTTTATTATACATCTTTTAATAAAATATATCCCCAATAGTAATTAATTAACAATAAAAATGATTAAAATATTAAAGAAAAACAAAAAAAAAAATAATAATAAAATAAAATTAGAAAAAGGCATTTTGTGTATTTTATGTGTGTGTTTGTTTTATTTCCAATGAAAAATTAATAAAAAAAAAAAAATAGGAATAAAAGAAATTCAATTGTAATCTTATTTTTAAAATAAACTTTTAATAAAATATTTAAATAAAAACTTTTTTTTTTAATAAAATTTATAGTTGCTTTTTAATTTTTTTTAATAATAACATAATAAAAATGCTGTTATAAAAGCGCAAAAAGAAAAAAAAAATTATTTAATTTATTATATATTTATTTACAAAAAAAAAAAAAAAAAATTTAAATAAATTCACGACCATTATTCAGTGCCCTACCGAATAATCTTGTCTTCTGTTTTTTTTTTTTATTTTTTTCATATATAATAAATTGTATATTTTTAAAACAATTGAATACACTCATCGCGCTCAATTTATTTTTATTCACGCTTACGATACAATTTTAAAATTATTAATTCATAAATACCGGTTAAAATCTATGGATAAATGTACTTTTTAACAAATTGTTGTTCTTTGCTGTTCAAACGTTAATATTTAAAAAAAACCAATTTGTCTGTCAAGTTATTTTCTTTTCATAAAAAAAAATTTCAATTATTTAAATAAAAATATATCTGTTATATAAATACAGAAGTTCTAAGACAAATTATTCGATAAAGCAAATTATTTTATTGCATATTTAATATATAATTATTTTTTTTTTTTTTTGTTTGTTATTTTTTTTTTTTTGATAATCGCAGGGTTATTATAAAAAAAATTATTTAGTTATTTTTTTTTTTTTTCTTCTTTAAATTTTAAACTTTTATTTTTCTAATAAATAAAAGATCAATCATCTTAATAATTGTTAGTATTAAACTGCAGAATAATACATTTATCATATAATATATATATTTTTTTTCCAAATTTTACTTTTACTTTAAATTGATTTTTGTTTTTAATATTATTTATTTTATCTTTTTTTTTTTGTTTTATGGAATATGAATTATTTTGAAAAAATATTTCTTCATTATCATTTGAAAAATATTTTTTTATTAAAATTTTATATGTTTTGTGTAATTATTTATTTTGTATTATGTATATTAAATTTTATATTTTTGTATATAATTATTAATCTGTATTTTTATTTTTTTTTTTTTTTTTCAATTCATTATTCAATTTTATAATTTTTGTATTCTTGAAATTTCAATTATTTTTCTTTGAATAAATTTTATATTAATGTACATTTACGTTTTTGTTTTGCAGGCATAACAGGACATAGGACCGATCTGATAGCTTCATCAAAAACTGTTTTTAAACCTTTTTGTGTTAAAGCTGAACATTCCAAATATTTAACAGCACCAATTTCTTTAGCCATTGCCAAACCTTGAGGATAAGTTATTGGTGCTAATTTTTTATCACGTAATTTTTCTATAGTATTTTTATCATCTCTTAAATCCAATTTTGTGCCAACCAATATTATTGGTGTACTAGGGCAATGATGACGTACTTCTGGATACCATTTAGCTCTAACATTTTCAAACGATGCTGGATTTACCAAAGAAAAACATATTAAAAATACATCAGTTTGAGGATATGATAATGGTCTTAAACGATCATAATCTTCTTGTCCTGCTGTATCCCATAAACCTAAATTAATAGGTTTTGCATCAACCATAACATTAGCTGAATAATTATCGAATACAGTTGGTATATATTCACCAGGAAAAGCATTTGTTGTATAGCTTATTAGTAAACATGTTTTACCAACAGCACCGTCACCAACAACAACACATTTAATTGCTTGCATTTTTTAAATTATTTTTATTAAAAATATTTATATTGATAATTAGATCTTAATAATTTTATTTAATTTTTTAAAAAATGGTTTTTTTTTTAGTTATTGTAGATATAAAAAAATTTATTTGCTAATAATTGATTTAGTTTAGCATTAATAGTTGATGTTAATGTGCGCCCTTTTAATTGTTGTCTATACAGAGTTTAGACAGTTTATTATCTCGTCTAAAAATACAAAATAAAAAATAAATATAATTAGTATATTAAATTAATATTATAAATTTGAAAAAAAATAGAAATTTGTAACGGTAAGAAAAAAAAAAATAAGCTATTCACCAATATGCGTCAAGACGCATCAACCATACTGCTGCGATGATTTGTTATTCTTTTGACACAAAAATGATGTTTTTAAATTAACGCGATGTTAACTGTCAAAAGCAAAGCAATTTATTTTTTAAAATCTGTTGTAATTGTATACTTTCACAAAAAAAAACACATTACTAAAATTTTTGAAAAATCTCCACTTCTTTTTTTGTTTACTTCTTAAAACAAAATAAGAGTTCCAATTTAGTTTTTAATTCAAAAAAAAAAATTTAACAGTAGGAAATACTACTTATTAGACAATGCGATACATTTTTTTTATCACCTCAGTGTTTAGTCTAGGGAATGTCTTATATGGGTGATTTTTTTCATACAATATAATTTTTAATTCTATTTATGTTTTTTAATTTTTCAAAATATGTAATTTATAATTTACTAATACGTATTATTAATATTAACCTTTTAACAATCAATTTGATAAAATTAAATATTGAATTAATTTGTTTTTACATAAACATCAACTGCAGTGCTACAATTCTGTAGGATAGCGTTTCATTTCTTATGCTGCCCATGCACGACGGCCCCGGTTTTAGAACAGGTCCGCGGACTTGATAAGTTGTATCGTGTATGGGAAAGTTGTAAAATAATTTTGATGGTTGGATGAATATCAAAAAATTTTGATTTTTGTGGGCGGAGTCTTTGGTTTGCAGTTGAGTTGTATCGTGTATGAGCAATTTGTACAACTTAAATGTCATTTTAACATTGAGATTTTTTGAATTGAAAACTTGTCCGCGTACCAAGTTTACAACCTAGTCCGGTCCAATCACAGCTACGACTACAAACCCTATGGACAACCACAATAACAGCTACGGCTACAAACTACCTAGTAGAGCTACCACTACTAGTTATAAATTATAATAAGATATTTTGTGTAGGTATAGTGTTTGTTTACTGCTACATAATTATAAGTAACTTATAATAAGTAACAATTTTAAATATAATAAAAATTACTTAAATATAAATAAAATTTAATTAAACAAAACACCTTCTGATTATTAATTAATTTTGTTTTTAATTTGTATTTTGCAATTAGAAATATCTTATTGGAAATTGTTTTATTAAAATATTGAATACCCAGGAAAAAAATTTACCATACCGTATATGAAGAAATACATACAAAAGCCAAAACTAATTTTTGTTTACATTTGTCATAATCTCTAAAGCAGTCAAATAAAAAAAAAAAAAACGTGTTTTAAAGCTGATCAGTATAAAGATGGCTTTGGTAGTTCTGTTCTGTACACTTTTTATTATACAAACACAAAAAATTCTGTCATTTAATTTTGTTTTTAATGTTTTTATTGATTTTTTAAAATATAAACAAAAAAATGTCGGCTGCCAAGCAATATTTTTAATTTTTAAAAAATGAATATAACAATATACTCAGCGCAAAAACAAAGATCAATGTGATTGATATTTGTGTATTTGCGATTGTTATTTTTTTCAAATTTTTTTATTGTGTCGCCTGCTTGTTTAGGAAAAAATTGTAAACCGTCTATAATTTAGGTGCAGAAAATGTTACATATTTTAGAGGCATTTTTTTTGAGAAACAAACGCAAAAAAAGGCTGCCTCATCAAAAAAGTGCGAAATGAGTCAAAGAGTGTATAATTACTTTTAGAAAGTTAGTTATTAGTTTAGAAAGAAATTCACTATAAGTACTCGTAACGCTATACATTTTTCCATTTGCCTCGGCTTGAGCCGTAAGGAAATATTTTTTTTGAGGATATTTTATGTAAATAAAACCATTTTTCTTATTAATAGGTATACAGTTTTTAACAAATAAAAAATTTCTTTTGCACTTTTTTTTGAGAAGACTACATACGAATATGTATGTAATGATATTGTATTTACGTTACATTTCAGAATCCGTGCAGGTTTTTAAGATTTCAATTGTTTGTTTACAGGCTTATAAAACCTTCATATTTGATCTAGCTTTTTAACATAATACTTTTTGTTTCATCTTCCAATAATTCATTATTCCTTATAGGATACGCAAATGCTGCCACGTTTGTTATATGCATATTCAAAATAATTTGGTAATTGGTTAAACATTTTCCTTAAAAGAATTACAATTTGGTAGCCCTGAATTATACTTTCATGCTAGTGTGTTATTTTATTTTTATTATACGAATTACGACAAATGATTATAAATAAAATGAAAAATGTATATGTGAATGAATATTATTTGTATTTCTAATAATCTACCTTTGTAGTATATGTACCATGTTTTTATAGGCAGGCATTCATTCTGTGTATTCAACTGTTGTATTATTTATCGCATATATATTTATAGTGTTTTTATGGTGTGTTAGTAGAATGATAGTATATATGGATATCTTCTTAAAATAGGGGAAATTGCTTGTTTTTTTTTTAATAAGAATGAAAATAAATTTGTAATTTGTTATGGTTTACTCAATAGTTAATACATCTACAATTAAAAAAAAAAACCGGGTTACTTAAAATTTTTTCACCGGCCGCTTATGTTTTTCTTACACTTTATCAGCTGTACTGTTGTAGAGACAAAATTAATACATTTCATTTAAATACAGAATTGTTTTATTAAATTTATTAAAACAAAAATCGGACATCATGCATATATTACATACACTATGTATTTGATGATAGAAAAGAAATTTTTTCTAATTTTACAGTTTATAGGTTATGTATAAGCATGAATTTTGTATAATGGATGTACAATGTATGTATGTATATGGATTAATCAGTAAAATAAAATAAAAAAAAATGCTTATTTCATCCATGAAAAAAACTCAACTTCGCGCATGTTTCACACAACAGCTCTTTTTGTATGTATGCATGCATGAATGGTTCATAAAAAAAAGGTAATGAATGGCACACACACAGTATTGTTCAATTTTCAAATTCCAGTTGTGTATAGTGTACGTACTACTGTACTAAACTAAATATAATGATGCATATTTACGTTTCGAAAATTCGCTTCGTTTAAATGATACGTAAAGTTTTATATTTGTATAAAAATTGTACTATAAATAAATATACTACTACATATTTGGTTAATTTTTATGCGAGAAATCAACTATGTATCTTATTCCTAAAACAATTAACAAATCCATTCTTTTCTACGTTAGTACGTTGTTTGATAAGTCGGAAAGAGTAATTTTATATAAGTTGATTAAAAAAATTGATTATTATACTATGTACATATATACATATATAGTACATGCATATATGTACATGAAAATATTAAATATGCAAATGTTAATATGGTTTTATTTATTTTACCTGCTAAACAGCGATGTGTAGTATTGTGTAGTAGTGCCATAGCTGAATACAATATATGGTATATATGTATATATAATAAATATGGATATATAGCATAAAAACATGGCTTTTCTTAAAAATAAAATTAACATTTATATTACATCATGCATATGATATCAAGCAACACACACATACATATGTATGGGTTTGGTTGAACTTTCATAGTAAAGCAAGAATAAAGAACAGTAAGAAATTTACATATACTTCCAAGTTTAAAAAATGAGCGCAAATTTACAAAAATAAAAATGGAATCTATCAATTTGTTAAATTTTCCGCTTTTGTTTTAAATGCATGTATGTACCTATGTACATTTAAAATTAATACATTCAGAAATCGGAATTAGGTACGTTCTGTCTAGGTATAGTATAGTTTAATTTCATTTCTTTTAAAATATGTACATCATATCCATATAACATAATTTGTACATATGTATGTGGTTTTTAATGTCGCTGCTTTGCATATGAAGCACAATATATAAACTATACCAAACCATCTAAACTACCAACCAAGCATAAAACTCAACGACTCAACAAATAAAAATTTGAGTTGAATAAACAGAGAGTATCAAAAGTTTTGTTTAATTTTGTTTAGGTTTACACGTTTAGATATGGGTTTAATTTGATTAGAAGAAAATTAAAAATAATACTTATTTAATACGTAATATTTATGCAACTAAAACTAAAATTTGGTTTACAACATGAACATATACGGACATGTGACAGTATGGGGATTGGCAGTATGGAAGTGTTTAGTGTATACTTGTTTGTACATGCATATATGTAAGTACATAATTACATATGTACGTATATGCTTATGCTATGAAACTCATTCATCGTTTACTCTTGATTGAGCTGTTGCGTGTCATGATTAAGTATAGTAATTGGTATGTCATTTTAAGATTAAATTAATTTGTCAAAAATTAAAAAAAAATTGCCAAATAATAGTTCTCTTCAATACTAAGCACCCAAAACAATCAATGAAATTTATAGTTGTATAACACATGCTTTTGCATACACATGAATGTACATACATATGTATTTTAATTTAACTGGGCACTAGGCAGCCAAAAATAAAATTTTACTTTGACTCCAATTTATTAAATTAAATATAATTTATTTTCATAAATTATACTTGAAGAATAACCCTACATTTTCGTCAGATTCTGTATAATTACTATAATTCAATTTTAAAAAGAAATTGGTAATAATTTTTTTCATTTAAAAATTCTATTTTTGTATATTGCGTCTTATTCTTTATTAGTGGTAGTAAACACCATACCATCATAAAAAAAAACATTCCTTATGGCCGTGTAAGCATAACCTCAAAAATATGTTTTTCATAGCAGGAATTGTATATTTGTATTATGGATCAGATGTAGTATAGTGTCACTACTAAGCAACATAATAAAGGTAAAGTTCTGTGTTGGTAATTATTGGTATTAATAATCAAAATGATGTTGCTAAGCGCTAAAAATATGTTACGGTAAAGATATGAAATATAGAATTTTTATATTTTAATGTTGCTAAAGTTTAAATAAATTATGTTTTACTTTTACGACTTATGTGTAAAATTTTGTTGACATTTTTTTGTTTTAATTATTTTAATGATTTTTAATTTATAAAGGAACATCAAATTGAATTTAAAAAATTTATAGTATTTGTATCATGCAATTATGTTAATTTTTACATGTATCTCAATTTATAACTCTAAATAATATAATTTAGTAATTTTGGCGAATTTGCAGAAATAAAAATTTGCGGAATAATTTTTTTTGAAAATTTTAATTTTCGATTAAAAGATATGAAAAAGAAAATTAAAATCTGCGTTAAAATGAAAAATAAAATATTATTTCTCTCGTATGCTGTGAATTTATAATGGATTAGTCCATCGATACTATATTAGAAGTAACATTACATAAATTACATAAAAATATATGAAGTTTTTTTGTGTAAGCAATAAAAATTATTTAGAAATTAGAATGCATACAAAACTCGAGTTTTGGGCATTTATTGACTGTTTAAATCATAGTTATATTACATTAGAATAATATGGAGTAATATATCTATGGTTTTAATTATTAGGTATGTACCTAGAATATCAATGCAATTTTCAAAAATCGAAGCCTGTTGCATACAAAAAGTTTATAAAAAAAAATGTTTAACTATTTGTTTTTTGTAAGAGTAGGTAGGTTTTTAACTTTTCAATAATTTAAAAATCTAACAATTATAATTTCGTTATTTGTGCATCCCCTTATAGTCATAATTAGTTATAGGTGCAATCCAGGAAAAAATTATGAATTTACATTATTATACTAAGGAGGTATCATGCTTGTTCTTTTTATTTTCTAATATTTCGCTATAAAAAATAATTGAAAGGTAAATAATCATAAAAAAAAAAATCGTCCATAGCTTTTCAGAATTTTTCCTTGTTTATAAATTTTATATTCAGATTGATTATTATGTACTATTATACATAGCGGCGTACAATATACAAAGTTGAAATTGTTGCTAATATCATATTTATTGTAATAAATAATTTTTAAGCAACAATTTCTAGAAAGTTGTCGCCTATGGAGCGATTTTAACTACATACACATTTAAATACTCAATTTTTGTTTTTGGAAATTGTTTCAAATAAATTTATTATTTTTATAATAAGAAAATGATGAGTGGAGTAGAAATTACACTACTACAATCCAATAAAAATAATACTATTGTAAAAACAAATAATATTTTAAGTATGTACTATACTAATGTAAAAATATATTTGTATTTTACATAAAAAATCATACAATACGCAGGCATGTCGCGCACAGGTATCAAAAACAATAGTATTAGTGCTAATTACTCTATGTGTTTGTCTATCGCTTCAATACTTCTTTCTTTCCTGTGAATATTTAGCATTGTCATAATTTTGAGCTTCGTTTCAGTATAGTTTTTGCACTTTTTGCGTTTAGTAAGATTGAAAAAAAAAAGTATAAAATAAAATTATTTAAAATTTTACTTTACAAATAAAATTTCAAAATGTCGAAGCGTATGTCTCGTTATCCCAGCGATAGAAAAGTTTATGTCGGGGATCTCGGAAATAATGCTAGAAAAAATGAATTAGAATACGCTTTTAGCGCTTATGGTACGTTAAGAAGTGTTTGGATTGCTCGAAATCCACCTGGATTTGCTTTTGTTGAGTTTGAAGATGCAAGGGATGCAGCAGAATCAGTAAGAGGTTTAGATGGACGTAATATTTGTGGACGTAGAGTCCGCGTTGAATTATCGACTGGTAAATTGGCTGGTTCTGGACGTGATAGACGTGGTTCAGGTCGTAGTCGTCCATTTAATCCTGATGATAAATGCTACGAGTGCGGTGGACGTGGTCATTATGCCAGAGATTGTAGACGTCGTAGACCATCCAGTCGTCGTAGAAGTCGCAGTCGCAGCCGTTCACGTTCATATTCTAGAGATCGTCGTACTAGATCACGTACTGGCTCTAGATCAGATAGATCAAAAAGCCGCTCGCGCTCACGTTCTCGCTCCAAGAGCTCACGAAATGATTCTAGAATGAAGAGCTCAAATCGCAGTAACGAACGTCGTTCTTCACGTGAAAACGCTAATGGAAACGGTGAAGTACATCAGCACAGTGGTGATGAATCTCCACATGGAGGTGGTAGAACTGGGCGCGGAGACCGTGACGGAAGCAGCAGTAAACGCCGCTATAATTCGTCTAGGTCAAAATCCAGAAGTAGAAGAAGTCGAAGTAATTCGAGAAATCGTAGCTCTAGATCAAGATCTAGAACTGGACGCAATACAGATTAAAATATGAAAATCAAATCGATACTTCAAATTATAATTGAAGAAACTGAGAAGTAAAAAATTTTAAATATTATTTTAAAAATATAACAAAATACAAAATGAAGAAATTTCTCCACCAGAAAACGTAAAGGTTAAAATAAAAATAACGAGTGTTTGCAGAGATGACAAGGAAATTATAAAAAAAAAAATAATTTAATTATAATCATTCACAAATTCAAAATGGTATCTAAACTTCTCTTAAGTGAAAAAAAAATAAGTATAAAATATTTAAAATTTAAAATTCAATACAAAATCTGAAAATAAAGTTTTGTGGAAATAATCTTAACAATAATAAATTTTACAAATTTAATTTTTATTAATTATAATTCTTCTTGCTAACGTATATAATATCATTTAGAGAAAAAAGCAAAGTTAAAAATTCATCGGTTTTTATTGTGCTTGCGACAGCCATCTTTGATATCTATTGATATCTATACTTTTTCATATTTTCTATATATGTACCCAATTATTAACTCGTGCACTATCATATTCATTATTGTATATCAAAGAGAACAATTGGATGGCAATATATCGATTTTTTTTTTAAATACATACAAAATGTAACTTGAAAATAATTTCTAAATTGTTGAAAAACAAAAAAATGTAATCGTAAATGTTTTGTTTTATAAAAATTTCATTCGGGTTTATATATGTATATAATTTTTTTTGTTGAATTTTAGCATATTTTCCACGTTTTATCAAAAAAAAAAAAAAAAAAACACGGTTTTTTTGAACCGATAAAGTTCAGAATGTTGCCTGTTTATATAATTTAAAAAGTAAAAATAATTTAAATAATTTTTAAAATAATATTTTCTTAATTAGCTAGAGCTAGTCAAAAATTATAAAAAAAAAAAAAATTAATTTGTAATTCGCTTTTTAAAATTTAACCAATCTAGCTCATTCTCATCCAAGTTAAAGAAACTCTTTTAAAACCGGCAACTAATTTTTTTTATTTTTATTTTATTTCAGTTGTTTATTGAACACTAAAGAACTAAACAAGATCAACATCGTTTAGAATTTAAAAAAAATCGATTTATATCATAAATCAGAGGTTCTCATCTGAACAAGTATCGTTGTTATCGTAGTTTTCATCTGATCAAAATCAAAAAAACGTAGTTTTCATCTGAAATTATATTCAAATATCAAATCAGAAATGCAGTAAAATGCAAGGTTCTCATCTGATCTAAAGCACACGCACCAATATCTTTAGCATTTTCATCTGACCAAAATAAAAAAGTTAGTGCACATCTGATTCAAAAGTCGAGTTGTTATAGTTTGTAACACCTGATAGAAATCAAGATAATTGATTTAACGTAGTTTACATCTAATTCAATTTACAAGAGTTTGCAATTAAAAGAATCAAACAGTTCAATCAGTTCATCTACTACATCTTAAATTGAATTGAAATCAATAAAATAACAAAGAAAAGAAATCAACGTAGAAAACAACTATTATCCTATGGCTTATCACGAGTGTCTACAGTTTTTTTTCTTCAGCATCAAAATTTATTTTGATAATAGTATGTATATTATTTTAAACTCGCAGTACAAATATCAGCAACTTATTAGAGATATCTTCGCTTATTTTACAAAATTGAAAGGTCTAAACGACAAAATTAAAAAAAATGGGAAGTATGTATTATTATACAAAAAATTTTTAATATTTGGTGGATGAAATTCTTAAAAAAATCTTTAAATTTTTAATAGGTGCCTAAATTATCAAATTGAAATACATATAACAAAATTCAGTACTTTTTATTTTAAATTTCGCAAAACAATGCAAATATTTTTGGAATCAATTTTCAATTGATGAAATTTTTTAAAATTTAAAGGCGAAACTAAATCTACAATATTTAAAATAATACTTTTTTAATTCAAAATGTACTAAATTTGTTACTTAGGACGATTGTTTAGCGAAAATACGCTAAATTACTTTATAATTAATGTAAAGTAATATTTTTATCTTTTTATGTCAAATAATAACTTTCAAAAAAACACCTATTTAAACTATTTTCTATGAAAAATTTTCATAAACGGCACTTCCCCTTGAATAATTTTAAATAGGAAAAGATAAAAGGTTTATGGAAAATTAATCAAAGAAAATTCAATGTTTTAAGAGGAGAATTTTTCAGTGTGATTAATTGAAAATTTAATGTCATTTAAAATTTGCATGTTAATTTGTTTTCAGCTAGATGCAGAATGAGTACGTGAATTGAGTAAATTCTCAACAGAAGCTATATAATTGTTTTTGTAGTTTTTTGAAGACTTGAAGTAAGTAAACAAAATTTAATATTTTCAGGAAGTTTTTATAAAAAAACAAATGAAATTAAAATAAATAAGTTTTTAAAATAACCATGGTTTTTCATTTTATTAAAACTTTGAAGTGAAGATGAGATGAAGCTTAGCACTAAGAAAATAATAAAACTGGTCAATGAATATTTCATAATGAAAGTTATTTGAATTGGATATATTTATTGAAATGTGTAAATAACTTTGAAAATTTGATATACCTATACATAATTAATTTAAAAGATTTTTTAAATTAATTATGAAAAACGTAAATTAAAATAATCTAATCTTTTGAGTTCGAGCAATGTATACCTTAATATTAGGGGGAAAAAAAAGAAACAGTTTTAATGGACAGTAAATGTAAGAAACGAAACATTTTTAAATTTGAAAATTTCTATTGGAAATCACAAGTTTTTTCCGACATTAGGTACCAGCCAACTATTTATACTAGGTTTCTGCAAGAAAAACTGCATTAACCCGATGTCCGCAAATCTCTTCTTATTACTTTAGTTGCTCCCCAAAGGTTACAGTTTAAAAAAAAACGCAGAGGGTTTCCTTAGTTTAAAACCCATATTCAAACATTTTAATGATAAACATTTTAAATTCAATGGTTACATTATTATTAATTAAAACATAAGTTTATGTATTGATAATTAGGTCAAAAACAGTATTTTTTTAATACTCCACTACGAGTCTGCAAAACTTCATGAGAAATTCAAGCAATTATTCTTTTTTGCTGCAGTCATGGCCTAATAATTATTGTGAATAATGTGTAATATAACATACGAATTTATTATTTGAATACATTAAAGATGGTATACATGTAAAGATGTGTAGAAATGTAGATAACAACATGTTGTTTATAATTTGGAAATCTTAACATCGTTTCGAATATACATACATTAAAAGCTTTACATATTTGGTTTTTTCCATAAGTTTTCATTAACACGATTTCGATGAAATAATAAAAAAACAAATTAGTCTTCAATTTAGCAATATAATATCAAGCTAAAGTCTGAACTTATTCTGTTCTAAGATTTCAACACTTTCTTTTTGTATTTAAAAACCCTATTAATACAATACTTCATGTCAAATTATTTAAATAACTTTAATTAAAATTAAAAACAAAAAAAATAAATTAATGTGAAACTATGAAAGTATGTATATAAATAATTTTCACTTACAAGAAGTTTTAATTTATTAATTTTAATAAAAATTATTTAAAATACACATATGTATTTCACAAATAATCAAAAACTAATTTAACTTTGTTATTCTAAAATTTATTTTATGTTTAATTCGAAAATAAAATATCTCCCCTAGATAGATAAATAAATAAATTCCTAATTTTAGTTTTCGTTTATTGTCTGCAATGGTATTACTTTTTTTTTTTTATTGCTGATAACTTGTTGATATTTTTTTCGGTTTTATATTTGTCGTAAACAAAAAGAATAAAAATATGAACGCAGCTTTATTCTTCAAAATTATATATTTCATTTAACAATTAGGTAATTGATTTAAATGAATGTATAATAAACTAATCTCCCTCAACCCGTCTCAAGTACATAAAGAAAGAATGAGTAATAATGAGCTCAATTATTTATTAATGCACTAGAGGTAACTTTTTTTATACTTGGCGATTAGGGTGATGTGATGGGCCAATATGTTAATACACTAATTTTTTATTTAGTTTTTTTTTTGTCATTTTTTATTTAGATAAATAAGTTTTTAATAGGTTTAAAACTGAGAACGAAATCATTTAATTATTCGTATTCATGTAATTTTTTTTAATACATTATTATTGCTCTTTAATTATTTTTCACAGAAAATGTAGTTATTATTTTTAGTAATCAAATTAAAATAAGTATGTAAAAATTATAATAATAATACGAATGCGAAAAAAAAGAAAATAACTCACTGACCATTTATAGAAAATTTTGTATCGAAACCTATTAAATATTAACCTTGAGAATTTTTAATTAATTTCTATCATATACGGTATTATTAAGTTATTTTATTTCTAGTCATAATTTATGTATATAAATATATTATTCTAAGTAATTATGATAAGATATAAGATAGAATTAAAATAAAATGAAGTATGTACAAAAATCTTCAAGTATTTTTTTGCACTTTAAGATATGTAAAGTACACATTTGACGCCCTGAACACCAATTATTCCAAGTAATTTTCATATTTTCTTTTCTTTTTATTTACATTTATTGTATTTTTATTTTAATATAAATAAAATTAAAATAATTTTGTACTTACTTGACACGATTTTTAATAATTATTAACTATTTCACTTTTTAATAATATAAAAAAAAAATCACGGAACAAAATAGATGATGATTTTACTAAACAGTAGTGTTCGAAAAATTGGCCAGATAATTGCCAAACTTTAGCACAATAATTATCTATTTATTAAAATATAAAAATTTTAAATTAACTAATATAAAAACTTTTGAATTTAATTATTTTTATTAAAAAGTATTATATATATACTAACTTTATAAGATTTTATATTATATTTTTTTTCGAAACCACTGTGTAACTTGAAATTACTATTAGAAAATATTCTATGGCAACGCTGTCCTTTTGTCGTCTGTCTATTTATTTTTTCGGTTTATGAATTATGTGATAGACAGAGATAGAGGCTTTCATTTGATATTAAAGAATTTTTATTTAAGTTAATTTTTTCTTTTTTTGTCATTTGCTTCGATTCTCTAAGCTGCCATTGTGTAATTAAGTAAACATGTACATGCTAATCCAATGAAAAATATTTTAAAGTTCTACGAAAATTTTTTTTATCTTTCGTTATATTTAGAATATTGCTCATGTTATTTGAAAAATCTTTATAATTAAAATGTAAATCAATAATAATTATCGTGATTGCATTTCACATTAAAAACAATACCATTTTTCATAGATTTTCGCCGAAGTAACAAATCTTAAACTATAATTTTCTTTTTTAAATAATAATTATATGAATAAACGACAAGAATATATTGTTTCTTATTATTTTTTTAGATTTTCACAAGCATATTTGTTTACAAATTTTTATTTTTAAGTTTTGAGATATAGTAAAGACGTTTATTATTATAATGTATTGAATTAATTAAATCGAACTTTTATTTAAAGTTTAAACTTTTTATTTATAGTTTCTTTATGGTTATGTTATCATGCAATAATGCCTTGCAGAATTTGGAGAAGTTAAATTAACTTTCGCGTTTCATTTTGCGTTTCAGCGTTTTAGAAGTTTGAAATGAATCAGTTATATTATTTTTGTACATTTTAATTTTTGCTTTTTTTTGCACTTTTTTTGCGCCTGCATTTCACGTCTCATGAATCAAGCTTTAAAAAAATAAAAACAAACCAAGTTGTAAACGTGAACATATATCTTTAAAAGTAAAAAAAGATTTACAAAAATGAGTGTCGATTCTCAATAATTGTTGCTTATTAGAATGTCAAAATAAAATACAAATGTTGAAAAAAAAGTTTTATTTTGACATAATAATTTGTTTACAAAAAAATGTCTATTTTTGGCGAAAAAAATTAAAAATAGATTTTTATTCCAAAATAAGTGCATTTTTATTTCGAAATCGAGAAAAAATTCGAAACTTCTAGTATACTAATCTAGCATAAAAGTAAAACACGTTGAAGCAGTTCCTCTTAAAATACTGAACAAGGTTAATCTAATTATTAATTAATAAAATCTTTTGAATAAGATCTGTTTTTCTTAATTAGATTATGGCAGAATCCAATTTGCAAGAATTATTAGGTGAAGCAAATAAGTTCAAAGAGAAAGGTAATGAAGCTTTTAAAAATGAAAAATGGGATGAAGCAATTGAATTTTATGCAAAAGCAATAAAAATGAGGTCATCAGTTAAAGATAAGGATTTGGCTATTTATTATAAAAACAGAGCAGCGGCATATCTTAAAATAAATAACTATGAAGCAGCATTAGATGATTGTACCATTTCATTAGAAATAACTCCAAGTGATCCTAAAGCATTATTTAGACGTTCCCAGGCTTATGAAGGATTAGAAAAATATGAAGAGGCATATAAAGATGCAATGGATTTGTGGAAAGCTGATCCAAATAATAAGTCTGTACAGCCAACGTTGAAAAAACTTCATGCAATTGTGCAAGACAGAGCAACGGAAAATGCTAAAACTTCAACAAAGGCAAAGAAAATGTGTGATATCGCATTTGATTTGAGTTCACCGATTGATAAACGTAAAAGTGCGATGAATAATATTTTGGTTTTAGCGCGAGAATCTGTTGGTGCGGACTGCTTGGAAAAGGAGGGAATAATTCCCAAGATTGCGTCTTTAACAAAAACGGAAAAATGCGAAGAAATTTATTTAAATGCTGTAAGAACTATTAGCGAAGTTTGCAATAGGAGTATAACACGTACAAAACTTGTTATTGGACAACTTGGCATACCATGGTTTCTACAAGTTCTAAATAGCAAAAATTCTGATCATGTAGCTGCTGCGCAATTCTGTTTACAAACTATTTTAAATACATTTTCTGGCATGGATCATAAGGCTGATAGTAAACCAAATAAAGAAATGTGTGAAAAATATAATAAAGAAATAGATACAATTCTTACGTGCTTAGTATATTCTGTGACAGATAGATTAATATCTGGACTGGCTCGCGATGCTGTTATAGAAATTTTGTCCAGAAACGTTCATTATTCAGTTCTAAATTGGTCAGAGCGATTAGTTGACATTCGTGGCCTTTATAGATTGATGGAAGTCTGTTCAGAGTTGGAAGAATATAAATATGAAAGCGCTATGGATATAACAGAAAATTCTAGAGCAATTGCTGCTGCATGTTTAGCTAAAGTATACGAAAGTATGTATTATGACGAATTAAGGCTAAAATTCACAGAGCAAGTTGAAGAATTTGTCAAAGAAAAACTTCTTGAACCTGATTTTGAATCAAAAGTTCGCGTTACTGTTGCTATTACAGCATTGCTAAATGGTCCACTAGATGTCGGTAACTCTATTGTGGCTAGAGAAGGTTAATTTGATATTTATAATTTTTATAAATAAATTTATTTATTTATTTTTATTTTTAGGTGTTATACAAATGATTTTAGCTATGGCTTCTGATGATGATGAATTACAACAAAAAGTTGCTTGTGAATGTATTGTGGCTGCCACATCTAAAAAAGATAAAGCTCAAACTATGATGCAAATGGCAATAGAGGTTCTAAAACGTCTTTACCATTCAAAGAATGATGGAATTAGAGTACGTGCTTTAGTAGGTTTATGTAAGCTGGGAAGCTATGGTGGCAATGATGCATCCATAAGACCTTTTGCTGATGGTTCTACAAAAAAACTAGCCGAAGCTTGTCGAAAATTTTTGATTAAACCAGGAAAAGATAAGGATATACGGAAATGGGCCGCTGATGGTCTTGCTTATTTAACACTAGACGCTGAAGTGAAAGAAAAATTGTGTGATGATATTCCAGCTATTAGAGCTTTAATCGATTTGGCTAGAAATGGAGGAGAATCAATTTTATATGGTGTGATAACATGTTTTGTGAATTTATGCAACGCTTATGAAAAACAAGAGCTTATGCCAGAAATGGTAGAATTAGCTAAATTTGCTAAACATCATATTCCAGAAGAACATGAATTAGATGATCAAGATTTTGTTCATAAGCGCATTGATGTTCTTTGTAGTAATGGTATTACTTCAGCCTTAGCTAATTTAGCCAAAACTGAGAGTCAAAACTCTAAAGAACTCATTGCAAGAGTATTCAATGCTATATGTGGATTGCCAGAATTACGTGGTAAAGTAGTTCAAGATGGTGGAGCTAAAGCTTTATTGCCTTTATCCTTAGAAGGTACTGAGAAAGGCAAAATATATGCTTCACAAGCATTAGCTAGAATTGGAATAACAATTAATCCAGAAGTAGCGTTTCCTGGCCAAAGAAGTTTAGAAGTAATTAAACCGTTATTAAATTTATTACATCCAGATTGTAATGCATTAGAAAATTTTGAAGCTTTAATGGCATTATGTAACTTAGCTCAAATGAGTGAAACTATTCGTAAGCGAATTATTACAGAGCAAGGTTTATCGAAAGTTGAAGTCTATTTAATGGAAGATCATGAATTTTTAGTTCGTGCTGCTGTACAATGTATATGCAATTTATGCCTGTCAGAAGATGTTGTTCAATTACATGAAGGTGAAAATGATCGTGTTAAGTTTTTAGCATTGTTATGTGAAAGTGAAGATGAAGAAACAGCTAAAGCAGCATCTGGCGCCTTAGCTATGTTAACATCTGTTAGTGTGAAATGTTGCGAGAAAATATTCGACACAGTAAGATGGCTAGATGTTTTACATACTTTAATTGCAAATCCTAGTGCAGATGTTCAACATCGGGGTCTTGTTATTATTTTAAATATGATAAATGTTAATGAAGAAATTGCTAGAAAAGTCATGGAAACTGACGTTTTAGAATTATTAATGGGTTTGTCTAAATTAACGGATGATGATAATAGAACAAAAGCAGTTGAAATATCAATGCAATGTTTAAGAACTGCCGAACGTTATAATATTATTTCAAAATCAAATGATGCGCCAATACCAGATATATTCAAAGAAGCTGAACGATTAGCGGAATTAAATGAATTTAATGAAATGGATTAAAAATCAACAAAAAGTAAAAGAAAGTTTTTAAAGTGCCTTAATAATATTATATTTTGTGTGTTTTTTTTTTATAAATTTCTTATTTGTTTTCAATTTATTAGTTAGTCTAAAATTCATTTTTCAACGAAAAAAATTCATACACATTTTGTACTTAAATTAATAATAAAAAATATAAATTATTTATTAAATAATATTATTCAATATACAAAAAAAAACCTTTTTTAATATTAAATTATACAATTAATAAAACATTGATTTGTTCTGTATTTTGTATTTTAATAAAGCAAATTTTAATTATAAAATAAATTCTTCGAAAAGCTCATAATAAAATAAAAAAGTTGACTTTATTAAAAAATTAAAGTAATTGAAACTGTTAAAATCATTTATTTTCTACTTACAAATTACAACTATAGAATTATATACGTTTTTTTTATCGATTGTTGGCGATAAATTAACGACTAATTCTCAGAAAATTTTTATTAACGAAAATAAAAAAAAACTATGTTATATTATATTGTTAAAACTGGTTAAAAGAATATAGTAAAAATCCTTAAATTGATAGTCACGACTTAAAGATGTTTTAATGCTTTTACTATGATATTAGGTGTAAATTTTCATTAGGTAATTGTAGCAAAAAATCTGTTTGTTTTAAAATATTTATTTCAAGATTTTTACACTTTTAACACCTTTCGCTTATCAAGTACATATGTATTTATATTTCTCTATTTAGCAGTTATTTGATAAAAATATTATAAATTTATATATATACAAAAGAATATATAAAATAAAAATATTTATTGATTTAGAGTATTGGTTTTTTTTTTTAAATTATTTAAAATAAAACCCTGATAAAACTATAAAAATACAACAATCGTCAGTCTTGATATGAAAATTAAAACAATAAAACGATGATAAAATCCTATGACTAAAATTATATTAATTGTTAATAGGTTACTATGTAGTTAGATATGTAGTTTTACTATATAGTTTTATATATAGTCTTACAGATGGTTTTATTTACCATTTTTTGTCAAATATGTGGAGACTTAAAACTTATTCCATTCATAATATTAAACTAAAAATATTTATGTATGTGTTTTGTTTGAACATTTTTTTATGTACTTCTTAAAATAAAACGAAAATAATTTTTTACTTCTAGAATCAATTAAAATATTATGATCAAGAGAGGTGCATTTTCAATTTTGAATTTTATAATAATCAGAAGAAAACGTTAAAAAAAACGTTAAACGTTAACGTGGAGTTATAGCGATTTAAAATTAAATTAATTTATTTAATGACTTTTCAGAGAATCAGAAAATAGAAAACAAAAGATTTACCCGTAACTATAACTGAAAAAAAAATGTCAAAAATATCTTTTATAAATTATATATTAGTCATTACGAAACTATTGAATATAGAACCTATGAAGTACAAAGATTTTAAAACAAAATTATTAAAATGGTTATGAGTTTTTAGTATTTCTCAAATTATTTGATTAATAATTCTTTGCAACTTCATTCAACTAAAAGTGTCCTAACTGAATTTGTATAAAAAATGTAAAAATAAATGATGTTTGAAAACAAAATAATATCCTATAAATGCAAAAACTAGTTATAAAAAATTTATATATATGTATGTATTGTAATTAGTAGATAATTTAAAACTAATAATAGCATCTTACATAGAAATGCTCCAATTTCATAATTAAAATGTTTCTGAAATTATTTTATACTAAAATTTTGTAACTTAAAGATTCTATTTTTAAAAATCTTAAAGCGTATTTAAAAGTTCTACTGATTAATATTTAATAGAAAAATATTTTTCTTTGAGACCTACATATGTAAATGAGTCTATTATATAAATGCATGTTGTATATACATATGTATATACATACATACGTCTTGCTAATAATTGAAATATCTGTGCTTACATTATAAAATGTAATGGAAAATCTAAAAGATAAAAAATCTATCACAATTCTAAAAACAAAAAAAAAAAAAAAAAACGTAAAAAATCTATGGTGTAGAATAAAAAAAGAAGAAAAAGTTATTAAATGAATAAAATGAATATATATAATAAAAATTTTATTTTATTGTTGTGAATTACCATGAATTCATTTTAAACTCATGAACGCACTTCACTTGTTATTTTTTGCTGTATTTCTTTTTAATTTTTTAAGTAAGAAAATAAAAAAACGAAAATTTATTTATTTATTTATATTAATATTACATACATTAATGTAGTGTAATATTATTGAACCATCGGCTACTAAGGCCATTATAGGTTTTTATACTATTATTAAATTATATACTAATATTATTTATTTTGTTTATATTATATACTATATATTTACATTATATTTGGTCGTAAGGGGGGTATGTAAAGAAAAAAACTTACGACCTGTGCAGGGATCGAACCCACACTCCTTCGGGTAATACGCCACACGCTTACCTACTAGGCTACCGAAGCCCCAAAAACCAAAATTTCCACTTTAGGGATTTTCAATATTGGCATAACTTTTGGCATAAATATTGGCAAAAACTTAAAAAAAAAAAATAAAATAAAAAAAAAACATTGAATAATAATAATAAAAATAAAAATCAATTTTAACTTAAGAAAATTATTAAGCAAAAAAGAAAAATTTGAAGGTAAAAAAAATGAAAACCAATAAAAAAAAATGCAATTTAATGAACCTGTGGGAAAAAAATAGGAAACTAAAAAAAAATGCAAGTGCTTTGAATAGTTTTGATTTTCATATTTTCTTTTTAATCTTTTACTACATATGTATATGTATGTATAATAAAAAGCCTACCTAAAAAGAAAGTTATACGGTATACGGTATATAGTACATAATATATGAAGTGAATTGAATTCACACAATTATATTAATATGCTAGTACTTTTTAGTGGTGTATTTAAAAAAGGTTGGAATCAGAAACTTTAAGAAAAACTTGTCGATGTGTAATTGATAACGTATAGCAGTGTTGGCATAAGCTACATTTGAAAAAGTACCAAAAATTGTATCAAAACTTCAAAAATAGTATCAGAAAAAAATAACATTGTATATAAATTATAATAACATTACATAAATTATAAAAACAAAACAAATGAACACATATTGTAATTTGTAATTCAAACTTGTGCATAAAAAAATATACATATGTATGTATAAATAAATAAAAAAATTAAATGTAAACATTTTAATCCTTTTAATACGAATCACTGCTATCAATGCCAACCCTTTAAATAAAAAAATTGTAACCCACTAATAACCAAATGAAATTTAAGGGTAAGCGCACATAAAAATCGTCATTTCAATGAAACTTTTAAAAAAAAAAAATTCTGAAAATTTTTAATATTCATCCATATTTTTTAAGACGCATCATATAAAAAATATCACTTACGACACGCGATTGTTTTTTATTCTTTTGGATGCAGAAGTGATGCTTTTTTACTTTTGATGATACAATATGTACTTTGACTGTACCAAATGATCGTGGTGTCTAGTATTTTTTGCAAGAATTTTTTGTAAGAAGCGATAGACGCGAGAATATGGGTGATTAATTTTTCTTCTATACCAAATTTAAACATCATTAAAAGATTTATAATTTACAAGTTAAAATTAAAAAAACTGTTGTCATATTTTCTTAATGTACAAACAATTTTTTTCATCATTAAGAAATTTATGGCAAAAAATTCACATCAAAACAGTGCAGCTATTATAATAATGGGGAAGAAATAAGCGCTACCACATTGATAAAAAATTGATGCAGGGTATTGATGCAATTTTTATAGAAAAACAAAACTGAATTCAATAGGGAAAGTTTTGTAGTTTCAAAATAAAAAACCAATCAAAATTAAAATTAGTTTGTTTTTCTTTTAATAATTAGTTTTGATAAAAAAAAAAAAAACAAAACAAGACTATTATAAATAGATACATATGTAATTTTCTAAAATTTTCCAAATATGTAGATGCTGTTTTTATACTGTATGTAAGATGGTGAGATTTGTTTCAATATCAAAGTCAAATTATTGTTTATTTTAATTTTTTTTTTTTTAAATAAAAAATAGAGTAAAAATATAAAATTAAAATTATGGATAAATTATGTGTAAGTTTATATACTCGTATAAGTAGTTAGTATTTCACAGGTTATATTTGATTAATTTTTAAACAAATAAAAAATTGTAACAAAAAAAAAAAAAACTAAATAAATATAAATTATAAATTTTAATTTTACAATAGAGAAATTTTTTGTTAACCTTAATTATCTTAATAATATCATATATGTATGTACATATATATTAATGAAAATATAGAATTTAAATTATTATAAAATAATTAATAAAATATAAATTAATTTTAATTGGATTAAAATTAAGCTTAATTATAGGTACATATTTAAAATTGACTTTTAGAATGTTTTCAAAGTTGTAATGTTAATACTTGATCTGTATCTCAATCTGATTTATGGCGTAGTGATTAATTCGCCACCCTTTCAAACGAAGGGTTTTTGGTCCAATCCTCCGGTATATAATGATGTATAAAGAAAATAAGTATAGTCATTTTATATCGTAAAAATTATTATAATAATAATAATAGTATTGATATTTTATACTAATAATAATAGCTATGCTAAAGTGGAACTGGGTTCAGTTAGTTATTCCCTCATGCAGCAAAATGTTATAGACTACTGCATGTTGTAACTGTAGATTGCCTCACCTCACCATTCTTAGCAAAATAAAAATAATAATAGACGAATTATGTGTTTTCATATGCAGTCTTTATAATTCTCAATTGAAAATTTTCTTTCCTTTCCTATCTCTACTCCCTAACAAAATTGGAAGGTAAGTTTACAGTCCATAAAAATCTGGCCTACCAAGTATAGTATGCTTAGGATTTTTGGCAGATTCCCACAACTCTTGGAGAAAAAAAAAACAAACCAATAACATGTATATCATATTTAAATTAATATAATATGTATGGATTTTATTTTGTAGCATAGTTATTAATTGTATATTGACGTGTAGGTAGATACCACTTGATTATAATACGATTAATTAACTAAACTAAATTAAAACGATCTGAAACGAATAAATAAAATTTGGAATAAATCAAGTCGAATTAATAACTAGTCAATTAAGTAAGGAGTGTATGATATAAATTCTGATAAAATTTTGGTATACTTTAACTTTGATATAACAAAATAAGATCGAATAAAATATTTATTAAACTATATCTACCTATACAGTATACCTATTACTTTTCTTTTATAAAATAAGTACAGAAAGAAAATTAAATATTGGTTTATAAAAAAAAAATTAAAAATGTTATAATATATATAACCAATATATAACCAATTTTCTTTATCCTTTAATCTTCAGAACCGCATAAAGGTCGATTCATATTACACCATAACGTGACAACACAGCTACAAAGCTGTACCGTGACGACAACATATTTTTATTCAAACTATACCAACGTCGAACTAGACGACACCGTATTTTTATTATATTAAAATCACGTAGTCGTCACGGTAACCAGTTCATAACGTCGGACTTGGTTTTTGTTTTCATCCGTGATTTTTATATTGTATTTTTTTATTTAATTGATAACATGCATTTCTTATGAATGTATTCATACTATACTGATAGCGACGAAGTGACAACTTCGGCCGATAAAATAAAATATCGTTGAAGACGATATTTTAAATCACGTTACTGGTACTGCGAGTAGTTGATGTCATTGTCGTCCAATACGAATATATATATATATATATATATATATATATATATATATAAATGATAGAAATTCTTATTACGGATAAAAACCAAGGTACGGTGACGCCACGTAATGGTGGGGTGGGCATCGACCTTAATACTAGGTGTAGTGGGAATCAACCTTAATAATATTCAAAATAAGGATCTTTATTCTTTAAAAACAGGTGTATAACATTTCTTGTAATTCAAAAAATGTTTTTTTTTTAAAAATGAAGTCTCAATGGGATCTAGTAATGTTGTAATTGACTTATTAATAGAAGGAGTGCTAGTTAAAATCCTACTCAAGTATCATGAAGTATTTTTAAGTAAAAGTAAAAATTATTGAAAAGTTATTTTTATAGAAAGTCCTTCTTGCGGCCAAATATATAATGTAAAATATATAGTATATATAATATAATAAAATTTATAAATAATATTTCTATAGGTATAAATTTTAAACAATAATAGTTTTAGTGTTGGTTTTAGTATAACTGAGGATTTTGTAATCCCAGGATTATTCTATATATTAAATATATTAAAATTAATGGATACGTTAGTAAAAAAAATATTTTAATAAGTACATCAAATAAATAAATACATGGGAAATGTATTTTTATATACCATTATATACCCATTCATTAAAAAACTTTTGATATAAAAAAAATGATATATAAAAATTTAATATGACTCTGTTCCTCTCTGTCTTTGTAGAAACACAAAGAGGTTTAGTATTTTATAATAATTTGATTAATGGTGCTTTTCGGTGCTGTTCAGTTGAAAAGTTTCGGATTCAAACTTTGGCCAGATTATATGCAAATAAATAATGAAACTAAAAATGATATTATGATTACATTCGAGCGGAGCTGGTCTCGAAATGTTGGTCAGTTATTTATAACTGATGGGAAAAATTAAATAACAATAATATTTTATATAAATCGAATTAATATATTAATAATATTATATGAGTTGAGTTATTTGATTGAGTATTTTTGCATACTAAAATTTTTGGTAAGGAAAATGGATATCTAGTGGAAAATTAATTTAAAAAAAAAAATAAAATTAATTTTAAATTGAACTAAATTAATTTTTTTAATCTTTATAAAAAAAAATTTTTTTGCAAATATTATCTGTTAAAATTTCAAATAAATACGTACTAACAATGAAAAAAAAAACTTTAAATAGCAATTAAGTGTTAATTTAATTATTATGATTTAAAGTTAATATGAAGTATAATAAATATTATAAAAAATTATTTATTTGATTTTTTTTTTTGATTTTTTCATTAAATATTTATAAATATTATTATGTTTTAATTTAAATAATAATTTATTTTTTATGTACTTGTATATGATAAATTTATGAATAATTGTTATATGAATGGAATAAATTTAAATCAGAAATAAATATATTGTTCTTTGTTGATATTTTTGATAATTTGTTGATAATTCTGGTTATAATAAAGTGCACCGAGTTCATACGAAAGGTTTCGGGTTCAAACCCCGGCTGTGTCATATAGATTAATAAAATAATATAGATTTTTCTTATAATATATAATTAGTAAAATATAATTAAATTAAAAATAATAAATATATATGTCTTATAAATTAAAATTAATATCATATTGTAATATGCGTATAATGAAATAATAATAAAACCATAATTCTTGTATAAGATAATAGATGGCAGATAGATAATAGAAATAAAATTGTCTCTATAGTCTTGTACAATAGCTACAGCCGAGTAATCAACGGCTTAGTGAAATTAATGATTTCAAAAACTAAAACTTAGTCAAATATGAATAAAAAATGACTTGGTGGATACCCTATACTTCTTCGACGAGTGGCAAGAAAAAAAAATATATATATTTATAAAGTTTATATATTATATACATATATAAAGTATTCATTCAGAACAAAAATTATACAATAATATCATATAATATCATAATTTTCAATAAATTTGAGAAAAACGTAAACAAAAATAATATGGCCTATTATAAAAACAATACCTAACACATCTATATACATAAATTACAAAAAACAGTTATTTCTATTTTGTATTACATATACATATACACATTATACTTATTAGTTTTTACAAATTACAATTGCATATGTAGATATATTTTACTTCCTATTGTTTTTATATTTATTTTTATATGTGGTAAATTTTTATGTAGAATTGTTTTTGTAATTGCTTATTATGGAATTGTGTATAGCTACTATATTGGATGATGGCTGAACACCATATACTCAGCAATGGTTATATAGTACTTCAAAAACATGTAAACTCATGGGATCAATGTATTACGGCGAATAAAAAACCTTTGGAAGCATTTTTTTGGATAGGGAATTTTCGTCAAACTTTATTGTCAAAAACGTGAATGGACATTAATATTCCCATTCAAGATAAAATAGCTGGTGAACCAATTAGGTACTTTTAAATTAATAGTACCGTATGAATCAAGACAATGTATGATCAATGATATCCTGTATTGATATAATTTACTTGATTTTCTAGGATTATCACCATATATTCTAAAATTGAAAAGTGATATTCCTATTATTCTTATCAAAAATTTTGATCCACTATGCTTTTGCAATGGGACCACACTCATAATAAAATCATAAGAAAAATTAAAATTTATTTAAGTTAAAGAGATTTCAAAGTTATACTTATATATTTATACAAAAATAAAATTCCAAATTTCAAATGTCTAGAAATATATTTCGGTAGATTAAAAGATTTAATTTCCTTAAAGTGAAGATCTTCCTAAGTGTTATCTTACTAAAATCAGTTTTTTTTCGTATATGTATATATAGATAATATCTTATATATTAAGTACATATATATATATATATATATTATAAGTTAGAGAAAAATATGATGTTAAGAGTTTGAAAATTCTTTGAAATAATCTTCAAAATCATATTTTTCGTCTTCGAAATTACCCTTCTTTTATATTACATTAGAATTTATATGTATCGTATTAATTTATTTCATAATGCAGTTTTTTTTTAACCTCCAAATTTGTTTTTCGTTTTTGTTTTCCTATTCATTAAATGTCAAAAATTTACATCCAATTTCCTATCTTATATTCTTTGTAATGAAAAAGAAAAATAAATTTCCTTTTATGTAGCCAATCTGTCTAGACTTATTTTTATAGATAAATTAGATCGGAAGTTATCATTATTATACTTTTACTTTCAATATTTTTATTTTTTTTTATATTTTTCAATAAAAAAATTATTGAATAAAAATGTAAATTAATTGAATTCTTTATTACATTAAAATAATTTTTCAATTTAATCTGTAAGCATTTTTTTTTTTTTTTTTTATTCCACTAGTAAAAGTTAAATCAACGGAAAAATAAAATATAATTTTATTTTTTTTTTTTTAAAAACAAAAAATATTTTATAGCTTAAGGCAACCATGAAAAATGCAAGGAAATTTTTTTTTGATTTTATTTATTTTTATTTTCATTTTAAAAATTTTCTATAATAAATAAAAATAAATCAATTAAAAATTAACGAATAATTTTTCTTTTAAAATGGAACCAGTATTTTATTTTTTGTTGTTGCATAGCTTAAGGCGTTATGTATTTTAATATTTTTAAAAGTAAATTAATTTAAAAAATTTGTTTATATGTTATTGGTAAATATTTTGGTTTTATTTAAATTTTTTTTTTTTTAATAAGTTTATGTCATTTTAATGCAAAATTTTTTTTTTATTTTAATTTTTTAATTATAAAATTCAATGTAAGAATTTTCATATAAATGTATATATACCTAATATTATAAATAACGATAGTGGGATTAGTTTTTAAAATTGGTAAAACTATGATTAATATCTGAAATAATATCTTAAATTTTAAATTTAATAATATAAGTTTTTCTGGATTTTGAATTTAATCTAAACGTTTCCTATTATAATATATAAAATGGGTATTTTAAGTACTTGAAAAATTCTTTTCGATAATACAATACCAAAAATTAAAATACTAAAATAATTTTCTTCTCTAATTGTGTTTCTTTTAAAGTTAATAATCTTATTGGATTTTAAACACTTTATTACAAAATGAATAAACGAACGAAAACTTCAATAGCACTGTTATAAATTTTAACCCCTAACCATATAGTGTTAATTTGATAGTGCCCATATATTTTTGCAGTTAGATATTTAATGGATATCAAATTTAACAATTGAAAAATATAAATAAATTAATATGAACATTTTTATGTCTTCAATTATTTTTAAATAATTAAAAAAAAATTTGTAAAGAAATATGAGGATTCTAGAAAAGGATTTAATAAAAGTTCATCTTATAAAAAAAATAACACGGAACAAAATGTAAAGTAATACGAGTATAATGCTGAGTTAATGAAAATTTATTGTTACAAATTAATTTCAAGGAAATAAAAAAAAATCAAAAATTTGCATTTCTTTCTTATATTGTATTATTTTGTTATTCAATAAACTTTAATTGTATATTCATGCATTTCTAACATTATTAAGTACTAAACTACTACTATATATATATATGTATATATACGTAGAAAAACGTGACCATTAACATTTTTATTTTATGTTATTGTTAACCTATGAAATCAATTTCATTTTAACATCATCAGTCTCATCTGTTTTAATGATTTTCCATCATGAAATAGACAGTAAATTTTTCCTTTTTAATCTGATAGCATCTTCAATTTAAGCATCTCTAACTATTTTCATGTATATTGTATGGTATTCGATTTTTATTTTTTATTTTATTTTATACCTAAATATTGAAATTGAAAGTGTACATTCAAGTCAATAAAATTAAAATTGCTTGTAATACATATCATCATATGATATATAGGATGAGATGATAATATCCTATCTATCATATATATTTATCATATTATATAGATATTATTTTATATAAAAGTAAAGACACGACCTGGATGGAGGTCGATGAATGGATTCAAGAAAAAAAAAAACCAAAAAAAAAAAATGTTTTTTCTTCAATTCGTTTATTTTTGTTCAGGTGGTTGAAAATTAAAAAAAAAAACAACATTTTTTTTTTAAGTACGAGTACATACTCTAATATATGTTTTATTTTGTACACTTATATATCATCATCATTATCAATATCATCACATCAGTATCATTTTACCAGTATCATCAACGTCAGCATCATGGATCTGCAAATTACTTTCACTTTATTTATTTATATTTGGATATTTTTTTTTATACAAAAGTATAGAAAAGAAAATGAAGAACTTGTAGTATTTTATTGAAACTCTTGTTTATATATCTATCTCTTTCTGTTATTGATTTACCACAATTTTTTTGTTTTGTTTAGCGGTTTTGTGTAATAAAATATGGCCTGTTTTTGCCATACTCGTATATTGTAGGTATAATATTATGAATATATATATGTATATATAATTTTTATCTGATAAATTTTTCTATTTAAAAACTAAATCTGACATCGGATCAAAGAAAGAGAAGGAAAACAGTTATTGAATATCGTTATAATGTAAGATTTCAAAAATGTCTATATATAGAATATCATTATTATACCTTAAGTAATGGTACCATTTATACATTTACAACCATATTAAAATTAACTTTATGACAATTAAATAGTATCTTATTGAATATGACTGGATTTTGAAGAGGACTAATATGGGAAGTAAATTGATATATTCTATATGAATGAATTATTTAAGTGTTTTGTAAAAAATGAAATTAATATTATATTTAAAAAAGATGATTTTATAAAATTTAAAACAAGTTAATATTTAAAAATATAGAAACATAGACAGCATATTTCTTTATACTAATTATATTTATTTGTATTATATATATAGAAAGTTCTTCAAATTATTTTAAATTTTTTGACTCATTTTAGATTGTAGGTGCATTATATTAAATAATGGTTTTTAATTACATCTAAAATTGTAAAATTTTTTGTTATATAGTTTTGGCAGTCAGTTAAGTAACAGTTCAAATTGCTTTAGTAGACCTGATTTATACATTAGAATATGTAAGCTTTGTTCAAAAGGACTTTCTTTACTCAACATATATAAAATAATATGATCAGTATGGAATTAAAGGTTTTATAGGAGATAATTCTGTGCCAAGATAAATTGTTTTAACGAAACATAATTATAAATATAGTTGCTACAAGCACATGTTAAAAAAATTTATATTTTAAGTACGATTTTGTAATAAATTTAGATAGATTACAACTATAACTGTATTTGGTGAACTTAAAGTTGAATTCCTATAATAAAAAAAATATTTTTAACTGATTATCAACCGAATTCTCTAAATATATCTTTCGTTATTTGGTTAAAATTAATGGTTCAGGAAAAAAATTGATATGTATATTTGTGAAACAGCAAAAAAAAGAATTTTTTTTTTACTCCATAAGATTAATCAAATTGCATTGTTTTTCATCAAAAATTAAAATTACGTCTAAAAAAAAGTATCTAACATATAGGTGTTATTTCAAAAAAAAATAATTAATTTTAAGAATTATAGTATATATACTATAGAAAAGTTTAATTTAAGAAAAAAACTGCCATTATAATTGAAAAAAATCAAGCAGGTTTTTTAAGTACTGTCAACTTTTCAGTTTTCACCGTGAAAAATTAATATTTTCATTTTCTTTTCTCCTTTGTACAAAATCATAGCATGATCCATTCATTCGCTTCAAGCGAGAGCATCACTCATTCATTCATTTCTAAAACATTTTTCACTCACTCATTCTTTTACTTTCTAAATTCTAACTCATTTAATTCGAGTGAGAGCGTCACTCACTTCTTCGTCACTTCGATAGCATAATTCAAAATTTCAGCGCTACAATATTCTTTGGCGTGATAAGATTTTATTACAACATTTTAATGACCTTCTAAAATTTAAATATTGTATTACAAAAAGATGACGCTAATAGAATTTAAGAAATGACTATACAGACAGTTTTTTGAGTTGAGTTTTCAATGACAACGTATATATATTTAAATAATATAACTGACAAAAAATTTAAGTTTTAATCGATTTTAAACAAAAAATACATATTAAATGTAATACTATATAAAAATTACAAAAGAAAACAAATTACAATTATTTCCTATTACTATAATTCACATCCATATTTACTCTCGTAAATTTGACAAAAACGAATAAATGATTAGATATAGGAAAAAGAAATTAAAGGAATTATAATTAGTTTGTCAACACCTGAAATTAATACCCTGTGGTAATTTTATAATTACAAAAAGCAAAACGAAAAAAGGCAAGAAGCAAAAAAAAAAAAAAAATTACAAACTTTTATTAAAAAAATTAAAAAAATTTTTTTTTTTTTTAAATTTATATTTTTTCATTGTGAATTATTATAATTTTTATTATTTGATGTTTCTTTAAACAATTCAAAGTGTTTGTTGTGTTGAATTTGTTTAAATGGTGGGAAAAATGAATTATATGAAAGGGAAATTGTACTTTATATTTAAAAGTTCATTCACATTTCCGATAATGTTTTTCATTTTGTTTGTTTGTTTTTTCCTTTTTTGTTTTTTTTTTTGTTAATGGATAATGTTTTAAGTTTTTAAGTATAATTTTTTGTTGCAAATTTTATTAGTAATATTAATCATATATACTGATGAGGTATTGAACAATTGTTAAGTTTTGTTTCATTTTTTTCCCTTATTGAATAAGTAATAATTTAAAATAATGTTTTGTTAGCACTAATTATAGCCATTATATATAGGAAATATGCAAAAGAAAATTTTAATCATATACATATGATTGATTATTTGAAAAAAAAAAAATCAGTAGTTATTAAAATGTAAAAGTTGTAGGAGTTATAATATGTATATTTGAAAGTTATTATATTTAAAGAAAATGTATTCATACATATTGCCCATAAAACATATATATATATATATATATAAATGTATAAGTTTAAATTGGGTTCAAAGTACTCGCAATAATAAATTTTGATTATCTGAACTATTATTTTTCAAAAATAAGAGAAATTAGGAATATTTATGGTAAAATAATTGATTTCATTGATTTATGAATTTTTATTACCTAAATATAATATTCTGATTTCTGATGTCTGTTATGATCGTATATTTGAAGTTTCTACGAATATTGTTTTAATCTAACTAATAGAACTGATCTCATGTTAGTATTATCAATTGTTATAATATCTATATTGTATTTTATTATGATCTCATGAGATTTTAAAAGATAAAAATCTTAACTTGGAAAAAATGATTTTATCGTATGTTAAATTTTTTTGCCTATATAAATCTTTTCTAATCTAGAATTTTGCCCACATATATATATATACATACATATTCTAAAAAAAATATATAACCCTGATTTTATAACCAAGTATAAAAAGCCTTTCTAGTTCCGAATCTTGTACATGCATATATATATATATACATATTTTGGAAAAAGCTTATATAACCCTGATTTGGTAGCCAACTGTATAAATGTCTTTTAATCCACCAGAATCTTCCATATACATATACATACATATGCTAGATAAAGCATATAACCCCGATTTTGTAACCCTTGATTTGGTAGTTATACGTATACATATACATAATCTGGAAAATTTTTCAATACCGTAAAAATTTTCTTTGTTTCATTGTTCTTTGGATTGGATCTGATGCATAATAATAACAAGATTTAGCAAGATTTTAAGGAAAAGCTTTTAAATTTTGAAAAAAAAAAAACAATATTTTAAAAAATAATGTTTACTACCGCACTCCCAGATAAATTGACTCTGTCGAAAATTAAAATTTACGATCAATTTACTATTACAATTTAACTGTGTTACCAATTTAATAATTAATAAAAATTTAACAATTTTCCATTTCATAAATTTAATTAAATAAATTTCTTTCTTAATTAATTTAGCAATTATTATAATAAAAATTTCCTAAACTATAATTTAATGGTATTTGATCAAAATATAATATGAATTTTTTTTGTATTTTTTTTTTCTTCTATATAGAAAAAAATAAAGAAAAATAAAAAGAAAATTAAAGTAATGAAAAATCTAATCAAATGAAAAACAGAAAAAAACCTGACTTACTAGATTTTTAAAAAAAAAAAATTTCAACTTGTCTATAGTCTAGTAAAGAAGACAACTTTTGAGGACAACTCATATTCATTGGTATCTCGTTTGTTTTTATTATTTTTTAGTAGAATATCTATATATATATATGTATATATATATATATGTATATACAACATTTTGAATGAAATTTTAGTTTAATATTATTATCTATATATAAGTGATAGGATTTTAATTGATTTTATTTCATGTAATTTTTATTTCTTTGGTAATTTTACTTTCTTTTAATAATTTATTTACATAAAAAATTTTATTTTTATATATGGTATTATAAAGTCTATATTTGTATATATATCAGGTATATAATTTACTCTAGTTATGAAAAATTTAGTAATATTTTTTTTTACAATAACCTGATGGTCTAGACATGTTTTTTAAATGATTGAATTTGGAAAGACTTTCATTTTGAAAAACGTTTCACATTAAATACTTTTATTTTTATATAAAGTATTTAATTGCACAAAAAAAAAAACCAAAATTACATTTATTAAAATTTAATAGATATATGATATGTGTTTTTTTTTTTATTTTAATTGAAAATAGAAGAATTTAAGTAAATGTGGTCATTGACTCATATTAATTTGTATTATTATTATAACTATATTTATGTACAATTTAAAAATTAAATCTGAATATAAAAAATCTTATGAAATTTTCTAAGATATACAAATAAAAATTATAAGCGGCCGTTTGTTTCTGATATATAACTCTTTTAGGGTTTTATTAACATTTTAAACTCAAGTGATTTTATTTTTCGAAGAATTTTAACATAACAAATAATGTAGTAGAAAAACACTAGATGTTATATACTATAGCAAATAGTTAGCTCCTTCAAAACATTTCAAAACGAAACAAGAAGAGCTTCGACCGCCCATCCTTATGTAGTTCAAATTCTTAGATGACATAATTTGGATTATGAAAATTTGTTAGTAGTACAAATATCACGAATATTGAACAATCTCTCACTTCATATGTTACCTAGAATTGGTGATGAATTGACTACATATACAACATTTAACGATTCAAAGTGAATATTAAGAACTTTGTTTACAGTATTCCTCTCAATTTGATATCTATTTTCATTCCATAATATTTACTTTTCATGATCAAATCATGCATTAGTATTAAAGGGAATGTTATAATTTATAGTTTGATGATGAAAGGGAGATGGCTTTTAGTGGGTTAAAGTTCCAAACACACATAGAAGACTTATGTTCGTTTTACTCCTTTATATAGTGTTTTTCGATGATCCTCACTATTACTCTTGTAAAAATTAAATAAAAATTTTTACTAACCGTCATAATTTATTCATGGTTTATTCTGCTTATTATTAGAATTTTTGTTTTATAGATACAATTAACTAATTATACTAATCAACTTTTATTTTAATGATGCAATAAAAGATAAATTTTAATAGAAATTTTTCAGCGCCTAAAGCATTATACATAAAATCTGATGAAAAGTTTATTGTTTCCTTTTTCTTCTACTTTTGATTTTACGACAAGAAGGATTTAGAATTATGCTTAAGACTATTTAACTTTTCTTTAAAAGTTCCTTTAACTCGAAAAATTCTTTTAATGATGTTTTGTTGTAGTGGGAATATGTATTTTTATTATTGGTTTTTTTTTACAATATGTTCTCTATACTACTTTAGGATTTGCGCTCTGATGAATTTGTCTATGTTAGTTAATAATAATATATTAAATACATTTTTTTTTTAATTCTTACATAAAGAATCTATTTCATTTAAAAATTACTAATAATTTTTCTGTAGTTAATACCTAAGATATTTCTAACAAAAATTTTGAAATATAAAACAACTTTAAAAACTTTTTACTATTAATTTGTTACCTGTTTTATTAATTATTTTGCTAATACTCAGTCACCATGCTATGTATACATATATTTTTTAAACTGGTACTGAATCACTGTAAGGTTAATCATTTAAATTTTAAATGGCTACATATATGTATGTTAGTTATTTGTTATATACGTACAGATTTATATCGACTAAAATGTTTACAAATAAGGAACTATGAAAAACTTTTACTTTCAAAAGAAAATATCTATATAATATCATACTATAAAATATTTTTTCTTAAGAGTAAACTTAAGATAATTTTTTTCTTTTTTTAATAATATGAAGACAAAATTGTTGACAATTCACAATATCTATTGTAAAAAAAGATATATTTATAGTTGAGTTCATTTTTAACACGTATATTTCTAGAAACCTACATACAAAAAAAACAAAAAAATAAACCATTACATTTTCATTTGCATTATTACAAAAAAAAAACAAAAAAAAAACCAAAAACCAAAAACCAAAAAAGATAGAAAATATAAAATATAAATATATAAATAAATTGAAATAAAAATGGAACAAAAGGAGGGATTTTAAAAGAAATCGATAGTGAACACGTAAAAGGAGACCGAAACAATTTGATTTATTTATATTGCGTTCTTTTCAAAACGTTTTATTAACGTCTCCTTTTATGCAAAACGTGAGTTTTTTTTTTTTTTTTTGGGTATTTTTGTTGTATGAAAAGTGATGAATGTAATATTTTAAAGCCTCGAGGCTGTCTACCAGTAGTCTAAGTTTTTATTTTTTTTTTATTTAATATTAATTTTTCTAAGTTTTCTTTCTTATTTTTTTTTTTTTTAATAAATTTAATTTAATACTGTGAGTTGTGCGCACTTTTTAATTTTATTAAGCAATTCATTCAGTCAGTATTACACTTTTTTAAACTTTTAATAGTCATTATGAATTACTTTTGATTTCACTTTTTTTTTTGTTGTTTTTTTTTTTTTAAAGTTGTTGATTTTATATTTACATATGTTTGTACATATGTACTCTAAAGCTTGTTAACATGATAAAGTAAGTATTCTACAAAAATGATACATGGATTTATTTGAACGTTGTGGAGGTGCTTTTTTTTTTGTTTTTATTTTTTATTTGACAAATTCCTATAAAATATACTGTGAATTATTCATGACAGGTGTGAATGAATAATTTATAAAAAAAAAAAAAAAAATAATAATGTGCTTTAAAATGAAAAGGTTCATTTTAGATGATTTAAAGTTTACTTATATAGGACTTTTTAAATGAAGTGCAAGTGAAATGTTTAACATTAAGGATTTAAAAATAAAATATTGAATGATTATTTAAATTTAAAATTGGTGATGGTATCAACGCAGTATAGTATTATTATTGGTTTTTCATGAAATAATGCATTTTTTATTTTTTATTAAGTTCTGATCGTTTTTTTTTCTTTAAAAACCGAAGTTTTTATTCATTTTATTTATTTATTCAGTTTTTTTGATGAATGATATAAATCTAGTACAAGATAATCGTTTTGATGGTATAGCAAATACCATTGATGGTCTAACTGGTATTAGAGATGGTATAGCAACTGGTATAGCAAATGGTATTAGAGATGGTAAATAGCAAAATATTTTACAAGGATTTAACATTAATATATAGGAAATTTAAAGTTGATATAAAGTAAAGAAAACAATGACTGTTGAAATTCTCAGATTCCTGCAGTAATGTGCGAAACAAAGGGGTTAAGTGTGAGACTCTTTTTTTTGAATAACCCCACTGTTGATGAGCTTCTTATATGCGTAGGAAGAGAATTGAAAAAGGGGAGAAATTAAATTATTTATACATATGTTTTTGAGCGCTGCACTATGGAACTTTTCGAAAAATTTCCTTTACTTGAAAGCCGGCCTGAAGTTACAACTATATTTTGAATTTAGATGGTATATTTTCTGTTATTATTAATTACATTGTAAATGAATGTCGCTTTGTTAACTACAATAATATACGAGAGTTTGTTTTTTCCTGTTTCCATATATACACTGGTTGCACGATAAAATTTGTCGTAACCACAGGTATGCTTTATGGCTTGGGTTAGCAGTCTGTGATATTTGAGGAATATAGTATTCGAGCTTGACAACCAGTTTACTAAATTATTTTTTAGGTGTGAGATGATGTGGGTTATATTTTTGGCCCTGAATTGCTCGAGCTTTATCTGGGATCTACATAAAACTCCATATACGAATTAAATAAGTCAGTTTTAGTAAATTTTGAAATAAATTTCTTTTTAGTGAAAATAAAATTTTATGATTCTGGATAATTATCATCATAATAGAATATAACCTGTTATAGTTGTTGTAGCACCTTCTTATGATAGTCCCGGTTATTAATCTACTTTTGAATGGTAATGCAAGTAGACTAAAAGCAAATATTAGAGCCTTTGTGATTGGAACCGAGAAATTCAACTCATATGGTGTAAGAAGTTACGTAATTTTAAATAAACATTGAGATATAATAAACATTCAGATAGTTGAAAGTATATGGAGCCCAAAAATTGTGATTTTAGGATGATTGAAGAAAAAAAAACAAATGTTTTAGGCGAAAGTTGTCGTATCAATATTATCTATGATTTGTTATTTATATAGTAAAAAGAAACTTTATTTATTTAAAAAAGATATTTGAAGTTATAGATACAGTTTAAGATACAGTTTACAAAAATTTAAATTAAACATTTAAAACTGTTACCAAACTTAATTTAAAATTTCATTAGTGTTAATTAATCGATTTCAATTTAATTTGTTGATTTACCTGTTTTCAAGTATTGTATTCAGATAAAAAAAGAAAATCTTTCAGTAATTACAAGAATTTTATATAAAATCTTTAATCATCTAAATAAAATAATCTTAATCATTCTTCGTAACCATGTGTAAACTAATTGTTTAATTAAACTTTTTTTTTTTTACACTTTATAAGTTTTTAAAACAATTATGTTTATTAGATTTATTTTTTAAGATATGAAACGGTTTTTATGTTAAAAGAAAGTGAAAAGCAAAAAAAAAAAATACTGAATGTCTGTTAAGTTGAAAATATCTTAACACTAATCAGTAATTATGCCATAATAAATATATCTTATTAGCGTTTTTGTTATTTTTTTTTTTTGTAATAACTCCTTTAAAATATTAACAAACTGGAAAATAAAAACGTTGTTAAATGGCATTATTGTTATTTTTTTTTACTCTAAATTTGATTAAAAAATAAAATCAGTAGGAAAAGTTGTAATGCTTGTTGGGAAATTTTTAGATATTTATTAGCTGTAGTTATATAGTTTTTTTTTTTTTTTTATTTATTTTTACTTTTTTTGTTTTTTTTTTTGTTAGCTTGAATCATATTTGATATTAAAAAAAAAGTGGAACAACAAAATTATCCAGATTTAATGAGCTTTCATAAATGTTATCATATAAAATATATATCCATATATGCCTGAATTATTTAATTTTTAATATAAAAGCATTGGATATTTTATCAGATAATTAATTTATAAATAACAATGTTTTAATTATCAACCGAAAGTGTTTTTTTTTTTTTTTGTATTTATTCGTTTGGTTACAATTTTAAGACCTTAATAGGTCAACACTTTTTTTTGTATTTAATTAAAATGCGATATTGATGGGTCAAACTAACAGGTATTTAGTATTCTATTTTTTTGATTAATTTTAAATATGAAACTAAATGCTAGAAAGTTAATTTTTGGGTTACTTTTGATTTATGAATCGCAAGTATTTTATACATTTTTCAAAAATAACTTCTTTACAATTTGAAGATAACATTAAGGACTATATTAAAACGACCGCTTTTACGTAATTTTTCAACATCAAGCATTTATGACTACATCTTTTAGGAAATGACTTTACAGAATTCATGTTCTTTACAGAGAGCAGTTATATAGTATCAACATGTCTAGATATGTTTTTTGTTAGTAAACTATTGAAGGGAAATTTTTCCTTATTAAACCATTTATATCCCTAAATCTCTTATAATATTATTTACTTTATATTATAAGATAACCGTTTGACATCCGGTTAACCATAAGACATCCGGTTGGCAAATTTTCATACGAAATTCAGAATCTCTGATGTATTTATACATACGCACAGTACCATATTCTGTACATGGTACATTTTGGAAAAAGCGTTTTACCCTCATTTTGTAATCAACTATAAAATACATTTTAATTGTTTTGTTTAAATACATATATAAAAAACACATTCCACCACTTCTAAACCTCCGCTTAACAAAATGATTGAAATCCTGATTTTGTGACCAACTTAAAAGTTTCTACTATTTTACATATGCATATATAATATATATACCTATATAAAAACATATATACCTATATATACATATCGTATATACTTATATAAATACATATATACGCATTACGTATTATATATTAACATATATTATATTAAAACAATAAAATACATACATACCATCTAAAATTAATCGTCCTATTTTTAATTTTCTAATAAGAATTTTTATCTGAGATTTGTCAAGTGTTGCACTGCTAAAACATTCAGTAGAGAATAACTGCGTAGTGTAGACCGTATATAGAGATGTTTTTTTTTAATGTAAAATAAAAGAAAATAAATTTTAGATAATGAAATAAACTTTCATATCTTATTCCTAAGTGACCTCTGGTTAAGTTGGTACGATATGTTCTGCCAATCAATTTAAATTTTTTAAGTGTTTAGAATGGTTTTATATTTTGCTTTATAAGTACTTATAAGTAATGCTTACAGAAAAATAAAAACTACTAATTTAAAAATAAAAACAAAAATTAAAATATGGAGAATTCAAAACCTCTTCAACCAAACATTGAAGATTTTATTAGTTTTTTGATATATATAGTATATAGCTTGTAGCTATATAAATCTGAAAATATATCATAATTTAAAAGTTTAATAGCTAATTAAGATATTCTTTGAAATTTAATCATTATTAAATTTCATATAAGAAATAATGACAACTCTGTGACCTTAAAAAATTTCCCAAACAAATATTTTACAAATTGCATCTGTAAAGTGTAAATGCATATTTGAATGTATATAAATACAATGTTTTTAATCAGCTTAAAATTTATACGTTTTTTTATTTATTTATTACATTGTCGTAATGTTATTAGTGAAAAATATACGCCATCATAATCCAATAAGTAGGTAACGTTGACAGAAATAATTATTTCGATTTAAAAAAAAAAAAAAACAAAATTTAAAAAGAATTTTTTTTAATTCATTAACTAATTAATTTTCTATATATACTGTATAAAATTGTCAATGTAAACGCTAATCTTAATCTTAATAAATCGGTTAATTTTTACAAATTAAATATTTTTTCGCTCACTCCTGATTGGGTAAATGAAAAATTTATTTTCGGTTATATCAAGTTTCTTAAAAAAGTTAAAACTGTAAAATTTTTTCTATCTTAATTTGGTATCTAAATCACTACTACCTTACACCTTATGGTAAGATCTATTTTTTTTTTTTTTTTTTTTTAATTTCCATTGGAATTTCGTTAAAGATTTATGGTCTCGTAAGAAAAATAATTATTCCCAATGCATTTAATTTGCAGAAATATTCCATATATTGAAATATTACAAAAACAACTTATTTGTCAATTTTTTTTTTTCTACAATAATTGAAAATTCTCAAAAAAAATTTTTACAAATTTCAGATTACTATGCTTCTTATAACAGAACTGAGAATTGGATAATATATTGTATTATAATGCAATCCTTGTTCCTTAGATTTTGTATCATTTAGTTACATATTTTTTCTGAAATAGGACAGATGAATAATAAAATATCAATTTATCTTTTTTCCAAGCTTTAGTTTAAATGAATATTTGGAATATTTATGTAAAACAATAATTAGAAGAGATTTTAAAGTGAGAATTAAATGGAAGCCCTGCTTTCGGTAATCTCATTTGCGCTGCAATCATAAAAAATTCAACTATCATTGAACTTTCGGTTATGCAGTTGATAAGTTGTCATTCTTTCGGTCATGCAGAAAAAGTCGAAATGTCAGTCAAATTTGTGCATACAAAACAGGGTAAAAATTTATGATTAGTTGTTGATTTTTGGTGTAAACAGTACAAATGGAAAAATATAAATATATTTTTGGTGAAATGGATTCTGATTCTGAAAATGAAGTGTAGTAGTATTTTTTGTTGTGAAATTTTAATTATATTTTAAAATTTGAAACATAAAAAAGTAATTGAAATAAAATATAAGTACTTGTTATGTTTTTAAATTTAAATGGTCTTCCTCATCTTTATTATATATACATATAAATATAATTTCCAAAAAATAATATTCTATAACTTTTAAAACATGTATATAATATCTGATAATATATTAATATTCTATCTAAATTTTTAATTTTTCCTCACTTATAATTTCAGAACAAATTTAAAATTATACTAAACCATACTAAACAAAAATATTTTTGAGGTCGCGTCAAAAATTTGCAAAAGTCTATTTGAAAGTTGCTTAGTTGAATCAAACTCAAATTCAAAATCATTTGACTGATCGTCATTTTACATTACCGAAAGCAGGGGAAAGTGTCAAAAATCAACCAAATTAATTATTAATAAAAGGTTAATTATAATTATTGGTTTTTTTATCTATAAATAAATTTAAACTCTTAAGAGACTAATATTGATTCAATTTAAAACTACTTGTATAAACATTCAGAAGAAAAAACGTTGTTATCTGAAAAAAAAAAATTATAAAATATCATTTATTAAAGAATAATTTCAGATATCATTATTAAAGAATATCATTTTTAAGAAGAATAATTTCTATTACTTTAGTTTCAACATTTTCATCAAGATCAAAAAAAAATTGTTTGTTAAGTTTTTATGAATTATTTTATTTTTCCTTAACAGGAAGTACAATCAACATTAAAATATTTTGTTAAGATGTATTTATATTTTTCGTATAATAATTGATCAAACCGTTCAATCAAGACAATTAAAAAAAAAAAGACAACTCGTTAACTATAGCTGTCATTCCGCAACAGTATAATAAATTAGAAAAAAAAAATAATAATCTTCCTTTTGCATTTGACAATATTTCTGAAATGTTTGAAGTCAATCGATCGAACCGTTTACCCTATGGACAATAAAAAAATGAAACATAGTTAAATGGCTTTTACGTCGCAATGGGTTAACACAACAAAATGCAACAAATCCCATA
The DNA here is from genome assembly GCA_947095535.1 of Poecilobothrus nobilitatus. Classification (NCBI taxonomy): domain Eukaryota; kingdom Metazoa; phylum Arthropoda; class Insecta; order Diptera; family Dolichopodidae; genus Poecilobothrus; species Poecilobothrus nobilitatus. The sequence goes on along the minus strand of OX352773.1, from coordinate 220,212,674 downwards.
ATCATTTCAAGGCAACAGTAACTCTTTTTGTAAATTTATATTTTATTTATATGTGAGTTGTTCTTAGCTTCTTCAGTTATAATCGAACCAATAAACAGGGAAATTTTCTGCTTTAGAATTTAGACTTGCATTCAGGTTTATGTCTGAATATTAGTTTTTTCTAATATAAATCTGTCTTCAGTTTTATATATATGTAATGTATATATATATATACACTATATATAGTACTGTATATACACTATATGTAGTACTGTACTATATAGTACTATATATAGTACTGCCATTTTTCTACATTTTTCTGGAAATTTCCTCTGACTAAAATAATTTCAAGGCTCTATGATTTTATTGATTTATTTAAATCAATATATTATATTAGATTAAAAAATATTAAACAGAACATCTTCATCTTTCAACTTAAATGTGGTGTAACTCTGCAATGTATAAGAACCCACCAACCCACACTCTCTCGGTGTTTACAGCGTATTTTATGCGCTAGGCCACCGAGGCCCCTAAACAATATTAAATTTTGAATGAAAGTTATACATGATTAAAATAATTAAATATAATTGCTTTTAAAACGCTTTAAAAGTTTTATATACAGACAGACAGACGGTCGAATAGAGTTTGATTTTTTTAATTAGCTTTTTAGGATATTTTTACAAATATTATTACATTTGTTTTTTATACTATATTGATCTTGCAGCTATGTAGCTATAACTATTAACGTAGCAATGTAATTTAGTTTAAGCTGTATTTAAGCTATATTCAGACTTTAACTTTAGCTGCAATCTTAACGTTTTTTTAACGTCTTTTAGTGTTTTTTTTAACGTAATTAATTTTTATTAAAGAATAGTAAATAACAAAATAAATAAAACTTCAATTATAATTTTTTTTTTTTTTGATATTAATATATTTAAATTCCAATAATGGTAAATTTTAATATATATGTATATTAAATTTATATTTTGTTTTTTTCTTTATATATTATGTAATAATCATTCTGTACATAAGTTTTTTTTTTATTTCAATATGTTATAGGAAAAAATTTATTTTATATTATGAATTTTTCAAAAATAATAACAGATTTTGTTTTTTTTTTTTTTTTCTTTAATATGATTTAACAAAAATTATTGCAAATATATAATATAATTTTTTTTTAAGGTATTTTTTTAATATTTTTTTTTTTTATGGTTTTTTTTTTGTTTTTTCTAAATTATATAAAAATAATTAAAATAATAAAGTTAAGGTACATACATTTAAATTATTTAATATTATGATTAGCATTTCACATATTAATATAAATTAAATTATTTTTTATGAATTCTAAAATAGAATTTTTTTTTTTTGTTTTCAGTATAGTTAATTTTTTTTATTTTTATTTATTTTTTTTTTAGTTTACTTTAAAGGAATAAATTATACCATATTTTATTTAAAATTTTACAATATAATATATACTATATATATATATATATATATATATGTTTAGAATCACAATTAGAAGAAAAGAAGTGTTAAGATATGATTTTAAGAAATATAGGTATTATTTTTATATTAGCCGTTGATAATTTGATAAATGATTATGGAGACTTTTCTAATAGTTACAAAAAAAAATCGTAAACATTTCTATTGAATAAAATTAAATAGAATATATTATGTAAAATTTTGTAACTGTAGTTAAATATTTATTGCAACAAAGAAATCAGCATTCAGAAATCAATTTTTGGATATTTTAAGTGGACATTTTTAAATTTGAACATCTGATATGCTCATATGGATGACTGTATATTTGATTAAGGCCAGGGCCCTAAATATTAATAAAATTTTACCCTATAGCCATCGTAAACACACTCTCTCTTGAAGTTTAGCGATGTGAAATTATTGATATTAATCGTTAAAATGTCTAACAAAAAAAACCATAACCACATTTTCAAAAATTTGCATGTGCTGAATATGTACCTATTTATATTTATATGAATACAGGCATTTTCAGAAATAACCTATGGCTATAAAATAGCACAATCGAAAAATTCTCCGTATCTAAAGAATTATAAGTCGGAGTACAAGAGTAAAAGAATACTAGGATTGCTTAGAATAGGCTAAAAGCCAGTATACAATTTAACAACCTGAATAAAATTTATTTGTATGAAATTTTTTTACTCTAGAAAAAAAAGTGACACTGTTCGTCATTGTAGAATTTCTGTTGTGCCCCAATTATCATGATGCCCTAAACAAGTGTTTAGTTTGCTTCTAGGTTAATTAACCACTGGCCCTATTGTACCAACTACTTATCAAGTTATCACTAATTAAATATTCAAATAAACATTTTTTTTTAAGTGAGTGTTTTTTATTAATCGAATCTTTATTGAGTTTATTACGAAGTATGGTTTGTCGTGCAACAGAAACTTATGATAAGTGGATGGTGAATGATGCAATAGAACCCGAGTTACATTAAAAAGCAGAAACATCTATGTAATTAAAAAAATATTTAAATAAAGGTATTTTGATTTTTTGTTTTTTATCTTGGAGCTAATTAACATAAAAGATTTAAAAAGTTTCTAATGAAGTGCATTGTTTCAAGGTAAATGTTTTTGTTTAATGGTTCCAATTCTTGACTCAAACCGGTAACATTTTATTAAACTTAAGTTTTGCACTTTACCAAATTGTTACTCTGTAATTTAATGAAGGCTGTTTGCTATATATGCTTTTTTTTTTTTATCTTACGTCCATTTTTTTGCAGATCTTTAGAAGTTTTGCTTTGATTGTTATATTGATGCATTTAAATTTTCCAGATTAAATTATACTTTATATATTTGATATAAATACCAGTAAACTTCCCTGGTTTATATTATCAAATATTTAAATTAAATATTTTAGATTTAACGATAAAAAGTAGGAAAAAAATATTTAAAAATTAACAATCTTTGAAACAACTTAATACAAATAAATTATATCTAACGACTCTTTTTTTTTTCTTACTTAAATCATCATAGATTATATGAATATAACGTATAGATATTATGTTATAAGAAAATTTATATATTCATTTTCATATTATATGAAAAAATATATATACAAAGTATATAAAATTTATAAACAAAAAAAAAAAATATATACCTATATATATATATATATAGATTATTATAATTCGTGTATTAAAATAATTTTTTTTTTTTTTTTGTTTTTATATTTGAATAAAATATTTTACAATTTGATATTTTCAATTATAAAAAAAAAAAAAAAAAAAGAAAAAACAAAAAGAAAAATTTTGGTATGAAAAAAGGAAATTTTCAATTCTATTTTAATCCAGAAAATAGAATTCGAAATTTTCTCTTCCTTAATATTTTTAATCGTTTTATATTGTATAATATATTTGTGTATATAACAAAACATTATTCTGTATAACAGTTTTAAATTTTTTTTTTTTTTTTTGTAAGGAATTTTTTTTTTTTGTAAGTTTTTATTCACTTACAGATTCAAAAATTGGCAAAAAAAAAAAAAACAAAAACAAAAATTGGCATTTTTGATATTTTTGTTATGCAACGTTAAATTTTATTTTTATTTTTCTATTATATTTTTAGACCACTTGAACAGTTGCAAATGCACTAAATGTTACTTTTTTTGGATATTCAGGACCCGGTGAACCACGTGTTTTAATAACAGGTTTTAATGGCTGTCGTGGTTTTAATGATACTAAACCGGCTGATGCTGCAAATTCACGTAATTTTTGTGAAAATCCTGTCGATGATCCAGATGATCCAGTACCTGATAATGATAATGGTGATGATGATGAACCAGTTAATGATGTATTAGAATTTAAATTTAAATTTGATAAATTATTACCACCATTATTACCATTTAATGATGATGATTGTAGCTGTTGTTGTCCTGTTGTTGTTGTATTACCATGATTTGATGATGTTGTACCTGATCTATGCTGTGACACTGGATTTATGTATCTGTAAGAAAAAAAAAAAAGAAAAAAAAAAAGAAAATCAATTAAAGATAAATAAAAAAAAAAATAATATTAATTTTAAAAAGAGTAAAGAAGATTTATTATAAAACTTAAAGATTTATTATTAATTTAATTGTATTTTTAAAACTATTATATTTTTTTTCTCGTTATTTTTATGTTCCTTAATTTGTAAAATATATTAAATTTGTGTAATTAAAGTTTATTATAGTTATTTCATTTTATTTACTTCTATAATTACATTAAATGTAACCAAAAAAAAAAAAACAAAAATCATATATTTTTATATTATATTTTTTTTTATGAGAATAGGTTTCATGAAAACCTTGTAGATACATTTTAAAGGTTAAGTTTATTTTTATTTTGATTTATTTTAAATGATAGTTTATTTTTATTTAATTTTTAAATTAGTATAACAAAATACATAAATTTATTACAAATGTTAAAAATAAATTTTATAAAGCATGAATTTACCTAACAATAAAAATATCAAAATTGCATTACCATGGGAAAATTTTGTTGTAATTAAAAAATTGTAGAGTAAATTTGAGAAAAAAATAAAAATCTCAAAAGTTACAAATTGTAGTGATATCGAAATTATTGCAGATATTTCAAAAGTAGAAAATAAATCCTTTAGTTTGGACGTAAAAATATTAAATTACTAGACTATATTACAATTTGAAAGGTAAAAAATAATTAAAGGATGTACCTTTCAAACTTTTTAGTTTAAATAACAGTGTTGCCATGCTGTCATGAAATTAGACAAATTTTATTTATTGATATGTATTAGATTCAAATTAAAGATATGTAAAAAATTTAACTTTCATTTCGAATTATATTGGAAAACGTTATAAAGAAAAAATATGCAATATGGAAAAGTAAGGTTTTTAAAAGTATATCTGTTTCAAACGTTAATGCAAACATAAAAACTTATATAGGTAAAAATAGAAATTTTGGAAAATTATGCTTAAACTTAAGCAAAAATAATTTCAAAATTTTTAAAAACAAAATAATTTATGTTAAAAAAGTTATTCTATAAAATATCGATTATTTTCCTTTGATTAAAATTTTTTTGAAAAATCAAGTATATTTTTCAGCAAGTAATGGCTAAGAACCAACCTGAACAAAACATATAAACTTACATGAAAGAACGTGAATGAAAGCTTTGAAGCAACTAACTTAGGATTTGAGTAACTAATTAACTTATTTATTGATATGCAAATCAGGAATTGTGTTCAAATTAATTGCTAAAAGTAGAGTTGCATGAAGGAAGTTTTGGAAAATCGTTTGCTCTCAAAGGTCTACTAGGGGCTTCGGTGGCCTAGTGAATAAGAGCGTATAAAATATGCTGTAAGCATCGAGGGAGTGTGGGTTCGAATCCTACATACGTCGTAACAGTAATTACCCCTTACGATATATACAGCCACGCCTGAAAAGAAAAGGCTATGTAATTTCCTTGTTACATTTAAGTGACAGGGAAATGGATAAAAAAAAAAAAAGGTCTACTAAAAATTTTAAAGTAAAATAATTATAGATATGGGCATATGGCTATGAACAAATTAAAATTATAATTTTATAATTACTTATAATTGGAATCATCAATTTTTGACTTTTGAAAAAAAAAAAATAGATGTTATATTATAATTAATCGGATAACAATTTGGAATTAAACTGAATGATAGTAAATAAATTTAATTATTACTTGTATATCTTTGTATAAAATAGTATAAGAAGATAAATTTGTTATAAATAAAAAAAAAGCGATAAAAAAAAAAAATAAAATACATAAAATATACATTAATATATATTTTAATTCTCTCTTTAGTTTAATGTAGTTACTGGGAATTTAATAGAAAAAAAAATAAGTTGAAAAAGAGCAGATATTAATGACTACTTAAGAGATGAATGACTTTAGAGCTAACGATTGCAAAATATTAATTTGGATTAACTTTAAACTTGTTTTATCTAAAAGCTTTTAATATTTTCTGTATAATAATTGTTATAGGTTGTTTTTTTTTATATTTAAATTATCTATCAAATCATTTATTTCTGTTTAAAGGTCAACCTATCATTATTTTATTAGTTTAGTAGTTTTGCAAGAATTTCTGACTATATATTTATAACGTTTATAAATAATCAAATTTTACTTGACACATTAGTTAAATTTAAAATTATTTATATTTTAAAATCTTTGTTTGTTGCGTTGAAACAAAATATCTCATAATTTGCATTTTTTTCTACCACAATTATTATCACATTCATCATAATAAGATGTGATATAAGTTTTATAAAAAGAATCCGACTTTTTCTTTTATGAATGATTTTTCTTTAATGATGTGCGTGCATCACATTAAAATTAAAAAATTAAAGCTTTATAGAAATAGTTTTAATTACAGTGAAAAGATTTAATATGAGGCTGCACAAAAAAAAAAAAAAATGTGTATCATGAACGTTATGTTTTAGAAAATTATTCATTATTGCTGAAAGTGTTCTATTTAGTGCTCAATGAAACAAAAATTAGTCTATATTTTTTTTTTATATTATTGTCATATATAAGAATGTTTTAAATCACAAATTATCTAATTAATAATTGAATGATGAAGAGTGAATAGTTAGTTAGCTGTGTCAACTATAGGATATCAGCATGCACATAATATTATATGCTGTTTCAATAAAATTTATTTTTTCTTTTACCAAATTATAAATATTTGAGTTAATTTATGTACACAAATATATTTTTGTAAATTTTGGTATTGTATGATAATTAATTGAATCCGTTACGCCAAACCAATAAAATTTTATAAAACTTGTTGCCATAAAACTTGGTAATCTTTTACAAAATGTAAGAGGTCTAGGTTAGTTGTTAAGTACAAATGACGAGATAAATTGTATGATAGTTAATCAAAACCGCCGTTTCGAACTTGTTCAATTAAGAAAAACTGGGATTTGTGTAAAAATAAAATGATACAAATTTTAAAATTCTGACTCCATTATGTTTTGAATTATTGTGCCGACGTCATCCTAAATATCTAAACTGATTCAGTAGGAAATTGTCATTTGTCAATTAAAAGTTATCAACATATTCGACGGCATTACTTTTATATAAAATTCTGCACATCTTTTCAGTTATGGCATTAAAAAATTTTAAAACTTGAATTTTTATGATGGTTATACCGTAATATAAATCATTTTGAAAGCATTTTAAAATAATTTATAATTTTTCTTTAAACATTTGCCTTTTTTTTATTATAATGTTTATAATTAATTTGAAATAAGAAGAAAGATGCCTCCCAAATCTAATCATATAGATGAGTAAAAAAAAAATAATGAAAATATAAAACTTTTGCTAATTAAAAATAAATCACTTTTGTTGTTTCACCTTGAAAAGGTGATATAGCTACCATCCATATATACAAAATTCAATCAAAATAAAGAAAAAATAACTTTTGTTTTCTGAACTTTATGAAAGATGTCGTGCCATGTTTTTACTAGTTTTTATTTACTAGTTATATTTTCTGTTGTAAAGATTTTAATTTGCATTTTATAGAAATCTTCACATCAACATAAACATTTTTTTTTAATGCGAAAAACTTTATATTAATTTAGATGGTATTCTAAAGTGTAATTTTCGTTTTTTAGTTGATTTTAAATTGGTAACTTTGTGCTCTAAAGATAATAAGTGCAATAAAAAAAAACTTGGGTTGGTATTAATATTGCAGAAAAATGAGTTAAGAATTTCTTAATAAAAGTTCTCTTCGTATAAACTAATGGCAAATTAAAGTTAATGTTCATTATGTTTATAAAATATATAGAGTAGATTGAATATAAAATTTATATGTATAAAACTTCGAGACTATAGATTAATTATATTGTATATAGGACAAGAAGATGCTGTTAATCCTTTTTTTTTAAATTCACAATAATTTTAGTTTGCATTTCATAAAAGTGTAAGATATAATATTTGCGAAAATTTAATTTTAAATAAGAAGTATTCATTTTTTTTATCTACGAGATACTGAAAATCTTAACATACAAAAATTTAAAGATGGAACAAAATTGTAATTTAATTGGTGTAAAATATTAAAATAGATACCTTAAACTAAAATAGTTTTTGAGAATAAATAAAGCTACTTTTAAATAATTATTGGTTAAAATTACTCCAATAACTATAACAAAAAAATATAAAGATAAAGGAAACCTTTTCCTTATGAACGTTTAACTGTAATATTGTGTTTTCTTGTGATAGGGCAAGCATTTGAAGATTTCAAATTTTTATCAGTCTTTGCCGCTCAAACAATTGAAAAAATTGTGATTTTACTTGAAAAATGTTGTTACAATTACCCGCACAACTGTTCTTCAATTATCGAAGTCTGAGAAATTTCTGAAGAATTTGTAGTCGTTGATTGTGAAACTTTCTCATTTGTTCCAACTATTTGTGAAGGCATTTTATATAAAAAAAAAAGTGGAATTAGAACCATTCCATGACGGAACTGAAGTTTGATTCGAATTGCCAAGAATATTTTCGAATTTCAACACCCTATTTTTAATTACACATTCCAAACTCCCATGAAATAAAACATCTTGAAACATTTTTAGTTTTTTAGTTTTGCTTATGATGTAATTCGGCGTTCAAGATGTCGAAAGCAATTCAATTTGTTCAATTGTTATTTGTTTGGGAGGTTTTCACAAGCTAATTTAATAAAATTATCTTTTTCTTTTATTAATCTTTTTAAGAGAGTCTTAAAGAAGCTCAGATCAAATGTAATTATACATATATTTTTGTTTATTTCAAAATTTTATTTTGTTGTGTTTTCGTTAATTGTTAATCAAATTTTAACAAAACAAAAAAACTATAAATTAATGAAGAAAAAATAAAAACCGGTCAATATAAATTATCAAAAAAAAAAAAAATAATAATAATAAAAAAAAAAAGAAAACTAAAACTTGGAAACTTGGAATATTTATTAAATTTCGAAATTTTGTATTAATTTTTTTTTCTTCTCTTTTCGGATTCATTAATAATAACAATAAAAATACAAGTCTATTTTTTTTTGTATTAAGAAATTGTTCAAAATTCTTTTATGATTGAAAAAGAAAAATATTTATTTTAAGATTTTTATGTTATTTTTTTATGTACATATATACATAATATATATTTTTTGTCTATTAATTTCTAATTTATTTTCAGCAAGTTTTTTTTTTTAATTAAATTTCAATATTTTCCTTCTTTAAATTAATAATCTTTTTTTTTGTGATAATCAAACTTATTAAAATATATTATGACGTTTATTATATAACTCATCTTTGCAGTTATTTTTGATTTATACGAGTGAAGTATACCTGAATTAATGGTATTAAGAAAATCTGTCAAAACTTCAACTGTCAAAATCAATAGTACCTTCTTTTTATTGTAATTTTAATTTGAAGTAAATTAAAATATAATTATTATATTTTATTATTCGGGGTTAAAACCAGGGTTAAATTGATAAATATAAGTAATGAATTTAATTATCGTTGGTAGATGTAAATTGATTTTGTTTAAAAAAGTAAAATGGAAATGTGTATGGACTAGTTGAACGTTGTTTTAAATATTAGGAATTTTATTTGAAATATGAAAATTTAATTTACAGTAATTTCGGTCCCAAATTAGAATTACAAGTTTTTTTTAAACACTATCCAGTAGGAAAGGATTCTTTTATACAAAGTTATAGTAGAGTTAGGTAATGGAAGGAGGCACTGGAGGAAAATAGAATAATAAGGGAGTATTGGAAGGTAAATAAGAAGTAAATCTTTAATGGTTCTTTTTGAAAAGTTGCAAATTATATAACGGATCAAATTCTCACAATAAATAAGTTTCCATAACCAGTTTTAAACCATTTCGGAGTGTAGAAATGAGCACTTGAAGCTTCCCTAGTGTTGCGAAAAAAAAGTAATTTCCAGGTTGTTTTATGATCTAAAAATAAAATCCAATACATTAAAACGTAAAATAAGTCAAAATATACGATCCAGTTACTTTTATTTAAGTACAAAAGTTAAATGGAACAAATCCTATTATAACTTAAAAAATTCAATGATACCTTGCTGGATAAAGGTTCAAGCAATTGTGAGTATTCAAAGTACTTGGGGAAAGGTAAATGGAACATGGTATAATTGAAAGAAAAATTTTATTTTAAAAAGAAAAGTTTTAAAACTTTAAAGTAATGAATTATTATAATGATAATGATAATTATAATATGTGATTTAAAGACAGCATGTGTCATTTAATATACAATCTGTCGTTAACGAATAGAAAACAAAATTTGAAATCTTATTCACATGTAACATATGGTTGTTAATTTAATTTTAATTGTAGGAAGACATTTAAATTATTATAGCAAATATTATTGAAAATTTTTTAAAATTTAATAAAATGTTCGATTTCCTTTTATTAAAAAAAAAAATTAAAAAAGTTTTAGATTTCTATTAGTTTTGGTATATTATATGTAAATATGTTTAATATATTTTGAGCTTATATTTTCATTAAAAAATTTTTATTTGCATCCGTGACAATTAATTTTAATTAAAGGAATATTTGATTTTCCTTTAAAAAAAATTTGTATTTTTCTTTTTTTATTAAAAAAATAACTGACTTTACATGATATAAACTAACTATCCTTTGTAAGAGAAATTTAGTACTGAAATAACTTTGATTATATAAGAATTTATATGAAATTAACTAATATTATTTAAAATTTGATTTTTAACTATCATTTAATATTAGAGTTAAATAAAAAATCAAATATGCTTTTCTAAAGCTCAATTAATATTTTATACTTCAAAAATTTGGGTTTTTAAAATTTAAGAACTATTTAGATTTTAATCAGTTTTTATCTTTTTTTTATGATGTTCATAAAAATTTTCGCTTCGATAAGATGTATATAGATTTATATAATTTTTAGGTTTTTAAGTTACATTAATTAATAAGAAGTCAATATCAATGTTTTAAAACTTTTTTTGTTATATCGGTATAGGTACCATTTGATAAAATTTTTATAAGATACATGTACATAAAAAATTAAAAGACTTAGGCGAGGAACTTCTTGTGAAATTTACCCAAATTTTTTTTGTTATTGAATGTCGATAAAATGATTTGATTGTGTATTGTAATTGTTTATATAATGAATAAAAAAACAATAGAAATAATGGTGTGTCATTAATATAATCTTGGTTTAATTTAGATTATTTTGTTAATTAAATTGTTTGTCAATGTTATATTAAATTAGATTAATTAGCGTTTCATATTTTTAAAGTTTCTGTAGTATTGAAATCCAACAAAGAAATTTGATTTTAACAATAGTTTAATAAACTATAAATTATGTTTTTACAGAAAGTTCAAAAAAAATATTTGAATTAGATGGGTGCTAATTAGAATAAATTTTTTTGTTTAGTTTATTTTAAAAAATTTTTTAATAGCATTCGATTTTAATTGTTTTATATATTGCATTTTTAAATTATTTGAATAAATCTCAAATGGAAACCTTATTGAGAAAATTTTCAAAAGTATAGGATAATACAAATGTGTAAAATTATAATAAAATATTAAGAGACCTTAATTTTGTATTTACTTATGTATATGTCAAGAAAAATTCATTTGAATTTTAATAAATAAGTGAACATCAATTTTAGATCATTTTTACGGCTAACTCTTTTGAGAAGTTTTTTTTTTTTTTTATGGCGAATAAAGTTAATGAATCTAATTTATCAATTATTCAACACAAAAAAAACAAAAAAATTAAAAATTAGTGTAGTAATTAATAAAATTACTTAAATCTTATTTTTAATTTAAATAAAAAAAAATTGATGATTAGTAATTATGTGAAAATAATTAAAATATTAATAACTATTAAAAAATCTTTTACAAAACTAAAGAAAAAATATAAAATGTTCCTTTTTTGTTAATAATTATATATATATTTTTTTTCAATAATGATGAGCTAATTTTTGATCATTTACTAAATTGCTTTTTTTTTCTAATGTTTTTATTTTGTTAAATACACATATAAAAAAAAAAAGAAGAGCCATCTTTAAAAATATTTTTATACTCGTGTGAGAGATAAAAATTAATTTGCATATTTACCATAAAATCTAAAAAAGAAATCTAAAAAGTTGTCAAGTTGTCCATTACTGGAATTTTAATAAAATATTAAAAAAAACACATATAAACATATATACGTTTATGTATGCATATAATATAAAATTACGAGTAAATTTATAAATAGAAAAAAAAGAAAGATATTTGAAATGAAATAAAAGATGATACTGTGCCATATGAAATATTTAAAATTTCCAAAAAAAAAACAAAAAACTTCGAGTAAAAAAAGGGATCGTTATTGAAATTAAGGAGTGAAAATGAAACAGTAATTTTCAAGGTCAATAGAAATTATTTTTTTTTTTTGTTAAATTTTGCTAACATTTTTATACCTAACATTAAAGATTTAAATTTTTCGAAATTATATGGTTAAATATAAATATCGGATCATACATTAAATTTATTAAGTTAATTTATTGTTATAACTGAATAGCTAAATTGTTGAGATTAATTCTGGGAATGTATTTCGAACCTTTATTTTATCTATGTGCCTTATTTTAAAATTATCCATCATAGCTCTATTTTCCTAGAATACAGCTTTTTGCCTACTTCTGTGGTGAAAACAGTCTTATCAGTCTAACCTGACCTAACCGTTAAACAATTATCAAATAAAGAAAAAAAAAAGCTAAGCCAATCTCACTAATATAAGTTAAATATTATACTGCAAAAAAAAAAAAAAAACCAAACATTTAAAAATGTATTGAAAAAATGTGAGAAAAAAGTAATAAATTCAAAGATAAAACTAAAATAATGGAATAACATAGTACGTAACATTATCAAATTCTTATTGTTAAGTTCTAGTTATTGGTATATTAATATTCACTAAAAATTGAAAAAATTAATTACATATTAATATAATCAAATTTTATTATTTATACTAATTTACTGTTTTGTGGAAATGAAAATAGAAATCATTATGTGTTACTATAATGTTTATAAAAAATGTTTAAATCTATTTAATAATATTGTTTTGCTTTCTTCTCGAAACATAAATATTGAAATATATGTAAGCAGATTATTTCCCAAAAATGTCAAATAAAGTAAGCAAAATGAAAAGATTATAATTCATATATGACATTATAGATATAATTACGATGAATTATTAATATAATTTACAAACCAAAGGAAAAAAAAAAAAAAAGAAATCAAACAGACAGACAGAAGATCATTATTAGATTTATAATGAATTACAATATTATATTAATTTATACATTTATTATAATTATTACTCATAATAGCATTTCAAAGCTTAAAAATAAATAAAAAAAAAACTTCAATTTTAGAATACGCAAATTAAAAAGACAATTTAATAATCAATCGAAAAAAAAAAATAAAAATATTATCTATCGATTAATCAATAAAATTATGTTGATGAGAACGGGAATAAATAAAACGACAAATAACAGCAAAGAAAAAACAAAAAAAAAAAAAAAAACGTTTTACAAAAGTATTTTAAAGTCAAACTTAAAATAATAAATTAAAATAATAATATAATAAAAAAAAAAAAGAAAAAAAATACGAATAAAAAAATAACTAGAAAATAATAATTCAGTGGCGGTAAGAATGCGGATTATATACTTATAATGGTAATGATGAATACAAAATATTCTTATGTTAATTATTATAGTGTGAACCTGTTACAACAAAAAAACAAAAAAAAACAAAATTATCAATTATACAAATAATATACGTAATATGTATGCCAAAAAGAATCTACAAGAAAAAACAAAAACAATTTAATATTTTAGAATAAAAAAGAAATTTAAAAGACGATTAGTTATAATGTAGTGTTACCAAATATTATTTTAAATAATGACAGTTATAGTAACGGGAACGAGATAAGATTAATAGGGTCTCATCATGTTGATAATCAGTGTGACCATTTAACATGATATTTTATATTCGTATAATTAAAATCCTATGTATAGTATTAAACTTTATACCACTTAAATTCTAGACTATAAAATTTAATCGAAAAAATGTCGAAATTGAAAGAAAATGTAGACTTGATGAAAAATTTGATTAGCAAGTATTTATGTTATTTTTAATATTTATTTATGTTAGCACAATTAGAATTTTTTTTTTTTTTTGGTATATTTTGCATAAAAGAAAGATTTATACGAGATTTTTATCGGATATGTTCATTAGGTATTTGTTTCATACTAGAAAAGATTGTATCTAAATGATCTTTTTTATTATTTCTATTAAATTTTTGTTTAAGTTTTCTTTCAATTCTTGGAATATAATACATATTTTGTTTAAAAAGAATTTTATATAAATTCTTATTTTATTTTATTTTATATACAGTTACCGTGGTACATAAATGTACCAGGTAGCTATAACCCCTGTTTCCCCTGGTAGGAATGTGGGGTGTACGAGATATTATGTGATATATTTAAGTATTTATATATTGCAATATTTTTTATATTATAATTATTGTACCCAGCCGGAAAAATATAATTTAGATTAAATTTTTTTCCAGACAAAATTAAATGAAATCTTCATTTTGATGCATCTTTTGTAAAAAATATTTGATTTATTTTATTTAAAAAGGAACGAAATTTTTAAGAAGAGAAAAATTACTCTTAATAAAATAACTAATATTTATTTGATAATTTGTTTTTTTTTTGCACCTGGCAACATTGTTAATAATCAATAAAGGAACAGATAAAATCTATATGTATATGTATAAAAAAAAAAAAAAAAGAAGACATAAAGACAAGAGGAACAACTTCTTGTCTATATCAATTTTTTTTTTTGTATTGATTCTTTGATTGTTTAAGAACAACTTGAGAATAATAAAAAACCAAAAAAAAAAAAAGGCGTCAACTGGTGTCAATTCAATTAATTCTGTTATGAAACGGTGCGGTGGGTTAAGTTGAGACTTGAAAAGCGGAAAAAACAATTTTTGTTTTATTTTTTGCTACTTAGTTAACAATCACTTAAGAGGTTTTCTTTCTATCATATTTTTTTTTTCCATTAAATTTATATGATTTATGTTAACTTAGAAATTAATTAATAAGAATAAAAAAAAAAAACAAGATGTAATAATTTACTGTTATTTCTATTTATTTATATTCACAATACATTAAAAAAAAAAAAAACATTGAATGATTACTGTACAATGATGTGATTACATTTTTTTTTTAGAATGGTCATCACAGTTTTTTTTTGTTTTTTTTTAATATTATTTAAAAAGAGAGGAAAAAAGAGAAAAAGGGAAAGAATGAAAAAAAAAAATTTTAGAACATTTTGTTTTATATACTTATTTATATTTAGCTTGAGGAGATGGGAAACATAAATTTAAGTTGATAGCATGTCACTGAATTTTGTTTTATTGTTGTAAATATTTCTTATGTAATTTAAGAATCAGAAAAAGATTCGATATGTAAATTTGAAAAAAAAAAAAAAAAAAAAAAAGAAAATAAAAGAAAATTAGGTAAATGTTTCCAGGATATATGTACATATGTGTAAAGACTCTTTTTTTACGAAATTCTGATATTTTATTTTCTTTTAAAGCTTTATTGAAGCGTTTTTTTTTCCTGTCTTGTTGATAGTTTATATCAGTTGGTCAATTAAAATTAAAATTGGTTTTTTGTTCAAATAAGCTTAACATATTTTAATTAATTTTGATATAATCACTTGGCTAGATTGGAAAATAACTAATTTGCAGTTTATATAAGTAAGATTAACTCAAAATAATGCATAAGGGATAATCAGTAGTATAACCAGTATAGTGAGAAGAAATATATGGTTCTTTCTATTCACTATAACTTGTAGAATTAAAGATGATTGTGAACAAAATAAATATTATATTATACTTTAAGTTTGATAAAAAAAAAGGAAAAATTAAGACTACAGTTTTATAATAATCTTAACAATTTTATTGGTTAATTATAAATCTGACATATCTTTCGTTTCCCACTTTAGTTACAAATTAATGCGGATTTGAAGTTTTATTGCTTATATAAGATGGGTTAAATTCGTTTTTTTTAATACTGCAATCCAAATTTTATATTATGTGATGGATAAAATTTTTATTATATAATATTTAATTAATATTTTAAATATATTTTTTAATGGTGACGATTTTAATTCGAATCATATTTATAGAATTTTCTGTTTTATACTACACCATTTTAATTAATTTTCAAGTAATTTTTTCACTTGTAGAAATTATACCAATTAAATTGCATATATATTATATATTTCTATTTTAATTTATATTTTTAATCAAAGAAATAGTATACTAATTATAAATACTAAATAAAATTTAATATTTAGACTGGTAGGTACCTGTATTTATTACAAATAAAGATTTAAATGCTTGATTTTTTTTAAGTAGATTTTCTGATCATTTCCATTCTATTCTTTGTAAATTCTTTTTAAAGAATATATAAGACATGATAAAAATTCAATTATAGATTTTTAATAATAAATTTTTTTTTTTCATAATAAATTTTTTAATAACAACTTAACAATAATTAATGTCATAAAGAAAAATTAAAATGAAGAATAATAATAATTAATAATGTAATATTATGGTTTATAAGAAACAAAAATAAACTGGGCAATAAATCATTGAAATCCTAACAATAAAAATAAATAAAAAAAAAAAGCAATTTAATCATTTATTACAATTCTTCATAAATTTTTTTTTTTTAATGAAAAAAAAAAAAAAAAGAATCTGCAAAATTAGAATGGATAGCAAATTTTTCTCAGAATAAACCAATGTAAAAAGATTTTTTTAAAGAGAATTCTAAAGAAGACAGACGTTTTATATTACTATACAATATATTCCTAATATTAAATATAGTGTATAATTGGTTATTTTCTTGTAATAAAATCGAAAACATTTAAAATAGTTAATTATAACAACATTGTTGTCGTTGATTGCCTAATGTTAAAAGTTTTTTTTTTTTTTTTGTAGTATATTCATTCACAAAAATATGTAAGTGTAATACTTTGAAAGGAAGCAAATGATAAAAAAGATATTTTAAATGTGTTTTTTATTAATTTATAATTTGTTATTCATAAGAGTGTAAAATAAATTTTTTTTTATTTTTCGTTTCTTATACAAATCATTTGATGACATGACTTAAGATCATACGATAAAAGGCCATAATGGTTTTATGTCTCACTCAAATGAAATATAAAGCCACAATTGTGATTTTTTTTTGATTATGGTTTTATGTTTCATTTTAGTGAAATCGTATCGTTTTATAAAAAATTGAGACATAAAGCCATATGATTTTATATACATATTCGAAAAATGGAGGCAACTCTGATTTTGTAAACAACTATAAAATCCCTTCTATAAATTATTTTGTTTGCACAAATATTTTAACAACAAGCCATTTAAAATAGTGAGAGTTGCCAGTTGCCCTTTTCCGGAATATGTATATATACATTTAAGAAGAAATTTTTCTGTAGGAAATTTACTTTTCACAAACGTTGTGGAAAAAGCCATTTCAATTATTTACGACTTTAAAAAAAAAAAATTAAGAAAATGAAATAAAGCAAATTGGTTGTTTTTTTTCAGGTAACCCAAAACAATATATATGTAAAATACCTGGATTTATAAAAAATATATAAAAAAATTTTAAAATATATAAAAAATACCTGTATTTATAAAAAATGGTTAATGTATATATATTTATATGCATTTTTATAAATTCTTCGTTTAATTGTTGAAAATTTATTAATTTTGCAAGTTTTTCTTCTTTCAAAGTTTTTAAATAAATGTTGTGTTATTTTTCAAATAATATTTTAATTTTATCGAATGAGACATAAAACGACCATTAAGGTTTTATGTCTCATTTCGGCCTTATATCGTATGGACTTAAGTCATGTCACCAAATTATTCATAATGTGAGGTCAAAAAAAAAAAAAGGTTTGAAAGAAACATAATTCTTTTAGAATTAATTCAGTTAATTTTAATATACCTTATTATTATTTAAAATATTAAATTTTAATGGTAATAAAAATGTGATTTTTTTATTATCTAATTAAAACGAGTTGTAAAAAAATCGGATTGAGAATTTTTCCTTGTTAATTAAAATCTCCATGAGAAAATTTTACTCAATTTTTTTTTTTTTTTTAATTTTAAATTATAATTTTTATTAAAATTAAACTAGGAGTTTTTTTTTTATTTATCAGTTAAATAAATTTATGTAGTTAAAATGTAATTTGTAATTAGGCTTAGAAAAAATTGAAAAATTATTTTATTTTTTAAGATTTCACTGTGATTTTTTTTCTTTTCTAAATCTAAAAATGTCGAAATATAATAGTAAAATTATAATTTTTACTACCATAAACTATCTGAAATAGATCCTTACAGTCCTAATATCCTTATACGAATTACACATCCAAAATAAAAGCCATATTATACTTAACATTTATAGTTACATTTGATTTAATTAATATTATAAAAAGTAAGTACTTAAACTTTTTCTATGGACCAAAAAATGGTAAATTGAGCTAAATCTGTGTTAGTAAATTTTAAAAATAAAATGGTACAAAATCTTCCAGCTATAAAATGAAATGGGGTAGATATATACCTTAAAAAAATAAAACCAGAATATCTAAGAATAGCATTAGATGTTAAGCAAAGATGGAAATAGAACGTCAAAAAGCAAAAAGTCAAACTATTATTGAAATATAGAAAAATGTGTTGACTCTTACGTCGAAACTTTAGATTTCCAATAGATTTTTTTATATAACCAAATAATTAAACCTATTTGATGGTACGGTATACAGCTATAAGGTTGTACCAAAGAAGGACTTATTCAGAACATCCAAATTTTCTAAAATAAAATTTTACATAACATGGTAAGTGCTATTTGGTATAGGGATGTAGAGATTCCTAGTGTGAAGAAATAAAAAAAAAATGCATTCAAACATAAAACGTGTACCTAATGTGCCAATAGGCGTTAAAAGGCTTAAAAAAACTAGGTAAGTAACAAGATAAATAACATATATCACATTTAAGGATCGTTTGTATCTCTAGTAGATCTATAAGAAGTGGCGCAAAATTAATGATTAGTTTCTAACACTAATTTTAATCTTTTAAGACTGAACTGGTGTTTTTAGAGAGTTAAAGTTTCACATAACTATGTTATGAACAGTATTTTTCGATGATTCTCACCATATTTAACCAAAGAAAATACATTTTACTAACAAAAGAATTTGACCAGCTGTAATAACGCTAATATATTAGGAGGCTAGGATTTTCGTATTTTTCTTTCAGTTAAACTTTGCCTTTGTTATTAGAAAGTCGAGAATATATAACTCTCAGTTTCAATTATTAAGGCATTAATTATACTTTCTACCTATTATATATATATAAGATTATTTCGGATAAACTATATTTTAATAAATGATAAGCTTCATTTGCTACAAAACACATTTTCGTTAGAATTATTTTTTAACTTATTTTAAATATTTACTTGTAATATAATAAAAAAAAAAACTGACCGGAAACGGATCCTTTAAATTAATGTACCTTTTAGAGTTATTTTTAATAGTTAAATGAAATCAATTAACGAATATTATCTGATAAAATTTATAGTTTGAATTATATTAGACAATTTTAATACAAATAAATGTTATAATTTAATTACAAAAAAAAAAAAACAAAAACAGAGAAATGGAATGAAAAGCAGTGCATCCTACAAAATATTTTGTACACATTTAACTTGAAAGAAGAAGAATAGAAAAAATTAATAAATAGATATAAAATCATATTATTAGTAATTAAAATCTAGGTTAATTTTCTATTAGACTAAAACGCCTTCAACTTTTTGATTTTTACTATTCTAAAATATAAAAATTATTGTTCTTTTTTGTTATATTTTACTGTCCCAAAAACAATAACAAAAAAAAAAAAAAGAAGGTTAACATTTCCTTTTGATTTTAAAATCAATTATAAAATTTATATACAAAAAAAAAAAAAAAAATTTAGGGCTACTTTTAATGATCTCTCCATCATTTATGTATAGAAATTAAAAGTTTAAACCTACGTAATTTATTCTGGAAATCTTTTCAAAAATTTAAAACAATTTTAAATGCCTTTTTTTTCGTTAAAAAAAGAAACCTTTTTTTTTTTTTTTAATTTATATTCTATGTTAAATTAATAAAATTAATGGCAGTTTATTCATTAATGAATAGAATCTTTTCTTTTTCGGTTTTAGAAAAATCAAAAACAAAGAAAAAAAAAATAATTAATTAAAAAAGTAAATTAAATATATATGATGGAAAACTGTTGTCATTGAAAGTGCTGATTTTTTCTATAAAAGGAAAACTACAGTAGCCATATATATATATATCAATCATGTAAAAGTGTAGAACTAATATAATATCTTAGAGAATAAAATTGATACCATACTTTCGATTAATGTACCATAAATAGTTTAATATAGGATTTAATTTATTTCATTGTAAATGGATTTTTATATGATTTATATTAAATGAAAATGATTATTCTAATACAAAGATCGTAAAAGTTTGCTAAGTTTGCCAATGAAAATTTTATATATTATATGTACGTATATGAAATGAAAAAACTTGAAAAGTTATATATTTTATAAATATAAAGTATATAAATGAATAAATGCTAAAAAATGTCATTTTAATATAGGTTATTGTACAGCATGGTCTATAACCATATTAACAAATTGTCATATAACATATGGAATGAAAATTTAAGAATTATACTCAATCTTTGATAAACATAATAAAAAATAGTTTTGAGACGGAAAAAGTTCAATTATACGATAATTAAACATCAAAGTGTTCTTAAGTAGCAAATGTTAAAGAATAATCAAACTACAAAATTGTTGTTGTAATTGGTAAAGTTGATGATATTCTGGGAAAAAAATTCAACAAAGCTCAAATTATATAGCAATTACTTTAATTTATCTTTTTTTTTTTTTTTTTGGAGAAATTTTGAACATTTTGTTTATTTTCTCAACATATGGTTTTTGAAGATATTTTCTCACCTTATGTTCACTTTAATTTAAATGAAAAACTTACAATTCTTTAAAATGCATATGCATATGCTCTGTGTTATATAATCTATTACATCAAAATTAGGATATCCTAATTTAATATTTTTACAGTGAATTCCATATTCATCACATCTAACAGTTTTATATTTTACAATTAAATTATAATAATTTTTTTTAAATTAAGTTTGCATTTGTCTTAATTATGAAAAGACAAAAGACCTAAATCTAATATTATCTATACAAAAAAAAAAAAAAAAAAAAAAATATGACCTCAAATAAAATTTTCAATCAAAATAAGATCATAAAATTTTTTTTTAAAAACCGAAACCAAAATAAATCTTAGAATATTTTTTTTTTTTTTTGAAAAAAATGTGATTATGATTTTATTCTAATTCATTCCTAATTTAAAATCACTTTTGTTTTAAAGTATGCCACAACTAATTTCTTTATTTTTATTTTTTTTTAATTTAAAATTTTACACAAAAATTAAATACGAGATATAGAAAAATTACTGATATTATCCATACACAGTTCACAGTTTTCATTCATATTTAGTATTCTATTGGGATTTTGGAATAGAAAAGATCCAGCACCATCAATTTATTTAACTTTAATCTAGATTTACTTTTAATTTTTTATTTTATTTTTGTCTTTTGTCTTTTGAAAGTATAATCAACAAAGAATCAAAAGAATGCTTCTGATAAAAATTTCTTTTAGGGTCATTCAAAATAAAATAAAAAGTTTTTTTTTGACAAAATCAAAAGAAAGTAACACAAAAGAAAATAATTAAAATTTTTCTTTCGATTTTTTTTTTTTTTTTAAATTTAGTTCAATTTAAGAAAAAAATACATATATACTTTCTTAATTTTGTCACTTTTAGTATTTTTTACTTTTATTTAAATGTACAATAACAATTACAGGATCTTCATGTTTCATTTAATTAAATATTTCATTGAAAATAGTGAGATAGACAGAGAGAGAAGAGATAAGATAATGAAACTGTTATATAAATATTAGTCAAAAAAGATTAATAATCATTCAGAATTCACATTAAAATAAATGAGAAATTAATGGATCATTTCAAAACTAGTAGCAATTATTTAGTTCGAACACTAATTAATTCAACAACTTCATAATTAAATCAGTCACGTTAATATTAAATATCTAAATATCCAAAAATTATGTCAAATCAAATCAACAATATTAACAAAAAAAAAAAAAAAAACGCGTAATGCGAGGCATAAGCAAGAATTTATAAGAAACAATAAAAAAAAAAACGCAAAGAGTCAAATCACGTACTTGACAGAATATCCAAGAATAATACAAAAAGAAAAAAAAATTTAAGTATAATCCAAAAAACATCTTCTATTACTTGAATGGCGCTTAGTTTAAAATGACAAAACAAAAAAAAAAACAAAACAAAACAAAATAATAGATAAATAATTCCGTTAATCATTTGGAATTTTAATGAGAATGGCAGGCAACCAATCAACATAAATGGATAACCTTCATTTATAAAATCTGAATTCAAAAATTGAATGTTGTCTGTCACAATTTCTGAGCAACATTAAAAAAAAAAATGAAAAATAAATTTAGTATGTCAGTAATTTGCATAATCACTTGCACTATTTTACTGTTATTTTTCTTTAGTTTTTTTTTTAACTTCTACTGTCATAAAAATATGCAATTATAGTGTCTGTAAACTTATATAAAAATTACTTTTTATTTGGAAAACAATAAATAAGTGCATAATATGTATGTATGTAAGAAGAAGAATAAGAAGAAAAACATTGGATTCTATGTAATCGCAATTTAATAAAATATTTTTTTCTTAACTTAAGTGAAAAATTTCAATTTTATAAAATTCTGTCTTTAAAGTAATCATTTTTCGTTTATAATTTTGATAATGTTTTTTTTTTTATAACTAGTGAATAAATTACAATAGACCGAATCCAGAAATTTTCTTAATATACGCCTAAATATATGCAATATAGATATTTTAAGTATAAAAATATCAGTTGAGGTCCTAGGTAGTCGAACTATTAAGCGCTTGGTGTATTAACTGAACGGAATGAGAATTAAAATCCTGTTTATAGATAACAAGAATTTTTAATTGAATGGAAATTTACAGCAAAAGTAATTTGTTATTATCAAGTCCTCCGCGACTGCAAATATAAAATGCAAAAACATATAAATAATAATATGTATAATTATAATAAAAATATAATACGTATAAACAAAATAAATAATATTAATATATATAAGATGATATAAGTTAACATATAACATACAACAATAACATATAACAATATTATTTAATCTATAATGGCCATAGTAGCCGGTGGTTTAGTTATATTGAATTCTCCTATGTAATATGTATATCTTATATTGAAATATATAAATAAATAAATATTGGTTGTTAAAAAAATCGTAAGTTGCTGGTTTATAATCATTTATAAATAATGTTTGTAAAATTTCGTCAAAAACAATCTTTAAATTAAGATAAGATTATATAAAAAAAAAAAGATAAAAATTATCTAGATCATCAAAATTTGATTTAGATGTGTACATAAAAAGAAGTTCAGATTCCCTTTTTGTTTTTTTTAGTGCGTTTCTCCGCCACATAAATGGGAACTGGAAATTACACAGCCTTTCCTTTTCAAACGTGGCTGTCAATGTCGTAAGGAGGAATAATTGTTACGACATGTGTAGGATTCGAACCAACACTCCCTAAGTATTTGCAGCATATTTTATACCCTCTTACCCACTAGGCCCCAGGTCCTCTTATATGTTTCAAATATATTTGAATTTTTTTAGTGAAAATTTGTTACCATTGTGAATATATTTCTAAAACACACTTTAAACAGCATATTTTATTAAATTGAACAATTTGAACTTTAAATATTTTTATTTATTTATTTATTTATATTAATATTACATACATTAATGTAGTGCAATATTATTGAAGCATCGGCTACTAAGGCCATTATAGGTTTGTATACTATTATTAAATTATATACTAATATTATTTATTTTGTTTATATTATATACTATATATTTACATTATATTAGGTCGTAAGGGGAGTATGTAAAGAAAAAAAACTTACGACCTGTGCAGTGATCGAACCCACAATCCTTCGGTTAATACGCCACACGCCTACCCACTACCGAAGCTCTTAAATAATTTTTAAACAAACATTATTATTATTACGGTTCTATTTATCTACATAAGTAACGATACTAATAGTTGATTGTTATAACGTTATTTAGAATTTTTATTATCCAATTCTTTTTAAACAAGTTGTACTAATTTTTTCAAGTGCAACTTTATATAAATTTTTTATATATAAATTATTTATACAAAACTAAAAAAAGTGGGTAAATAATAACAATGAAAAAGGCGTAAAGTAGGTTCTTTAGATTTAATTTTATTGCATTTTAATTTTTTTTTTTTTTTGTTTTTTGCCCTGTTTGAGATGCATTCACTGTCATAGTATAATGTTTAGAAAATTTCCCTTTGTTTTGTTAATTTTTTTTTTTATTTCAGTTTTTTTGAAGTGAATCATATTCATTTTAAGAGAAAATTAAGTTTCTTAACAAAAATCAGTTTCAGTTTTCTCATAATTATATATTCTATAAGTGATTTTCACCTAGTTTTCTTTCTCTCAATTGTTGTATTTAAGAAATTCGTTCCTTCTTTAAAAAAAAAAAAAACAGATAAATAAATATGTAAAAGATAGAAAATAAATATAATATTTTTGATGGTTGTATTCTTAATTTATACATATTTTAAAGTGTGTATAGTTATTGTTTTGTATAGTTTATTTTTCTTTACAAATTTAATTTCAATCCAATAAAATAAAAAAAAAATTAAAGATGCGCGGAAATGCTGAAATGGTACGGTTTTAAATTACATTTTGTAATTTCAAAAAAAAAAAAATAAATAAAAGAAAATATTGTTGTAGGTTGAATTTAGTCTGATACTGTTTAGTATGTATAGTATTCTAGATGTCATGAATAAATTTAAAATTAACAAGTCTAATGTTTTTTGGAAGTGAAGGTGGATCAAGAAAACAAAAAAAAAAAAAAAAAAGAGACAATTACACAAATAAAACATTAAAATAAAAACATAAATTAAAAAGAATGAATTAGATTTTTGATATATACCTAAGTTAGTTTTATTAAAATTAATTTGGATAGAATTAGTTTCATTAAATTTTAATAGAAATATAGAAAATTATGGAATAAAATTAACTTTTCTAAAATAAATGACTTATTTATTTAGGTTTCGTATTTAATATTTGGAAAATGTTTTAATTTTTAACATATTAAAAGGTTGTTCTATTTGACATATTTTTTTAGATTTGTTTTAAAAATGTTTGTAATGGTTTCAGGTTGATTATGGGTGAAGTTTTTTAGAACAGAACATTTTTAAATGTTTTATACATTTAGAGTTTGCTCTTATTAAAATAACTGGAAAATTAACATATATATATATATTTAATTTAATAATATTAGATATTAAATGGATATTTTCCTTAAAAAAAGTTTTGAAATTATTTCTATACATTTAATTACAAGAAACAATTTTTAATATCAATCTCCAACACCTAAAATAAACCTTTCTGAACCTCTCTCATTTTTAACTTCTTTGAATTTATTAATATCCATATTACTTAAGTATCGGGAAACAGATAATATTGAGTTGCTATGCGGACGGATTAATAATTAGGATAATAAGAATATTATTAAGAGAAACATAATCATATATACTATTATAACTATATATCTGCAAAAGGATTTATTTTTAAAAAACTATCATCCAATTCAAACTACTTGTATTCCGACATCACCTTAAAATTGGTTTACTCGTTGAAGTTTACTGTTTAATAGTATTAAAGAAAGTTATTCTATACAACAGAACTTTATCTTATATGATGCATTTAATGCAAAAACCAAATTCTAATAAAAGTGTTTTTCAACAATTCATAAGTTCATTTTTGAACTCTAATATTGTCCGGTAAGAGCCAAATTTATAATTTATAATTTAATAATACCATGAGCTTTAACAGTATAATAATTTGAACAAATTATAGGAAAACTCTACCGTGTAAGTGTTTAGTTATTATCAAAACAATTTTTAATTCACAATTTAATTTAAATTCTTGAAAGTTGAATTCTTTTTTTAATTTTTCTCAATAATATACTTATATTTTTCAAAGTACAAAGTACTGATGTATATGATGTATATATGATAAACACAACTACAGTTTTTCATTTTAATTCTCTGGCGAACATGTAACTTAACTCTTTATATTTTCTAACTCATCTTAAAATAACTAATTAATTTTAGATGAAAAATTTTTCATTGTTTTTAACACCTTTATAACATATACACAGTCTATATAAAATTGGATGAAAGCTCATTTTCATTATATTAAATTCACAACTAGCGATTTTTAAAATTATTAAAAAAGAGTGCAATTTTCACTTGGTTGCACCTTTTTATTTTTATATGTAAATTGCGCATCAGGTGTCAAATATCCCTGACATAACATTGAAATACTATGATAACTTTTTATTATTTTTTATTTTAAATGAAATCAGAATAAGATTTAACTAAAAAAAGAAAAAAAAAAAAAAAATTAGTTAAAACAAAAATTAATTGTTTCTATTTAAAGTTTTTCAATAGGATTGGATTTCATTGTATATAAAAGTTTTCACAATTTTAATGTAAATTTTTGTTTGTAATTCTCTGATGTCATCAGAGAAGTTAACAACTTTTTTTTTGTTATTTAATGTTTAAATTTATTAATTCAAAAGAAAATATTTTAAATCAACATGGAAAATATGTAAAATATAGGTATTTCATAGTACTCAAATATTAAATCATCCTAAATAAGCAGAAAACTACTTCCTCCTCTTTAAATTAATTAGTTTAGGTTTATAAACCAGATTTTAGTTTTAAATTTTGTATTTAATACTAACAGAATACTTTTTTATTTTGATTTAAATGTTTCTATTGAACTTGGTAGACTCTAAACTAACTAGAAATCGGTAAATGTTTGAAATTATAACTTGTTAAGTAAGTTTATATCAGTTAATGTAACAAATTTTCCAAAAATGATATTATTTTGGAATTATTTTCATTTGTTTTTGCGTTTTTAGTTACTTTTTAGTAAAATATTATAAGAAATACAAATTAGACATTCTACCCTTTAAAAACTTATTTAAAAAATTTCTTACTATCGGATAACAAATTTTCAAATTAAATTTTAGTAATGAAAATTGACACTTTAAAAATTATCTTAATTATCATAGGAAATTTTATGGATTTCCACCATTTTCACATGATTATCGTCTTACAATTATAATAACGAATCCTTATATTATATAATTAATCTGACATTATGGCATAGGGATTAAGTCGTCGGCCTTTAAATCGAACCTATTCATACATAGATCATATCCTATTAGCAGTAAATTAATTCGTAGTATAAAAATAATTTTAAACAAATAATTTTTGTACAAGATAATAGATGGCGCACAAACATAATATTTGTGTCTCATAATATTGTACAATATCTAGTGCCGAGCAATCAATGGCTTAGTAAGAATAACGGTTAGTGAGAATAATATTTAGGCAATTATGTCTAATATAAATAATAAGCGACTTAGAGGATGAATATGAATAATAAGAAACGAGTGAAACGGACAAAAAAATTATATAATTGTACAGTAAACCTCTTTATTTCTTAAGAAGTTTTGTAGAAAAATTATAGTCTCTCGTCTGAGGATCAAGTCTCAAAAAAAAGAAAAAATAACTCGTTATAAAATAAAAGCAATAAAAGTGGTGGAAGAAAATCTAACATTATTTCATAATTTTCTTTAATTGGAAGATAAGATTAACTTAAGTTAAAATTAAATGATTTAAAATATTTAAGGTTAGGAGATGGAATTAATAAAATTTTTTTTTAATAGCAAACAAATTCTAACTTAAAATATAAACAAAAAATTGTAGTCTGTGATCATTAGATATTGTTACTAGTCATTAAATATACATAATGTTTTGAAATTAAAAATTTTATGTCATTTCAATTACTAAAACATTTTTTTGTTTTATTAAAAAATAAAAATCTTATGTATATATAAATTAAAAATTAATTTTTTAAATTGTTTATAATTATTAAAATAATAAATTAAAAACAAATACATTTTCTCACAATTATAAAGGAATAACTCGAGATATGTACAAATATACATAAGTATATAAGTATGTATATTTCTTTCAATTCTTTTTAGCACCTTTAGATTAATTTTAAAATATGTATACTCCGTTAAAAAGATAATGTTTCAAAATTCAGTTAGTAATTATCGACCAAAATATTTTTATTTTAATATTAATAACAATTTAGCATAACTTGAATCTTTTAATCTTTTATTAAAAGAAATAATAATTCCCACAAGTTGTATTGTGTATATATGATTTATATTTATAAAATAATACAAATTCAAATTGAAGCATATGAAAATATTACAGCATCATTTAGTTTTAACATTAAAAATATTAAATGATAGGTTTGATACTTAATAAACTCAATTTAATAATACATTACATACAAAAAATTAGCTACAAATAATTTAAGTATTAAAACAAAACAAAACATATACTTATGTCAAAAATTAGCGGTAAATCCTGATATTTAAAGAAATCCGTCAATAATAGGCATTTTTTTTTTTTTAAATCAGAGCATGAACTGCCAAAATAAAGATCGTGTTTTTTTTTTTTCCTTTGAGCGCTCAGCTTGTGATGTGTATTTTTTTTTAAATCACAGGGCGCTCAGATCACGTACTACGTGCTCTGCATAAATGTTTCGCGTACGGCTGAGCAAAATAAAATTCAAATACATTTTGACGTTTGTCTAAGATTTTACTTGTAAAATGAAAGTCAAATGGTTTTATTTATTTTCTTTCAGTATCCATTTTTAATTTTCGATTCATTCATTGTTTTTTTTAACAAATAAGTTTTTAATTTATTAAAGTGTTTTATTATTAAATATTAGTTTTTTATTTTTATTATAAAACATTTTGTTATAAAAATAATAAATTTTAATAAATGCATGAATTTAAAAATAAAAATAACAGTTTATTAAAACCGCATTTTTTATTAAATCTGAGTGCTCTGAGCGTACTCTGTGCATACTACTCTGATCAGAGCGTGCTCATTTTACTCCGACTGTGCTCATCTAAGCTCTGATTAAAAAAAAAAAACGCCTAATATTAGAAAGCAATATATTTGAAGAAACCGTTAAATAAAACTTAAAATAAAACCAATTTTTGCTCGGTAAAATAAACGTTATTAAGAGTGAAATTTATTATAAGTTCCAAAATTCATATTAAAATTTACAAAAAATAAAGAATAATAGGGTATCGTTTCCGGGTGTTTTTCTTTTTTTAGCTCAGAGCACAACCAGAACTGTCAAAAAATGATTTGTGTTTCTTTTTTCACTCTGAATGATCAGAGTTTATCTGTTGTGTTTCTTTTTTCATTCAGAGTGCGTTCAGAGTATAATATATGTTCGATTTTCATTTACAGATATTGTGGAGCATTTGAATTGAATTGTCAAAAATTTTATTTTTTATATGATTTAACACTTTTGACAGCTTTAAACTCTATTGTGCTTCAAAATTATTTCGCTGTTCAGAGCACAAATCTGAACTAAAAAAGAAAAACACTCTCAATAGAAAATTTTACTGTACTCTAGCTAGAGATTAACTAATAGTTTAAATAATTACACAGCCTTATTAGTTTAGACTATTACAAAACCTTTCCTTTTCAGGTATGGCTGTAAATGTCCTAAGGGACAATTATTTTTACGATGTGTGTTAGATTTGAACCCACACTACCCCGGTGTTTATAACGTATTTCATACGCTTTTACCCACTGAGGCCACCGAGGCCTCAGAAATATTTTGAAGAAATAGGGGGAATACAGTTAGGGGAACATGATTTAGAAATGGCTTAAATAAAAGATTTGTTATGTAACAATTTAGACTGATGACAAAAAATATAATATCCTGACAAATTATACAATTATATTCGATTACAATATAAGCAATATATTTTTTCGATCAGATTGATCTGTATAAAGTAATATAACTTAAATTAAAAATTTTTATTTTATTTTATATCAATTTACCGTTTTTATTATTTTGCTACCAGTTACTGATGTTTCTCAAGTTATGTGGGATAACTAACCACTCATTATAGGTTTTTAATATCAATCATTTTAATATAAAACAAATGTTGTAAATTTTGTTTAAAATCTTTATCTTTCGTATTTAGACTAGTTTTCAATTAACGAAAAAAACAAAAATAAAATAATACAAAAAAAAAAACAAAAAAAAACATATTAAAAAAATTATTTTATATGAAAGATTAAAAAGACATAAAATGAAATGAAATTCTTCGTGGGAATAAAACAAAATATTTTTAACAAAACATACATGTACCGCTATGTAAGTATGTTTTTATAACTGCTAACTTACGCTTTTTTTTATAAATAACTGAAAATGGTTATAAAAACATACATTTATATTTCTTTTTTGTTTTGTGTTGTAAATTGCAGTTGTAGTTATAATCACCATTGCTTCCAATCTTCAGTATTTTTTTTTTCTGTTATTGTTATCATCATCTATAATTACATTACGGTTTAATATGTTGTTATTTTGTTTTGTATCTTAAAAAAATTTTGATCCTGATCATCTGAATGTGTATTTTTATATATGTATAAAAAAAATGTCTAAGTATAATTTTAACGCAATATAATTGTAGTAAATTTACAATATTTTAGTACATAGGTACATATATTGTAAATATAATTTACAATATTTATATACTTATATTTTGTAAGAAATAAGTATTGGTGAATCAAGACAGTTATATTTTATGAATAGGAGAATGAAATGTCACTTGTCCGTATTTCAATAAAGAAAACTTTTTTGTCCTCAGCTTACTTACATATTTAACTTCGTAGAATTCGGTTAATTATGTAAAGCGATGTCTACTTCATTTAGCAACAACGTCATTAAAATGCTCGTTATACATTTTTTGATTTAAATTTTACGACTCTGGCGCTTGATTTTGTTGGCAAGAATTATTTTATTGGTTTTTCGTTTTCGTGCGGGTTTTGAAAATATGGTTACCCATATATTATGTATTGTAAATGGGCTATAAAGTAACAAACACATTTACTACACCAGGATTTATATTCAGATATTTCGAGTAAGACCTCATTTTTATAGGGAACTAAATGAATTTTAGAACTTGGTGGGTATCTCTTGTCAATATAGTTTTAAACAGTATTAGTGCTATTTTGAAAAAAAATTTTATAAATGATAATCGATATTTATTGAATATTATAAAAAAAATATAACTCTGGTGTTTTAATATTAATTGTTTTATTTTTACCAAATTATAGGTTTAGTAAAAAAAATTTGTGATTATGCCAAAAACTCTATTATGTTTTATTATAACAATATATAATCTAATATACCAATTATCGTATCTTGATAATTTTAAATTATTCTAAAATTTATAATTTATTTGAGAGTTGTTGAATAAATTTAATTGAGTTAATTAAGTAAACTTAGTTAATTGACTGAATCTATTTAATTTTGTTAATTCTTAGCACTTAGAATGCCTTTAATAAAAATTGCAGTTTTGTGTATAGTTTAGTTTAATTTACAAAGTATATTTTTAACTCTGCATAATATTAATTAGAATATATTATATTAATTTTATTACTCAATAGCTAAAAATATTTTAATTATATTTTAACCTTAAAAAAAATGTAACGGCCGCTTTAGATATATTTTTAGATTATGTTTTGATTTACAAATTGTAAGTTTTCTCTAGATGAACTCTTTTAAAATATTTTTTTTTACTTATTTATACACGTAAACTATGTACAAGTGTTTTAAAAAATTTTTTTTTCATATAAGTAGGTATAATATTTTTGTTTTTTATTTTTTGTTTTGTACTAAATGACAATTTTTTATTAAAACAATCATTAAAAAGTGTAACAAAAATTTTTATTTGTAAGATTTGTAGATTTTATGATGATAGGTTAAAAAAAAAATATACATATGTATATGTATGTATATATAAAAATAAAAAAAAATTAAATATAAGAAAATAAAACGGTCAAGAAGAGAAAGTAAATTGTCACGTGTAATCAAAATAATAAGAGAACTATATAAACGAATGATTTAATATTGGAAGGTGAGACGATAAGAATTTTGGCCATAAATAAAATGGTAAAAGTTCATAATTACACCATGTGATATGTGTATAAAATACATATAAAATGTTTTTCTTTTTCAGACCCCTAACTGTATAGCTAACTTTAAGTGCTCATTATTATTTCATTATTCATCATCAACTCAGTTTAGTACTCAACTTATTTCATATAGCAATTCTATAATAAGAAGAATTGGATTCAGCAAAGGCAATATTCAGGAAACTTTTACGTAATGAACAGCCGACAGTATGTAGTTATTTTGTAAAATTCAAATCTTTATTGGGACTTAGATTTTAGGGTTTTATAATTAATGTAGAATTCAGTTTAATATTGTAATTCCATTTCTTAAAAGCTTTGTTTGAATATTATTAGTTTTTTAATGATTTTATTGTATTCTTTCTTTTTAAACTCCAATTCAAATTTTGGTTAAAAAAATCCGAACCCTTATAGATTTGCCGCATTTCAATTTATTTCAAATAAGATAAATTACTAAAGAAATATTTATGGTTGGCGCCAAACTTAAAGCACCATTTTTTTTCCATAAAAATAATTTTCCCCCTTAAAATGTACTCGTTTAGTAAAAAAAAATTTAAAAAACAAAGTTTATCGCACGAGTTAAAAAACTCTTTAAAAAAAAACGCCCAATAACTAACTAAACACAGTAACGTAACAAATAAAAAAAAAAAAAATACTGTAAAAAACTCGTCAACGGTCCAATAAATCTTCAAGAAATGTAATGGACCAAAGTACGTAAATCTTACATGATTTAATAGAAATAAATGAAAGGAAAATAATAAAATACAAAAAAAAAAAAAAAAATTAAATAAAATAAAAATCCGGAAAAAGGTAGGTAAAGGTAAAAAAAAAAAATAAAAATAATAACAGTTTTAAGCAACGGTATTACAACAATTTTTTATTGTTATGCCAAATCAAAAAAAAAAAACATAATGAAATAAAATACCTAGTAAAGGTGAATCTTAAATGAAAACGAAAATAAAAGAAAAACATAACGTCCAGTAACTGTACAAGAAGAAAAATTTTATATTTTCTTCTTGTTTTGAAAAATTAATAAAAAAAAAAAACATAAATTTAGAGATTTATTACAATTTGTAAAGACATACATTAGTTATTGAATTTTTGAATTTTACTGAGGGCAATCATTATTTCAATTATTTTAAAATTACTTAATAAAAAAATGTTAAAAATATGTAATTTAATTAAAAATAATTCATAATAAATTGAAATGGCTATATAAATAGTATATCGTAAACACAAAGTATTTACATATATTTATTCATAATAGACTAATCTTCACTTTTGTGAATCCCTATTTTCATTAAGTTATTTATTACTCAAATGTAACTATTGCATAAAATTATGGAACACAAATACTATATTTGTACGCCATCTATTATTTTATACAAGAAATATTACGATATAAACTAATAGTAGTTTTATTGAATATTATCAAATCGTTTGAATCGTCTGAAAGATTTTTCAATTGAAAATGCCAGTGCCTTTATCAATACGTCATATGATCAGCTTTCTTTTATTTAAATATAGAAAATTAATAGACTTTCAGGTTATTCTAGTTTCATAATTGGTAACCTCTTAGTTCATTGTCAAAAAAATTTCAAGATTGAAATTTTAAGTACAAAGATTATGGATCGCTTCTTTTCAGTTTTTTGCTTTATATGGTGATTCGAAATTTTATTATTCTTAATTATTATTCTTTTAAATTGTATTAAAATCCTTAAAGTTCGGCATTCAACTTAACAACTTTTTGAAACTAAATGATGCAATGATTGTTTTGAAAGCCATCAAAATTTTTGTTAAACTTTGAGATATCATCAAGATAGAATTGAACAATAAAAATCTAGTAGAAGTGAAATTAAAGGACGGTGTATAATACTCGTATAATACGAAGTTCAAAATTAATTTATAACACCAATAACAAATCAATATAAAATCAAGGTACGAGGGAACAGCTTTTTTAAATTTTTTCAAATTTAATAATAACAAAAAAAAGAAAAAGAAGTAAAATACAAGATAGCCCTAAAAATATTCAACGGTAATAAAATATTCATTTTCTAATTTTTAATTTCACTTTCCTACATAAAATATTGTATGTACTTGAAGGAATCAATAAGAAGTCATAAAATTAAAGTGACTATTTGAAAAATACAAAAAATTGAGATGAAAAACAAAATTGAATTGAGTAAAAGTATGAAAAATCGTTTATCATAGTTTTTAGATTCAACTTCTATGACAAAAAAAAAAAAAAAAGAAAATAATAATAACAAAAATAAAAACAATTGAAATTTGTGGATAAAAATTACAAAGACAATTGATTTGGAAAACAGAAAAAAACTTGATAATCACCATGGGTAACATAGAAAATTATCTTTTAAAAAAAAATATTACTGTCGCGTTTATTTAACAAAAAAAAAAAAAAAAACAAAAAATTAATAATCATAATGATAATTTTTATGACTTCTATTTGACAAAGACAACAAAAACAAACACACCACATTTTTATTTATTTTTTTTTTAAAATGAACAAAAAAGATACTTAGATACTTAACAGATTTAAAACTGATTCTTCCGAGACATTTTGATAATTTCTTTTGATTAAAAAATAAGAGTCAAAAAAAGGCGTAATGATCACTGCTTGACCGATCACATTAAATTTATAAACAGCAAAAAAAAAAAAAAAAAAATTAAGCTTTTGCTTTTGTTTGTAAATTTTTTTCTTTTTTTTTTGAAAATCTCTGGGAAATCACAATATTTTCATTTTCATATTTTTTTTTGAACACTGTTTGTTTATTTATATATTATTGTGCTTTTGAGGTCATGATGCAAAAATTATGATGAGGGTGTTGGCTGTTTAAGAGGAAAATTATTTTGTAAACAATATGATTGCTTAAAACTTTAAACTAAAATAGTTAATGATCATAAATATTTTGATTTGAAATAATAATAGTGAAAAAAAAAAAATAATATAAAAATTAAGTTATAAATTTTAATATTGATAATGTAGTTATGATAATTTGTTTTTTTTTTTTTTTTGATGCAATACAAAAATACTGAATATCGTAGATTCAGTTATTAAGAAAAAATTAATATGGAAAAAAATTTTTGTGGCAGTTCAATTTTTTTATTTTTGTTTTTATAGGACAGTGAAATGAATTGTTTTTATATAGAATTCATTTGAATTGAAATTTCTTTTTCTACTATAGAAGTTTTTATTTTTGAGCTTAAATATAGATTAGAATCAGCGGAAAAAATTTCATTTTTTGTATGAATATAATTTATATTAGTACAGTTGATGACTTTATTATTTAGTCAATTTTTATTTTTTAAAAATTGGTCATGTGATATTTGGGAGTATTTAAAAATTAAAACTTCACTGAAATTTTTAGAATTCCCAGAGCTAATGTGAAAATTTAATTTTGTATTGCAAGTTTCAAGTTTTTGAGCCAAGAATTTTCCTTTTTTTTTTATATTTTCTCTATGTATTTTGTTTTGTATTTGTATGGTTTCGTCTACTTATGTTATGGATGTAGTTAGATGTACATGCGTATATTTTTATTAATTACGTTACAGTATTTTTACAAGTGTTTCGTTTTTTAACACTAAACTCTTCACTCTTCAGTTGACTGTAGTGCTGAATTGCCTGAACAACTGTTGTAATATAACTATACTTATGTATTAATTTCTTAATAAATAAATAAAACTTATTTATTTAAAATGAGTTAAACCTAAAAAAAAAAGTTTCTTTTTCAAAAACTTCATTACTATACTGTACTTTTCCAGATTTTCTATTGATATGTTTTAACGTAACACCTTGTACTGATAAAGAACTTTAGTATTTACTTACTAATGATTAAGATGATTAAGAACTTAGTATTTACTTACTAATTTGAAATATATTTAAAGAAAATAATTATGTTTCAAAAAAATTTTGAATAAAACATTGATTAAAATAGTTAATAATTCAAAAGTTTCATATAATGTCTTGAGATTCTGAATTTTTTTTTATACAATTAAACTTATAATTGCTTTATCACTTTTTCAGTTAAATTCTCAAAATACCCCACAAACATTAAAGTAATTGTTTTTGTTAATTTTCTCATATATTTTACAAAACCGAAATTTTTTCTAAATAAAATTTATATATGACCTAAGGATTTGGATATTTTTCAATTAAATCTAGTTTGAAAATTCACTGATCTTTAATTTTAAATTAATTTACATTACACAGGGTGACAATTACAAATATAAAATATTGGTAAAAATGCCTTAAAAAATAATTTAACTACAAAACATAATAATTTTCCTCAGGGGAAAATTCACCAAATTTTTTTTATAGAAAACTTTTCATTTGAACAATTTATTGGAATTTTTTTTTTTTTTTTTTATTATTTTTAGGCATAAATTTGATACAAATTTTTTTTTTTTTTGTAACGCCAATGATTTGAATTCAATCAATTTAAAATATTCATTTTTTTTTTTTTTTTTTTTCAAAACTACTTTCTATATTTGTTACCAGTCAGATCATAATCGTAACCATTTTAATCTGGATCAAAGAAGCAAATCAGAGTTGTGCGATTAATTATAGTTTAATTATATATTGTAAATTAATTTTAAAATATGTAGGTATATATGGTATACATTTTTCTATTTAGGGTGACCAAATCTATGAGTTTTATGAGTAGTAAAAGTAATTTAAATTGGTAAAAAAAAAAACGAATCCCAGAAATATTAGAATTTCATAGTTTTGTAAAATGTCATGATTTATTATACCCTACACCTAAAGTATATGGTATATTATCTTGGTATGGTGGTTGTAACCACCAAAAGGAAGCGAGTTAGGTATAGACGTGTATATATATTCTGAATCAGGATCACCGCCGGAGTTGCTATCTTGATGAAATTTATATAGTAGGTTACTAATTACGAAAGAAAGGCTAAGTTCGAATCTGGACAAAATCCGTCCATGGGTTCGGATTCTGGAAGCTTCCGAATGATTCCGGAGCAAACGAGATTATCTCCAAAAGCAACAAAGATAGAACCTTCAAATTTTGTACAATGATGTTTCTTCCCGTTCGATTTATGTCTCTGAAATTTAAGAGGATTTGGTCCATGGGTTTGGATTTGGAAGCTTCCGAACGAGCACCAGAGCAAATGAGATTATCTCCAAAACCAACAAAGATATAACCTTTAAATTAGGCAGAATGGTGTTCCTTCATGTTTGATTTATGTTTCTGAAATTTGTGAGGATTTGGTCCATGGGTTCAAATCTTGGAAGCTTCCGGACGAGCCCCAGAGCAAACGAGTATATCTCCACAACCAACAAAGATAGAACTTTTATTTTTAGTACAAAGGTGTTCTGTTATGTTTCCTTTTCTGTAAAATTGGAAACTGACATTTGAAAGAATTTGAACCATGGGTTCGTATTTTGGAAACTTCCGGACGAGCAC
This sequence comes from Poecilobothrus nobilitatus, assembly GCA_947095535.1. Taxonomy (NCBI): domain Eukaryota; kingdom Metazoa; phylum Arthropoda; class Insecta; order Diptera; family Dolichopodidae; genus Poecilobothrus; species Poecilobothrus nobilitatus. The sequence goes on along the minus strand of OX352773.1, from coordinate 220,174,783 downwards.
AAGAGTAACGAGCATATCTCCAAAACCAACAAAAGTAGAACCTTTAAATTTAATAGAATGGTGTTCTGGCAAGTTTTCTTTATGTTCCTGAGATGGATTCGATGAATTGGAGTGGCAATTCGGGTAGCTGACACAAACCTCCCAAGGACTACCAATCTTCGAAAATAATTAAGATAGAAACTTAAAATTTTATACAAGGGGGTCAAGCATATCCCAAGCGGATGCCTCTTTTACGTTCTTGAAATTCGAGTTGAGTAAGACAGAAAAAGGAAGAAGTTCAAGCAGCTGCCAAAAACACTTATGGATTTTTAATTTAATTCGAATTATTCAGGTGTAGGGTATTAATAAGTCGGTTGCATCGACTTACTGTTACATTTACTTGTTTTATGAAAAATTTAATTAAATTCAAATTTGGTTCTTAAAATACTTTCAGAAAAACCATCCCAATATGAGATAAGAGAATTAAATAAAAACAGAAATATAATAAATACTTTAATTTAAAAAGTAAATGGTCACAATAATTAACATAAAAACTTTATTAATCTGATTTCAGTTCAATGATTGCTCAAATCATAATCATATACACACTTATTAGATGATAACATTTCGATGCTAATATAACATGTTTTTTAAGAACTAAAGTTTTAAATTAAACTTTTAGTTTAAGTTGAATATATTAAAAAACAACAACAACAACAACAACAAAAAAAAAAAAAATTAATCTGATTATATTATTAAGTATTCGCGAGAATTATGAATTTTAAAAGCAGAAAAAAAAATTTATTTTTTTTTTTTTTTTATTCAAACAAAAATTTTTGCTCTAAAAATTTTTTTAAATTCAGCGTCTAATAAATTTAATTTTTTATAATATAAAACTGGTATTAAAATCGATTATGCAATTTTAGTTTTTTTTTTATTGCTTCCATATTTTTTAGTTTTTTTTTTAAAGAAAAGCATAAAATATTTTAAATGCATAACTGGCATGGAATTTGATTAGCAAGTGCATATGACTAAACAAAAAAAATTTATGTGTTGGGTTCACCCCATTTTCTTTACTATAATAATTTTTGCCTTTCATATAATATGCACTAGTACACTCGTTAGTTTTGATTACAGTACGATGATGATGATGATGATGATGATGATGATGATTATGATAGATAATGATTATGATTTCTAGATATGGTTATAATTTAAAATGATGAATGCATTTCAAATTAAACTGTTATACATATATACTATTTAAATATAAAATAAAAAAATGAATGATATAATAGCACAGTTGGTGGTCATCAGAGCATTTGATAATGTTTTATACATATCAAAATCTAAACTCATCAAAATATTTTATTATTTTGTTATCTGGTGCTAATCTGTCAGTATTGATTATAATTAGAGTCTGTATATATTTAAAATATATGTGTATATTATGTGCGTATGTATAGTTAGTTCATTGACTGAGTCCATTTCTTTTTAGTTTTAAAATGTTTTTCAAAAAAAAAAAAAATTTTATTATAAAGTAAGTAATACTGTTATACAAAATTATTAATTCAATAGGTTTAACTTTCTTATGTTATGTTATGTATGACGTTTAAATTGTAATAGAAATAATTAAAATTTATGAAATGTAAATATTGTAACTTATTTTCTTTTAATTCAAAATTTGCTAAATGAAAATGAAAAAAATAATGTTACTAAAAGATGATTTGAGATTATGTATAACGTGCATGTACATATTATTTAATTTTAATTTTAAAATAATGAAAGGTTATACCAAAGCGTTGATTTACGATACATTCTTGCAATTTGTAAGGTGAATGCTGTTTGTGTAGTCAATTTCAATTTTTATACCATTTCTTTGGACGAAATTGTTCAATTTCTATTATTTTAATATTTTTTATGTAATAAAATTTTGAATTGCAGCACAATTGCAATCACTTATATTCGAAAAAATTAATATTAATATTGTGTAAAAAAATATTATCTTTGATAAATATTTGTGTTAAAATTTAAATTGCATTAACAAATTCGGAAAATAATTTAGCAAAATTTTTTAAATTGATATTCTTTTTTTATTAGCGAAATCTGAGCTCCGCAGTGTATTTTGAGTTATTTTCTAATCTAATGTATAAGTGTTTGAGTGTATTTTGAACTATTTACTAATCTACCAGAATTGTTGTTAAGTTTTCCTAGATTTATGACGATGATATAACTCTGACGAAAGAAGTTTTGAAAGCTTCTCAGATCCACTTTAGGGAATGCACCTAATTCTTTCAAAAAGAAATTACCGAGATATTGCTACTTTTTTCTTAACAGACTGAAAAATGGATGTCCTTAATTTTTCTTTTGCAGATAATAGATACTATATTAGATACTATACTTAGATACTATATTTTACTATATTTAGATACTATATTTTATATATATTTAGATATATATTTAGATACTATATTTTTCTATTTTAGTTTTTATAATATATCTATATATAAAAGAATGTATAATAGACAGGGCCAAAGTAAGATCCATAAATGCCCTAAGCACTTAAAAAAAAAATAAAAATAAACAAAATTTTACATTAGCCATCGTGAACGCACTCTTGAAGTTTAGCGTTGAAAAATTATTGACACTAAGATTTTTGACACTAATCGTCAAAGTGCCGTCTTAAAAAAAATGGAAATTAGAAGTTAGAGAACAAGAGTACTATAATACCGGGGTTGCTTACAATAAACTAAAGCCAGTGTACGATTAAACAACCTAAACAACATTTATTTCTATGAGTTTTTTTGAAAGAAAAAAAAGTGACGCGGTTCGTCATTGCAGAATTTCTGTAGTGCCCCAATTATTATTATGTTCTAAACAAATGCGTAGTTTGCTTGTTTTTTAATCCAGTACGGATAATAAATTAGACCTATAACGAAGATTGTATTATCTCAGAATATCGTTAATTTAGTTAGATTAAATTTTGTTTACATGTATGAAACTAAAGTAAATGAAAAATGTCTGAAATAGCTATAAATTAAAGAAAACTTATTTGTCAATAAAAGGCTGCCATGAAAATATTCAATTTCTTTATAGATATCTGAAATTTTTACTCTGGAAATAAGAACAGAAAGTAACGGGAAAGGTAGCAGAAGAGGCAATTAAAGATAACAAATTCAATAATAAAAGAAAATTTATTATCTGGTAAATGTTTATGTATCTATAGGTGAACAAATTTTAAAAATTATAAAATTTTTTTAAAAATAGATTCAAAACTATTAAGTAGATAGTTTTAAGAATTTTGTTGAAAATCATTTGATAAGATTCATAATAAAATTGAAAAGAAAAAAAAAATAATTAAATGTATGTAACATCCATATTTATTGTTAATTTAGAAAATTAAATTGATTTATAATCTAGCATTTAGTTTCAGTCTAATAAATAATGTTTTAAATTTATAACCAGGTGAATAACCTTCAAATACACCTTTTTCGTGTGATCTTATGTAGATATGTACAGGGATTATTTTGTGTTAATTATTATTTTCATGATTAATTATTTTATGTAATATTTAATTATTGTCTATTCAAAATAAATTTAAAACGAACGTCTCAATTCATTTTATTAATAATATGCCAATTGATTTTGTTGCACCAAATGATCAGATATGTGTGTGCAAAATAATTTTTTAATTTTTAATTAGTTAACACTTAGAGATCTATATTCAGTGTTACAATTAATTTTTATTTAATTAACACAAAATAATAAACAACTAAAATAATGGTATATTTAAAATCTTAAATTAAAGATGAGTGACAAAAATTACTAAACGGAGCGTTAAATTAAATTAATTGAATAGAAAAATTAATTATAATGAGACACGAGAAAACTATATACATATTATATATATGTATATGTTTGTATACAATATGAAAATCAACACCATTTATTTAAACGCATTGAATTTTCAATGGTATCATAAAAATAATATTAAAAATCTAGTTGGAAATTATAAAATACAATAAAAGAATACTAAAGTATGCTGCTTAATACAGAGTGCCTTACAAAATGAAGTTTATAGAAAAGAAAATTTTGAAAAATGAAAAAAAAATACTGCGAAATTTGACTATTTCTCAATTTTTTTCACATTTTAAATGACTTCATATCCATATTTGATATATCCTTTCATTTTAGAGTCGATTAAATGTGAGAAACTCTACGAAACTATTATTTTTTTTTTTGGCCTATACTGGTGTTATGTAATTTTATTCTATACAAAGGGTATATTTGTATATATCTTTTTTCTATTCTGATACTTTTAATGTTGCTGTTATTGATGCTGTAACTTTCATAATATCATATTGTTCTAAAAGTTTTATATTTTATATAGAAATTGCTATATTTAAAAAAAAGAGAAGAAGATATATGTCGTGTGATATGGTATTAGCACGTGAAAATATTGTTTCTAAAGTAATATAATATAATAATTGTATCAAGATTAAAGTGTTTTCCACTCTTTTTCCATTTTTTTTTTTTGTTTTTATTTCTTAAATCTAACCATTCCTTTTTTATTTTTCAGCACAATAACCTATAAGAGATTTTTTGAGAGCTCTATTTAAAGTTACACAAAAAAAAAAAAAAAAAAAAAAAAAACAGGAAAACAATAAGAAATTAAAGAAAAATAACAAAAAAATACAGGAAGGAATCAACTACCTGAGCTTTGATTTAAACAATGTTTTTCTTATTCATTTTAACACAGCAGGTTGTAATTGGCAAAATTTTTGTTGCACATTGTATTAGAAAAATGATAAGACAATGGTAGATTGCTAATGTAATGCAATATAAACTTGAATTATCTTATATATATAGATGCAAAAAAAAAAATATCATGTATGTGTATAGAAAATTATATATTTAATAAAAACTAAAAAAAAAAAAAAAAAAAATAAACTAAAAAGAAAATAGAAGAAAATGCTACGGAAATTTCTTTTTATAAAAAATTATACAAATGCTTACTTTTGGTTTGGTATAAAGTTATATGAAGTAAATAAATTCAAAATAAATTTTCTTTTCTTTTTTTTTAGTTTTATTATATATTTGTTATATCTACTCTCTTAAGATATGAGTAGAATGCATAAATCAAAGTGCATTAGGTTTGCGTTATAATTATTGTTTGTTGATAGCATTTTAGTTATTATTTTTACTGTATAAGTATATCTTAAGAAATATCATATGTATTTATTAATAATTATATGTATATATATAAAAATGTTTATGTGTGTATGTTTATACGTATAGTTGAAGGAAAATTTATTGAATTTCCGGAAAAACTTTTTCTTTTTTAATTTTTTTTTAAATGCATTATAGAAGAAAAGTTAATTTTTTTTTTTTTTCTTTATTAAAGATTTTTTAATTTTGATTAAAAAAAAAACAAAAAAACAGAAAAACTCAAGAAAAAAAATTACAATTATACATATATTATACGTACGTATATATAAGGAAAAAAAATTTTCTTCGGGTTATTCATTACTTTAACAATAAAATTGCATCAACTGAAAATACTGTACAAAAAAGGTAATCGTATATATCATGTACAATCCGGGCATTTAAATTATCCGTTTTTTATGTCCTAAAATTGATCTTGAAATTTTTAATATGATTTAATAATTAACTATTCATTCCAGATAAATGCTGATAATTTTTAGGTTGCAGGGTGTTACATTTAGAGTTGGACGGAGTTAAAGTAAATTTGTTTTTTTTAAAAATTTAAATTTTAATAAAATTAAAAATTAGGTGTACTCGTTCAAAAACATTGGACATTAATTTAAGATTATATTGGACATTATAATTTGAGAGCTGATAATACGCAGGAATTAGTTATAATGTATATTAAAATAAAATTGATTCTTTTAGTTTTATTTGGAATAATGTAATACAATAATACACTTGATAATAAATAAAACAGTGAAAAAAAAAAAAAAAAAATATTTGAGAATGGAAAATATAATATTTTTTATAAAAAAAATCCAAAATACTTAAAACTATAATAATATTGCAATCATCATATGATCATAAAGTTTAAAATTAAAATCAACAAAAAATATGAACAATTTTCAATAGATAAAAGTGAGTTGTCATTAATTTTTTTTTAGTTTAATAATGAAATAATGAAGTAATCGAATGCTGAAAATATTATAATATAACATAAAGCTGTCTAAGGAGAGGAGATACTTAAATGTAATAACTTAATAGTTTGTTTTAAAATATAAGAGATGTATTTTTTACTGTACTAACACTTTTTAAAATAAAAATTATATGTATAATGGTTCATCCTGATCAGGGCTACATCATATAAATCAAAAATCGTTTAATTTAAATTATTTAAATTTATATATATAAACTATACTGAAATCTTTTTTTAGATTATTATCTAGCTAAATTCAAAATGAAGCAAGATCAACCATATTTTTGGTGCAGAAAAAATATTGCTAGTTGTTTAGGTTTCCTATATAAATCTAAAACCTTCTTCTTATCTTATGAATCTTCTCAATATCAACAAAACGTATATAAGACCAAAGATGGTATATAAATCATATATTTAACCAGAAACCTTTAAAACAGCATTGATTTTTTTTGATAAATTGGAAAACAAAGCAATTTGTTTAATAAACTATCTCAGTGTCAACGTTCTCTCTACTGGATCTACGACATTTAGTATATTATTTTACTCTGTTTTAGAAATATTTTAATAGGAGTGAATTTTTATTTCGAAGAAATAAAAAATTTGATTACTTAATTCAAAGTTTTCCAGAAAAGAAACAAAAAGAGAGAAGAAAATCTGCTGCTCACCCCTGTACAGTTCAAATTCTTATAGATGATATAATTCAGCATATGGAAATTCATTTGTAACTTAAATATTGCGATTATGCAACCATAGTCCACCTCATGCTTTCTCTAAAATTCGAAATTACATTTTTAATTTACAAAGGTTTAAAGAGAACGCCAAAATATTCGTTTGTTACACTTCTACAAATCTTAAACTTATTTTCATCCAAACAATACAATAATACTAAAAGTCTCCTAATCTTATCAAAAAGGGAGATTGTGTTTGGTCGGTTATACTCGTATACGTTGATAGAGGAATCATTCTCAGACTGCTCTACTTTAGTATCTTTAGATAAATTATCACCGGTAACCCCCGTAAAATATATCATTTTGCAAACCTATCTCTGTTATTCAATTCTTATAACAATTATATATAAATAGCATCAGCAATATTATACTATTATTAATGTATACATTCCAGTATTATTAATATTAATAATAAGTATTAATAAACGATTATAAAATAATATACGACAAGTAAATTTTTTCATTTCATTTAAAAAAAAAAAAAAACTCATATTATGAAGTGATCCAAATCAATTTTTGTTTTTTTTCTTTTTTTTTTTGCAAAAGATTAAATATCAAAAATTTTAATTTGAATTGAAATTCTAGTAGTTGATTGATTTTATTATATAATTCAATTTTTTTTTTTATTAATTTAATTTCTTCTCTTGTTTTTTAAATAAAAGTTTAAAAATGATTGTCAGTCACATTTCATTAAAATTGAATTCCAAAATGAAAATGATTAGTAACAAGTTTTCTTTTTTGTTACTTTTATACAGTGACTATAAAATTTTCATATATATATATGATTTTTATTTAATATTTTATTAATAAAATTAAATAAAATAAAAAAAAAAAAAATTAATTGTATGAAATATCATATTTGAAATTTTTTAAAAAAATTTTTAGTTTTTTTCTATTTTTTATATTACTTTTTATTGCAACTTTTCTATTTTTGTAATTACATTTTTCCTAGTCTTAAAAATTGTAACAAATTTCGTAATAAACTGAAAATTGTAACATAAAAAAAAAAAAAAAAAAAAAAATTGAGAGTTGTTATTATTTTAATACCATATTATCACAAATTATTAATGGATACAATCAACTAAATGAAAACATAGAAAAATATCACATACAAAATATCTTAAGATATTTTTCCGGAATTGTTACAACTTACAAGTTATCATAAAAAATCAAAAACTTGATTTCTTTTGAATTTTTAATAAAAGAAATTTTTTTTTGTTTTTATTAATATTTGAATTAAGGAAGTTTATATTTTTTTATGATATTAAATTTTATATATTGTATCAGTATTTAATAAATCAAACAGTTGACTGTGATACATTCTGACATATAAAATCATATATAAAAAAAATAATTAAATTTTCCTTACAAGTAATTTTATTTTCCAAATTTAATCAACCCAGAAAACAAATAAATATTATAATTTTGAATTATAAGTTTTTTTTTTTTTTTAGGGAGACAGGAATCAAAAAATAAAATTTAAAATATACGATGAATGAAATTAATCGATTTTAAAAGAAATTAGTATTAAAAATTAATCTATATAGTATGTACTACCACAATTTTGTTTTTCTTTGGTTTTTTTTTTAAATGAATTTCCTTAGATAATTTTTCTTTTTTTTTAGATTAATTTGATTTTAATTTAACACGCTAAGTAATTATTATTATTAATTTTTTTTTTCGCCTATTTTATTAATAATTGCATTCCTTTCCATTAGGTTATACTAATAATCACGACATATAATTGATTTATTTCTGGGTTTGATGTAAAATTTATTATTTTTTTGTTTTTGTTTTACAAAATTCCTAAATGCAAACTTCTGGTGTAATTTTATTATTTAATTAAAAATAAAAACAAAAATTAAATTATAATTATAATTAAAAATTTTATTAAAAATTATTTGAATTCTACTGAAAAGTTTAGAGGTTATAAAAAATACAAGTAGTTTAAAAATACAATAAGTTGAGGATATGGTACACTCAACAACTGGACATTTGATCAGTGGTTATTTCGCAAAAAAGATATTTAACATAATTAACACTTAACAAAAAAACGATTTGCTAAAGTGGATATTTAACATTTGAAAATTAGGCAACTTTTGTTTGTGTCGAGTGAGCGCTAAGCCCTTACATATATAAAAGTTGTAAAATATCCAAATATTAAGGGAATTAAAAATAATAACAATTATTTCTTATCCAGCCAATGGTGTAGTTGTTAAGACACCGCGGCTTTTCATACGAAAGGTTTCGCGGTCAAACCCCGGCTGGATCATATAGATAAATAAAAAATAATATAGATTTTTTTTATAATATATAATTAGTAGAATATAATTTAAGTGTATATGTCATGTAAAAATTATAATAAAATATGATATTGTAACTATATAATAAAATAATAATAAACCATAATTCCTTGTATAGGATAATAAATGGCGTAAAAATAAAAAAGAACATCTTAGTCTTATACAATAGCTACAGCCGAGTAATCAACGGCTTAGTGAAATGAATGAATCACGAAACTGAAGGTTAGTCAAATATGAATAATAAATGACTTAGTGGATGCCTCATACTCCTCATTGGAGTGACAAGGAAACTAAATTTTTTTTCAAAATTAAACTTATGTTCTTGATATTGATTATTTTCACCCAATAAAAGAGATAATGAAATTATAGAGTTAAAAATTAAATTGTTAATTGTTAAAAGTTTACGAAATGTCCACTTGTAAAAGTTATTAAGTGTGCAAGTTGCCACATGCTCATTTATTAAAGTTGTTAAATGTCCTTTTACTAATTGTCTATTTTACTAAATGCCGATTTGTTAAGTGTCTTTTTTTCTGAACGCCTTTTTGTTAAGTGTCATTTATGCAAAATGTCCACTGATTAAATATCCAATTGTTAAGTGGAAGTTGCCAACAGGCAAGTTCCTAAGAATGAAACTATTATTTAATAACGAAAATGATCATATGTGAAATATAAATTTAAATTAAAAAAAAGAATTAAGATTTTGCATTTTTTGTAAACATAATTTTTAACGTTTATAGATGTTTTTCAAAGAAAATAACTTTTCAAATTAAATATTAAATTTATATTGATTATTTTAATATTACAAATTAATTACAATGACAATTACATTTATCATCAGTTTTAATGACAATGACAAGGGAAAAAAAAGAAAATAAAAATAGTAACGTAATTATATGTTTAGTTCGAAATGAATAATCTAAACAAATGATACCTTTAAAATTAACCCGATTTAAAAATTAAAAATTAACTGAAAGTTAACTAAAACTTTAAACTAGAACTTCTTTCTAACTTCTCATTCACAAAAAGCATTAATGTTACTTTATTTCATAGTAGCATATATTTATATTGTCATTCAAACTTTTAATCAAAAAATCATTTTAAAATCATTTCAGTTATTTTTTTTTTTGTTTTAAATAATAAATTTAAATTAAATTTTTTTTTCATCTTAAATATTTAAAAATTTCCATACTGCCGTAAAAATATATAACTTTAAATGATTTAACGCAATGTTTAAAGAGACAATTTGCCTAATTTAATATTACAAAAAGCGTCACTTTCAATAAAGAAAAAAAAAAAACAAAAAAATAAATAAAAATAAAATGCCCTAAATACCTACTAAAGGTATTTTGTAAAAAATATCAACATCATTTACCTATTATAAATGTTATATTCGCCCTTACTCTAAAAACTATGACTCTAAATGATTCAGAAAATGAAAATTTCTTAATGAAATCCAATTTATTGGAAAGTCATAATTGGTAAGATCTTTGAATTTAGGTTTTTTTTTTTTTTGTATTTATTTATTTACAGTAGAATCTAAATATATAATTCAACAAAATTGTAGAGATGTAGTTAAGGTTGAAACTGAGATTGAAGGTAGGTGGAATACTTGATTATTAATTAACTAATTAAATCGTACGTACGTACTAATTGATCATACTAGAGATTTTGTATGAAATAAAATTATGCGGTTGATAAAATTTTAAGAGTAATCCACAGCTAATTGCACCTCTAAAGGTAAATTTTCTCAAATATTTAAAATTTATTTCAGGATTTGTTATATACTGCATCTACAACGCACGCTCTTGTTATGTATGCTCTCTATATGCTTCAAAATGTCAAAGTAGAGTATTGACGAAAGTCTATGAAAGTAATTCTTAATGAGTGTAATTGTATGAAAGTGTCCACAATAAACGTTGCCATCGCACGTCATGAAAAAAGTTCTTCAACTTTTCGCTTTGTGTGAAAGTGTCCACAATAAACGTTGCCATCGCACGTCATACAAAAACTTCTTCAACTTTGTTCACTTTCTTTACGCATTAAAGTGCCAAATAATTGAATAGTATCAAAATAAAGGATAAAGAGAAGTCACTTTGTCAAGTAAGAATGTAAGTACATTTTACAGATTATGATTTCATTGTTGGTTGGTTGTAGATACAGTATAAAGGAAAGTAGGTTAAAATTTGTATAAAAAACATTTATAAGTTTTGGTAATAGATATATCTTTATTAATATAAGGCTAACAAATAACTAAGATTTTAAAGTTCCAATTAACGAAGTTCTATTGTTATTAACAAACATATTTTTTTCATACATTAACATGCATACTCATAAAAATGATCATATGTAAATATTTTACCACTAAAAATTGTTAAAAAGTAATTTTTATTTCATTTTTTATTTTTTGGGTTATTTTAATCTTAAAAAGGGTCATAATTGAATGCAACCGGTGGTTTCTTATAGTTTAAATTTATATATATATATATGTATATTATTGTCTCTTTTATGTATACAATGCTTATAATATGTTTACGTTCTGTGTTTATTATAAAAGTTTAATATTGGTGTGTTTAAACAAAAAACATAAAAATAAAATCTATTTTCACCTGTTGTACCTTTTTAGGTCAGTGGTTTGGTTTTTTATGCTTTTTTTTTTATCTCTTTCTTATTTTTCAAAAACGTTTTCTTTTTTGTTTCATTCTTAAACGATTGCGTTTTTTTTGTCTTTGTTGACTTAGAAAAAAATAAAAAAGTTACTTTTTAGCCGACTGATGCTGATTACTTTGACGCGTTGCATGCGTATTTGCGCCCAACATATTATAATGTGATACGTTATACACTATACACTGCCATGGTGTGTTATGATGATGTGATGAGGCGTGTGCTTTACTATGGTATTTCTGTGCTAATAAAAAATAAAACCTGAGTTGAAAATTATAAATTTAGAGAAAATTTAATAAAGAAAAAAAAAAAAAGAAAAAAGGTGCGTACGTAAATAAATTTGAAGAGAGTTAAGAAGAAGTTTGAAATATATTATTTTTGTTTTTTATCATTTACAAAAAACAAAAAAAACATATTCAAAAATTAATCGGCTAGGGGGTGAACTTGACCGGTGATCATCGTCTGTTGTTAGTTGTTTAATGCACCTTAAACAAAAGTGGCAAAATAAGAAAAAATCTGGGTTTAATTTTATTTTTCATTTACATTAACTTGTTGATTTTTTCTTTTTTTTATCTAAACAGTTTGTTTCAACTCAAAATGAATACTTAATGAAGCTTGAGTGCTCACCCAGACCACACCAGCAACAAAATAAAAAAATTTAAACAAATGGATCTATAAAGAAAAAAAAGAAATGATAATAATTTTTCTTAAATAGTCATTTATGGTGTTTGTTGTGCGGTGCGGTTGGTAAATAGTAGCTGGTAAATTTTTTTATTGAATGGTTTTTTTTTTTTGTACATAAATTGAGGTGAGGAATAAGAGGATGTAATATCAAATAAAGATAAAAATGTTTACTACAAAAAAAAAAATATCAATATTTGGTTGGTAAAATGGTGACAAATGAAAGAGAAAATCTAAACAGAAATTTTGATTGGAAATTTTTTTAAAATTAAGTGAAATAAAAATATGTTTTTTTTTTTTGTTCTTTTTGGAAAAAAGAAAACTGTATTCTCATTAAAAATTACGTATTTCCCGATATTTTACGGAAGAAAGAATAAAGAGTAAAATATTTAGGGAGTGGATAAATATATTTTCTTTTATTACCTTTTAACTTTTAAATTAATAAATTTAATGTTAAGTTTTGAAGTAGTTAATTCCTGATAATTTTAAAAAAAATTAGATTTAGAAGAAGAAAATAGCTTAAGTTTAGAAGGAGAAAATTGAATATAAATTTAAGATATAAATGTTAATGTCATTTATTTTAATTACGTTATATATGTTTGTTTCTAAAATGTAGCTTCTCCTTTTTAGAGAAAATTTACAGAAATGGTCATTATGGTATTTATAAAGAATTGAATTATTTGCTATAACCTAAAAACTTTATAAAATTTGATTTACGCAACAAAATAATACCAGACTATGATCAGTCAGTTACAGTAGAAAATAAATGCAGAGATCAGATTACATTACAATCTAAAGATTGATTTTGTAGTTGTAAACAACTACAAAATAAATAGTTTATTCAATTGTTGTTTTTTTTTTTTTTAATTTTTGCAAAACTTAGACTAATTTAATCTAGGACTTATACTATTATTCTTAATTTAAAAAAAATGTATGCAGATCGCGTATTAAAACATTGTCTAAATAGGTATATTTTTGCATGAAATTTAACGATATTTGAGATATAAATTCTGAAATTAACCTGATGTTGGTTAGACTATGTAGCCCTCTAGTAGAAAAGTAAAATGGTTTATTCAGCAATATTTTTAATATTTTATTTTCCGTCACTTGCAAACTTTTTTTTGCGTGTATCTGAAAATAAAACCACCATCATTGTAATTAATTTGTTATTCTTTTGTATATTTTTAAGTTAGAGTTTGAGATAAAGGAACCCTTCATTTCCTGCTAAAAAATATAGAGTTTGTATTTTCAATGTTAATTGATATTTCCCATTTATGGAGATACTTGGCTATATCATTTAAGACATTTTGCAAATTAATAATTATTTCAATGCTATAACTGTCAGAGGTTCATACTAAGTTGTTATTCCCAAATGTGGTTAATTTAGTATTACTTGGTTTCAGAAAGCCATAAATGTATATGTATATTATTCAAAGTTGTACTTAATACCTATATCTTTGTAGTACTCCAGCAGGTATTAATAATGTTTTAAAGATAGTATTGTTTATAAAAACTTAAAATTTTCTATTTTGCAAGAAACTGATAATTACTTTTATACTAGATGTAAGTTAAGACCAATATCTATTAGTTTGCATATCAGCTTATCATGCCATATAGTGTCAAAATGTGTCAGAACTTATGTCAATGCAAACCTTATCGATAAATAACTTTTGATTTAGTTCAGTTTTTATAAATCAGTAAAGCTTTAGTAAATGATGCAAAGTCGAAGAAGCAGCTCTTAAGCCATACTATAAGAAAGCAATATTATTTAAAGAAAAATCTATATATTTTTTTTTTTTAATAGTCCATATGATTTAAAGAAGATTCAGTCATAATTAAAGTAATTGTAAGAAGAAAATTAGAAATTGTAATTTGTAACACAGAGAAGAATAGAATTTCAAGTTAAAATTATCTAAATCAAATATAAGTTATGTACTTCAATTAAAACTTAAAGATTTAGTAATAACTGGTTTTAATAGTAATATAAATTGTGCCACCTTTTCTTATCACATCAATTATAAAAGAACATTGATTAGTTAGTAGTCATAATATATTTTGCAATAATTGTTCAATCGTATACTTTTTACTTTATTTTCATCCCATAACAACTAGAGCCAAACTTTTAAGTATAAATAAGTTTCCTATATACAGGGTGTTTCCAACTCAATGGTCTTCCTTCAAATGGGTGATCGGGCATGTCGAAACGAACAAAAAATTGTATTTGAAGGGAGAGGGAGAGGGGTCTATTCTGAACCCTTTTCTTGTTTTAAATTTCAAAATATTTTAGCGACTTTTCATAAAAAAATATAACTTTTGAACGGCTTGCTAAAGGTTAGTAAAGGGTAGATAAAAGAAAATGCGTTTTGTATAGAGTAAGTTGTCTGTTTTAATTTTTATGTACTTCCATACGACAACAGTTACAAAGTTATGAAGGTTTAAAATTATTTAAAATGGAAAAATTATGTTTCCAACTCAATTTTCTTTTAAAGAACCCTGCATGTGGGATACTTTTTATAGCATATTTCGAAACAGTTTTTCAAGCCCCATAATTAGTACCTAATAACTTTTTCTCTATCTCTAACCGTTTTTAAGATATAAAGAATATAGAAAAGTGTGTCGCTAAAACATCTTTAACCCCTCATATCTCAAAAAGGGTCCAGAATAGATCCTCCTCCAAATAAACTATTAATGTAAATATATAAACTATATTTCAAACTATATAATATATAAATTCTTTCATAAGGAATAAATAATTTGAGATATAATATTTTAAAAATATTTGTTTTTGGAATACATTGCGACATTTTTCCGTGAAAAACTATAAACAAATCACCAAAAATAAATTTTATGTTAAGAATTTTGTAATTGGGAGCAAAATATACATACTTAATTATATTAAAAAACTAATAAATAATAATTTTTTTTTTATTAATTATTTTTTAAAACATTATGTATTAATTAAGAGGTAGCAATTATTAGCCGGAATAAAAAATGCATATACTTAATTAAATAATAAAGTGATATTTGGAATTTAGAATAAGATTAAAGTCATGAGAAAAATAAAAATAATCCATAGTATTTCCTGTGCAATACCGTACGTTCTAATCAATACTTCGGAAATATTAATTACGATAATAAGTTGTAAACTAGAATAGTTGATCAATTACTTGTATATACATACATATTTTAAAAATTAGAGTTGACTGTTAGCAGTTTTTTACAAATAAAATTGAAAAAAAAACAAAACTTGTTTTAATAAATCAGTGCTTATATTTTAGTTCTGTTTTGTTTTTTATTAACAATTAATGGGACAATATTTTAATTTTATAACTGATTCAATATTTAGAAACTTTAAAAGAATTTTAATAATAGAACATCAAAGGACTTAAAATAACTTTTGAATGCATGTCTTTTAATTATTTGTTTACCGAATAGATTAAGTATAGCATTTGAAGACAATTTAAAATTAACAACATTGATTGAAAAGTTTAAAGAAATTCAGCTTAGAGTATATGTCAATGTAAATCGCAGATAAAAAAACATCGTCAAATAATATGGGTTAAGGATTTAAGAATGCTAAAAATATTGAATAAAACTTCAAATATAAAGTATTGGCATAACATATAAGTGTCAGTTTTGAAATTTAGGATATAATTTTGATTTAACTATCAAAAAAAAACACAAAAAAACAAAAAAAAAATGTAGTCAATATCAAATATTGTAAATAAATAAAATAAATTTAACAAAAAATATAAAATCATAGAAAAGAAAATGATGTTTCAAGTCCATTTTAATTGTGTCAATTTACAAATGTTTTTTTATTCAATATTTTAATGAATTTTGTAAACAAAACATTTTGTTGTATTGTTTTTTTTTCTTTCCACTTTAACAGAAAAGTTTCACCTTACCACTAACTTATTTTTTTTTTTTTAATCTCTTTATTATCTTATCACTGTAAAATATTGTCAACTTTTTAAATTTTGGAAAAAAAAAAATCAAAAAACAAAAATGAAATGACATTAAAAATAATCAAGGTGTGATTCATAATTTTGCAAATATGATTTAATTTTTTTTTTTTTGTTTTGTTTTAGGTTAAGTCTCTGTTCGTTCGTTAAAATTAAAAAGAAAAAAAAAGAAAAAAAAAAAAATAGTATTTAAGATATGGAAAGTTAAGACATAGAAGAAAATAAATGATAATAAATGAAAATCAATTTTACCGCTTTATTAATTACGGTTATCTATTATTTGATGAAACGATGAAACACTTAGATT
Source organism: Poecilobothrus nobilitatus (assembly GCA_947095535.1). Classification (NCBI taxonomy): domain Eukaryota; kingdom Metazoa; phylum Arthropoda; class Insecta; order Diptera; family Dolichopodidae; genus Poecilobothrus; species Poecilobothrus nobilitatus. The sequence continues at coordinate 220,157,975 of OX352773.1, read as the reverse complement.
GAGTGCCTAAAAATATGCAAATTTGTTTTAAATGAGTTTATAAAGTATATATTTCTTTATTTCTTTATTTATGAAACAATTATAAATTAGAAACATGAATGAAACTAACTTTAACAGAAACATTCTTTGTACTTTGGAAAAAAATCATGTCAATTAAAGGTTGAAACGCGTGAGCCTCCTAAAGTATTACCATCTTTGTAATTATCTTACAAATAACCTTAACTCTTAACTTAAATAGAACCGTAATAATAATAATGTTTGTTTAAAAAATATTTAGGGGCTTCGGTAGCCTAATGGATAGGCGTGTGGCGTATTAACCGAAGGAGTGTGGGTTCAATCCCTGCACAGGTCGTAACTGTTTTTTCTTCTTTACATACCCCCCTTACGACCAAATATAATGTAAATATATAGTATATAAAATAAACAAAATAAATAATATTAGTATATAATTTAATAATAGTATAAAAACCTATAATGGCCTTAGTAGCCAATGGTTCAATAATATTGCATTACATTTATATATGTAATATTAATATAAATAAATAAATAAATAAATTCTCTTACATTATTATGTTACAATCAAATTGATGTCAGAGAATTTTTTAAGAACTTGCTGAGACTAGGTCATGTCTAAGGTGACATCCAATTATGTCCATATAAAACACTCCGTTAAAAATTTTTTATTTTTTACTTCTTTTGCCACCATTATTTTTTATATTTACCATTTTGCCATTAAATTAATTTCAACAGTTTAAAATTTTTAAGAAAACTTTTGTTGAGAAAAGAAACAAACAGACAGACAATAGTAATGATCTATTAGAAAAGCACATTTTTTTATTTAAATAAGAACAACAAAAAATTTATTGAGAAAAGTGATAATAAAAAAAAAAAAAACATATTCACTCTTTAATACTTCTAATATGGGCGAAATAAATTTAAAATTTCACGTCTTCTGTTATTGAAATAAGATTAGAAATGTCTGATGTAAAATAAAAAAGAAATGAAATGAAATGAAATGAACTGCAAAAAAAAAAAAAAATAAAAAAGAAAAAAATATTTTGGATGAAAGAGAAATTTTTCATCTAATTTAAATTTTGTATTTGGTTTTCTTCATGTTTTAGTTTTTTTTTTTTTTGCTCAAATATTAATTTATTCATTTAAATAAAATTGTGGTTAGTTTTGCTATTTTTTCTTTTTTTTTTTTTTATTAAATTAAATTTTATTAAAAAACTATTTGGAAAAATTAAATTTGTTTAAGGTTTTAAATCTAATAATAGACAAGAAAAAACAACAGTCAATTTAAGTTAAAAAGAAAAGAAAAAGTAAATAAATTCTTATTATTCCAAAATATCACCCTTGTATAGGATCTATCGATTGATCAAATCAATCAAATTGTGTATAAAATATTTATATTTTTAATTTTTGGTCTTTTTAATGGCATTGAAATTTTTTTGTATGTATAGAAAAAAGATTTGTAGCTTATACATTATGCTAATGCTGATGTTTTACAAGACAAAACATGGAATTGATTAGTGATTATTATAATGATTCAATTGTGATTGATTTTGGATCCAAAAAAAAAAAAGAAAAAGAAAATAACAATTGAATCCATTCTCTGTGTCTGCCAACTATTTAGTGTACATTAAATTCTTGCAATGAAAGTGATAAGTTCATTACGGAGAAATATTACAATCAGTTTCTTATTGAAATATTGAATGGAAATTTTAATTTAATTTACAAGGACTAATTATATTTTCTTTTAAGGAATAATTATGTTTGGACTTAAAAATAATAGATTGGTCTAGTTTATATAATAAAAATTTCCAATTTATTAACAAAAAAAAAAAAACGAAAATAAGTAAAATATTGGTAAAATAAAATTAAAATATTGTCAATTATAAAATGTTTTTTTAAACCTACCTATGTAGGTTCTTTAGAATAAATGAGTGTGTTTAGTTGATAGGTGAGTAATTTCAGTCAATTTCAAAACCTTTTTGGCGACAAGATCTTTATTTAGTTCTATTTATGTTCCCTTTCTTTTAAAATTAGATAAAAATCATCAAAATTCTGATTTTTTGTTTAGAACTACACGAATTTCATATATACAATTATATTTAGGATAAACTAATTTTAGACAAATTTTAAAAAAACAAAATTCTTAAACATTTAATTAAGTTTTTTTCATCTAAAAATTGATTTTGCAATTACCAAATCTTTAAATCATTTTTTTTGAAGTGATCCTTCTAAAAATGAAAATTTTTACTAAAAAAAAAATGTATTTTTTGTGTAGAAGATCATATTTCCAATTAAAAATACTAAATTTTGAAACGTTCAATTAAAAATAATTAAGAATTTATTGTTAAAACTTTTTTTTTTGATTATTTTTGAATTATCAAAAAAATTTATAATTTGAAAAAATATTTTTATGCTAAAATTGACATATAAAACTATTTTTATTTAGATCAGTAATAGAATGCTAATTAATTTAGTTTTTATATAAATAAATTTTAATTTTAAGAAAATCTTAAAATATACTGTACATATAATAATCAATAAAAAATGCAAAAATTTTTTTTATGAAGTTTACACGAGTGGAACGTAAATTTACAACACTGAAAAGAAATGAAAGTAGAGTAAAAAACAAAAAAAAAAAAAATTTTTTTTAAAACTTATGAGATTTTTCTTTACTTTGTAAATTAAAAAAAAAAAATTTATAAATATTTTGTCTGTAATTTTAATTGAATTGAATTTTATTATATTGCAATTAATTCAATTGTTTTATTCATTTGTCATGTTATTTAAATTTAATTTATAAATTTTAAATAAATTGAATATTAAGTTTTAAATTATGGTTTATTAAATCAATTTAGAATATATAATGTAAATTATTTTGTAGAATTTGTATTTTATTCAACACTAAATAAGTAAATAAATTCTTATCATGTTATATATAACAATGATTGAGTAATAATTTTAATTTATATATTATTTTCAAAATTATTACTATACAGCACCAGTTTAGAAAGAATTGTATGGTAAACATCAAAAAGGAAAAAGGAAAAAATAAAATAATCATATAATATATTTTAACATTTTCTTGGAATTGGTAGGATAAAAAAATTGGATTGATAAAAGATCAAAAAGGCTAAAAAGTAAAAATTTCGAATTTACATATCTAAATACCATGTCATTTTTGATCTATTTCTTAATCAGTACACTTAGTTTTATTCGTCTTTGCTCTTCTACAGTTCATTATAAATTGTAGTCTTATTCAAAATATGCCTTCAGTTATTTGTATTTTACACTTCAGATATTATATTATTATTATTATTTATTTTTCTATATCATAAATAATATACAGATTTTTTTGAACTTGTCCCCGTGGGTGTGCACTTCTAATATTTAATTAAACCCATATTTGTAAGTATGTAAGTACATCTCCTTTTTATTTTCACAAAACCATTAATAATTGTGTAGTACTTAGATCAATTTAATAAACTAATCCCTCTTGTCATTGATATTTACCCTAAACGACATTTTAGTCTATACTATCAAATCTTCTATACGGATGATCAACATCATTTCTTGTCATAATCTTTTCAAAATAAAATCAAAATTATATATTAGAACTTCGAAAAGATTTTATTTCTTTAAAAAGTTATTCTTTCAATTTATAAATATTTATATTAAATTTAATATTTAAAAAAATAAAAACTAAAATTAACAAATAAAAAATTTTCAAAATTAAAAGTATTTATTTAAAAAAGACTTTAATTTTATTTTAAAAATCTCATTAGGGGCCTCGGTGGCCTAGTGGGTAAGAGCGTATAAAATACGCTGTAAACACCAAGGGAGTGTGAGTTCGAATCTCACACACGTCGTTAGAGTTATTCCCTCTTACGACACTTACAGCCACGCCTGTACAGGAAAGGCTGTGCAATTTGCTGTCCACATTTATGTGGCAGAGAAATGCATTAAAAAAAAAAAAAAAAATATCTCATTATATATACATTGTAATAAATAAAATAATAAATTCTTATTAATAAAAAATCAATTTAAAATTATTTGTAAAAATTTTTTTAAACAATTCTTCAATAAAAGAAAATAACAAATAAATTTCTATAAAATATTTACATTCGCTAATATAATCTTTGTATGTGTATAATAAAAAAGATCAGTTTAGTTCATGATCTAAAAAGAAGACAGATATATGAAGATCACGTTTCTCTAAAAGTAAAAGATGATCGAAAGATTACAATTTTATTTTTTTTTCCTTTCAATATTAAATTTTTATTATATATATATATATAAACAATAACTGATGATGTGAGAGATTTTTAGGTTTTTAATGTGTTTTTATTTTTTTTTTATTTTTACTTTTTTTTTTTTTACATTCCCTTTCTTATATTTACGATTTATAGTTTAAAAGTATGAAATGGCAATGAACTCATCTCGTCAATATTTTGAAAAGTGAAAAAAAAAACAAAAAAAAAAAAAAAAATCAATAAATTTCTCCATCAATCATTTTTTCATTTCTATTTCAATTTCATTTCATTACAAATCATGCAAAAATATGCGAAAGGGTGTTATGATATTCGGTATCTATTTATTTTTGTTTCAATAATCTGATTTATAAGGCTTATAAATTTTTGGTTTGTATTGTATTCATTTATTGTATGTTATTATCGTATGTTAAGATTTGAATTTTGCAGTACAATCAAAGTTCTTTTGTCGGCTTTAAGTTTAAAAAGATCCAAATGTATACTCTCTTTCTCTAGATGTGAAATAAGACAATTGGTGTTATTATGGGCTATTATGTTATGGATAGACATGCTATAGATATGGAAGATTAGGTAAGTATGTGGATGTTAACTGTAGCTTTAGCCAAGAAATTGATGCTATAGAGAGTGTGGAGTGCTGCGTTCTCTCCCTGTAGTATTTCTATACTGTAGAAAAAGTAGCGTTCTCTCTCTGTTGTGTTTCTATACTATACTGACTGATACTAAAGGATTTTTTTTTTTTTAGAATGATAGAACTTTAAATTGAAATAAAGTACACTTAAATTAAGATTGATTGAAGAAAATTTTATTTTTGTGATTCTAACTCATGTCTTGGCTGAATTTTCATTAATAAAATAAAAATTTTCAAAAATAACAATACATTACAAACTGCTAATGTATATGCGTTAATTGTTTGTTAACTTTTAATTGTACTTAAACGCGATACTTTAATCAATTAAACTTAATTGATACTTTAATTATACTATCAACACAATAATTCTAAATGCTCTGAAATTATACTTATATTATACTATACCTCATAATTAACATAAATAACTATTTATTATTATCAACTATATTTTTAATTTCATTGCGCCTTATCAAAAAAATTTGATACAGAGTATAGGTACGAATAACATCACTTTTTTTTTTTCAATTTTTTTTTTTATATCATTTATATTTTTTCATTTTCTTTAATCATGAATAACTATTACAGTTCATCAATACAGTATTACTATTTAATATTAAATCTAATTTCCAGATACATATACATATATTTTACTTTTGATCAATGTATGGGCATATTTTAATAAAAATTGATCGTTTTGTTGTGCTTTAATTTCCGTTGAATTTATAACGCTTTAATAATACTACGAGTATAGTAAAAAAAAAAAATCTATAATATGTAATGTTGGTGGTGTTATTGTTCATCATTCGTTCATTATTTGATTTACAGATGATGATTTTCAATTTATTATTAAAATTTATAATGATTATCATTTTATAAAAATCATAATCATCAAAATCATCATTACGATTAATAATACATTTTTTTTTCTTTTTTAAGTTTATTTCACAGTATGGGCTTTTGTGAAAAATGGAATTGAAATTTAAGTTAGAAAAAAAAAAAACAACACAACTATGATATTTTGACCGGTGATGACATTTAAACGAAAGCTTGAATCACACGATCATCAAAATTCAAATACAATCATTTTTTTCAGTGATAACGCAATGATGATTGTAAAGATAGTTGTTCTATATGTAGTACAAAAATTTTTTTTTTCATAAGTGAGGAATAAATGAATAACTGAAAGAATGAATGAATGATGGGCGTTTTACTGACTGCCACTAATTTTATCGTCCTCTTGCTGCCAATGCAGCCACCTTTATAGTCATAATTATAAATTTAAATTTTATCTTTTCTTACTTATTCACTCAGTCTTTTCAGGGGAGATAAAAAAAAAATTATGGTCATTGTTGTATCTATTTATAGATTGTTTTATGTTATCTCATTTTTATTTTTTTATCGATGGGAATAATTTTTAATTTTTTTTTTTGGTTTTTTTTTTATGTTTTTATTTACTTTTTCTATTTCGTGCTTACTTGGTAAACTCTTAAGTGTAGAAAAGTTGATTACAATTAAGTGTTGAGCTTACAAAAAAATGAGAAGAAATGAAAAGAAATGAAGCACGCTTAAAGCGTTACTATTATTGATTATTATTAAGGCGATTTTTGAATTGTAATATAAATTTAATAGCCTAACAAAATGTTAACTGGCTATCATCAGATATAGAGCTGCGTGTTTATTTAAGTTATGTGAAGAAATAATATATATATATATTTTTTTTGATTTTGATTTTTGGAAATTATCGTTCAAAATTAATAATAATAATAAATTTTTTAAGATCATTTATTTTTATTGTATTTTCATTTTAATTAATATGAAATGATTTTATCAGTTTTTTTTCTTATTTAAAAAATTAGATTTTTTTTTATTAGTTATATTTTGTGGTTTTTTTTTTTTTTTTTTTTATTTATTGTAAGATGTTTACAAGTATCGTTACTTAATTAAGTGTAATTAAGTTTTAAAAATCAAGAAAAAAATAAAAATAAATCTAATTAATAATTATTACAATAAAGCCCATTGAATATTTCAGGTTATATATTATCGTTATATCATATATGGTTTATATATTAGATGATAGTTAATATATATATGTATTAAAATTTTATGTAATAGCAGTAGTAATTTTTCAAAAAAAAAATTTTTTTTAAATATTTAATGATTACCTAATTTACTTAATAAATTGTGCAAAAAGATTTTGTATTAAGATAACATATTAAGATATATTTGAAGTCAATAATTGACTAACAAAAAACTTTATATGTATATTTAGATCAAAAGAAAAGTTTTAAACATTTAAGTACTTACAATAACTAAACTTTTTATTCATACATCGTTAAATAATATGAAATTATCTTACCTGAAAAAAAAAAAAAAATATTATGAAATTATTATAGTTTGTACTAATTATTAATTATAAATTTTTATTATAAATCTAAAAAATATTCTTTATTATTAATAAGTTTCAAAAGACAATGGTTTTAATATCAGATATGTTAGTAAAGAAGATGTAGGTTCAAAACGTTTTAATAAATAGATTTAGTTTTCTTAAAATTTTTAAAAATTCTGGAATTTTATACTAAATATAAATGACGTGCAATTTATTCAAAATACTGCGTTTAGTAACTATCTTATTGGTATTAATAAAACTATTAAATGACCTAACAATACAATATCACAAGCATATTCATTATAAGTATAAGCTTTAAATAGTCAATGTAAAAATTGTGTCTTATAGTGTATTAGTAACTTACGCTGAGTCAATATGACTAAAAGCAAATTGAAAAAAATGATAAAGATATCAAGACTCAATTAATTATCAATATAAAAATTAGATATTGAATTATTCCAAATTTAATATGTATTTTGTAATAAAAACAAAGTTTCCCACTCAAGTCTTTTGATATATTTAAAGTCTTCGTTTTTTTTCTATTAAAGTACTTGATTATTAATTAACTTATACGGACTTTTATTGTAAAATTTAAACAGCAAATTTTCCGTAAAATAATGATTTAGCATACTAAATTATTTAAATACTTTTATCTTATATCACACTAAATTTTATGATATAAGAAAGCAAAAATTGATTTTGCAAAAATACATTTCTTTTTTAATAACATGCTAACTATTTGAAACTTGAAAATTTTTTTTTTTCCTTTATCGTTTTTTGAAATAACTTCTCACTTTTCTTGTCACTCATATCACTTTTTTAATTAAAAAATAAAAGATAAAAAAAATACTTTTACACTGAAAAATTTTTAAATAAAATATTCATTACCATTTCAAATCTAAAAACGATTAACGTACGATATATATAAATTTTGGACTTTCATTTTCACTTTCATTTAGGAAACAAAAAAACAAAAAAAAAAAAAATAAAAATTTAAATTAAAGTGAGAATTAAAAAAAAAGTGACATAAAAAAATTTGATTCTCATTCCAATTCGAGATGCAAAATGTCAAAATATTTTTTTTTAATTGTTTTTGTTTCGATCTTCACAGAAAAGCAACAAAAATAAAACAATTTATTGATATTTCCTGTTTACTACAAAAAATATGCGAAAAAGTAAAATTAAAAAGCTTGTGAATATAAAGTACGTAATATATATATTTTAAACTTATGTTTTTGTGTTTGTAAAATAAAGATTTGCACAAATTTTATTTACTTTAAATTTTGTTTTATTTAAGGTCTTAAGAACCCTATAGAGATTTCTCTTTCATTTGGAAAACCCATTGCAGTTTTAAAGTATCAGTAATTTTTTAATCTTCAGTATCATATATCATGAATAATTTCTACAATTCCTGAGTAATTGTGTACTAAATAAGGTCACTGAACTTTTTTACTACAAGATTACAAGATTAAGTTCCTTTCAGTTAATAAAAACTTTATGAAATTGATTTACAAATTCTTAAACATAATTTTTGTAACTTTTAATTGTTTAATCATTGAATTTTTCAATTCATTTCATTCTTTTAAACAATAAGAAAAACAACTGGTTTTTATATAAATGTTCGTATTTGTATTTATTCCATGGTGAATATTGAAGTTCAATTTATTGCTGCAAGAGATATTTTCACTAATGCTTTCAACACAGCAACCTTTAAAACAAATGAAAAGGTTGAAAAAGAAATTTTCTATCTTGTCCTAAAATATTTTTCATACTAATACTATAACTTGACTAGCACTAGTTGCCATTTTTATCAATTTCTTTACTTTTGTTTTGTAAATTTTCAGAAATCATTCTTTTAATTTCACCCTCATTTATTTATTTCTTTTATTAAAGCACGAATACACTATAAAACCTATATTTTATCCTGTTCCTAAAACAAAATACATATTAAAAGAAGTTCTTGTTGCACGACGGGTTTTAAGAAATTGAAAGTGAAATTAAATTAAATTTTACGCGGTTTTTTTTTTTTGTTTTTTTTTTGTAGAAAGAAGCAAAAAATAAAAAAAATAACACTCGTTACACATGTTTTTCTTTTTACTTCTTTTACTATTTACCAGTATGACGGCGTGTTTATAGCTAACAGCAATCAATCGTATTGTGAATCACTTGGATTAATGACTGTAGAAAAAAAAAAAACCTACAACTATAACAATAAATTAAAACAAAAAGTGGCAGATAAAGTGAAAATCTATTACATTTGATATAATGCGTATAATGAGTAAAATACAACAGTATTACTACTACAGCCTGTAATGAAAGTTATCATAGTGATAATTTTTCTAAAGAAGTTTTATTTTGGATTGGGTGCGTAAAATCTAAAACAAAAAATCAAGATTGTGTTAAATAAATGTTAAGTAAGTAAAACTAAAATAATAAGAATGTATCTTATATGATGATAATTTGAGTGCTTTAATAGGCCAATTTTGATTTTGGTTTATATTGTTTGGAACAGTTTTATTTATAATAGGACCTCATCTATATTAACTAGAATTTGAAAATTCACCTTAAAAAAAAAAAACATTTAAAATTTAATTGGCTGACAAAAATTTAATTTCGTTAAGTTAATAGTGTTGTTGTTTATTGTAATGATTACTAAATTCAATCAGTCAACAAAATTCTAGTTCTAACTGCCATAGCTAGCTGTTCTACCTACGGGAAAGTATGAAGCATTAATCGGATTCGATTTAATAAAACTAATTAAATTACTTCTTTGGAAAATATTAACTACATTTACAAATTTGTACTGTTATAATAATAAACCAGTTAGTTCTATTATGGTTACAAAATGCTTTCTTTATCCATTTTATATAAATTAAAATTAATTGCGGAAAATTAAATGAAAAATGTTTTGCTTTGACAATTTTCTATGATTTAAATTTTTCTTTTTTTTTTGGAATTAAATTTCAGGGACTGATTTTTTTTTTTTTTTTGAATGAAATTTTTATATACGTGTATTTATGGTGCATAAAAAAGCTGTTTGTTATTTTAATCTTTATCAAGAAACAGAAAAATAAAACAAAACAAACAAAACAAAAGAACAAATATTAATAAAAGAAAAAAAAAAAAAAAAAACTACAAAGAAAGAAAGAGAGAAAGTAAAAATTTTGAGGTTTTAAAGTATTTAAATGTTTACATTTTCTTTCATTACCTGTAATATGGAACTTTTTAGTTTAATTCGGTTTACTTTGATTTAGTTTAAAATTAAATTGGATCGGATTGATATTGTCTGTTAATATTATTTATTTTATTATTTTATGTTTCATGTTTGTTTGTATTGTTTATTTGTATTAACGTACATATATAATATATGTATATTAAGTAATATATTTTACTCTTAAAATAAAAATGAAACTTGACTTGAAATTGATTAAAAGTCCATGAAAAATCGTATTTTGTTCCTTTCGATAAATTTAAAACTTAACTCAAAAAAAAAAAAAAAAAAAAACGAGAAAATACGAGAAAAAAACAATAAAACAACGAAGAAAAAAGTTAATATTTATATATCAGTTTACAATTTTACTAAATATTGAAGAGAAAAACCACTTTAAATTGGTTTTCCTTGGACAACATAATATTTTTTTTTAATTATTTTTATTTTTTTTTATATTTTTATAAAATAAAACTTTAACTTTAAATGCGACGATGTATTAAGTTTTTTTTTTTTTTTTTTTGTTTTTAAAAAAAACTGACTAACTGACTGGTAGTTGATTACTGATGATGATGTTTTTCATCGTCTCATAACATTATGTGTATGTTTTATTTTATTTTATTTTTCTTTTTAATCTAAAATACTTAAGTGGTAATATACTAAGCGGCTACTTTATACGCTCTAAATGTTTTTTTGGTGATTTGGTATAAAATATATTAGAAAGAGATAGAAATACATTTATATTTTTATAATATATAGTGTTAATTGCAGCAATACATTTTGTTTCTTAGTATATATATATATATAGACAAAAAAGCATAAAGACGGTATAGGGGTTGGAAATGTATTGCAATAATGTTCCAAAATATAATATAATATTATTTTTCGTTTACGTTTCATATGGCGGCTTAAATAAATATGTTTACATATAAAGCAATCTTGAACTGTTTAAAGGTAGTCGCGGCGAAAGGCTATTGCACTGTATTCAATTCAATGTAATGCAATAATATAAAAAAAAAAAACAAAAAAAAAAAAAAAATGGATTAAATAAAATTATTTGTAGTGCATATTATAAAGTTATCAAAAAATTGTTATTATTGAATTTAATTTTAAAGTATTTTGTAAAGTAATAAGTATTAATTTGATTTTATTATTGTTTTTTTTTTTTTTTGTAGGAGGAATTCGATCATATGGAAAGGTTATAATATACAGGTATGTCCGTTTATTGGTTTGTGTTTAATTTTATTGGATCTTTTACCTATGATCGTTGAGATCTTAGACATTGTTTTGATAGTGATGCATGCAGTTACCGATATTATATGTACACGTTAATAGTTGTTGTTATTGTTATTTGTTTTTTTTTTCTTTTTAAATAATTGTTTGTTGTGTTGTGGCATCGTTTTTTTTTTTTTTTATACGATTGATATAGTAAGTAATGTTGTGGCGGTTATATTTAAGCAGTATAGTAGAAAAAAAATAAAATTGATTGATAAAAAACAGTGATTGTATAATGAAATTATCAATTTTTGTATTTTGTCGAAGGTACAAAAAAAAAAAAAAATTTTTTTTCAATGAAATCGAAATTTAATACGAAAAAATATATTGAAAGAAAGAGATAAGAAATATGCATTTTTTTGGTTTTCATTATATAAAGATTATACTAAGTTTAATGTAAGTGATATATAGTATAACTTTTAAGGTTGGTTGTTAATATTACAATTGATTGTTTATAAAGTTAGAAGTAGTCGTCGTGGATTATTTTATTCTCATTGCATTGCATTGCATTGCATTGCATTGCATTGGATGAATAATGCAAGGCATTGATTTTATTATTATTGAATTTAAGAATTTAATTTCAATTATTTTATGTTATATAAATAACCTTGCTATGATTATATGTTTTTAATTATGTTGTGACTGCATTCTTTAGAAAATCAAAAAAAAAAAAAATATAAATAAAAATAAAATAAAAAATAAGTTAAGATTAACTTGGTTAACTTGATTGGCTACCGAAATTCGATTAAAATATTTTGAAAATAAAATAAATAAATAATTTTTAAGATATTTTTAGATTTTTCATATATAGTTAATTTTGAATTTATTGAATGAATTTAGAATTTGAGAACAATTTAAAAAAAAATGGTTATTTTTAATAATAATCGATTTATTTATAAGTTATAGTTAGTTTATTTTATCAGAGATGTCAAGGTAAATTTAAAGTGATTTTTTTTATTGCGTTGTGTTGCTTATTTAAGTTTATTTGAACTAATTGATTTATGAGGATAAATTTATATTTTTCTATTAATTATTATAACACTTTTTTATTCTTTATGAATATGGTGCTGTAAATATTAAGGCATTATATTGTACAGTTGTAACCACTTCAGATTAAAAACCTCAGATAAAAAATATCTTATAATTTCATTAAAATTAGATTAGAAATATTTTACTTTTATAGAAATGCATTCCGATGCATTTTAATGAAAGAATGGTTCTTTGTATTTTATGTTAACAATATCTGTAAAATTCGGTTGGTCTAACGGAACAGATCGGGAAATAAAACATCTGAAATAAAAGATGATTAAGTTTTGCGTTCATAACAAATTCTCTAAAATTTGATTGGTTTGGCGTAATCGATAAACGGGGATCGGTGGAATCGAATAGTTAACATATAACTCTGACATTTACATAATAAAAATATATGTCAGTACCTAATGAAGATATATATCTTAAATTTTCTACCAATTATATGGAAACAGCATATATTATATCCATGTGGGTATCTTAGAGTTGACACAATAAATTTTACACTACCTATAAAAAAAATTTTTTTCTAAAAGATGATTAAATTATATGGAAATGGTATATATTATGCTGGTGCTGGTATCCTAAAGTTGACACAGTGAATTCTACCCTATTCCTCTTTTATACCATAATTTCATCTTTTTTGTTTTCTTTTCTATATGAAAAAAAAAATGTTGTTTGTCTATTAGTATGTGATTAACTTAGAAATCATTAACCTACAAACGCCAAAATTTTATGGAAACATTTTTTTTTTCAAATACAGTTATAAATCACGTTCCGTATCTATTTATTCCTTTTTACACCCGTATGAACTATGTTCAAGGGTATAATAAATTAGCTATTGCGTTTGTGACACCTTAAAGGAGTCGAGCTAGATATAGTGTCAAAGGTATGGATCGGCTCAAAATCGAATTCTGAGTCGATTAAGCCATGTACGTCATTTCGTTCGCACGATAACTCATAAACTAAGGGAGCTAGGAGGCTGACATTTTTTACGTCACTTTTGCCAAATTGGTTTTGCTATTTACAAGAATTGTAAATATTAAGAATTGTTATTTTTAGTTCTAAATATTTAAAAAAATTTTGATGATTAGAATATTATAGTCGCCTTTTAACACGAACACTAATTTTAAGCTTTAGTGAGTTTAATTCTCTACTTTCAGTTTATAAATAGTCGATATAGCTGAAAGAAAGGTAGATATATTGTTTAGTAAAATAAATTATGACTTAATGCCTTATTAAAATAATCTCTAATATAAATTTTTTATTTTATTATTTTCTTAAAATTAAACAATTAAAACACAAAGAAAGAAAAAAAGAAGATAGAAATTTCCCAGGAAATAATATATAAAAATTTTCTTTAGTTCCCATACTTATTGTTTAGATTGAAAATTAAATTTTGAACGATAATTGAATGAAAATTTCAAAACAAAGATTTTCATACTTTGCAAAAATAGATTTATTAAATAGACTTTTATATAATATTATCAAATTAAATGAATCATTTTTAATGATCCTTTAATTTTAAACTCCAATCAATATATGAGTCATTCATATGTACGTTAAAAAAAAAAAAAAAAACAACAATATTTAAAAAACTTTATTGCACAAGAACATGGTAAATACTTTTTTCTGTTATTTTCTATTTTGTTTTTATTTTTTTTTTCCATAGAAAAGTTAAATGACAAGTTCAGAATTTCAATATGAGATCAGAATTCTGTTTTTTTTTTGTTTTTTTTTAAATCCATGAGAAAATTTTTTAATATTTTCACAATGAATTTTCTTTATTGTGAAATTCAACAACTTAAAGAATTTTCTACTATACAATCATTACATTGAAGTTAAAACAATAATTGTTTTAGTTGTTCATTTTTTTTGTTTTATTTTTTTTTTTGCCGATTTTTTTAATTTACAAAATGTTATTAATACCATATAATATGGATTCAATGGTGATTCAGAATCAGGATTGGTTATTGGGATGAGATTAAAATATAATTTAATAGCTAATAAAAGAAAATATTCTATTTTGGTTTTTAAACCATTTATGGAAAATTAAGAATTACAAAAAAATAAAAAAAAAAAAAAACCGGAATGTAAACCAATGGGTTTTAAAGGAGCGCATTTCGAAAATACAATACAAACTGTTTAGAACTGTGATTTGCACAAAAATTGTAAAATTTGCTTATTATAAAATCTTTAATTTTAAGTTAACTTTACATAATTAAGAAAAACCAACACGTGTAAAATTATAAAGTGGAAGCCTTAATTTTTGCCTTTTATTTTGAAAAAAATTGTACAAGTGTCTAAGTTGCAGGTGTCTAAAAATTGCAAATTTTCATTTTTGAAATCCTAATAGCTCT
Source organism: Poecilobothrus nobilitatus (assembly GCA_947095535.1). NCBI lineage: Eukaryota > Metazoa > Arthropoda > Insecta > Diptera > Dolichopodidae > Poecilobothrus > Poecilobothrus nobilitatus. Next base: position 220,142,806 of record OX352773.1, on the reverse strand, counting down.
TAAACAATAAAATTTTCTAAGAAAACTTATACTAATTCTTAAAGTTCTTTCTTATTTCAAAATTTTAAGTCACTATCTAAAAGCGTCCCGGAGTTGTGAAGAAAGAAAAGTTGTACATTTGGTTTTTACATAACGGTAAATTTAAATAGTAAATTGCAAAATATTTCATAATTTTGATATTGTTTTATAGAGGTAAGTTCATTTCCGGTCTTCTACCGTTTTTAGACTGTAAAACTCATTCGCGGAGCCTGAGATATATACATCTGAAAATAGGGCTTTTTTGCAATTTGCAGCGACTGTAATTCTGTAACCCAACTAAGAGAAACCGTTAATAAACATATATATTAAGCTATAATTTATTACTACATATAATATATTACTTTAATTTTTAGGTCTTATCGAAGGAACAGTTTGTACAGGTGCCTAAGTTAGAGTTTTTTAAAAATAGCACAATTTTAAATTTTGCAACTCTAATAGTTTTTAGACAGAGGGTGGTACAAAAAAAACTTTCTAAGGAAACTTATACTAATTCTAAGGAAGAAGGAGGAAGAAAAATCATGCAAAATTTGGTTTTCACATAACGGTAAATTTAAATACTAAATTTTAAAAAAAATTGTATAATTTTGATATTGATTTATAAAGGTAAAAAAAAGTCCTGTCGAATGCTGATTTTAAATTTAAAAAATGTTTGGCAGAAACTGAGATATACACATCATTTAAAAATAGGGCTTTTTAAAGTTTGAGCTGCATAATGGTTCGGGTTACATGAAAAAGTTGTTCTACAACATTAATTTTTTTTATCAGACCATGGGTACATGGTTGAAAATTTTATTTCTCTATTTTTAACGGTGTAGATGTTTTGTAAACAGACGAACGAACGGAGGGACGGACAGAATGAAACTAATAGGCACATTTTTTCAAAATATTTTTTGGAAATGTGCTAAAAAAAAGGAAAAATTTAACTGGAAAGAATAAATTGATACATTTATTTATCTTAACAATTTAAAATTTAATTATTTTTTTTTTTATATAAAACAATAAAATTGTAATAGACGTGTGGGAATTGATTTTATTTTGGTTTTTATGTTTTTTTGTTATTTTTTTATACATGTTCCTGGGATGTATGTAACAAGATTTGCATTTTTTTTTAAATTGTTAAGTTAGTTGTTAAGATAATTGTTTTAAAAATTAATTAATAAGAATAAAATCAATACCGCAAGCTAATTGATGATAACATTTCTATAGAAAAAATTATTATTTTCATTTTTTTTAAATAATAAAATCGACAATATAAAATTTTATTTAATTCTATTACAAAAAAAAAAATATTAAAGTTAATAATATTTAATTCTTCTAAAATTCGCCGCATTTACCGTTGTATTTTATAACTATATTATTATAGGTATAGTTACCTAATATTAAAATAAATTTTTTTAAATAATTTTAAAAATATAATTTAAAAAAAAGAAGGCAGAGGTCAATTTAATTTTTAAAAATAATTATAATAAAATTAGTTATTTAATATCATAACGAAAGTTAGAACTAAAATAAATTAAAAACAAAGAGATGAGCAATCATAAAAAATTTTTTTTTTTGTCTTTAGCTTCGCCAAACATTAAAACTGTTTCTAACTGCTTTGCAATTGCATTTTGCAAAAAAAAAAACAATAAAGTAATCTTTAAAAAACCAGTTATCGAAAATAAAAAAAAATTGTAGTAAGATAATTTCTAACAAAATTATTTAATGTTCCTTATATAATTCGCCGTTAAAAATTAAAAATAAATTCGAATATTTTTAAAATGTATACTAATTTTCATAATATTTCATCATTTTATTCACATATGTTTAAAAAAATAGAGTTACCAGGTGTATTTGTATGTCAAAAATAAGTTTATTATATAAAGGAGTTGTAGTAATGCGTACAGCGGAAATATGGAATAACTTGCCATCGGAAGTATTCCCTAAAATTGGCAACCATAATTTTTATGATATCTATAAATTCAAGAAGAAGGTCAACATGTTTGTTCTAAATAATCCTGCCAACATCCAAAAACTTTCTATATTTTCAAATTTCTTTTATTCCTATTACTTTTTTCTTATTTTCCAATCTAGCCTAACACCCTAATGTTTGGTTTAAAAGGAAGATGGCGTTTAGTTGGTTGAAGTCCAACACTAGTAAAGCGAATTTGGGCGTTGATCTTATTTGGTGATTCTCACCTACCCTCCCAAAAAAAATGGAGAAAAAGGCGGTTTCAAAAATTCACTAAATACAATCACGGTTGTTTTATTTACAGATTCTTAATAACCATTTACAGTAAAATACAACAAACACCAAAAAATTATTGAATATTCATTCAGCGAAATAAAACAGAACTTTATTCTACAAAGTGAATAATCTGATCATTTAAAATATTCGAACAGTTTCTATAAATTCCTTTGGTATAATTGTTCGTTTAAATTTATCATGATTTGAGTATTACTATTAGGAGCTAGGGTTTCATTTTGACTAAGTTAGGAAGTAATTAATTTAGAGTTAGATTTGGAATTTTATAATATTTTGTAGGTGTGTATTCGTTTAAGCTTTTCATTTAATGATATTGAAATTTTCCTAATGCTAATGATAAACAAAATTATAATAAAATTATATTAAAAAAAAATAAAAACTACATATATAAGTAGGTTTTAATTAGATTAGAAACTGCCTCTTTTAGGTTAATAGTGTTTCCATGACAAAGTTGAGTACAACAAATAATAATAACAACATTTCCAACTTTTCCGTATTGAATATAGTAAAATTTTTCCTTATTCCTTATTTATAGCCCTACATAATTCGTATTTATCAAGTATCATTTCATGATTCAGTTTCGAACGAACTAAACTTCTATTCTTCTAATAATCTTGAATCCTTGCTTTTTAGACAATGTTCGTATTAATCAGTAAGGTTTTACAGTTTTTTTTTTTTTATAAAGAGCAAAAAAAATCAATATCACATTAGCGAAAAAAAGAGATGAAAATATGAAGTAGATAATAATTTTATTATAAATGAAATTCCACAAAAATATACTTATTATTTAACACATTATGAATTTATAAATATCTATCTATACATATACATTATATACATTGTATACTGCACTTGGATTACATTGCTGCAATAGAAAATCTTCAGGTGTCTTAAAAAACCGGAAGGCATTATTTTTCCGGTAATGAAAACTGTTCACTTTTTTTTTTCCTTTATTTTTTTTTATTCTTTTCATTTCTTTTTTTAACATTGCATGCATAGAAATTTCACGGTTAGAATTTATAGGATACAAAAAACTTTCTGTATATAAAAATAGTTATTTTGTTTTTACCGGTAAATAATGAGTGAATTTATTAAAAATTATAAATAAGAAAAAGAAGAAAAATACAAAAAAAAAAAAAACAAGTAAACCTTCGAATTATATAATTTTGAGAACTGTTATACTTTGTGAATTGCATCATAATATACCACCGGCAAAGTAAATAAAATTTTATATGATTCTATATTATTTTTTATTTTATTTATTTTTTTTTTTTAATACAGAGAGAGAGAAAAGTTTGTGTACAGTTTTTGGAAATATGAAAAAATTTAAAATCTCTGGGGCCTCGGTGGCCTAGTTGATAAGAGCGTATAAAATACGCTGTAAACACCGAGAGAGTGTGGATTCGAATCCCACACACGTCGCAAGAGTTATTCCCCCTTACGACATTTACAGCCACACCTGAACAGGAAAGGCTGTGTAATTTCCTGTCCACATTTATCTGTCAGAGAAATGCAATAAAAAAAAAAAATTTAAAATCTTTATATAAATATGTACAGTGTATTTTATTTTTTCAATTTGTATAAAGTTTTTTTTTTTCTTTAAAGACAAATTTTGAACGGTCATTTAATGAGTGAATTATTTTGTAGCGCACCTTTTTTTATACTTTTGATAACATGTTATGTAAGCTTATTATTAGACATTTTTGAATAAATATTTTTAACCTTAAATTATTAATCAATATTGTTATTGCAATGACAAATTTAAAAATTAAAACTAAATGTATATTTTTATTACATTCTGTATAAAAATAGAGGAAAACTACATATTATTTATACATAATGTAACGCCTTCGCGAAAAATTTTGTTATTTTTAATTTATTTTATTTTTTTTGTATTTTGTTTTGTTTTAGAATTGATCTTTAAAAGTCAGTGATAATGTTTTTTATTTTATTTTCTTTGAAAAATGTGGTACAAGTCGGTTTTTGTATTATTGTTTTTAATGTTTTTTAATGTTTCCTTATTTAATGTCTACTGTTCATGGGAATTTTTTTTTAAAAATTCTAGTGGCTGAAAAAAAATATTAAAAGATCGTAATATGAAATTGTCAATAATACATTTTCAAGATTTTTTTTTTGTAATTTGTAAATTGAATAATTTATATAATTTAATTGAGGTTTTTTTTCAATAATAAAATAATAAAAATTTAATTTTTGTTTCAAGTTAAAAAAAAAAAACAAAATATGACAGCATAATTATCAGTTTTAAGAGTGTTTCGTCCAACAACATTACTTTGATTCTTGAGTAGGCTTTGTTATATTGTATTGCCTAGACAATTCCCAGTTTAAAAGTTTCGATTAGTCGATTAGTACCTATATAAAATTTTATTAAAATTATCTGTGAGATGTAAGACTAATTAAAAAAATTTATTTCCGTATAACCGCTTTTTATAAAGATTGTTTTTTCTTAAAAAGAAAAAATTGAATTTTTTTTTTCATCTTTCTTCAAAAAAATTTGTTCCTTAAAAATTATACTACCTTTAATGGTTATAGTTTTGTTCTTAATAAATATAAAATTTATTAAGAGATTTGATGTATAGACATGATAATATGTTGGGAGAGCTATGAATGCTCGTATCTCAAAAACTCATCTTATCAAAATTTCGTTTTATCAATATCTCGTTTTATCAGAATCCCGTTTTTTAATATCTCGTTTTTTTAAATCTTGTTTTCTTTAACGGTAATCTTGGTAAATCTCTTTTTTCTTCAGAAAATGCAGATAAAATAAGAAATTGTTAAAATTTAAATTCAAAATCAGGGTTTTCAGCTTTTTCCAGAATATTTATATATTATATATGTATATGTGAGATTGAAGGGATTTTAGAGTTTAGATTTAAAATCAGGGTTTCAATAAATTGCCTAGCTAGGATTTCAAATGCTTTCACCTTATGCAATATGAATGAAAAAAAAAAATTAGAAGGTATTTTAGAGTTTAAATATCCGACCTCTGCGATATCCGCATATCCACTTTTTCCAAATTTTAAAAAAATCAAAAAAGAACGAGATTTTGGTAACACAAGATTTCGATAAAACCAGATTTTAAAAAATGATATTTTTATAAAACGAGATTTTAAGAAACGAGCATTCGTACCCAACCCTAATTGTATCATTTAAAAAAATATTTTCTTTTTAAAAACCTCCTTTATATGACAGCATAAAATTTTAAAAAATAATATCATGATTTGATGGTTTCCAATAGCACAAAATATTAAAAAATAATATCATGATTTGATGGTTTCCAATATAAAAACTTTTTACAATATAAACTGATAGATAAAAGCGTTCTAAAAATACAATACAATATAAACTGATACTAAAAGTTCTAAAAATAGATTATATAATTAGAGTATAAAATAATTTTTGAACTTTATTCTAAAAGAATAAAATATGGTTAGCTTGCATAGAGACTATACAAGTTCACTGAGATTAGACAGTGGACGATCAAAACTAATTTAGAGATTATCATTATGAAGGGAGATGAAATCTATAGTTCGAAGCGCAAAATTTACTTTTCAAATTTTTGTTTTTTTTTTTTTGATGTAAGAAACAACAGTTGGTATTATATTATATTAAAACTAATAGTTAGCACTGTAGATTTTTATCATTAGAGAAAATGGAATGAATAATTATATAAACCAGGTTTAAATATGTACAACTATGAAAGTATATTCTGAAGAGAAATTATAGTGTGAAAATTATTGGACTGACACAGTGCTTAAAAGCATTTATATATTCTATTATTTACAAGTAAATTCAATTAAACTAAATTTAGAATAATTCTGTTGTTTTTACATCTTTAAGTTCTATGATTTTTAATGATCATCAGTAATGGCAAATGATAACGCTGATGATGATGATAATGATGATGATGATGTTGGTCTTGAAAAGGATGATACCTTATGTTTTTATTTATTTTTTTTTGTTTTTTTTTTTTGTTTAAATGTGAAATTATATTCGCGTAATAAAAAAAAAAAAAACTAAAAATATAAGTAAGGAAGTTAAAGAAAATAACAGAAAAAATATGTTTTTTTTTATTTTTTAGTTTTAGTTTATAACTGTTGATCATGTAACCGTTTATGTTACGTTTATGTTACATTTATGTTACGTTCTAAGTTCAAAATGTATATTATTTAGTAAATTGTTTTTTTTTTTTTGTTTTTTGCTTTTATTATTATTTATAAGAATTTATGTTCTATGACATTTTATTTTTCTTTATTTTTTTTTTTGTTTTGTTGTTTTTTGTATATTATATATTAGAAAATTGAAAGGTAAAACAATTTTTGTTTAGGTTTTTAATTTCTTTGATGGTTAAATTAATGTACCAGATTTCTTACTGTTCTTAATGTTCAAGAAAAAAAAAAAATATATGTATGTATATCTAAAGATTTACTTAAAGAAAATTAAAAAGTACATTAAACATTAGTTTTATTTTTTTTTTTTTTATGAATCATTTTACTTAAGATATAGAATTTTTTTTTTTTTTTGTTAGAAATTTTTTTAAAGAAATTGTTTTTAAAAAAATTGTTTTATAATGACATGTGGAATTTGGAAGTGATTATTTTAGAATTTTAATACTGGAAATTCTTTTGAAAATATTAGAGTTGTCATTTAAAATTATTAAAATTTTAATGTAGTCATTAATTAAATAGATCAGAAATAATAATAATACTAATAATAATAATGTAAAATAATCTATAACTGATTATTACAGTATAGTTGTTTAAATTTATAATAAGAATCAAGTAGTAAATTGTTTTAAGATTTTATCACAAGTTATATAATAACGATGTTAAATATTTGAAGATGTAAGAAATATTTTTTAAATGTGAAGAAAAACTTAAAAAAAAAAAAGAAGTTTTTCAACAAGAATTTTATTTCGGATTAAAATCGAAAAATTTTTTTGCTCATTGTCAGTCGAGCAAGTTGATCGGTTATCAAATGAATGACAATTAAAAAATATTTATGAAATTAACAATAATTCTGCTTGTGGAGATGATATGCATCTGACTTAATTAGGTATAACTGCAAGATTTACTGAGAATGCATTCTCATTAGCCTTCACTTTACTGAGCCAAATCAGAAGTTGAGTAGTGAATATAAGCAACTTTTCGGATAAAAATTTTGTAGACACGTGTGTATATAATGATTCTGTCGTTATTTTAAAAATAATTAGGGAACAAAAAGAATAAAATTGTTATGGAATTTCTAGGCATGTTTCGAAATAATTATAATAAGTATATTTTAAAATTTAAAAAACAAATTTATGAGCAGTTTATTTGTTTTTTTTTTGTAGAGTATTTTATAGTTTAATTTTAATTTTTAATTAAAGGTAATAATACTTTTAAATATTTCAATAATTATGCGAAATCACAATTTTTATGCATAAACTTTACTTCTTTATATATTTATTACTAAATATTACTTGTTATTTGATTTAATTTAATTTTGTTACTGAATTGATACAATACAAGGCTCACAAAAAAAAAAGTGAATCTGATACAATAATAAGGTATAGTTTATGATAGACAGAAATATTAATTAATTTGTTTTCCCTTTCCACTCCTATAAGGAGCATAGGGAATCTCCTAAGTCATTAATTATTCATTTTTGACTAAGTTTTAGGTTCTGGAATCATTAATTTCACTAAGTCTTTTGATTACTTGGTTCGTCGCTATTACACAAGACTATTAGATGTTAATATTTCATTATTTCTAATTTTGTTGTAAATATCTAAACTTAGATTTTTTTTTCTAAATATTTTAATTAGTTTCAGTCAGTCCGTCTGATTGTTTACTAAACTTTTATATCATTAAAGAGATATTAACCATAGATTGATCTCATAAAAAAATTAATGTTGTGCAATAACTGTTTTATGTAGGCCTATTCATTAAGGAGCTTTCAGTACCGAATATGTTTTTCAAAGTTAGAAAAAGCCTTAAGTCTTGTATATCTCGGATTCTGTTTAATATTTTTTTGATCTAAAAACATCAATTGACAGCACATCTTTTCACCTCTATATAAGTGATTATCAAAATTATAAAATTTTTTGATACGTACCCTTAAGTTAAAAAAAATTTTTGTAAGTTTTTGCTTTTTTATAATTCCGGCTAGAACGTTGAAATTTTTACAGAAGAAAGATCTTTCAAAATTAATAAAATAGATCAGAAATTTGTTTTATATCTTGTAAGATATTTTCTATGTATGTATGTATTCAAATAAGCGTCTTATAATTTTTCACAATTTTGTTTTTACATATAAAATTCTATAAACACAGTATCCTAAATTATTTTTATGGTTTTTTGCATAATGTGCTCTTTTGAAACTTTTTGGTTTTACATTCTGCCTTATTTAAATTAAAATTTTATTAATGATATATCAGGAAAAACGATCAGTCTAAAAAAAGACTATCAATTTCTTTTCTATTTTAATATAAATATTATTTAATGTTCAATAACAATGATATAATAATAACTATAAATCTTAAACTAATTATATGATTTCAGTTAAAAAAATTTTTTCATCATAATTCAAAAAATAAAAAAAATTAATTTCACTTTAGCCATAGAGAAAAACAAAATTCAATAAAAATACGAAATTTATTTGAATTCACAATATAAATTTTATAATTTTTTTTTTTTTTAAATTCCATTCAGTTAATTATCCATTTCAATTTAATTTTAACAATTTAATTCCTATTAATTAATTTTTTAAGTATTTTTAAAATAAATTTATAACATTTATATATAGTTTTTCTTTTTACTCTTTACTCATGATGCATTTTGTATATTGTAAACAGGAAATAAAGTATAAAAATATTTGAATTTAAAAAAAGAAAGCAATAACGTATTTCTATCGTATATAGCGCGGTTCATTCTTATTACGTTTTCATTTTCATTTTAAAGTAATTTCAAGGAAAAGTAAATGTATAATAAGCTCATATATAAGGATTAAATAGATAAAACCAATTAGATATTATGATTAGCTTAAACCTACTTGGCAAAATATTTTTAAAAATTTTTGCAATCTTTTAAATATATGCTATAATAAAAATCATCATTCTATAACTTTAAACTTCATCAACACTCTTCATTTTCCAACATTTATGCTTAATAATTAGGATATACATTTTATTATTCTATAGCTATAACAGAAATATATTTTTCTTTTTGGAGATTGCTTATGTTACATTTAAAAAAAAAAAAAAAAAACACGCCAACTACCGGCAAGCTTTTAGAACAATCTACAAAATGTCAAATGTCAAAAATGTCAAAAATCAAATTATCAAGAACAAGACTAAATAAATGAATTGACATTTTTAATTTCTTATCGAGGCAGTCGAATTCTTTTACCGTGCTGTGCTCTGTTATTGTATTAGGATTTATTTACCAAATCTTTAAAGAATTCAATTTATTTTCAAGAGTTTATAATTTTCGTTAATTTAATTAACAGTTTAACTGATTGGTACACCAAGGCGATTACAATATCTGCTTTAATAGAAAAAGAAAAAAAAATTTTCTTCTAAAATTTTAAAGCTCCTTCTACAAACTGTAAAATCCTAGCAATAATTTTCTTTTTAAATTTATATTAAAAGAAAAATACATTTAAATTCATTAACAATTTTCAATTATTATTTATTTAAATTAAATTGCAAGTCGAAATAAATTAAAGAAAAAGGTCTTATATTTATTTAAAAGGAATTTTTTTGGAATTTCCTTATCTTGTGCAAATAATATAGAAATAATTATAAAAAATAAAATAGAAATAATTGCTACTTTTTAAAGTAAAACAAAAAAAAATTGAAATCAAATTAAATGATCGTTTAAAGCAATAGTTTTAGTTCAATATAAAAATTTATTTTTTATTTGAATTTAAAGAAAATTTTTCTTTTGATATCTTGATCAAAATGATTCAGCAAAATATGTGCTGTGCTTTCTAATTGACTTTAAAATCATTATAATGAAGGTTTTAAAATTTACTTTTTTAAATATTTTTTTTTATTTTTTTTCAAAATAAAGCTTATGAGATCACAGTATATTCAATATCAATTGATTGAGTCAATCAAACTCAGTACCCATATATCAAGAAGCAAAAAAAAAAAAACATCAAGCAAAAAATTTAAAATGATTCAATAAAAACGAAAAAAAAAAAACAAAATCGATTCACCTACGAAATTCTCGTAAATTTTAAATCGAAAGTAAAAAAGGAAAAAATAAATCAAAGCAAAACAAAATAAAATAGAGAATCCCCTTTGGGGGGAACCATCATAAATTCATGTGGTGGTTGATGTATATATATATATATATATAAATATATCATAAATTGTATATAATAAAGCAGCAGCAGTATTATTCAATTTAAATGAAGGAGAAAGTAATGAAATTCATTTTTTTTTTTGTTTTCATTTCTAATCCTAGAATGGAATGAAGTGTTTTTCTTTTATTTGAAATTAATTTGTGTTTTATTAAAATTTTTAATTTGAAAAGTAAATTTGGATTTGATTATATGATAGTGATTTTATTTATGATTATAATTATATTATGTATTTTATTAATACATATATGGTTTTCGTTACAAATAATATACTTATAAATTAATTTTTTTTTTTTTTTGCTATCGGGGGAATTATGATTTTTTAAAGAAGAAGAGTTTTTTGGTACTTTAAAAATGTTATTAAATTATTTATTAATATTGAATGATAATATATAAAAGAAATTGATTTATTGAAAATTTAAAGTAATTTTAATATTGTAAACAAAATTATGTTATTTATTTTTAGAATTTATTACTTTAGGATGAAGAATAAAATATTATCACTTTTTTCAATTAAGGATAAGATTCTTGTAATATTTTTTCCGTTGTGTTTCTACATCCGACATAATTTCTTCAATTTATATACACTATATATTATTTACTTTTTTTTACTCAGAATTATTTGAATCGATTCTTAATAATTATAATTAATATAACAATGCCTCTATATTATACAAATTGGAACAGTCAAACATAATCTTTGAAAAAGAAGCTTACATTTGTATAAATCTTATGGGAAATTTTCTTTATGGACGGAGCGGAAATACTTATTTAAAATGATATATATGATATTTACTATTATATTGGCGCATTTGATTAAAACAATCATAATTTGTAAAAAAAAAAAACTTAAAAATGTGTTCAGGCAAAATTTTCATAAAGTCTGTGAAAGGGTACGCTGTACAGATCGCCTTATACTCACATTACAAAGAATAATTGCTTAAAAAAAAAATTGAGAATCTTTAAAAAATTTTCCTTTTCTTTTTTTGATTGTTTTAAGTAGCTATCCGAATATCGTTTTAAAAAAGTATTGGTTCCAATAAAAAAAAATGTTCAATTTCGCAAAATTAATTCAGTGTTCCGGTTATAGTACTTACTATAAAAGCATTCGTATATTGTACTATAAAATTCCATTCATTAAAATTTTAGAACATCATTTAAAGGTACATTTACGAAAAAAAAAAAATTATTTATATAAAATAAAACCAAGGGAAGTAACTAAACTAATTGTACTCCATTTCAATTCATTTTTAGTTAGATTATATATTTGCCGTTAGTGTTGTTTTACATTAAAATACTTTTTTTTTTATAAAGTTCTATAAATCCCCACGAAAAAAAAATTAGACTTGTATTATTTTCAGATATTTAAGTAAAATAAATTAAAATTTTTTATTTTTTTGTCCTGTTTATCCTTAAAACCTTATTATTTTGTCCTTAATCCTAGACATAGATATTTTAAGATTTGCAACGTTGAATCATTTAAAACCAACGTTGAATCATTTCAAACCATAATAGTTATAAATGTATGGAAACAATTTTCTTTTTTTAAAAATTTATTTAATTTAAGTGTGTAGTAAAATTAATACCATTTATATAAAAAAAAATATTGTTTTATTACTATCATGTATTAAAAATAATAAATTAAATATTTTCGTATTGAATTATCAAAATAATTTAAAACTAAAGTTTTTCATTTTATTTAATACATATTATTTTCAATAATTTATAAAGAACACAATTTTACTGGCCTTTAATTCTGCTTATTTTTAATACAATTTTAAAATTTTAAAGAAAAACTATCTTTTTAAAAAAAAAAAAAAAAAATTTTTTTTTATCGGATATAATATATCTTGTTGCATTCCATCACGACTTTGCACCAAAATATAAAAATAACAATAAAATGAAAAAAAAAAATATTATACTAAACTATAAAATGTATTTTTTTAATTTAGTTTTAGAAAGTATACACATTTTTAAAACTCTCCAATAAAAAAATAGATCTAATGGAATCCAATGATTATAAATACAATTAATTTTTAAGTATTAAAAAATTTTTTTAGTATTTAATTTCAAAATTATATCAAATTTTATTCAACCGAATCGAGCCGAACTAAAAAAATCTATGAAAAAAAAAAAAAACAAAAAAATTATTAAGGATTTTTCCTATTAATTAAAATTAATCAATTAACTTATTCACTTATCTTATAAAATTTTATATTTTTTTCTATTTTTTTTTTTTTATTTTACACCTTATGATCACCACATCATACATTTCTACCAAATATGATAAAAAAAAAAAAAAAGTAAAGCGAAAATTCCAGAGATTCGTTCATTCGTTTTCTAATCTAATAAAAAAAAAAAAAAGTAACAAATTGGAGTATGAAATGGTTGAACTGTCAAACTATTTGATATTACGATATTAGTTATTTTTCATATATACATATACATAACATAATGGAAATTTATATAAAAATTTTTTTTTTGCAATCTTTCATTTCTTAAAAAAAAAACCTAAAATTAAAGTGTTTTAGGAATGTGATTTATAAAAACAAAAAAAAAGTAGATGCTGAAAATTATGAAATATTATTAATATAAAAAAGAGTTTATTTAATATTTGGCGTCCTAAATAAAAAACTTATTTCAAAGACTTTAACTGAGAATTCATAAAATAATTTCAAAGACTTTAACTGAGAATTCAAAAAAAAATTCAAAGACTTTAACTGAGAATCAAACTCTCAATCGGAGTCTCTAGGTAACATAATAAAAATTGAATTATTTTGATACCAAAACAATATTGTAAAATAATAATGAATATTGTTTAAATCTTAATTGTGATGATAAATCTTGTTGTATACTAACCGAATTTTTGTATAAATTGTCAGTAAAAAATTTTAGTATTGTAATGTTAGGAATGTGTTTTTGCAACATCTTATAGGTTCAAATATATATAACTGATGGTAAATATTGCTTTTTTTTTTAATGTTTATCTATTCATATAATATGTCAAGTAAGGATTGTAAAATATAATTTTCATATTTTTCTTTTCTGATTATTTTGGGACTACTTTAGATATTTTTTAAGACATTCGTTTTAGATCCCTTACTATGGCTGATGATATTATGCAGTTTTTAGTACTCTAACAATATGTTACATTAATGTATGTAATTGAGAAGTGATACCTTTTATTTTATATAATTATTTTTTATATAGGTTATTTATATAATGTCATTATAAAAAATCGATTTTTCTCTAACGTATGGTGGTTAAAGAAATTTCAAAATATGATATTCTTAAATCTTTGTGATATTTTCATTTTTGAAGTTCGTTCGTTCTATTCGCTAAATATAAAATACCTTAATAGAATTTTGATAATTCATAAATAGTTTCTTAAATTGGCTCTTTTACCACTTGCCTTAATATTTTTTATATTTTTTAATATGCACTTTTTTTTTTTTAAATTTAACATGTAAGATATCTGATGTTAATTTATCTTCTTAAATATGTTGATGTTACGGAAACTACTAAGTTCTGAATTGAATACAAATTGAATAAATGGTTATGTATAAGTTTAGAAATTTTATATTTCCTTTACAACGGATCTTATAATTTTCTGGTGCAATCATAAAAAAATTTTTTTTTTTTTCAAAATCATTCATTCAAGAACAGAAAAGAATTTTCTTCTCTTCTAATAATTCTAATGAATCTTTTTAATAAATCTTAAGTATAAAAATCGTTTAAAAGTCATCTAATTTTCATCCATAAAGTGCAGTTTTGTATTTTTTTATTTTTATTTTATTTTTTAGTTTCATTCATTAATCTCTTGAGATTAATTACGTTCTTTCCTATTGAACAAGTTCGTGTTTACTGTTTTTTTTTTGTTTTGTTTGTTTCAAGTTAAATTAATCTAGAAAATATCATGTAACACATAAATACCACTTGTATATTGATTGCAATTATGTTAAAAATTTAATAAAATAAAAAAGAAAAAAAAAAGAATTCTTTAAAAGTTAGATTGAATCTTTCATGACTATATGGATTATCCCCTTTAATAAATTTGTGCACAAGTGTTTTAATTTTTTGTTTGATTTGGTTAATCCCTAATTTTTTTTTTTTCGTTTTGTTTTGTTGTTTTCTTAGATTATTCTAATAAAGGGAGTTAATTTTGCTTTTTAATTAGGTAGAGAGCGTGTTAATCTAAAACTACCGCTGTATATATTACAATTATTTAAAATTTTTGTTTATCAACAGTGTTGTTGCTGTTGTTGTTACAAAGTATATTATGCATGTTGCTCTAATATTGTGCAGAAGAAAAAAAAACTAAGAATTTAATAAGAGTTTCGTGCTTTTTAACAATTTTTTTTTTTTTTGTTGATGTATGTACATTACCAGGTAACATTAACGGTATTCTTCTTTGTTGGTTTGTTTTTGTTTTATATTCTTAATGTTAAATATCATTATAGGTAATGTTTTTAATTTTTTTTATATAATTAATTAATAGGAAGAAGAGAATTAAACAAAAAAAAAAAAAAACAAAATCATATTCAACGGTTCTTAATTGTTAATTGTTAATTTTTTGTTTATGTTTTTAATGCATGTTTAGTTGTTTGTTTATTTTTCTTTTTTTATTTAATGTTGCTGGTATTAATGTGTCGTGAAAACATGCGCAACAAATTAAATTAAAAGCATAAATACATGAACATAATAAAAACAAAACACATAAAAAAAAGGAAAGATATATATATAAAAAGAAAACAAAAAAAAAAAAAAAAGAAATTACATAAATGCGGAACAATATTGCACGAGTTAACATGATAAATATTCTATTATTAGTTGAAAGCCTTAATTATAGAAAAATGGAAAAAAAAAAAGCAAAAATGTACTTGACCAGAAAGTTTATATTATTTTTTATTTATATTAATTAATATAAATATGTTGCATATATATAACATATTTTTTATTTTTTAATTGTGTGCAATAAAAACCTATTTTAATTATTATTTTGTAAAATCTAACATAAATATATAAAATATTAAAATATTATAAAATTAAATTTGAAAATAAATTAAAATTTTTTGTTTTCTTTTATTTTTGTTACTGTTAACCCATTCAAAAAATTAAATTTTAATTAGAAAAGTTCATTAAAATTTAACTCATAATTAATCTTTATGATTTCTAGTCTATTTAGCTTTCGCATACAATATACATATATTATTTGAAATAAACTTAACTGAAGATTAAAGATTTTTATATGATTTGGAGAAAAGAAAATTAAACTTGTATTAAGATAAAGAAAAAAGCATAATTAAAAATACAGGTTTCTCGCTTAAATCTTTTATATACTAATTTATTTTTAGAATCTATTTTTTTTTTGTGATATTATATCAATAAAGAGTACAAAAATTTAATCTTTCTTTTTTATTAAAATAGTTTGATCAGTAATTATTAAAAATTAAGATGTATATTATATTCTGTAAAATAATACCTATTCAAATTAAAATAAAAACTTTTATTATTGTCGTAAATATTTGAAAAAAAAATAAAAATAAATACAAAAGTAATATATGTTATTTGTAAAAAATTTATAAAATTAGTCAAAATTACAAAATTTATAATCAAATCTCTACTTTATTTCTTGTGTAATATATTAGATAAAGTTCTACGATATGTATAGAGTTAACTATAAAAGGGGTTATGCAATAAATTAAAAAAATATTTATTGAGTGAATTTGTTCATTAAGAATTATTTTTTTTTGTTTTCTGTAACCGTTTACTATGAAAATATAAAGAAATGATTAATGTTATACATCTAGTAACTATGGTCAATCTGTGCTTTAATTCATATACATATATCAAGAAAGTAGATTTAATCTTTTAAAATAAAAAACGAGTTGTCTTTTGATCGAACAATGATTTCGAAATTAAGATGATAAAAGAAACGCTCAACAATGATAAGATTACGGAGTCTCTTAAAAAAAAAAACAAGAAAAATATTTCTTAGCTAAATAAATATATTATAAATATTTAATACATATTATATATTTTAATATAAATATTATATAATATTTCTTAGCTAAAATTTTATTACTGCCGAAGTACTTTTAATGGATTAAACCCATAATGGTTTAAAGTATTTGTTATTTATTCACGATGTATAAAAGAACAATGCATAAATATTGGTGCGATATTGATATAATAAAAATTTAATAAATTTAAAGAACCAACATTATTAATTATTAATTTTACTAAATATTGACTTTCCATTTTATATATTTTATTATATACTTACTCATTAAAAATTCAATTTATATTATTTAGTGTTTTAAACTGATTTTTTAATTAAATTTACCTTTTTGAATTTAAAATAATTATTGATCAATCAATATTCGATAAGATGTCAATTAAATTTTATAAATTATTTAAATGTAAATTTATTGTAAACAAAAAAAAAAAAAAATGCATTTTAATTTTATTTCCTGTATTTATACTTTAATATAATTTTAATAAATTCTCAGATATGGAATAAATATAACCTTTATTTTACTTTAATTATTGAACCAATTATAATTTATTGTTTAAATCCTTGAATCCAGTACATGCACAATTCCAATGTAAAAAAAAAAACTTATTATTATTATTATTAAAATAAATAATATTCTAATAATGAATTCTTAAATTCAGTTCAAGGTTTCTAATAATTTTAATTAAATAATAATTTACATCTTAACAAACTTCAAAGAAAACAAGTGAAAAAACAAAAATTATAATTTCAGTCATAATTTCAAAGAAAAATAAAATAACATCCATTATTTTCAAAAATAGTTAAATAAATTACACCAATTTACCAAAATAAGAAATTGTTTTTGTTTTTGAATGAAATATTGATGGGAAAAAATATATAAAAAAAAAAAAAAACTTTTAAATACCTAACAAAATAAAATATTTAAAAAAAAAATGTTTCTTTTTTAATTAAAAATTTCCTTAAAAGTTTTCATCATCATAATAAATTCCAAATTAACACTTCAATAAAAAAAAAAAAAAAATAAATAACCATTCAAAAGATAAGTTATTAGAGCTCATTAAATAATGAAGTGAATATGTATATTGCATACAAATAATTTTTTATTAATTTTTTTTTTTTTATTTTGAAGGTGGAAACATATTAAAAAAATATAAGTTAAATCAGCATCACCATCAAGCATTTCTTCAATAATTTTCTGTATATTTACAATTAGAAGTATTTTTATTTAATAGGTTACATTAAGAGTTATATAATACATACATTTTAAAAATGGATAACGAAAGGTCTTCAAATTTTAAATGATGAAACATTATTCTCAAGATAGAAATTTATTTTCTGTGCCTATCCACTTCTGAATTTATGTAATAAATTTTATTTACATTTTGGTAAACATCATAAACTGTAAGTATTAGTAATCGAAATAATGTTTATTGTTTTATAATATTAATATTTTGTAAATAAATCCTAGAGAATAGGTCCTATTGTTAATTGCAGTAGTGCTTTTTCAAATTTTAATTAAATTGAAGAATTCATTTTCTTGTACAGTTTAATAACCGGATCGTCACAGTGATTACAGATTAGAGTATTGAATACTCATTCTTGGAGAAAGTTCAAACCCCAGAAAAATATTCTTATTATATTTCTAATGAAGTTATCTGGTTTTAGTTTTAAGCAGATGTTCGGTCTGATTCCGCTACGATTCGTAATTGAGTTCAAATTAAAGGCAAACATTAATAAAGACTAGATATATTATATTAATAATAGAAAAGTATATCTTATACCTCATTTATTTAAATTATATTAAAATATAAACAAATAGAATTGTATTGATTGCACTTTAAGCCTCAAAAACGATCAACATATGTTAAAAGTCTTGTATTGTCTCTCATAGTAACTAAATACTAATTAATTAAGATCAATTCTAATAATAAGATTACATTCCGATCAAACTTCTAGTTTGCTATATTATCCATCTTGAATTTATTGAACTCTAGGTATAACGAGTATATCAAATATACAAATTTTTGAGTAGTTCCAATAGATAAAGTTTTTAGGTCTATAGTAAATGCTCAGTGGTATGTGCACAACGTGCAAGATCTGAAAAAAGATGAGGATGCATTGTACAAAATATTTCAATAGACCATAGAGACCATAATATGAAACTTTTTCCATCGTCTTTTTATGTCATTACAAGGTTTTAAAATAATCAAAACTTTTATTTAATTATTTCTCTAATCAACACTTTGCTTAAAAGTTAAATTCACTGAAAGGGCAGATATCAATGATTGGCTGAATACACGTTACCGTACAAATTGTTAAATATTTTACAAAATATCTATAAATGTTAACTACTTAAAAGGTTTAGATTTTATAAGTTATATAAATATAATAAAAGTAAAATTAAAAAAGAAAAATAATTAATTCGTAGATGGGTACTTTGAATGGATCATTTTTCCATTATTAAAATTTTTGAATTTGCATTTAGAAAATTTTCTTCTTACACTATTTAATATATTTAATGGTACTCTTAAAAAAATACAATTATTTAAAGATTTTTTGGTACAGTACTGATTGTCCAAGCTCAAATATCCTTAATTAAAAGGATTAAATATATATATATATATATATAAAGAAATTTTAGGAAATATCTATAAATTTTTATTTATCTCAAATTATGATATTAATTGGTTTATTCGGTTATTTCGTTTGCACGTCCATACTTTACATCAGTATTTATTTTAAACAAAACCAATTAAAAAATTGCCATCACACAATAACAATTAAAATATTTTGACATAAAATCAGATTTTCAGTTATTGCCAATCTAATTTAAAATTTTAAAAACACAAAATAAAAAATCTCAAATAAAATTGACTTTATTTTAAGATTATTTTGGTGAATTTGTAACTAAAAATTTAATTACTATTGTATTGCGTTTGCGTATTGTTTTGTTTTCATTCGTGTGATTAAAAAATTTTTATTTTATTGTGTATAAATTGAATCACTAAAATTTGAAAATTTGCAAAAAGAAGACTACATGTGGTATATTTGCACTGTCATTGAGACCTAAATATTTTTTATAATAGTAAAAAGAAATGTGTATTTTTTTTTTATTTGTTGGGCATCTATTAGATGTCATCATTGGCATATATATAATAAATATGGTGGGCTAAAATATGCGGTTATTAGTTTATTTTTTATTAACTTGTGTGTTGTAAAGTCTATTACTTAATCTTTTTTATTTTTTTTTTCTTTTCTTTACAAATTTGTCGGTAGTTTTTTGTTTTTGTTTTATCATTTGATTTTTTGTTTTTATTTTTTTTTTTGTTTTTAAATTTTTGAGCTTTGTTTACTTTTTGTTTTTATTTCTGTATATCTTGTGACTATTTTTGGTTAAACGTTGATGACCTTTACCGCCGCCAACCCATAATAACATACAATAGTATTAAACGCAATTCATATCTTGCAATTTTTTAGTATCCAATTATAGATTTTTTGTTACGGATGAAAAAAGGTTTTTTGTTTTTTTTTTTATGAAGTTTTTATTGTTTTTTTTTTTTTTTTGAATTGATCAAGTGAGAACTGTATGCGAGAATAAAATTTATATTTCAGATTAAGGAATATTTATTTAATTTTCTTTAAAAATGCCATTAAAACTTTTGATTTTTGTTGTTTTTATTTTAAAGTAGGGTGACGATAGTTTCGGAGCAGTATTCAATTCAATCATATTATTCGTATCAACGAACCATCTTTGAATTGGTTTTTAATAAGCGATGATATAGTTTTAATTTATTTTTTGGTTCAGTTCGATTCGGAATACGTTAAAAAAAAAAACAGAAAAATAGAATTAGAAAATAAATATAGAGGAAATTACTAGCTCCTCCTATATCGTAAGGCAAAATTAACTGTATATATATAAGTAATCAAACTTATATCATTATACTACATTTAAACTTTAGGATTATGGTAAGCAAATGCATAGTACAAACTTTGTTCTAAGCAAATGCATAAAATGAACAGCTCTCTAGAATAAGCACAGTAGTGGTATATAAGTATAGTGATCCATAAGTATATCATCATCATTAATCACTATACTTATATACTATCCGTATATAAGTATAGTGATTATATATATATATAAATCTCCTGTTATAGATAAACCAAAGGGAAATGATATAAAATATTAAGCTAATTAAGCACGGTATTTAATGCAGTTTCTCCTCTATCTGTAGAAAATTGGGCATGCATTGTGCTACGGGGTGACCATGTAAATTTTGTAAAGATTTTCACAAACTCACGTTACAAAAAAAAAATTGGTTTTAGTTTACCGTTCACTAGATAACTTAAGTTAAATATAATTATTTATATATATTATATATATAGTTAGAATGATATTCAGAGGATTTCATGACAATATATTTATAGGATTTCAGTTGTTTTGGTGTTACATATGTGCAAAATAATCCATTTTGATACAATTTCCATTTTTGGCAATTGGGAAGCAGATTATTTTAAAAACAATATCAGAGTAAAAAAAATATCATAGTTGAAGTTTTATTAAACTTTTTCTAATCTGTACTAGTTGTTAATTAATAATTATATTAGTTTCCAATATACAAGATATGGTATTGGGCTCTAATTTTTACTATGTTGGATTCACAGTTTCCTGATAATCTCTTGAAATCTCTCATATAAAAATAAACCTCAGATATAAAAATTACGAAAAAGAGGAATAAACATCAAAATGTTGATTTCTGTTGAATAAGTGTCATTTACTACAGACTGCTTTTAAAATAAAGAGATCGTGTTGTAATAGTGGCTACCTTGATTTAGTAGTACAATTGAGGTTATATAATAAGTTGTTTTGAGGTTATATAAATAAATACTCAATAAATATCTTATAAATTTATTTTGTTATATTAGCTAGATTTATATTACTCATATACCTACATCTTTAATAAATTAATAATCAAAATTTTAAATTGATTGGATTTACGCCCTTATAACCTCAAATTTTTTTTTTTTATTATAAATAATGTGCATTTGCATTTTTAGGATTTTTATTTTTTTAAATGGGGTCTATGATTCAACAAAAAATTTAAGACATAACTATTATAATATGTTGCATTTGTTGCAATATTCAAATCTCATGAGTAGATATATTTTCATAACTATTTATTAAAATTTTTTAAATGTTTTGTGTATGCGATCTAAATGGTTGTTTATTTTTTTTTTGTTTTGTTATTTTCAGATGTATCTATTAACATTCATTTTTTTTTTTAAATATACTAAATTATTAATTAATATTTATAAAAAAAAAAATTTAACTAATTTTTAGTTAGATTTTGATTTTTTTTTTGAAGTTATGCAAATATAAATAAAGATTGCGTTAAACAAAAAAAAAAAAAAATAAATAAAAAAACATTAATAAATATGCGACTATCTTCAAGTCATCATTATCGATATTTGACTGATTAACTATTGCTGACATACATATATGTATATATGATACATCATATGCATCATTAACTTTTAACATAAGAAAATAAAAAGGGTACATAATGTAAGCTGATTTTTGTTATTTTAATTAGAAAGAGAGGCAAGAAGATTCCGAAAATACAAAAAAAAAATATTTTAACGGTTTTTTAATAATAAAAGTTACGATCTTATGATTATTTCATCTTCTTTTTTTTTGTTTTTTTGTGTTGCACGAAAAGATGCCGAATTTAGTTGCCTGCTGTATTTTAAAATAAAAAATTACGTGTTATGTTCAAAAAAAAAAAATAAAATAAAATAAATGAGGTTATGTTGCAATTTGTATTGTATGTAACCGCTTATTAATAATAATAATAATAATAATAATAAATAAAAAATGACGACAAAATATAATTTCTTTTTAGTACATGTTGTTTGTAGTAAATTTTTTTTTTGTTTTTCTTGTATATAAATATTGTAATTGTTGCTAGTTATTATTTTATGTTATTATTAACAAGATTTGTACAATAATAAATGTAGACAAAACTTAAAAATTACATTTTGACTAAAGTTGCAAAGCTAAATTTGCCGGTCTTTCAAAGGAAACGTTTCCGATTCAAACCACGGTCAGGTCATCTCCCAAAAAATAATACAACTATAATTTTATAAAATTTAATAAAATATATGTCGACTGATATTGATTTTGAATCGGGATCAAATAAATAAATAAATATATTTTAATGAAAATAAAGCAAAAGCTAATAAGTTATTAAATGGAAAAGATTCTAGATTAGATAGATTTTTTTTTTGATGTTGATTTGAAAATTCGGTAGAGAAATAATTTCTTTACTGATATTTCTTTCTGCGATAAGGGATGATTAAAATAATTGGCTTATTAAGTTTTGTATTAGGCGCCTTGGTGGCCTAGTGGGTAAGAGCGTATAAAATACGCTGTAAACACCGAGGTAGTGTGAGTTCGAATCCCACACACGTCGTAAGAGTTATTCCCCCTTGCGACATTTACAGCTACGCCTGAACAGGAAAGGCTGTGTAATTTCCTGTCCACATTTATGTGGCAGAGAAATGCATAAAACAAAAAAGAAAATAATGCATATATTATTTAATAAATATAAATAAAGTTATAATATATATAAATAAAAAAGAATTTTTCAATTAAATGTGTCCTATCACGTGGTACAAAATACTGATACTTATTATAGTAGCTAACTTAAAATGTTAACTGTAAATTATTATTTAGAATTGAATTCAATTTAAATACCGTAAATTAAGTTTTTTTTTATTTCTATGCTTGAAAATGTGACCTATTTAATTTTTGTTTGTTATTTCAAATCATTAATCACAGATTTTGAAGAAATACTTCAAATTCACTTTTTTATTTCGAAGAAAGTTTTAAGATTGAAATTTAAAAATAAGAAAAGTTCGATTATTTGAGAATAAGAATTTAATTAAATGAATATATTGGTCTAAAAAAATTACAAGATGTTTTATTGTATAATTAGGTATAGCAGTAATCATTCAAATGTATTTCTAAATTTGTCACAAATAGTCGCCTTACTGTACTGCTTTAGTAAGTGATTACAATAAATTTAATGGTAATGCTAACCCTTCTGTGTAATTTTGATTAACTATTTCCCTTTAAATATAGATTTTGCAAACTAATGTTGTTTTATTTTTTGTTTTTTTTTTTAAATATTGTAATTTTTCTATGAAATTTTTCTGTTCTCTTTTATTTAAAACAAATCTTATATATAATTAAGAAAAGAAATTATTAAACTTTTAAAAATTTGGACTAATTTTTCGGGTTCCAGGTGCCCAAGATTTTTAATTTTTGACCGCTTAATATTGAAAAATATTCATTTAAAGTTGAATTATATAACCATTTGAATATAGAGCTGTAGCTTTCAAACAGAAAGAATTAAATACAAGAGTTATATACGTATACGTAAGTTATACAAAGCATCAATCACCTGCTGTGTGAAAGCCCGGTTCTTACTCTAAAAAGAAGAAAGTTTCTAACAAATTTTTTCTTAAAGGACCTTTTCAATCTGGAGGAAGTTGGAGGTGGACTTAACAAATTTACATCGCTTTGTAAAAAGCTTACAATAGTTTAATTAAGAGAAACACAGATCCAGGGTATCACAACGGGCCTAAACTGGCTTAAGTGTATATCTGCAGCCCCTAACTAACTATCTCTATACAAATCATTTTGTTACTGCTCTTTTTCTAAGAGATTTATCTGCATCTAAAATTTCATTTTTTTATGTTTTGTATTTTGAAACGGTATAAAATTTTTATAAAACAGACAGAGGGACAATTGCTCTTTTTCTTGTAACGAAACCGTGAAAAATTTTTATGAAACAGACAGACGGACAAATGAAGTGAACTTAATATGAGTTATGAAAATTTAATTTCTTTTGGAAAATTCAAATATAAAAATTATTATTTATAGGTATATTTAAGTTGAAATTTGTAATAATGTATTGAAAAGAAATAAAAAATGTTTGCAATTAATACGATTTTGTTTTTTTTTTTTTCTTTTTTTTTTTTTTTTGAAATTGTGTAATAAAATATTTTTCCAGTTAAATGAATTAAATAAAAGTTTAAATTATAGAAAAAAAAAAATAAAGAAGAAGATATAATAATTATATATTTTATTTTTGATGGGAACTATTGATAAATTTTTTGATTAAAATATTGACAATATTGAATTTTGTTTGAAAAATATTTTGAATGAACGGAATAATTTTTGAAATATTTGATATTTTACAATGAAGTAATTATTAATTTGTTTGTAACATATATGTGTATGTATGTATATAATATATATATATATATTATATAATATTATATGAAAAGTAATGATGAATGAATGTTTTTTTATTTTTATTTGAATTATACCTATTTGTATTCATTATTTTTAAAATTGCAAATATAACAAAAGAAAAGGTTAAAATGTAGAAATGTAGTAGAGGTCAATATTTTGACAGAATAATTGCGGTTTGGTTTTTTTTTTGTATAAGGATGTAACAAAAATCTAACCTAAATTTTTTTTATTTTTTAATGCATAAAAAAAAAATAAACAAATAAACTATTGAATAATAATATGTAGTATTGTTATTATTCATTAATAATAAAGTTTATTACTTTGAAATTATATGTGAAGTTGAAATTTGTATATACAGTGTACTTGTACTACAAGTCAAATATTATAATATAATTAGAATGAAGGTTTTTGGAAAGTATGATTTGATGTGAACTTTTAAGTAATTTTAATACTTCTAAAATGTTTATGATTTTTTTCATTTTAAAGAAGCACCTTCTTATATATTGTTTAAATATTATGTATTTAATTAGTTATGGTATATAGGCAATTCATCAATATTACTTTATTAATTAATTATCACTTGTCACTTAATTGTCACTTGCACTAAAATTGAAATTATTTATTTAAAATTTATAGTACGTATTCTGTCAGACAGTCAGGCTGCGTTAAAATCTCTGGAATCAACATGCACAACCTCGAAGACTTTAATAAACTGCCGAAAACTTCTTAACGAGATGGCCAGGCAGTTTAGCATTCAGCTTTGCTGTGTACCAGGTCATCGGAGTATTCCGGGAAATGAAAAAGCTGATGAACTCGCAAGAATTGGTACAACCTTACAAGTTTTGCCGAATAGCGCAGGACTAGGGGTACCTCTATCCACAAGCAAAACGTTATTTTGAAAGGAAATAACGGATATGGTAAATTACAAATGGTCAAACTTGACCTAGTGCAATGCCACAAGATTGATATGGCCCAAAACCGATTTAAGACGATCCAATGATCTCTTTCTCTCAAAAGGGCAGATATTGGAATGACAATGGGTATAATGACCGGTCACTGTCAATAACAAAAGAAATATTTTGGCGATTGTTTTGACATACATCATATACGAAGAACAGTGAAACATGAAGTAAAAGAATAGCATTTAATATAATTGATAGTTCAAAAAAAATCAAAATTAAAAAACCGATACAAAATATATAAGTTATACAAAAATATTTTAGAAATTTAGCAAAAGAAGAGGTAATCTATATTTCAAATTAAATATAGAGTCATGTCAAGAACAACTTATTATTTTATAAATTTTTCACTTGTTTTCCATTATGTATTTTTTTAACAAGTATTTTTCTATAAATTGATGACAGATGGCTCTTAAATGCATACATTACTCTTTCTTATTATTTTATATTAAACTGAAATTTGAATTGCAACTAAAATATCAACAAAAGAAGAAAACCAAAAAAAAAAACAAAATGTAATTTAAATAACTTTTATACAAAATAAGTTTCACCAACTTTAAATAAGAAAAAATTGTTAAATAAATTTTACGAGTGTTTAGATCTACTTTTTTACAACATTTTTTTTTTTTTTATATAACATGTCAAAAAGACATTTCCTTCCAAATTCCTAATTTTTATCCTTTCATTTTTCTTAACCGATATCCTGTTTATTTGAATAAAAACCGTTCTTTGTCGGAATGCATTTTTTTTTCTTTTTGAATTAAAAATTTTTTGGGTTTAAAATTACTGACAATTTGTTCTCAATTACAATATTTATATATATATATATATATAAAAAAAAAAAATTAGCTATAATTAAACTTCAATTAAAATAACAGTTAAGAAAAGAGCACAGTAAATATATTATCTATGGAATAAAAATTTTTATTTTTTTGTTATATAATTTATATTATCCGTTTCTATATACGTATATACAAATATTTATTAGATTAATTTATGTTTGGTTCGGTTGCTTTTAATTATAAGAATTACCTTCGAGACATAAAATTATTAGAGACCCCATTGTAAAAAGTGCAAAAAAATAAAAAAAAAAAAATTTAAATGTTTAAAATTTATCTACGATCGTTTTTTAATAGAAATTAATATATAGAAAACAAAAACAAAAAAAAAGTTTTAAGCCTCTTTTTCTAAAGTATATAAATTATGTCCGTTTTTAATTGCAACATAAAAAACAATATAAAAACATAATAAAAACATTTAACAATTCAGCACTCCAATTAAAATTGGATTTAAATTAATTCCATAATTCTCATATTCCATATATTCTACAATTTTTTTTCTTTTTGTTGTTGTTATTGTTGGTATACTTTATTCGACCGTATAAAAAAACAAAAAAAAAAAAAAAAAAATAAACCAGATTATTAAAACAACTTAATTAATTCTTTTTAAGAATGAAAAAAAAAAAAAAAATAATTAAATTATTTTCACAAATATGTTAAGTTTATGTTTTTTTTTTTTTTTGGTTTATTTTTTGTATCTTTTTTTTTTTGAAGTTTTTTTTTTATTTTGTTATGCTTACAAGAATACCCTAATTATATGCCCCTTTATAATCATTAACATAATCATCTCTTTATTCAAAAAGTAAAAAAAAAAAAATTATATGAAAATCTTAAAATTTTCTTTTTGCCGTTTTTTTTTTTTGGTAAGTGGCGAATTTAAGAGTAAAGTGTGAGTAACATTATTTTTATAAGAAGCAAAACAAAAAAAAAAAAATTTTAAGTTAAGATCATTTTGGAATCTTGTGTCTTGTTTGGATTAGTACACGACAAAAATTAGATTATTGAGAAAATTAGATTAGACAAAACAGCGAATTAGTTTACATTAAAATTTTGAATAATTCTGTTTAATTTTATCAGACATTATAGAAGATATTTTTTTAAATCTAGATTTAAAACATTCATATTTGATTTTTATAATACATTTAGTTATACTATTAAAATTTTTTTATTTAATCAAACGGTAAATTTTGTTATAATATAACAGAAAAAGCTGTTAGGAGTCCATGTGAATACTACAGAAAACTGTATGTATAGTCGAAATAGAGAATTTAAAAACTCGAAGCTAGAAAGAGATTAAAAATGTAAACTATATTAATTTTGAGACAAATAAATTCTTTAAATTTTAAACTTAACTAAGTAATCAAAAGCACTGATTAAAATTTAAATTTGTAAATTTTGATTTTAAAAGATCGTATATTTTCCAAAAAAAAGGGTGCGTTTTGATATTCTGAAAAATAAAAATTTAGAAATTATGATTTATATAAAAAAATTTATGTAACACTGATGCAAAATTGCGTTCTGCCGAGTGGAAGCAATTCTTTTTTTTCAGAAAATTAAACTTAACAAAATTTTGATTTCAAAAATATTTTTTCAATATTTTAAGATAAGTCTTGTTACAAATTGTTAGCTGTAATTACAAATCTTTAAGAATAGAATATATAATCTGTATATAATTTATGTACATTTGAATCTCTCCTCTTTCCTCATATTTCCGTGATTTTATAAAACTGAACACCCTGTATAATATAAATTACTATGCTTGCAATTAAATGTTAGTGTTCCCACTCGAATTTATTTCTTATATTTAGGTTAAATTACTTTAGAGTTTAGACTATAGTTTACTAGAATGTATTAGCAATTAATTAGAGGTTCTTACCATTATAAGCTAAGTACACACGGGAGATTAAAATTGGTAGAGTTCTATGGAAATAAAAGTTTTCTCTACTAAATGTGTTTTCACGAGAGTGTAACACTATAGAAAATTCGCTCCACGAAAACTTGGAAGTCTTTAGATCGGTAGAGAAATGTCTAATGAAAAATCTCTTGTAGAGAGATAGAGTCAATGTACAGTTTTATACAGTAGAGCTCTAACGAGTGTTCAGACACATATAGATCGCTCTATCGAAATTTTTCTCTCAATTCTAATATTTTTGCGCTCCCGTGTGTACTTAGTTTAACGGTGAAAGGGGGAGTGGTTTTGTCAGCAAAAATTTGACACTATCAAGGGGGTATTTTTTTTGTCTTTTATCTTTCCTAAGTGTCCTTAGTGTCTTTTCATTTCCTAAGTGGGAATCTTAAAAGTTTCCCAATTAGGAAAGGAAAAAAAAAAATTTAGAAAAAAAAAAAAACACTGCGTTCAATGTTTATTTTTTGTAATTTTATTTTTAAATAAAATCAATGTGTTCCCTGCTTAATATTATAATTCATTTAAAACACTTGATCTCCTTCATTAAATTATAATTCATCATTTGATTTTGTTACAATGAAAAGAAATTTTTGTTTGTATTGTACTTTTTTTTTTCTTCTTAACGTAACGCACTTGTTGTACTTTTTCGTTATTTTTTTTTTTGTCTGTTATCATTACACTTTCATCAAGTCTTCATCAAGTCATCATCAATTTTTTTTAAGTATAGTCAAAGTAAAATAAGAAAAATCTTTTTTTTTTTTTGTTGTTTTCATCTATTTATATTATCATTATAGGGTTTGATTACAGTTTTTAAGTTAAATATATTTAAAAAAAATTAAAATAAAATTTTAAGTACATCCGAAAATCTTTAGCAAAAATAAAATTTAAAATGAAGGAAAGAAAAAAAAAAAAAAAAAATTGGATAATAATCACTTTTGCTGTTGGCTTTCTTTTGATAAATTTTTATTTTTTCTTTTGAAGTTCGTTTGTTTTTTTGGCTTTGATGTAATAATTTATTTATTGTATGTAATTTTTAATTTTTTCACCAATTTTTTTTTTTTTTTTTTTTTTGGATTACATCAATATTTATTGCTGTTGTAACCAGACAAACTTTAATTTAAACTCTTTAATATACATATTGCAACTAAAGCTTAAAAATAGTTGGCGCAAAAAAAAAAAAAAAAAACTAAATCATATACTAAATGTAATTAGCATGAGAAATTGTTTGTTATAGTGTAAATATGTATGTACGAGTATAGATATGTAGTTAGTATAAAATGTACAATTAAAATAGACTGATTGTTGTTTATTCAATGTGTGTTTAATTAAAACAGTGAAAGAAAGAAAAAAAAAAAACATAAAAGCAAAATAAAAATGTTATTACTTAATTTATTATTAGTAAAAGCTTATTAAAATTATACTAAATATTAGATTTAAGTTGGTATTGTTTTTTGGTAGTCCCATTTAATAGAATGAGAGGGAGAATGAGTATATGTTACTAGGTTAGCTATAATATAAAAAAAAATATATTTATGAGAGGGAGATTAAAGGTTATACTAATTTTGTTAAATAATCAACGAAAAATAATATAATATGAATAAATTGGTATATCTAAGTATAAAGTAATTTAATGGTCAGTTGATGGAAATGAAGACTTATTATTATTATTATTATCGTTATTATTATTCGGTATATGTTTGTTTGGTTAAAATTTCAACAACATGACGTATTCATTAACGTATTGAAAGTATATTGACTATAAAAATTATTATAAAAATAAAGAAAAAAAAAAATTATAGAAATTATTTTGTATAAAACAGTCTATAACTGAGAAAATTTTTAAAAAAAATATATATATTTAATGAAAATGATACAAGGATTTTTTCAAGTTCACTTAATTGCAGTGATTTTATACATATTGTATAATAGTTATATATAATAACTATAAAATTAAATTATAATTTAAGATACTAACATTGTGTAGTTACATGTTGATTTAAATATTAAAAATGTTTTTTTTTTTTTTTTAATAATTTTGTTATGAAAATATTTTGAAAACAAAAAAACATTTTCAAACATTTTGTAACAGAATATTTTTATTAATATGCATTAAGATTAATTAAATATTTTAGTTTTTTACTTTCACAGTTGCAGTTCTTTGAAGGTTATTAAATTGTTGATGATTTTTGTTTGTTTTTTTTTTTTTCATAAATTACCCTTAATAAGTTTAAATATTTTAAAAACAACTAAAAATGAATTTAGAACGTAAATTAAATTTTATAATTAAATATTTGAAAATGTAATTGAAGCTGAGAAACTGTGAAATATATAACATATATGTATCTAAAAAGTTTTTTCGTATATTCGAATGAATACAGGTATTAAAATAGAAGTGTTAAAAGCCTCTATATATTATATATGAATTAAAAACCTGTTGAACTGTGCACGTAATAAGGTTTATTACACCTATAACTGTAATAGTCATTAGCTTTCATATAACATCATATTGTATGCTTGCTTGACATTTCATATAAATAACTATAATAGTCATAAACGTGCATTCGATGTCATTCGAAAAAACGTATTCGTCAAGTATTCGTATTGGTCAAGTTATTAGTATACGTCAAGTTATTAGTATTAGTATTAGTATATAGAGTAAGTAGAGTAGAGTAAGCGAACAAATCCTACATAATATAATAATTAGTAATTTGACATTTTTCATTTCTAATGACAATTTTTAGTTAGCATTATGATTTTGTATATTATATCTATATAACGGGTTTTCCAATTTGAGTGATATGATTTCTTTTAAAAAAAAACACACTAATTGTTAGGATGTTCAAATGTTTTTTATTTAATGTGAAGTACAATCGATACAATTAAGTTCTGAATAAAACGTCATTTAAATGGCCTCCACGACTTCTTTTGCAGGAACGAAGTCGATGAAGCCAATTTTTGAGCACTCAAATTGGAAAACCCTATATTATAATAATTTCATATCACTCAAATTGGCAAACCCTATATTATAATCATATCAAACTCTTATCGAATATTCATATGATTGTTAATGGATAACTATAATATAGGGGTATTGTTGCATTAATCTGTAAATATTCTAAGCTTATGCATATGGTTGATAATTAAAATTTTGTTAGGAGAATTTTTTAAGATCGTTAAGGTTTTTTCTTTTTAGAAATTTTATTTATTCATGTATCTTATGGGGCTTTTATTTATTTAAAAATATTGTAAATTATTAAATAAAAACAAAAAAAAAGTATTATTAGCATTAGTGTTATGCTAAAGAAATGTTTTTATTTTTTTAATGAATGGTTTAAATAGTTTTTATAAAGCAAGAAAAAAAAAAATGTGATTTATAAGGCTTGTTTGAACTATAGTTTTTTTCAAATTCGGTCTTATTACCCTTTCGAAACTGAAATAATGCCATAATCGGAAAGTATCGATAAAGTCGAATTTGTTGCTTATAATTCAACATATTGCAATACTAATAATAAATTGTTTTAACACTCTGAAGTAGTACAAAACTCAATGATTTTTATTATTACATCTGGTATACTTATAAAAATATAATTTTCGAATAGCGGGGAATGATTGAATCTAACTCTTCCCTAAACAAATTATTGAAAACTTGATTACAAAAACTATGAAATTCATCCTAATTCAGAATCTCTTGTAAAAATATTTATAAATGTTATAGAAAAAGTCTACACTTTTAGTTTTGTAATCAATTGTAAAATCTCTCCTAATTATTGATTTTTACAAGGCATGGAGACATTATCCTAATTATTTTAAAGTTTTATTTTGCTTTTTTAACTTTACCTTTATGGCACAATGTAATATATCTATAAAGTATTCTTAATTAACTCGAAACCAGATACATATTTTTAAAAACTTCAGGAAAAAACTGAATTTTTTTGAATAAACGAAACGATTACAGATCCATTCGATAACAATTTAACTAAAAATAATTCCACTAAAACTTAATTCGACTAAAACTTAACTCGATTAAGACAATTATAATTTGACTAAATTCAACGTTTATAATTTGAATCTACTTGGGTAGTGGGAATTCAATATTTTAACTTTAACATCTTTTTTAGTTATTTTTTACATACATATTTCAACATAAAAGAATTTAAAATAGTGGGAATTACTGCCACAAACTCTTTTTTCCTGAATCCAACTCTTAAATCTAGCATATACGATTATATAAATACTCTGAAAAAAGGGAATACCCTGATTTTGGAACCAATCCTAAAATTTTTCCTAATTATTTTTTAGGAAAGATTTTCGGATTGGTTTTTTTCCTCTTTATTTTGAAGTACATACGTAATTCAACATCAAAGAGATGCAAATAGTATCAAAAGAATACTTTCTGAAAACCTATGGGAGATAATACCAAATATACCATATACCAGAAGCAAAATTGTCTTTTTTTTTTTAAGTATAAGCTTTATGTAAATGAAAATTCATATAAACTTAAAGAAATAACTTAAATCTGTGTTTGGTAATGAAGAATTCTTATAGAACTTATAGCAGAGTTTTGTTTTTAAAAAATTTTAATTTTTACCATAATTATAATATAACTTTTACTTTAAACTTTATATAATTGATCAATTAAAGTGTAACCAAAATATTATATCATTTTAGATTATTTATTTCTTTTTCATAATAAAATATTATTGAAAATTAAAAAAAATTTTTTTTTTTCTATAAAATTAGCAAGTAAAATTTAGTTAAGTATTGAACTTTAAACTAATATAATTTAAATTTTTATAGAAAATTTCTAGTTAATTTCAGTTAAATTTAAATTTAAAGTAAAATTATATAAGCGACGATGACAAATTGTTTTTTTCATTTTTTACGTTTGAAATTTGTTTTTTTCAATCGCAAAAGAAATGATATTTAATAAAGCGTAATAAAAAATTGTAAACAATTTTAATTTACGTAAAAGTGATTCATTCTGCAAATTGATTGTTATTTTATTAGTTGTTTTAACCTTTTTCATATATTGTGGTTTGATCTTTGCTAGTAATTAAACACGTGCCTTAAAGTGATTTTAACTTTTTAAATTAAAAGTAATTCAAAAGGTATATTCTAAAGGGATTTTGTTTTTTTTTATAACAACAATCCAGTGCCAGTTACTGATATAGATCCAATGTAAAATTAGTGTTATTTAAACTTTTTGAAAAGTAAAAGTTTTTTTTTTTAAATAAATTATTTGAATTTAAAAACTTTTGTCAAGACTTCATAGTATAAGTAATATCCTTAAATATCATCTTGCATCGAAATCATATAAACTTTATTTAGATGCGAACTAAGAAATTTAAAATTTATTTTTATTTCGTTGTATATGGTGATTTTAATCCTAGATCTGAAAGTTTAAATTTCTTTCTTCACTTTCACCATAATGTATAATTTGTTTTTTTTTTGTTTTTTTTTTTAAAGAAATCTCCTTTACAAATAATCGCATTAAAACGTAAATTTTAACATCATCACTTTAAAATTAATAATTTTTAATCTTTTTTTGCTTATTATGTTAAAGAATGCATCATAAAAAAGAAAAAAAATTAAAAAATACCTTAATTTAATATTAAATTAAATTTTTACTGCTAGGCATTTTATAACAATCCTGCATAATACAAGTGTATATAAAAAAAAAAAATGATTTTTTCTTAATTTTTTAACAATTATTTCGATTATTATTATTATAAAAATTATTTATTTCGATATTATAAAGTCAAAAAACCGAATAAATCGAAAAAAAAAAAAATTCAATTTTATTCGCTTTTAACTCACCATATTCTTATAAACTTAAAAAAATCTTATTATAATTTCCAAAAAACTATTAAAAAAGAAACAAAATATTGAATAAAAAATATGGTTGATGATAGCTTTTAAAGAAAATTAAAACGCCTAAGAGTCAGAATTTTTTGAATGATTTTGCGAAAAACAAAACAATTTTTTTTTTTTTTTTGTACTGAAACAGTCATTTAAGTTTCATTCAATCAACAATTTTTTTTCGTAATATTATTATAACTGAAAAGAAAAAAATTATGAAAATCATCTTAAAACATCAAAATAAAATTGTACAAAAAAAAGTATATATATATTAATGTTTATAAAAAAATTGATTACAAATCGATTTAGATCAAATTATTGTTGGTTAAATTATGATCATATATGTAGCTGATATAATTTTATTGGTATAGATATTTAAAATTTTTAGGTATTACAGATTTCTTGTTAATGGT
The DNA here is from genome assembly GCA_947095535.1 of Poecilobothrus nobilitatus. Lineage (NCBI taxonomy): Eukaryota > Metazoa > Arthropoda > Insecta > Diptera > Dolichopodidae > Poecilobothrus > Poecilobothrus nobilitatus. The sequence continues at coordinate 220,107,840 of OX352773.1, read as the reverse complement.
TGTCTTATTTACCTCACAGAAGATTTCCTGGAAATATAAGTAGGAAGATTTGTTGAAGTTTAAACTTAGGGAATGTATAACCATATCAATACTATTTGCTTACTGAAGAGTTTCGGTAGTAGAACGAAAAATTTCTATAATGTTTTACTTTAGATCTTATTTAGGTAAAAATTTATCAACTTAATTAAATTGCATATTTTAAGGCGTTATAGTTTTAAAAATATTAATAACTAAGTATAATTTACAATCATTGTGTTAAAATCTAAGCAGTATATTAAATCAATTACATATTTTATACAATAAATCCTTGTGAGTAAGACGATCTTTTAAAAATCAAATTAAATGAAGACTAAATAGGTCTAATATGAATAATAATATAATATATGGTCTGACATGTCATATTATAATTTGAATATACTTAATTTCAAATAAATGCTAAAATTGTGTTTGCAAAAATATAATTACACATATTTTGAGATGTCAAAGGGAAGTTTTAAAAACAAATATAATAATATTATTTATTATAGAACTGAAGAGTTTGAAGGAAGAATTTTAATATTGAAAACATAATTAGGGTGGCAGACGAATTTCGTCAGTGAGATACAAAATTTCGCGGCGAAAATAAACTGTGAAAATCAAAATTTTTATTAACATGAAGAAATTTTCTTAAAACTAAAAAAAGGGAGAGTAAAATTGTCAAAATTGTTATTAAAATAATATCGATTGTTGAAATTGTTTCAAATGTAAAACAAAAATTAATTTAAAATGATGTTAAGAATATTTATTTTTTTAAATTCAAATGTCATTCTACGATTACATTAGATTTCGCGGTGACAAAAAGTAGAAAATATAAATTTTTCAATCGGGTTTAAAAAGCGCCGGCGATTTTTAGTTTTAGTGGGCACTTTAATTGATATACATATTGTGTTTTAAACAGTTTTTTACATATCGCAGCGAAATTTCGTCATTAATGCGTTTTCGGTTTAAGATATTATGTGACGCAATAGAATAAAGATATGACTAACATTCTAAATGAGATTTAAATCAGGTATCACGAAATTATAAAAAAAAATTTTCTCACTGAATAGCAAAATTTTTCAAAAGTTAAAATCAAACTATAATACTCGTATATTTTAGAATTATATTGCATAATACATTTTAATTTTATTTTTACTAAAATAGTTCTGTTTTATCACTTTTTTTTTTTTTTGTTTTGATCATAATTCTCATAATTTTTAAGTATGGATTAATCAACAAAAACTGTTATTTTGTTTTTTTTTTTTTAGAAAAAATAAAGGAGGGAAAAAAAACCTGTAAGAATATAATTTTTGTTGATTTGAAAATTAAGTGCTTAATCGATTGTATCGAAAGAGAAAATTTTTTCTTGAATATGAAACTTTTAAGTTGGAGTTGCGTAATACTTTCACTCTTTGTTGTGTCTATAGATAAGTGATTTATTAATCGATAATTTTTTAAAGTATTTTTTAAGCGTTTATTTTTAAGCACTTTACTTTTAAATATTTTTACTTTTTTTAATTTTTTTAATTTTTTTGTTTTTGTATTATTATATTATTTTTCTACAGTTTTATGTATTATGAAATATAAATTTAGAAAAATGAGGTTAAGAAGAATAACCTATTGGAGCAAAGGTTTAATTCTATATGTATATGTATGTAAATTAATGATTTTATTTTAGGCAATTAATAATTTTTTTGTTGTAGAGATTTTTTTCTTCCTGGATGAATCGTTATAAAAGATATGGAAAGTGGTAAATGTTTAAATGGATGTTACTTTTATATAATACTTAAATAATAAGAATTTTTTTTTAGTAATTTGTCAACCATGGGCTGTTTTATTTTTCTATCATGATGCAAAATTCCATTTTATTTATAATATAAAAACTTTTAAAAATATTTCTAATGTGTTTTTAGTGTGTTTTTGACAATCAAATTTAAGCTTCAGCAATAAATTATTAAAACATTAATACATTGGACTTTTTATTTAGTAGCGAAAAGTCAAAGATTTCAAATGTCATTTTATATGGTGCAAAACTTTCAAAATACATATTCATAAAAATCATCTATGAACAAATAATAAATAAATGAAATTGTCAAAAATCTTTAAAAGTTTTTTTTTTAAAATAATATTTAAGGCCTTTACACACCTTTTAGAGAATCTAACTAAATAAATCTTAATGAATTTCTAAAAAAAAAAAAAAAAAAACAAACCAAAGACTATAAAACTAATTAAAACAATTATTATCGAAAATTTTTATTAATAAATGGAAGTAATTAAAAACAGAAAAATAAAATTTAGGTAATACAACACCATCTTGTGCGATAATTAGTCAAAATTTTACTATTTTAGAGAAGAGTTTTTATGTACGGTTTTTTTTTTTTCATTTTTAATTAACATTTACTTGAAAATGAATACAGAATATTTATGTATGTACATGCGAAATAGATATATGTACATACATACGTATACATTATAATTTTTATGTACATACATTGTATAAACATTTTTTTTTTTATATGCAATACCAATTAACTGTACATAGACAAAAAATAATTTAGAACAATATTCATCTTAAATATTTTAAAATTTAAGAAAAATAAATTTTAGTTTTTATGATTTTAGTCTGCTTTTATGTCCATAAAATTTTTGATTGTCGGCAAATTTTGTTTTTTTTTCCAAATTTTTATGTTTTTTGTACTGCCATTTATAGGTAAGTAATAATTAAAGGTAAATAAAAAAAAAAAATAATGAAGGAATGAATGAAAAGAAATAAAAAAAAAAAAATATATAAAAATAGCATAAATAAATATTAAAAGTATTAAAATTATATTCGGTTAAATATTAATTTTTGCTTTTAGTTAAATAAATAACAGTAAATTATACATAGTAATACACTTAAGTAAATTTTTTTTTTTTTTAATATCTTATTGAAAACTGTATTTTTATTATACAGTATAGGACAAAATTAAATTAATGCATTTAAGTTTTAGTAAATTAATTTAATTTTTGGCTGGAAAAATTACAAAAAAATTTAAAAAACTCAATATTTATGAAAAGTGACATTAGTTCCTTTTGAATTTTTGATAATGATTTTCAAAGTAAGGATGCGTATATTCTAATTATTCTACAAAATTTGTGAAAGTAACAATATGTTGTTAGCAACATTTTAATTTAAAAAATTTGAAGCTTCAAATCGGTAACACATATACGTATGTGATGAGATAAAGATAATCATAATAGTATAAACAAATCGTAATCGTAAATTTCTTCTTTATTTTATTATTTTATTTATCTGCACCCATCTTGAAAGAAAATCTTTCACATCTTTTATAAGAAAACTAAAATGAGAAAAATTTGCATTTTATTTCAAATTATATCGCCACCTTAAATAAATTACTAATTTTATTAAACGAAAATTTGTTTAAATTAATCGAACGATTTAATTAAGATTTATAAGTTTTGTTAACTATTTCCAAAATAAATATATCGCCTTTATTTTTCACAGTACTGTTTTATACAGGGTGTTTCCGACTCGATGTTCTTCCTTGGAATGTGTGATCGGGCATGTCAAGACGAACAAAAAATTATTATTAAAAAAATATTAGGGGTTAAAGATGTTTTAGTGACTTTTCATATAAAAATCTATAACTTTTGAACTTAATATCTTAAAAACGGTTAGAGATAGAGAAAAAGTTATTATAAGTACTAATTATAGGACTTTAAAAGCTGTTTCGAAATATGCTATAAAAAGTACCCTAAAACAAGGTGTTTCAAAAGAAAATTGAGTTTGAAACATAATTTTTTCATTTTAAATCATTTTGAACTTTTATAACTTTGTAACTGTTATGATATCAAATTAAACCTGACAATTTACTCTACAAAAACCATTTTATTTATCTCTCGAAAAGTCGTTAACATCGTTAACCCCTAATAACTCCACAAAAGGTCCAGAATAGACTTGTCCAGAATTGTTCGTCTCGACATGTCCGATTACCCATTTCAAGGAAGACCATCGAGTCAGAAACACCCTGTATATTAATGAGAAGCAGAATAGTTTTTTTTTGTTTTTTTTTTTTTTTTTTAAGTACAGTTCAAAGATTACAACTTTATATTAAATTTAGATACAGGTGAAGGTAAATTATGACAATTGTCAATTCGAAGTTATACCATAAAGTTACCACTATAAATATACAAAGATGCCAAACAGTATGATATGATGTGAAAGTATATTAGGAACTAAATAATTTGTAAAATTTTTATTTGTTATTTGTTGTTGTTCTTGTCGTTTTTTTATTTATTTATTGAAGGTCAAATAAAAAAAAAAATATGCGTGTGTGTTTTTTTACTATTATTAGAAAAAAAAAAAAAGTATTTTTAATAACGTTATTTAACTTTCAGGTAAATTATTTATAAGTTTGTTTTAAAGTTTTTTTTTTTTTTTTTATTTATGGTTTTCTATACCATTGATGTAAGGAATTATTTAAATTAATAATTACAGAGCTTTTTATTTAAATTAAATCAATCATATTTAATTAAGTTATTCTCTGTTCTTTTTAACTTGAATAATTTCTTTGACTATTATAAATGTCTAGAAAAGAAAAAAAAAACTAAAATGGATATGATTTGACGTATTTTACAAAAGAATTATAATAAAAAACAAAAAAAAAACGGAATTAATTGTAATTAAATAATAATTAGTTTAAGCTCTGGTTTAATATTTATTAATCACAAATATTTCTTTATAGTAAAAGATTAAAAAAAAAACTGAAATTAAATAAACGAATGTTAAGCAATTTGATTTTGTTTTGTTTGTATACATTCTTTGTTATTTGATTCTTGTTTAAATTCAAAAAAAAATATAACAGGTATAAGTTATAATGACGGTTTACTTTATGATTGTTTTAATTAACTTAACATTAAAATAAAGACGGCTTTTTAAACTAAAAAAAAATCGGACAAATGATTAATTAAATTAATTAAATTACAAAATTATGAATAAGAGCAAATCATAACGATGTTAAATATTTATATCGATACAATTAGAAAGAATATTTTATATATATATATATATATATATATTTCATACAATTATTTATATATATATATGTATATAACAATTTAATTGAGTTAAAGAGGTTTTTAATTTAAAGAATTTATCGTAATTAAAAAAAATTCCTTAATTTAATATATAAAGTTGAATAGCACTTTTAAAATATTTAATATCTATATAATATAATAAATAGAGTCTTAAAAAAGTTATATAATATTCAACTTAAATTGTTTGATGGTCACTTAAACTGAACAGTTAAATAATTTAAAAATTATAATCAGTTAAATTAATTTATTAATATTATTTTATTATTTAACTATAGGAGTAATTTTATGTATATTTGAGAACAAACTTTTAAAAATATAATAAACAAATAATAATATAATGGTATAATTTTAATGAGTCAAATAAAAACACTATAAAATTATCAAATTTTAGTATTGGTATCATGGAAGTTTTTATACCCGTATGAACTATGTTCAAGGGTATAATAAATTTGTCATTACGTTTGTGACACCTTAAAGGAGTCGGGATAAATATAGTGTCAAAGGTATGAGATTAAGCCATGTAAGTCCGTCTGTCCGCACGATAACTCAAAAAATAAAGGAGGCAAAATTGTTAGTTTTGTTATTTAAATTCAGCATTTTAGGTCGCCGGATTCGAGTAGCAGCCATACAACTTATTTCTTTATATGGAAATAATTGAGTATCTATTGCAGCTAGGTATCTGAAATTTTTCAAAATAGTGTCGAGTTACGGGGCCAATAACATCTGTAAATTTTGATTGTGTTAGTTCAACAGGTTCGGGTAGCTACCATACAACTTTTCTTTTTGAATGAAAATAACTCCGTGTCTATAGAAACAAGGTATCTGAAATTTTGTGAAGATGTGCCGAGTTACATGCCAACAATTTTTTCAAAAATTTGATGGTTTAGAGGAGCCGGTTCAGACTTCTTGCACCTCTTGGAACTTTATAAAGCAAAGCGTCTGAAATCTTACAAAAGATGATCAAGTCTTAGAGCAATAACTTCTTTAAAATTTCGTTGTCCTAGTGCAATAGATTCGAGTAGCTGTCATACAACTTCACAATTTACATATATATATCTCTGTTGTTAACGTCGGTACTAAAACATCTAAAAGTTTTTAAAAGATGGTCAAGTTTTATAGAAACAGGGTATATTACGTTCATACGGGTATCCCAGAGTTGACACAGTCTACTCTACTACACTCTTTCTCGTTTTTTAATATTTTTTACAATATTTTAATTTAACTTTAAGTTGATTATTTATTTCTATATTATTTTGAGTTAATTTCGTTTAAGTTATTTAATGTTTTTATGACACGGTCATCCGAAAGCGTAATTAAAAAATATTTCAGGAGAAAGTTCATTTGTATATGCAATATAACTAATCAAAAAATTTTCTGTATACAATCATTGCATTTTAATATTTTATGCTTAAAATTAGATCAAAATTCATTCAAAAACTTGAGATATTGTTGAAACGATTTTGGTAAGGACTTATTATATAAACTTGTTAAGTATATAAAAATATTGTTTCTTATACATAAGTATTTTTTATTTATTAACAATTTGTTTGTAATTTTTATGCGACCCTATAAATATTAGAGTTCATTGTTTAAAATAATTATGTATGTAAATAAAATTAGAGGATTATTAATGGAGCTTGATAATTAATTGGAGGTAAATTCTATTAGAATTTCTTATTTAAATAATTTAACTATATAATTAAAATATTAAAGGAAATTATTATTATCAATATAATAGAAAAAAGTGAAACTGAATTAAAATTAAATATTCTTCTAAGAGTTTTTATGTCAGATTTCTTATAATCCTTCAATGATATATTGTATGTAACATAATGTAACTAAGAAACTAAAATTCATTTATTTTTATACCCTACACATTAAGTATAGGGTATATTAACTTTGGTATATGGTGTTTGTAATCACCAAAAGGAAGCGAGTTAGGTATAGACATGTATATATATTCTGAATCAGGATCACCGCCGGAGTCGATTTAGCGATGTCCGTCCGTCCGTCCGTCCGTACGCACGATAACTCAAAAAGTAATGATGCTATCTTGATGAAATTTATACTGTAGGTTAACAATGTCTAAGGTAATTGATTTGCCTAAAATTTGAGATGAATTGGAGTGGTCGTTCGGGTACCTCCCATACAACTCCCAAAACCGAACAAGCATAACTATCTTCGAAATTAATAAAGACAGAAACTTCAAATTTGGTACAAGGGTGTTGTTTCCTGAATCCCAAAATTTAAGATGAATTTGAATGGTTGTTCGGGTATCTGCCACACAACTCCTAAGACCAAACAAGCATATCTTCGAAATTAATAAATATATAAACTTGAAATTTGATATAAGAATGTTCTACCCTGTTGATGTCTCTAAAATTTGAGATGAATTGGGGTGGTGGTCCGCGTGCCTTCACACACTTCCCAAGACCTAACAATCATATTTTCGAATTTAATAAAGATAGAAACCTGAAATTTTGTACAAAGGTTGTAACAGCATTTATTTTTTTTTAGCTTGTATTAAATACCTAACTAAAATAACTTATGGATTTTTAATTTAATTTGAATGTTTTAGGTGTAGGGTATAAATAAGTCGGTTGCATCGATTTACTGTTATTTTTACTTGTTTTTTTTATAATTTTGAAAATTTTACTTAGCATTTCAAAGGCATTTCAAATGATTTTTAAAAACCTTTCTATACAAAGTTTTATTGTAAAATTATTATTTAGAATTTTGAATTATATAATTGTAAAATATTTTAATAACCATAGTTTAGTTTTGATACAGATTTGTTGTCTGTTATTCATAGCTATAACAAAAATAACAATCAAAGCAAAATTCAGGTTTCAGAGCTAATAAACTTTTTGTCCTCAAATAAATAACTTTAGTTAGATTCAGTATTTAAAAAACAAATACCTCGAAATAAACGCTTGGAATTCCGAAACAAAATTATTTAAAGATAACTTTCTCTAACACGCAGTTTTGCTAAAATTTTCAGAACATATATCCTTTTTGAATATGAATCAAAGAATAAATATATAGTAATATAAAAACCTTAAAATAATTATAATGCGTTAAAATAATAACTAAATACTAGAAGGAATAAATAATATATTTAAAAAAATATAAAACTTAGAAAAAAATATGTAAGGTTAATTGAATTAATAAACCAAAAAAAAGTTATATTATCTAATTTAATGACTAAATATTTTTAAAAACTTTCTTCATTCCAAAAAAAAAAAAAAATAAAAACAAATAAGACGTCTGTTTAAATTAAATATATAAATATCTTATTATGATTTGTTAATTCTTTATATATTTTTTTTAATTTTAAGTTTAAAAATGCCCATATTTAATTTAAGAACAACCATTTCTATCAATCATAACTTAAATGTTTGAATTAATTTTTGTCCAAAATTATTCAAAAATAAAAAAAAAAAATAAAAAAAAACTGATTATAAATAATTTAAATCAAATTCTAGATTTTCATGTTTAATACACAATAAATTAAAAATGAAATTTAATATATATATAGGAAAGATCTTGGGTGCGACTTTGAAATTATTTTATTTATTTATTTTTCATCTTAATTAAATTCTAATATTTTTATTTAGGAAGAGGTAAAAGTTTTCAGTTATTAATCCGAAATTTCTCATTTTTTATTTCAATTTTCAATTTTTCAAAAAATTAGTCATAAATAATGTAAAATTTTACGGTATAAACGTTATAATTTTGGTTATTTTGTTTTTTTTTTTTTTTTATCTTAGGAAACGTCTTAATTTATAGTGTGATTTTATTTTTGGTAATTTATTATTAAATACTTTTAAAAATACATATGGAGACAAAAAAAAAAAAACCATGTTTAAAACAGAACTCACCGTGAGTTGATTTGTTTTTTTTTTTTTTTGTTTTATTATTATTCACCTTGGAAGATTTATAAGCAATTGGTATGAATAAATATGTACACAAAAAAAAAAAAAAAAAAAAAAATAGATAAACTAAACACAGCAGGAAGTTTAGATTAAAAAAAAATTACAAATAAAAAAAAAAAATGGGTAAAAACCTTTGAAAAACCAAAAAAACAAAAAAAAAAAAAAATACCTAAAGTTTATAGAATAAGAAAGCTTTACTAATTTCTAAAAAAAATATATTTAACACTCTTTCTTTTTAGATTTCCTAATTATTGATTATCGGTAAAAAAAAAAATCAATAATATTTTCAGTTAATTTTAATTAATTTTAATTGATTTAATAAGTACAGTAGTAATTTAATATTATTCTGCCATTGTAAATATATTTTATTAAATTATTTGTTTTTATGATTAAATATTTGATTAAAGTTTAGATATCTTTCAATTCTCAAAAAAAAAAAAAAAGAAGTTCATTTAAAGTTTATAATCATACTTTAAATAGGTTTTCTCTAGATTAATTTTAAATTATTCTAAACCAAATTAAAGATTTGTTATAGCCCCTACATGTATGCAATCTAACTTTTTTTTGTATTGTATCTTAAATGTTTTTAGATCGGATAGGGGCTTCGGTAGCCTAGTGGATAGGCGTGTGGCGTATTAACCGAAAGAGTGTGGGTTCGATCCACGCACAGGTTGTAAGTGTTTTTTTTCTTTACATACCCCCTTACGACCAAATATATTGTAAATATATAGTGTATAATATAAACAATATGTATGAATTAATGCAAAATAATGAACTTTCTCATTAAAAATTGTAAATATAGCACTAAAACTAAAACTTATATTTGTCAAGCCTAAAATGGCCCTAGTAGACGAGGGCTGTACTGATATTAAGACAATTAATTTGTATAATATTAGCTAAATTAAATTAAATTAAATATAAACAAAATAGATAATATTAGTATTTAATTTAATAATAGTTTAAAAACCTATAATGGCCTTAGTAGCCGATGGTTCAATAATATTGCACTAGATTTATGTATGTAATATTAATATAAATAAATAAAATAAAATAAATTAGATCAGATTTTCGATGGTCCATTGATTAGGTGCATGACGTATAAACGCTTTCAAATCCTACACAGATTATAAACATTTTTAATTGAAAGGAAAATTGACTCCTATCAGTAGTTATATTATTAATTTATAAGTATAATAGTATTAATTATTTTATTTATATTTTATTATTTACATAAAATACCAGTATTTCGCTGTAAGGAGAATTTATGAAAATTTTGAGTTTTGTTTTGTTTTTTTTTAGTAATTTTCCACCTAATTAAAAAAATACTTTTACGATTTGCGAAGGATTTGATTTTGCACTTCAACCGTTAATATTACACTCAGTCACCGAGATTCTTTTTCGTTTTTTAAATTTTTAGTCATAATTAATATATTATTAATATAAATTTTTTGTCTTTGTTTTTGTCAAATAAACTTTTTAGAAACAAATTCTTTCATCAAAAATAGGCAAATAATAACAATACAAATTTGATTTTTGGTGGTATAAACGAAATGTTAATAATTAAAATGGAAATTCTAAAAAACCAAAAAATCAACATTTTATTGTATTCAAGAATGATTTTGAATACGATAACTTCTTTCTTTGATTAAAAATCGATGTTTAATTTGATTTCTAACTTAAAATTTAACTATCGATCCATTCAATGAAATGAATCACTTACAAAATTTTCGATGACGGATGTCTTATACAAATATAAAAATAAATATTAATAATTAATTTAATAAATAATGAATTCAAATAAGTAGGTACAATACCCAATAATGTTTATTTCTTCTTCAAATTAGCAGGTGAGATACATTTATACTTAATAAAATTGTAATTTTTGCAGAACATCAGCAGCAGTCCCTAGTAATATAGTATAGGACTTAAATATAGAAATTTTGGTTGATTTCAACCAAACGGTTAATTTATTAACATAAAACTACTTTAATCATCAAGGTCTACATAGGAAATTCATCAATCATTAGGTAACAGTTTATTATATAGGTGCTAATGATAAACTTTAAGAATTATTGAATTTTATTTTAATTTTTCAAATTAACAAAGCTTGTATTAACAAAAAAAAAAAATACATATACATATATATATTTATTTAAAAAAATTTTTTTTTTGGTATTAATTTCCAATTAATCTTATCTATTTAGAAAACAAAATAAAAAAATTAATCTTAAGATAAAATTCTCAAATATCACAATATAAAAATCGAATAAAAAGATAAGAAATAAATAAAACAATAAAAAAAGAAAAAATGGTTATTTCGTCTTCCGTTTTTTATTAAAATTCTTTAAAAGTGTATTTGTTTTATGTATTTTTCAAAAAATATTTGAAAACTTGAAAAAGCTTTCCATCTTTGGTATTTAACCGGAAAATATTATTTTTTTTCTTGTTATTTAAAAGAATAAAAAAAAAAAAAAACATGAGAAAATAATGCAAGAGTTGCTATCAAGTGGTAAACAAGTTAATCAATATTTTTTTTTTTTTTGTGTTTGAAGTTATCAACGGTAAAAATTTGGTTTAAGACTTGATTTAATTTAATTTAAATTCATGTTAAAATGAAATTTTTTTTTAAATCGCCATAATTTGATAATACAAATATAATTTTTTTTTGTTTCAAAGCATACGTTTAAATTTTGTACAATAATCTTTTGCATTTTAAAGTTTAATTTTTGATACAAAAACTTAATGTGAGATTAAAGACATATATCTTAAATAAATAAAGTGAATCGTACCATATGACGAAATGAAATAAATCCTATTATTAGGCTTTTTATTCTGAATTTAAGAAAACTGTTTTTTGAAATATATACATGATGTAGTTTTTTACGATTTTAGCCATGAATTTGAAAAAAAATAGTAAAATGTAAGTTTTAATTACATTGAAATCGGTATGGTTTGTGTCTCGAATAGATTTCACCACAATTCCATAAATAAGTAATTAATTGATACATATATAGAAAGCATTTACCACAAAACTGGAATTTATGAAAAGTAATGAATCAAAAAAAAAAAAAAAAGATGAAATTATTGAAAATATTATATGTATAACATTTTATTTCATTATTCGATAATATGACGGGAATGATGTACTTGTTTATCTCTTCTCAATCCAAAAAAAAAAAAAGTCAATCAGAATTAAACATTATTAAATGTATTGGCTCTTAAGCAGAAAATAAATGTTTCATTAGAAAATAAAGTCTAATTTCTAAATCAAATCGTAATTTAAACCAATCTGGATCAATATCATTGTCCTTCAAAAATATTTTGATTTTTTGCAGTGATATTTTTCTTTACTTTTGTAAGTGAAGAATTTATTAAATTCAGTTAATAGTTAGACGTTACTTTCATAAAAATTTTTCAATTTTTATTATGTAACCTAACTTAAAGCTGAGCTTTACCCTTAATTATGATTATAAAAACCGATTAATTATTTGAAACGTTGGAAAATAAGCTGGGAGTCAACAAAACAAAGATTTAATTAACGAAAAATTAAGGTAGTATAGAAATGTTACGATTTTCTAATGTCTTTTTAATTGAAAAATTATAATTGATGAATATTGCGTGGAATTCAATTTTCTTTTAAACAATATTATGTACAGTTAAAAAATCAATATTATGTACAGTTAATAAATTTAATAACATGCCACCCTTAAAATCTTTTTAATGTTAATAATTTTATTTAATATGAGATTTATTTTTATTAGTTGTTGTCATTTTTTTTGTATTTTTATTTTTTATTAATTTACCTTTTATATGTCTATTATAACTGTTCTTTAGATGTATTGGCGCTGCAATCGAAGATAAGAATATTGACTACAATAAACAGAAAGAAAAGCTATTTTTTTATTCAGGGGGAAAAAAAAACCAAATTAATTAAATCATTTTTTTTTTAAGTTTTTTTTTTTTTTTGCTTTAAGACTGTTAAATCTTGATAGGAAATTAAATTGAATATGTGCTTGACTGGTTTGGTCACTTTTCATTTTGTTTTTTATTCAATATTCTCGAATCTCGATGACTTGTTTTTTTTTTTTGGTTTTTGAATACCGGCGGGCCAGCTTGTGTTTTTTTTTTTTTTTTGAAAGTCTCAAAAAACAAAAAAGTTTAACGCATAAATTATACATATGAACTTGTGACTGGGTGTCATTTTAAAATTATAAGAAGTCTTAAAATGAAAGCGTTGCTAACCGTATATAATATTTAATAAACTTTTTGTTATTTATTTTGTACCTATTGAAATATTTTGTAAAAATTGGAATGAAGAGGATTGAAATAATAAAAAAAAACAAAAACAAAAACAAAAATGTACATGCTTATACATTATGTATGTTATATATCTGTAAAATATAATAATAATAATATAAATATAAAGTGTACTTACCGTCTAGGTTGCCTTGGAATTGATTGTGTCCAACAACCGATTGGTGCTTGTAATGATTGTTTTGTATTGTGTCGACTTGACATATAGTTTAGTCCACCATTTTGTGATGGCCAAATTTTTAAACTACCTTCGGCTGGATAAAATGTATATAAACTATTCGTTGATGCTAATAGTCGATTATTTTTTAAATCAACTAAATTACTATTATTTGATGTTAATGTTGTACCGGTTGTATTTATTGCTGATGATGATAAAGCTGTAACAATATTTGCTCCTCCAGTAGATAATAAAGAAGGAGAAGATGAATTACAAACACCGGTAATATTATTTGAATTTCCTATTAAATGTGGTATTGTTGTTGCTGTAATTACTGTTGTACCATTATGAATAATATTGTTGTTACTATTATTATTATTATTGTTGCTATTATGATTGTTATTATTTCCATTACCATTTGATAATCCTCCTATATTACGATTCAAATATTTATTATGATGGTTATTTATCATCAATGTATCTGGTATATTAGCTAAAGATGCTGATGTTGATCCTAGTACAGATAAATTATTAGAATTAAATTGATGTATTGAATTTGATGGTATTTTTATAGATGCTAAAGAACCATAAAATTGATGATTATAATGATTATGATTATGATGATAATAATGATGCAGTTGATTATGCATTAGTTGATGATTATGATGATTATTACTATTATTATTATTATTATTGTTATTACTAGAATGATTACGAAATAATGGTGATTGATAATCGTTTATCAAAATTACATCGCTTACTGTAGAGATTGATGAACCTGTTTAAGGTAATAGTTGCGTTATGGAAGTAAGATTTTATTATAATAATATATGACGAATTTATACATATAGAAAACATTATGTAACTTTTAAGAAGAATTGTTGTTAGATTCTTTGAAATTGCATAAAAGAAGAAGTTGATTTTTTTTTAGAATATTTTACTTGTGTGTATATGTGTTTCTTTTTTAGATAATTTGCTATAGAGAATAAGTAAATATAAAATGTACAATTCCAAGACAATTATTTAGATTGATATTTGATTACTTTATAAATATTAGGTGTATTTTCTGAAATATTATTGAAGTCTGGCAATTCAAAAGAGAATTTTTATTAATGCAATATTAAGCTAATAAATTATTCGTCCTAATCATATTTTAAGATTGAAATCCATTTTGGAGGAGTTGTAAATAAATTATTTTATTTTTTTTTGTTTTTCTTTTTTATGATTCAGTTTTGTTGAAAATTTCGACTGTGTAAGGATTAGTATTAATACTACTACTTGTTCTTCTAAAGAAAGTTTTTAAACAAGAAAGAAAGAATGTTATTTTTGTAGAACAAAGAACTACAGAATATGTATAAAAAAGTGAGAGTGCAACATTTTATCGAACACCAAAAGGAACTAAGTTAAGAGTTACATTTAAGTCGTTTACATTTTGACGTATTTATTATTTTTTATTGAATTTTGTAAATGCAGTTGCACTTGCACTCGACCAATTGTATTCCACCTTGGATTAAATATAATCTTTATAGAATTAAAAATTAATTTTTTTAAGATAAAGCAACTTTCGGTTTTCAGAGAATTGAAGTCAATTTGATTTACTTTATCACAATCTTATTCAGATCGTGATTGATCATGCTCTTTAATAATATTGAATGTTGTTAGAAGGAGATCGTTAATAAATATCAAGAAGAGTATAAGGAATACAACCGATTGCTCTGGGGATGGACATAAATCTATCAACTAAGATACGAACTTGTTTTGAACTACATTTATTCAAAAAGACCTTAAAACTGTAGAATTAAGATTCATGCCATACGCTATTAAAAGCTTTGGAAATATCGAATGCAGTCAATTCTCTGCTTCACCAGAAATGTGAAGTTTAATACTTAGGTCTTCGCATTTTTATGTCAACATATCAAAAGTGAAATGATTTGTTTTGCTAAGTACCAAGTTTGTTTTACCAAGTGGTTGCGATGTAGTCTAACAAATATTAAATACAAAAAAAAGGAATGATTTATCATTAACGAACTGATTTAAAAAAATAATAAATTTATTTTCATTTAGGCTTGACGTGAGGAATTAAAGTTTTTCAAGAAAAATTATTTTCTCAACTTCTAACATTTAAGCATGAAAATACAAATGGAAAATGCATTTAAGTTACGTTTTACAAAATTTAAATTTTTTCAAAAATACTACATTATAATGTCAAATCAAGGACAAAAGTTCAATAAGTCCTTTTCTTTTTAAAATTTTAAGAGGAACATTTTTTTAAAGAAAGAGGTATACTCATCTGTAGGTAAAGCATTTGAAGAAGTACAATTCAAAGTAAAAGTTCAATAAATTAATAGCTAATAATTTAAAATATTGATTTCAAAATTTTTTTTTTAATTTTTGATTGAGTATTTGTCGAAAGCAAATAAAAAGATGATATAATATAAATTTTTGAAATATTTTATTTTATTGAAATTATATTTTGTGTTTCATAAATGATATACCTAACTTACAAAGTTAAAAAATTTATTTAAAATAATCTCATTATTAAAAAAATTTTTTTATTTTCTTTTAATGTTAATTTTTCACCATATAAAGCCGGCTTTTTTTAGGTTAATTCAATTCAAATTTCATTCATTATTTTGAAATCATTTCAAATTCATTGATAATTTTTTATCATAGTTAAACAATTGCGTTATGCGTATAAACATTGTTATCTAATGCATGCGTGATATTATAATTCACAGTTAGTTTTTAACAGTTAAGTTTTAATTAAAATATGTATGAAATATGAGTGGGTGTTAAGTTGTTAAAGATAGTTTTTAATTAAAATTTAATAAAATTTCAAATATGAATTGTGAAAAATATAAACATAATAAATTGAAGTAAAATATTAAAATAAGTACTTCAAGATTATCTTGAAAATCTTTCAAATAAAAAAAAATTAACAATGAATTGCTTATAAAATTGCGTTTTATTTTGTTTTTAGAAGAGCAGTTGCCTCTCATTATAAAAAAATTTTAAGTTATGATAGGGTAGGAAAAATGAGAAAATAACTACTAAGTTTCGTAAAGTATATTAAGTCAACTGTTAAAAAAATATATTCTCCTCTTGAACTTTAACGAATTATATTGATCTTGAACGATTAACTATTTTCCTTAAAAAATAACGCTCAAATTAGGACAATTTATTTATAAATATTGAGATACCATTATATTTTTTTTTTAAGATTGAGTATAATTTAAAATTTAATAAAGAAGTCTTTCTTATCGCATTACTATTATTGTATTATATTAATTTATAAATCATATGAATTGTAATTTTTGGATAAATCTAGACATACACTATTATTATGAATCTTCAACTAAAATCTTACAGATATATTACTAGATACATTATTTAATTTAACTTTTGTAAAAGTAAAAATATTAAAGCGGTCTTTTTCCCTCCAGAACTGAATTAACTCGTCTTAAAATTTAATGGTGATTTTTATATAATAAAAACTGACACGTTAGATAACTTAGAATTATAGTTCAGAAAATTATAATGGTGATAACATATAGTTGGATACAATTTTTATGATCGAACGTATAAAGTATATAATATATTATATATTATAAAGATAATTTTTCCAATCATTTTTTACATGTACAGTTATACATATAAGTAGTGAATGAATGCAGCTGGTCGTTCGTTGATGATAGAGTTGTTAAGGCATTCATTTAATTTCAAAATGAAACAAAGAAAAACAGAAAAAAAAAAAAACCAAAGAATGAATTCAAAACAATTACATAAGAAATGATAGAAAAGATCTAACCATTGATGTAAATGCTGTACATATTTATATTATATTGTAGATATGTTTTAGATACAATAGCATAAAAGATGTGCAATATATATATATATATATATATATATATAAATAAGATAAAAATTGAAAAATGAATAAAAGAATAGATGAGATGAGATGTAAGATAGATTGTGTTAAACAATTTCCTATTAAATTACCATTTATGTTTGTTCCTGATGTTCCTAATGCTGTTATTGATGTTGCTGACGAAGAAGAAGATATTAAAATAGGCGGTGATGGTGCACGCATCTTTAATCGACGATATCCACGATTATTATGATACATTGATGATGAATAAGATGATGATGATGATGATGATGATAATGGTGATGTTGTTGATGCTGGTGTTCCTGTTATTTTTGTTGCTGTTGGTGTTGATCCAGTTGAATTAATAACAATTGCTGATGATGATAATACAGGTGACTTAGATGATAATTTAAAACCACCACCACCAATAATAGCACGATGATGATTCTTTTGATAATGTTGTTGTTGTTGTAAATATTTTTTTGTTATACCGCTACTATTATTATTATTATTATTATTACTGACTCCTCCAATAGATAATGCAGTTGCAGTTCCTTCAGATGATTGTAATAATGAAGTAGAAGTAGATGATGACGATGTTGATTGTGATTTTAATTTTAATGCATTTAAGCAATTATTTGTTGTATTGTGTTTATTACTGCTACAACTGATACCACTATTAATATTAATGGGTGGAGTTGCATTATTATTATTATTACTATTTGAATTCGTTTTAACAACACCTGATGGTGATGAAGAAATTATAATACGCTGTGGTGGCCCAGCACGTGGTATTGAAACTTTTGTACCAGAATCAACAATTAAACAATTTGTTGCACGATTTGATTTTTGTTGTTGTTGTTGTTGTACTGGTTTAGAAGAATCATTTTGACGTCTTGTTATTTGTGTATGTTGTACACCATCGCGATCTGTTAATTGAAGAATATCAAATGCTCCTGATTCTGAAGAAATTATTTTTGTTGATCCTGATTTAGTTGTTGTTATTTTTGCTGTTGATGATGATTTTGTTGGTACAATTGTTTGTTGGTAATTTTGTTTGGAATTTTTCGCAGTTACAGTTGGTGATGATGTTGTACTAGAGGATGATGATGGTGCTGTTGATTGTTCAGAATCTGTAGAAACGCGATCTGGATCACTTTCAAAACCTTCATCCAAGGATCTAGTTGGACTTAAAATAGGTTTAGAACGTTGATCAGAATTTTTATCCATTGTATATGATTATAGGTATGATTTTTATACGTTAAAAAAAAAATTTGGTATTATTTGTTTGAACTAAAATTTATTTTTGAATTAACTATGTTTTAATAACCCAATTTTTTTAATTACGAAACACTTCTTTTCTTTTCAATAACACACTGTATAATAAAAATTTTCATAATCTTTCAATATAACTATTTAATTTTAATTTTTTTTTCATACAATTTTGTAAGTACTTTAAAAATTCTTTTCTGTAATTAAAATTATTAGTTTAAAGTTCGAAATTTTTAATGTTATTTATCTTATATAAGTAGATGAACATATTTTAAAACAGGTAATAAAAAAAGCAGAGTTTTTCAAAAAAGCATATTTTCAAAACAAAAAATATTTCATAAGTTTTGGGTAAAGAGTACATAGATAACTATGTAGTACTTTAAAAATAAAGAGTACATTAAAAAATAAATTTATAATTATATAAAAATTGATAAAAATCGTTGGCAAAATTTGTTAGAAACCATTGCGAAAAATCAAGTCCCACTTTCTTCAATTTTAAGGTAAACTTATATTATTAACAAAAGTTACTAACAGAAATTAAAATGTATTATGGGTGTATTTTAATATCATTTTTGTGTATTACATCAAAAAAAAAATCGGATAGGTGTTCGTACAGCACCTAAATGGGAGGTGGCACAAAAAAGGTGACACAATATTAATTGGTATTAGTTAAAATTTAATTGCTCTATTTCAAACAGGGTAGAAGTTTTGTAAACCTCCATACAAATAGACGGACAGAGTGAAATCAATAGACAATTTTTTAAAATTTGCATTGCACAATGAAAAGTATTAAGCATAGCTGTTAATTAATATAAACAAGTGAACAAGAATTAAGGGACATTAATGTTTTGTTTAAATAAGAATTTGAGACTCTATTAATTAGATCAGAAGAATTTGATTAGATTAGAATTTGAGACTCTATTTGTGAAGTTTATCAAACCAATAAGAAAATTCAATTATAGAGGAAGTTATTATGTTAAAGTACCAAAAAAATTGGATCTTAAAATTATACTACAAATTTTCTTAAATTCTCTTAAATTTTGCCAATTACAGTTGATTAGTTGAGATAATCTGCAAGTTTATGATTAGTTCAGATTATCTGAGATAATCTGCATTGTTAGTAAATGTATTATGCAGTTACAAATTTTTAAAGTTAAATTTAAATTTAATGGACAAAAATAATTTATAAATTTTCAATGTATATTAAACGAAATTTTCGGAACTTAAAAAGAGGTCTTTAGTTTTATTTAAAATATTGTATGCAATTATAATCAGAAATGTGACCATAAAAAAATATTTTTGTGAAAAAGCAAAAATTTATTTCAAATTTAAAAATTTTGTAAATTCAAGTTTTTTCAAAAGCAACGTTTAAAATTTCAATTTTTTTTTTAAATTACAGAAACTATTTTTTATATTCAATAAATTTGTTTATTTAAAATTTTAAATTACGTAAATAAAAAAAATTATATTAAAAAGCTTCATAAATTAATTCAATTATATAGTAAAGTCTAATTGAGTAAAGATGATTGTGAATATTTTATTTTGATTGATCCTTTTTTTAATTTTCTTTTTTTTTTTTATATTTTTTTCTAATTTGTATTTAATGAAGAAGTATCGAAGTATCCAAAAGTGTTTTGAAATAATATGTAAGAGGATTTATTTTTAGAGGATTGTTAGAACACATTAAACTATTACACTTTAAAAGAAATAACTTTTACTTTAAATCTTTTCCAATTAATATTTTTTTTCCTTCAATCACTTTTTAATTTTTAAAAAAAAAAAACCACTTTTACCATTTCAAGACAAGAAAAATATAAAGTATTCCTTTTTTTTTTGCTTTTAAAATACAGGTGATTTTCACTTCTTAAAAAAAAAAAATTCGAAACGACAGTTTTTTTGTTTTTGCTTTTTTTGAAATCGCGATATTTTTCGCTCAAAATAATTTTTTTATCTCTGTTATTTTTTTTATTTTTATTTAATTCCTTTTCCTTTTTATAAAAATTTCAGTTCAAAATTCAGAGAAAATAACGCGAATATTTTAGCTATTTATTTTCAATATATATATTTATTTTAATTAATTCGATAAAAAATATTAAAAACCAAAATAAAATGGTTAGATAATTTTAAATGAAAGAATCATAAAAAAATAAAATTAATTAAAAAATATATTTTTCTATCCGATTTCCGACAACTATTCAATTCGACCGGTGAAACTAAACTGTTTTTAAAAAACTCAAAGTGAAAAAACACCATCAAATTCAAAAAAAAAAAAACAAAAAAAGAAAGAAAATTAAAAAGAAGCAAAACAAGAAAATAAATAAATCTCAAAAGATACCGACGACAACCGCATCTCATATATTGTAAGAAAAAATTTTTCTCACCGTAATCCGCAATTCTCAATTTTTATTTTTATTTCATTTTAATTACAAATTTCACCACTGTACCTGTTATATTCATTATCTTCTAGACTTTTACTTATCTGTAAATAAAAGTGCATTTTTAAATTACTACGTTCAGTTTAAAACATTTTCTTTTTTACTGTAAAAGATAAATTTCAAAAAATTTAATTCACCACATTTTGACTTAAAATTCAATACAAAAAATTGAGTTGAGACTTGAGAAATAACTTACACAATTAAGTTTTAATTCAAAATGAGGTGAATTATGTTTTGATTCTTTATGCGAATGCGTGTTGTTTTGAAAATTTTTCAATGAATTTCCATACAATAATCAAAAAAAAAAAAAAAATGGTCATAGTATGTATAAAAATAACAGAAAATGAGAGATTTTTATTCTCAGGAGGTTATAAAAGAGAATTAACGTTAATTAAAATTTGTTTTGATGAAAGAAAGTTTCATATGTTTTAGGTACCGTTTGTTTAACAATTTCTTATCATCACACAAAATTACATATTATTACAAAAAAAAAAGTTATAATGAGAGAAAATATTATGAGAGTGCAATAAAATGAATGGAATGGATAGAGCAAAAAAAAAAAAAGAAAAGATTTTTCATTTTGTTTTTTTTTTGTTTTTTCATAGTAGAATATTGCAACATCACAACACAACAGGTGAAAAGTTGTTTTTAGGAATTTATCAACAAGTTATTAAAGTTATGATTTAACTGTTTTTTGTTTTGTTTTATTCTTTTTGTTATTGTTGTTACTGTTTTTATTGTATTTTATGATTATATTTTTCGAGTACGAAAATTGAATGAAGAATTTTGTGAGAATAAAACAAATATATTTATGTGTGTATGTATATGGAGAAAAAAAAAAAATTAAAGAGAAAAAATTGGAAAAATCTATAGTTATCTGTTGAAAATTGGAAAAATTAACGTTTATAAGAGGGGTGCAGAGGGCTTCGTTTTTTTCTTTATAATTTATGAATGAAAATTTTTTTCTTTTCTTTTTATTTGGATGTGTATAATGATTGCAATATATTTCTTATATGTAATTTTAAATTAATATTTGGTCTGGTATTTTTTTCTTCTCTGTTATAGATTTAAGAAAATAAGCTCTAATGTAGAAGTGGGATAGAATTTTAGAAATGTCAATAAAAATTGTAATTTAAAATCATATTAATAGAAAAATCAAGAAACTTATGATAGATATGTATAATTTTGAAAGTGTTTTCAAATAAAGGTACCTAGGTATAATATGTTTTTAATATTATATGTTGACAAATTTATTTTAAATAAATACATTGATAATGTATCTTCAAATATTATTTTTTGACAGGTTTTGACAGATTCTACTGGAATTCTGTATGAATATGATAGTTCTTTACAGAAAACTACTAAAAATAAATAATACCATTTAATTTAAGTTGCTTACAATTCTTTTTTATAAATGGAATTCAAAACAGGATTTTTTCAAAAATACAAAATTATTTAATTTTAAAGTGAAAGTTATATTGTTAAAAGGAACATGACATTATGTATTTATATTAAAATAATATTAGTACAATTCCGATTTTAAAAATAAAAGTTTAATTTTATTATTTTAAAATTTATAATGTACTACAACTATTTTAGTGTTTTATTAAAGTTTGTTTGTTAATTTTTCTCCATTATAATAAATTAAAATTTAATTTGTAATTAAAAAAAAATTACATAGGTATTATAGATATTTTTTTGTTACTACTATTCTTTTTTGATAAACAAAATCTGTTTTCCGTAAGCTGTTATAATTGGCGGAGGGAAATAAGGCCTAAAGCAAGAAAGTCTAATAGGTCTTATTTCACTTTGGAATGAAAAATAAAGCCTAAATCGTGATTACGCGTAAAGTGAAATAAGTCGCAATAATGGAATTAAAGTCTAATTGTAATTTATTATTCCAATAATAACATTTTTTACTATTTTTCTTTCATAATTTAATTCCCATATATTTCAGCTTACCAGTACGACCGTCAGTTAGTTTTTTTTCATAATGAAATAAATTCGACAAGTTAAAAATTAAAGAATTTTCTTTTAAAAACATTGAAACTTATTTTACTTTTTAATGTAATAATTTTGTCGTACTTAGTTCAGTTACTGGAATTGGTTACAAAATCTGGATTGACTCTTTTTTTTTTTAAATATAAATATACATGAGTATGCGGGATTCTAAAGCAAAAGGAATTTTATAGTTAGTTACAAAATCAGGATAAAATATAAATATCCTAATAACTTTGATAATAAAGCTAATAACTGATAATTATTAAAAGCTAATAACTCTGATTTTGAAGTCAACTCTAAAATTTCTTCTAATTACAAAGAATATAAAATCATGGGGGAAAAAAATAATGTATCAGCTCTAATTATAATATAAAAAATAAAAATAATTTTTTAGGAATTGGAATAATATAATAATAATATAATATTTCTAAAGTGAAATAAAGCCTATAGGCTTCAATTCTCTTTGAAATGAGAAATAAGACCTACCGCGAAATTTAACGTATTAGGCCTTATATCTCAACTCAATTGTGAAATAAGGCCTATTAAGTCTTATTATTCAAGGCTTTATTTTCCCCTGTCGTTATAATTATATATGACATAGTACGATGGCCCAGTATGTATTGTTGGGACCTTTCAAAAATAGTTTTTAAAAATTTTGTCCTTATTTATCTTTAGTGTATTATGTACTATACTAAATACAGTTAGTTGGTATTTTAATACGCTCACTACAAATAATTATGCTAAAATTTTATTTACTTGAAAAATTAACGGTTCTTTCATATTATATTTTGTTTTTACACTATAAACTGTCAGATACTGCCAGTTTAGGATTTTTTTTTTTTTTTGATTAGGCATTTGATGAACTTTTAATATTGTTATGGCAATTAAAATTTTTACAAAAAACCAGAAGAAAAAAAATAAAAAATGGTAATATTTTCAATCTTTAAATATCCGTAAAATACACGCGAAATTAATCCAAAGAATGCCTTTAGAACACTTTTTTATAATATTGAATAAATAGCAAAACTAAATGAATTTATCATTATCAATCATCATCATCCTCATTATTATTATTAATCAACAAATGCATCGTTGTATTATTAATATAGAATTTCTTAATAATTGCTTCTTTTTCGTTTTCTCCTATATAACTTTGTATGCGCAAATATTCATATATTTAATAGAAAATATTTTTAATATATATGTATATACATATACATATATGTATGTTCGTTTGCATGTACATTTAAACAGAGTTATTTAGAGGGTATGTTAAAATGTTCTGGTTGCATATAAAAATATGTGTTGACTGTTGATGCTTGAAATCATGAAATATTTTTATACCTAATGTATCAACAGCAGCATTAGCGGCACCAAATGAAACATATGGAGCAAAAAATAGAAAAAAAAAAAATAATTTCTATGTATAATAAAAAACGGAAATGATATTAAAACGTTCGACGCGTGTACTTTGTTATTTTTTTTTTACACTGTTTTGTTGCAACCAACATTTTTAAGTGGAAATAAACCGTTGCGGTCGATGCGGTATTTGATAATTGTTATTCTTTAAATCGTCATTCATTTAATCTTATTTTATTTAATTTTTGTTTTAGTGCAAATCCGAGCACATAAACTTAAACAATATTTTTTTTATGAAAAATATGTACCTATAATGAAATAATTTCCAAATAATAAAAGTAGTATAAATTCAAGAAGAATAGATAAAATTTCAGGTAATGTTTCATATTTCAGTAAACGTTTCAATTAAGGTTTTCTTTCCATATTTGATGTTTTTTTTGAATTTTTTTTATTTTAATCTGGAATATTTTATAATCCTGCTTCTTAAATTAATTGTAGAAATTCTGATGCCTGTTGTACAAAAAACAGGAATGGAGTATAATACAATGAATCTAATTCAATGAGTCATTATTTTTTAAGGAGTGAGTTGTTATTTATAGAACGTACCAGTCGATTTCTTTATGGATATTCTTTTTCTTAAAATCGTTTTTGTAAAGAGAATCTTAACCATTGTCTAAATATTTAGTTGCCTGATGTTTGCTTTTATGAGCATTTATATAGCATGTATAATTTTTCATGTTGCTCATATTCCCACTACGGGTATATCCTACTGATTATTAAAAGATTTTATTCTTAGAACTATAACATGTTTCGGTACAAATTTCTGTCAATAATTTAAAATTTATTCAGTTTAATTTAGAAGTTTCTTTATTTTTGTTAAGTCTGGTCAAGTCATTATAAAATAAGTAAAACAAGTTTTTGTTTTTTTTTTATTCCTCTGTCACATAAATGTCACAAGAAAATTACACAATCTTTCCTTTTCAGCCGTGGCTGTAAATGTCGTAAGACGGAATTATTCTTTCGAAATGTGTGAGATTCGAACCCACACTCCCTCGGTGTTTTATAACGTAGTTTATACGCTCTTACCCGCTAGTCCACTGAGGCACTAGTTGAAAAAACCTTTAGTGGTATTTTATTAATACAAAATTGATTGAAACAAAATATTAAAATTTTCATTGTTTAGAAGTTTTTGATACATCTAAAAGGTTAATATAAGAATTATTAAAGTAGGTATCACTAAACCTACTAGGTATTTGGAATAGTTGAAAGGAAAAAAGTTTATTGAAAAAAGTGCATGAAAGGAATTAAAAATGAAAAAAAATGTGTAATTAACATTTCAACATACTTGAAAAATAAAAATTGGTTTGCCGTTATTTCTTTTCTATATTTTTGCATATATGCAAAATTTCTTTTTTAACTAAAGTAATTTTAAATTTTCACATACTTGCATTCATTTATTTTGTTTTTTTGCAACTCAATGATTGAAAGAATTAGAGAAAGTGCTATTGAACTTTTAAAATGTATAATGATAATTACAACAGTAATACTTACAATTGATTATGATTGATTTTGCTCAAAATAAAATATTTGACAGTTAATTTTGTTCAACTGTCATTAATTCAACCATCAAAAGAAATTTAAAATTTTTTTTGTTTTGGAAATTTAATATTTTAAGTTTTAATTTATTTAAATTCTTTCTTAATAAAGCTATATATATTAGGTGTGATATGTGTTTGCTAGTAAAATGAATGTTTAAATACTAACCTAAATTTATTTTGAAACTTCATTTATGTATTCAGTTAAATCAATTGTACTTTTTGAAATTATTTATTTAATTTCATACTGATAAAAGGAATTGGGATGGGAAATAAGGTAGTATTGTATCGTATTTATTACTTTAAGGATAATTTAATTCAAGATATAATAAATATATACTTAGGCCGTTTCCGAACCTATCTTACTAGCACTTGACACTAGACACTTCACACTCTTTTCTTACATGTTACATTACTATTTTACAGCGAACATTTTGTGTAGTCGAGAGTACACTCAAGTGCAATCAGACAATTTAGTGCACTATTTTGCACTTAGAAATTTTTGGAGTTTTTCCGAATTAAGTTAGTGGAATTAGCTGGTATTTAGAGCGAAGTGCGATAATTTCAGACACTGCCTTACTTATAAGTTTCAGTTAGTGTAATAATATCAATAATACTAATATTAATAATAACAACTGGTATTATGATCCTCATACAGGAAGGTATTTATACTACTGTATGTTGAAAATGTTGATAGTTTCATCACTGATAGGAAAATAGTAGTAATAATAGAGGAGTTCTTATAGTACCAATATACCCTTCTCCTTAGTCAATATACTGCGTTAGCAGTTATATCATACATTTATAAAAATTAAAGGTTTGAAGTTTAGTCAGTAAGAATCTAACAGTACGAAGGAGATATTTTGTTAA
Source organism: Poecilobothrus nobilitatus (assembly GCA_947095535.1). NCBI lineage: Eukaryota > Metazoa > Arthropoda > Insecta > Diptera > Dolichopodidae > Poecilobothrus > Poecilobothrus nobilitatus. The sequence goes on along the minus strand of OX352773.1, from coordinate 220,080,919 downwards.
TGTTTTTGGAAGAATACCAACTACCTTAGGAAAAAAAAGAAATTGGTAGGGTGAAAAATCTCATAAAAATCAGTTACCAAAACTAATTAAACTTTGAATAGAAAATTATAAAAATTTCTTAATTTAATTTTATTTATATTGAGGTTACAAATAATCGTATAATTCATTAAATAAAATACATCATTGTTAATTATTTAATTTAATATTTATTTGAATTTAGGCGTATCTAAATTTTGAACTTTAGAGTGGTCAAAACTTTGTTCTATCCAATAGTAATGTTTAATATTTTGATTTTTTAATGTTAATGAAAATAAAATTTACTTCCCTATTGGATTTATTATATTTGATAAGACAGTATAGAAAAGTCAATTACAGACAGTAGTCAATTAGAAATATAGCAAAGAAAAATGGAAATTTGAAGTATCTATGGGAGAATACAATAGGCATGACGTAAAGCAATAAATGAATATAAAGTTTTATGTAATAAATTCAATAAAACTTGGTCAATAAAATGGAAACTATAAGAATCAACTGTATTTGTATTAGATATATTCTTCCTTAATTTTGCAAAAAAAAAAAAAAATACATATAATTTATAATCAAATAATTATTTACTATATAAAAAATCATATTAATGGATGAACACCAGATAAATATATAACCATTTCTAAATTATATTATTTTATTGTTAATGGGCTGTACATAAATGTACCTTTAGGCTACAATTAAATTAGAAAAAAGAGGAAGTATTTTAAATACAAAAAAAAAAAAAAATTTTTTTAATTCCTTTTTTAATTACAATAGAATACATACAGTATCGATTCTTTTAAATGACAAAAGTTTAAAAACTTAGATATTCTTATTTTTTCTAATAATTTTTATTTAAAGTTTTTATTTTTCTTTAGAAAACATTATCAATATGTCATTCAGCTAATGTTGTAATGTGTGCTTAAGGCACCGGCTTTTCATTCGAAACATTTTTCATTAACAAAAAATAATATAAATTTTTCTTATAATATATTATAATTATTGTATAATAAAAATAAAGAAAAAATAAGTATATATATAAATTATAATTAGTATATAATATATGTAATAAAATAAAAATAAAATAATTTTTGTTTAAGATAATAGATGGCGCACAATTAAAAATATTTACGTTACATAGTCTTATACAATATATATATATACGAGTATACTATACAGTCATAACTAATCAATGACTTAATAAAACTAATGATTACAGGAACTGAAGCTTAGTCGGGATATGATTAATAATTGACTTAATGAATGCCCTTTGCTCCTTATAGGAGTCAAAAGGAGAAAAAAAATCAAAATATAAGAACAACAAACGGTTTAACAATTTTTTTTTTTTAATTTAGATGAAACCAATAAAAAAGATACAGACAGAGTATTTCGTCTAAAACGTATAATTAAAATATATTAAAATCTTGTTATAGATTATGTAATAAAGTAAAATAAATGTTTTAAGAAAGTGCTTCATAATAACATTATTGTTATTAAAACTAATTAATTAAATATTTATTATATTACATATTGACTGTCTTCGAAGTTTGTCTTCGATTCAAAATTTAAAAAAAGTTCAATTTGAAAATTTTAGATATGAAAATAATATGGAGTAAATTGATCACCTAAAAAAGATCATCTTGTTTGCAAATTTTGTGTGATCATTTTATTCTCTGCTTTTTTGAATACAACAGCTTTATCCTTTACATTCCATTTTTGCAAACATAATTTTCTTTAGCTTGATTTGTCCATATTTGAATATGATCCATGATCCATGTTTCATTGTTCAGATAAATTTTGATCCAATAACTATGATTACTTTACTTTTAAAATACTAAATTATAACAATTTAAAAACAATAAAATATCATTTATTTGTTACCTTTTGTCTTTCGTAGATTTTAATATGCTTTTCGTTCCTATATTTAATTTGGACTTTAATTTCAACTTTGGTTGCCCAATGGTCAAGCACGTGACTAATTAAAGTAGGGAATGATGGTTCAAATTTCACATATGGATTATACAAAAGCTTTTTTAATAATTTTTTTTTACGAAAAAAACACTACAAAAGAGAACTACGGATGTAGAGCTTAGTCATTACTGACACGTTAACTCAGACTTCATCGCAATATCTCTCACAATGTATTACAGTATGTATGTTTTTTGGATTGATTTAGTTTGCAAGCGTACTAAACAGTTAATTTTTTTAAAACATACATATATTTATATTGACTTAAGAAAAAAGGGATATGTGATGAATTTTAATTAAAGCAAAGTCAATCAGATGTAAGCTTCCATATAGAAGAGATATCGCATATTTAATGAAAGGCGTCACAGTAATTTAAATTTTAAAAATATTTTATTTTTTTAATGTTTTTTTTTTTTGAAACTAAAATTTAACATATTTTATTATATATTTCTATAATTTTCTTTTTCTAATTTTTGTATTTCATATCAATGATTCTAATTCTGAATTCTGAAAATAAAAATATAATTTTCAATTTCTTAGATAAAATTCAATCAAATAATATGAAAAGTTTTCCGGGATAATTTTCATTAGAATCGGAAAAAATTACATGCTATCTTTTATTAACGTGCAAGTGATAGAATTTGATTTGTTAAATAAATAATTATTATTTTATAGTATAACGAATAGGTACGATATATTATAAAATGATAGTAATTTAATTGCTACCGGTTTATTGCTACTGATGTAATTGTAAAGAAAACATGGTTAAAATTGTAAAAAAAAAAAAAAAAACAAAAAATATAATATATGAACAGAAGCAATTTAATGTTTAACTTAAAGAATTTTTAGATAAATTAAAGAAAAATTATTTATTTATTTGTTATGGTAAAAACAGTTTTTTTTTTTAAATGTAAAGCTATTATTAAGTAAACTGCAATAACATATTTATTTGAAAATTGAATTTCTTTTTTTTTTTTTGAATTTACTATTTTATCTATATAATTATTACATAAATTTTGATATGCTGATGATTTTTGTTAGAAATTAGATATAGATTTAGCACTTTATATCATTTAAGTATAATTTTAATAAAGAAAGTTTGATTTGCTTCAGAAATTTTCTTAATTTACTAAAATTATTTTAATAGAAGTTTTATTTATTTATTATATATCTTGAATTTTGAATATTCAGAATTTTTTTTTAATTTCCTTAACAATAGAAACAATAATTTTTTTTTTTTGTACTAAATTTTTCGGTCAATTGTTCAGTTTAAAATGCTATAATTTTGTATGTAGCAATATATGGTTGATACGTTACCAACAGGATAACGTTTGAAATCCAAGAAAAAAAAATCTAAATACGTCAAACTTTTTCAAAAACCAATTTTGCAGACTCGAAATGTATCAAACTTCTTATGTTGTAAATTTTTTTTTGTTTAGATGTACATATATTATTTAGAACAAATGAATTTTTGTGGGGTTGTTGTTTTTTTCCTTACAACTACAGAGAGAGAGAGGAGCATAGGATATCCACTAAGCTTTTCCATCTGTTTCTAATTTGTGCTATAGCTTTATCTTGTGACCATGTTTTGTTAATTTTACATATCTCTTTTAATATTGTTCTTTTTCAAATTTTTCTGGGTCTGTCTATGTTTCTTCTTCTTTGTGGTTGCGAATCCAGGATTCCTCTGCTTATCATGTTTTCTGGTCGCTTGATTATGTGCCGAATTTATCTGTATTTTTTTCTTCTTTTTTGGATTTCAATAGCATCTACCCCGCACATACTCCAGAATTGGCTGTTGGATTGCACATACTCCAGAATTGGCTGTTTGGTCAGAATATCTGGCAGATTATTCGGCGGTATTTGTTTATGAGGACCTGTAATTTGTTGGTAAGTCTACTGGTGGTTGGCCAAGGTTCACTTCCGTATTGTCAGCACTGATTTGACACAGCCGTTGAAAATCCTCAGTTTTGTTTTTCTTGCGATCTGAGAGAATTTCCAGATATTTCTCAATTTGCCAATTCTGCCGCTTTTGCTTTGCCTAGTCTGTCATCTATATCCTTCATGGTTCCTCCATCAGTGCCAATAATGCTGCCTATATATTCGAAACTTTTTACATCTTCAATTGGTGTATTATGTATCTCTGGGCCTCTTTGGTTTTTTGTATTGCATCTTATAATTTTTGTTTTGTTAATATTTATTTGCAGACCCACTTCATTTGCGTTTTTGTTTAATCTTTGTTGTTACAATACTGGTTGCAAAATGAGTATTTCAATATAATATTAGGGTTCTAATGTTTGTTTTGAGGGGGATTGGCAGCCTCCACTATTTGATCGTTTTGTTATTGAAATAAGCATGTAACAAAAATAATTAAGTGGGATTTTATAGTTGGTTACAAAATCATGCGGTTTAATAAATTGTTTTGGAGGGATTTGGGATAGCATCCTTTACTATATATACTAAATGACCAAATCAAAACTAAATCCTTTATTTCGTTCTATTTTATTTAAATTTTGTTTAAAAAAAATATGTTAAAATATGAAAATTATTTTACTTCTTTTGTAATAAATTATGATTTTAAGCCTTGTCTATTATTTTGATTTTAAGTGTTTGGATTAAGTGTCTCAGTGTTGTTTGATAAATGTCTATTATTTTGAAAGTTTGGATTTTGATCCATTGGCATTTCAAAAATTTGAATTTTGATGCTTTTGAATTTGGAAAGTTTGCATTTAATATTTTGATTTTGAAAATTAGATTTTAAAATTTGGTTTTTCACGTATACACATAATTTTAGTATTTGGAGAAAGATTGGACAACATTAATCCACATTATCGCCGCTTTTTAAAAATTATTGAATGGAAGGATCCGAATCCTTATTTCAATAAGCAACTTATTTAATTTTATCATTTATGAAATTTCTAGATATTTAACTTTTAGTTATCTAAATATAAAATCTATATTATCTGCACTGGGATCAAATGTTCAATCAACATTTTGTTAAAATGCTAAGTTTATTAAATGCTAATTAAGACCTTTTAAAATTAAAGAAATCCAGATATTTTTTACGAATTTTCCAGTTATTTTATTATAACGATAATTACTTCTTCAAATCTGAATACTAATCAAAAATCCTATCTACAGTTAAATCTTAATAATACACAAATTTGGTTTTACACTTAAAAATTTTAAATAGTATGTGATTATTTATAATTAGATGAAGTTAAACTAAAAACAATAATTAAGAACTTGTTGTAGCATCACATCCTTACAAAAACTTCAAAGGAGAAAACAATCAAAATTTTTGTCAATAATCTAATTTAAACCGCGCTTTTAGAATACAATTTATGACGTTAAATATAGAACTAATTAGTTATTTGTTCAAACAATTTTTTGATTATATTAAAGTTCTTAAAAAAAAAAAATTTATTACAAAATTTACTAATTTTTATACGAAAAAAATTATTTTAAAAAGACATTAAGGGTTTTGTTCTAAGAAATCACACAATAAATTGTAACCCGCCTTAATTTGTTCTTCCAATTAGCACTAACTTGACAAAAAAAAAAAAGAATAGAAAACGAATCACTTTGATGTTAATTTAAATTATTTAATACACCAAAAACTATTTTCTAAAGGTCTTAATTTTAATTTTATTATACTTTTTGTTTACAAAAAAAAAATAAAACAAAAAAAAAAGAATTCTATATTTTATAAAAATTTAAATATTTAATGATGGTAATACGGTAATACTATTTAAAAACGAGGAAGAGTGCAGTAGAGTAGACTATGTCAACTTTTAGATACCTTTATATAAACATAATATATGCTGTTTCCATAAAACTTATGACCATCTTTTGCAAAATTTGAGATTTTTTACATAATTAAGTACCGAGATTTATTTATGTAAATTTTGGACTTGTATGACAGCTGTTTGAACCTGTTGCGCAGAACCAACTACATTTTATTGAAGTTATTTCCATAAAGCTTGATATTTTTTTAGAATCTATTGCTCTAGCACAATCAAATTTTACAGAAATTGCCTAGTTACCTAGCTTTAATAGACATTGAGTTGTTTTCATTTAAAAAAAGAAATTGTGTGGCAGATACCTGTTGCATCAGCATAACTAAAATTTACAAATATTTCTGGCATGCAATTTAACATACCTTTCTACAAAATTTTAGATACGTAGCTTTAATAGACACTAAGTTATTTTCATATAAACAAAGAAGTTGTACTGCAGCTACTCAAACACGGCGGTCTAGCTAGCTAGATTTAAAAAGCGAAACTAACAATGTTACAAAAGTAACCTAGTAAAAATTTCAGAAATTTAACTTCTTTATTTTTTGAGTTATCGTGCGGACGAACGGTCGAACAAACGTACATGTCTTAATTAACTCAGAATTTGATTCTTATCCAATTCATAAACTTGAGTTTATATCAAACTCAACTCCTTTAAGATGTCACAAATGTAATGGCAAATTTATTATACCCTTGAACATAAATTAATACTGGTATAAAAATGATCAGACAAGGTAATTTTATTACTTTTACATTTTAATTACAAACTTTTTTCCCGTTTAATCGTAAATTTTGGATTAGAATTAAAAATATTCTTAACTTAAATTGATGTTTTAATATTTTAAATCTTTCGCTTTAAACTTTATTTATTACAAATTGTGACAATAAAAATAAAAGAAAAATATTCATTTAAATTTTTATAATATATAATATTAAGTGCTTCTTAAAAGCTCAACATTTTTTTTTTAATTTAAAGATGATAAAAGAACACTTAATTGATTTGGATATAACATGGAATTAAAAAAATAATAAAATGATATGGAGCAATTTCTATACAGTATGAATCTTATAATGGTTCTTAATTAAGTATAGAAAGCATTTTTGTCTAAATAATAATTTGAATACAAGTTCAAACAAACTCATTTAATAATACTGAAGAGAACATGTACTCATTTTATTAAGTATTATTAAATAAGTTTGTTTGTATTTGTATTTATTTCATTCATTTAAATTTAGTTGAAAGAAAGTTGAAGCAAATGTACATAAGTTTTTTCTATTGATGCATACAATACGAAACGAGTTCACTTGACAGCTATTTACTAAGTTGACAGAAATTTACTATTTACTAAGTTCTTTTGACAGCTATTTATTTCTCTGAATTCTAATTTGAAATAGAATCCTAATAGAATGAAATAGATAAATTCAGATTTTGTCCAAGTATTTCCAGCACAAGTAGAAGTCATCCAGAGGTGTACGTGATTCTTTAGGATAGTACTTTTACTGTATTTAAGTACAGTTTATTTTATGGAATAATGATATAGGAAGAATTCTTGGGGAAAATTAGGAACATTAAGAACTATGTAGCATTGGTAAGAAAATCTATGGAGAAAAAATAAAACAGATTTGAAATTTCACTTAAATTTACTTATCTGTTTAACTCTATTTTCTGGAAATCTGCTTGATTATTACCTTTTTGAATTATTAGATTCAAAAGGGTTCATACCTCAAAGTTTTTAGTTGATATTAAATAGAAAAATCTGATATTATGGTATTAAAGTATACAATTATTGGAAAATAATTACAAATTAAGAACATTTAATTTATAATTCTCTACTTAAGTGTTAATGAAAACAGTGAACGGGTTATATATTTGTTAGACTAATATGACATTTTGCAGAATCTTTTAGAAATACTATTTTTTTTTTACAACAAACATTGAGTATAAAAACGTTCAATGTCAACAATAATGTAAGTATCTAATTTCAATTTAATTAAAAATTTCTGGAAAAAGAATGAACATAAAACAAATTAGAGTCACATAATCAAACCAGCCTAAGTTCAGTGGTTTGCAGAATATTGTTTTTTTTTATACCCGTATGAACTATGTTCAAGTGTATAATAAATTTGCCATTACGTTTGTGACACCTTAAAGGAGTCGAGCTAGATACAGTGTCAAAGGTATGGATCGGCTCAGAATCGAATTCTGAGTCGATTAAGCCATGTACGTCCGTCCGTCCGTCCGCACGATAACTCAAAAAATAAAGGAGCTAGGAGGCTGAAATTTTTTTTACGTCACTTTTGCAAAATTGTTAGTTTTGCTATTTAAATCCAACATTTTCGGTCGGCGGGATCGAGTAGCTGCCATACAACTTCTATCTTTATATAGAAATAAGTCAGTATCTATTCAAGCTACGTTTCTGAAATTTTGCAAATGATAATCAAGTTTTATGGTAACAACTTCTGTAAAATTTGGTTGTGGTGGTGCGACGGATTCGGGTAGCTGCCATACAACTTCTCCGTTTAAATGAGAATAACTCAGTGTCTGTTAAAGCTAGGAATCTGAAATTTTGCAAATGATGATCCAGTTTTATGGCAACAACTTCTGTAAAATTTGATTATGATGATATGGCAGGTTCGGAAAGTTGCCATACAATTTCTCTTTTTAAATGAAAATAACTCAGTGTCTATTGAAGCTAGCTATCTTAAATTTAGTGAAAAAGTGTCGAGTTGCATGCCAAAAACTTTTGTAAAATTTGATTGGTCTAAAGCAGCCGGTTCAGGCTTCTTGCATTTTTTGGAACTTAATGAAGCTAGGCGCAATAGATTCGGGTAGCTGTCATACAACTCCACAATTTATATAAATATATCTCTGTAGTTCGGTACTAAAACATCTGAATGTTTTTAAAAGATGATCAAGTTTTATAGAAACAGGATATATTACGTTCATACGGGTATCCCAGAGTTGACACAGTTTACTCTACTGCACTCTTCCTCGTTTTTTATATGTAATTAACATGACATCTTTATGATTCATTTACAGCTCAGTCATCAACGCCTTTGTGAAACTGAAGCTAAGTCAAATATGAATAATAAATAATTTGATGGATGTCCCATGCTGCTTGTAAAAGAGAAAAGGAGAAAAAAAAAATATTATGATTATTTTTATAGTTTCGAAAAAGTGTAACTTTAAAAACGTATATAAGAATTATAATATATATAAATTTAAATGGAATACAATCCTACTATTTTTTAAAAAACTAAAATCAAATAAAAAAGAATTAACCAGTTTTCTTTTATGATTCCGAATTCTTTTAATTTCAAAAAAAAAAAAATTCAAAATTTTTCAAATTTTATTCAAACACATTTTTTAGCTACGCATCGTGAGAAATAAAATTTAATATTTGTATAGATATTGGTACATCATACGCAGGTATGTGAAGTTCTTTTCAAAAATTTTTTTTTTTATATTTGTATTGTATCAATATTCAGAATTAGTCAAGGTCATTCTAATTTAATTAATTAATTTGTGTTATAAAATATTGTTTTTTTTTCTTTTAAATTGTCAACAAATAAAATCCAGTTTAAATATACTATGCGTATATTGAATAGTTTAGTAATAAATCACTCATTCATCAAAGATGTCGCTAAGGTGTCGTTTTACCAAAAAAAATTTTTATGATTTTGGTTGCTTTTTTTATTTGAAGGTGTGTACAAGCGGGTTAATTTTTAATACAATTTATTTATAAAATTTATTATTTAATACAAAAAAAAAAAAAATAAATTTTATTAATAAAATTCATAAATTTAAAAATTAAAAAATATTTTAGAGTAGTTAAATTAGTTTTGATAATGCTTAAAAAGGAACCGGATACAAACCGGAAATTCAAATTAATATTTGTCGTATTATAATATTAGTTAATTTTTATTTTATAAAAAGCTTAAAAAAAATGATATATGTATTATGATAAATTTTTATTTTTTTTACTATTTTCAAAAGAACCAAAAATGGGTATTATATAATAGATATTTCATTTAAAAAAATTTCTTATTTGAATATTTTTTCTGTGGATTTTTTAATTCTATTCTATACATCTGTTATTTAGATTTGTTCGGTTGTAAAACATTAATTAATATGGATCATTAACATTAATTAATGGAATCAAGGTACCAAACATTAATTAATGGTACCTTGACAAACCTCTCAAAAAATTCTAAAAAATCTACTTAATTATTTGGGATGATAATTGTAAAAGATGCTAATGGGAAAAGGAAATTTTCTAAAATTAAAGTTAAAAAGTTATTCTAAAAATAATGTTATAAATTAAATTAATATTAAAATGGTTAAATGCAATAGTTTTTAAAAGGGCAATATTTTAAAAAGGCAATAAAAATGAATTCATAATATTCTGGTAACTTTTACCCCAAAAATTTGTAATTTTTCTTAGAATTTGTTTTGTTTAAAGGAAAATTAAAATTCAGAGATCCTTTTTTCAGTTTTAAGATAACCATAAATAAAATTAAGAAAAGCAGATAATATATATAAAATAATATAGTATTGGAGCTTTAATTTTTATATCTTACTTATGATAAGTATGAGTAGATGTCAAAGTTACAGTTGTCTTAAAATATAGAGAATCTTCGACTCCTGATAGCTCTTAAACAGAGGAAAATACAAACATTTTTTTTTCTGAAATAACTTATACTAAATATCAATGATCTTTCTTTTTTCAAAATTTTAAGGTTCTGACTGGTAGCGTTCCAGGGATACGGAGAAACCGAAATCTTTCAAAATATTCTTTACAGAGAACGGTACATACTAAATTATTATTATCATCGATTATACCTTTCTATTTTAAGTCTTATAAATCGATTTTAAAAGCCCTATAAAATTATAAATTTTAAAGTCCTATAAAATTAAGCTTCATATATGTTTAATTTAAGGAATAGAGTACAGAGTGCATTTGTTTATACAAATAGTTGTAGTTTTAATTGATATTTAACTATATGCATTGAGGTTAGTGTCGCTATGATCAGCCGATAGTATAGCTAAAAAACCAACCGCGAACGATAGTTAAAAAAACAAGCAAATGAATTAAAAGAAAAAATTAATTTTATTATATTTCATATTATTTATTTAACAATATCAATCAATTATATTTATTTAATATATTTTTTTAATAAAACTTTAATTACTCTCAGCTAATTGTAATATTCTTATACAGTGAATTATTTACAAAATGCTTTTGTATGTATGGTTGACAACATCAATTTTTATTTTGACAGTTAGGTAGATAACTATTTGTACCGCTACAACTTCTCACGGAGCATTAGTTAAAAATTGATTTACTATGAACAAAAATGTATTGCTATTTTAGCTGATTATTGTAACCAGAAACGGCTGATTCAAAAATTTAATAAAAAATACGATGATTGATTTTTTGAATTTAATTTACTTTCTATACACAAAAATAATGACATGGAATGTATAGTAAGAGTGACAGTATTTTAGTTTACTTTTTTGCACACCTAATTTTTTTTACAGAAACACTTTATATCTTTTGAATTTATATTAACCATTTTCTTTTTGCTGTGATTTAAAAATAAAGAATCAGTAAAAAAAACATTTAGATTTTAAAAGATCAGTAACATAGAAAGTTTGAGAAAAAAAATCTAATTTTGGAAAAAAAAAAAAAACCAAATTAGTATTCTAAGATGAAAATTTATTTTCCCTAGTATAAGAAAGTGTTAAAAAAACTGAAATTTTTTAAACAAAATATTAAAAATTTAAATTTATAATTTTTAAATTTAAAAGAAAAAAACAAAAAAAAAACTTATTTTTATTTCTTCCGCATTTCAATAACATGAAATCATGAAAAGAAATCGCAATATATTAGCATTTTATATATACGTATATTTTTCTTCTTCTCAATTTCAATTCCTTAATAGGAATTTTAAATATTAAATATTTTTTTTTTATTTTTTCATTCTGTTTAATTTTATGAAAATTTTTAGATTTCCTTGTACTGATATTTTCAATTATTTAATTCCGAAAAATAAAATAAAAATAAAAAATTTCATTTAATTCAATTAACCTTCGGTGAAATTCTTTACCACATCATTTTTGAGTAGATAACAATTACAAAGAAAAGAAAAAAAAAATAAAATTAATAGTAAACCAAAAATGGAAAATACTTTTTTTTTTTTTTTTTTTTTTTTGTTTTATAAATCCAGACATTTTATGTTTTCTTTTTTTTTTTCTACAAATGAAAAACACTTTCTTTTTTTCTATTACTTGAAAATAACAAAAAAAAAACAGAAAAAAAAAACATGGAAAAATTTCCCAGGAACTTTAAATTTACATAATGTTTTCATAAGAAAAACAAAGAGAAACAAAAAAAGAATAAAAAGAAAATTATGGTTGTTCATAACAACTTAAAGATAATTAATAAAATGAAAAGGAATAAAGGTGTTAAAGACTATTAGCAACAAGCTACTTATAGATAATTTGAGGTTGAAATATTTGATTGATTTTTTGTCTTAAACAGATAAGCTGCATAAGTAAATATACATTTTTTTTATTTTTAACAAAACCCCTTTTTTTAGAAAATTTTAATCTTTAGGAATATGTAAGTTTTTCGACAATACCAGCATCTAAGCGTTATTCATTTCGTTACGTTTAGTAAATGAGTATTAAAGTTATCCTCTTAAGTCTTAATTGGTAATAAGCATTCTTATTTAACAATGCAAAATTAATTTTACTGACATTTGTTGACATTTCTTCTTCGGTATATTTTCTTTCTCATGTTGGAAAACATAAAATATATGTATGTATTATATAATAATTTAGATCTGAAACTATTTTGTATATTTACCTTTAATAAAACTGTTTTTGTTATCTTTAAGAAACATTCTTAACGAAAAATTAATTAAATAATATATTTTAAACATTATTTAACACCGATTTAATAATATTAAAATTGATTTTCTTTTTATTTGTGCAAAAAAAAAAAAAAACAAAAAAGAAAAACAAATGAAAACTAACGTTTTTTATTTTTTTTTTATTCTGTTGTCTCTTTCACTAATTTGACATGTTAGTTTTGTTCATTCAAATACTTGAATATTCCATAACATAATGTTTAGATTCAAATAAAAAAAAAAAAATAAAATGATATTTGGATTCAACCATTCCGACACTTTCTATAATTCTTTTCAATTTATTTATTTATTTATTATATTATATTATTTTGTTTTTATTGTTTTTGTGATGTTTAATTTCTTTTAATTTCATTTACAAATACAAAACAAAAAAAAAAAAATGATGACACCACATGATTGCAATATTATAAAAGCACCAATAATAATAATAATAATACTAATGATATAATGATAACGATAATGAAGACAAAAAAGACAGTGATGATGACGATAGGATAAATATTTTGAAATTAACAGAAAAATTAAAGACCGAATATGGAATATAAATAACAATAAGAAAATAAAGAAAAAAAATAAGTAAAAAAGGAAAAAAAAAGGACAAAATAAGGAAAATTAGCAAATAAAAAATAAATAATGTTTAAATGATACCCATAAACAAGTCAATATTGAATCAAAACCAATATGGATATAAAAGAATATATATTGAATGGGAGCTATAAATTATTTGGATACTCCTTCAAATACTTCAACGAAAATGAAGAAAATTTTGTAATTGCGGACGCTAGGTTATACAATTTTTTTTTTTTTGAAAAGATTATAATATATAATTACTAGTTAAGTTATTGTTATTGTAATGGTATAAATTTTTTCATTTAATTAAAAAAAAACTGAATAGATGTTTTGGATTCTTTTTTAATAATACTCCGATAATTGGCAAAGTTTTATATTTTATTTTATATAAAAAAAAATAAAATAAAAAAATTTGAGACTTGACTCGCGTAAAAATTTTAATTTTATAATTCATATGTCATTAGAATGTAACTTAAAGATATTATGATTGTTCCATGTTTTTCTTTTATACTATGTAATATAATGTAAAAATAATCCTAATCTAAATTATCTATTTTATTACCGTTATAGGGATACTTTTTTTTTTTTTTTTTAAATTAAAATCCCTACCCATAAAATTAATTTTTTTAAATGGTTTCTGTCTAAATTTATCTTTTTAATATCATATACATATATTTTTCTTTTGATATATAAAATTTTATTTATTTTATTTAAATATGTATGTTTATATCTATATGTAGAAAATATAAGTATATAATAATCTACTTGCATTTTATTTTAAAATATTTTAATATGATTTTTTATAACTTCAACTTCTGCCATCAAAATCTTTTGCATTTTTTATACCATACAGAGAAAAAGGTAATGTTTACAAATTATCTGTAAGTTACTATTTACCGCTAAGTGACACATAATTTTTTACTTTACTCTTTAATATAATATAATATATTATATATATGTACTGTACAAAAAAAAAATACAAAATACTATACAACAAAATCCGAAAAAAAAAAAAAAAAAAAAAATAAAAACAAATCTGTTCACTTAACATCAACAATAACAACAGCACTAGTGCAATAATAAACAATTGCTTCTATCGTTAAATTCATCAGATGAAAATTTCAAACAACAAGACACAAAAAAAAAAAAAAAACGCGACTTTCAGCAGTTACCATGCATATATGCATTGAATAAAAAATAAACATAACACAAAAAAAAAAAAAATTTGTTTTTTAAAACCTTGAGAAAAATTGTATGTAAAAGAAAATCTGGCAGTAAAATTTTCCGCGAAACCTTAATGAGTGTCATCCGTGTTAGGTTTTCCAAAAACAAAAACAAAAAAAAAAAGAAAACAAAAACAAAAAGCAGAAAAAAGAAAATCAGAAAGAAAAAAAACTATAAAAAAGAAATCGCATCATTTGTGAACTAAACGAGAAGAAAATTAATAAAAACAATTTTAATTTGGCTTTTTTGAATTGATTGCATGTTGTTTTTATTGTTGTTGTTGTTGTTGTTACTCTTGCTATACGGTTGCAGTTTTGTTCAATACAAATTTTTTTTTTTATAACAAATTGTAATTGTTGTGCATCTCCAAGGTCTAGGTAAAATCTCTCACAATTAAAATGAAAACAAATAAAAAAACTTAAAAATTAAAAAAAAAAAAAAAAAATCTGGTAAGATGAACTTTAAACAAGTGGTATTCATACCTTATCTTATCTTCCAATTATAATCTAAATAATTATTGTTGATTGTTTTCTTGCAATAAAGAAAAAGAAAAAAAAAAAAAAAAATAATATAAAAGAACAAAAATGAAGATGATGCAAATTTGTGTTAACATATTAAATAAAAAAACTTTATTTCAAATTAAAAAATCTTAAAAGGTGAATGGGTTTAAAATATACAGAACTAACTAAAATCTTAGTGTTTTACTCAGGATTCTAAAAAGGAAAATGAGTTTCACTTCAATGGCTTCTAAAAAATCAACTTATCTTAAGTTCGTATCACATATTATAAAATTGTCGGGTCAATTTTAAAGGTGTTTAATAAAACCTCATTGTATAATAAACTTAGATTGTACATATATTAGATATCTATACTTAAAGAGTTAAAAGAAAAATGGTATTACACAATGCATTAATTTAAGTTCTGTTTTCCTAAATGTTAGTAAAAACCAAATGAGCGATGGTTTTAAAATTGTAATCAATTTGGTTATACACCAATAATTGTTAGCTTCAATTTATTGCAAATTATAATGGGAACGAATGTCAACACTAGAGCTAATACATTTAATAGTGACAGTTTCCAAATTTTAGCACTTCTTTTGAGAATTAAATGAGAAAGTGATTTTATTTTTGTTTTTTTTTTTCTTATTAATGAAAGCTGAGCTAACGCATAAGCGAATTCATTAGACTCTAGGTTCGTAGTGTATCTTTAAAATGTGGGACAATCTATTCGGCCAGAGTTGGTGTTAAGTTTCCCAATATTTATGTCACGATGATGTCAATCTGTGGTAAGAAGCTTTGACGACTTCTTAAATCCATGACATAAGGCAATTTCATATAGAGAAAAACTCGAGAAGACAAAGAACTAGATTTTTGTAATTTTTATTTTGATTTTATTTCAGTTCATGTTGCAGGCTTTATAGATATTTGGCAGGTTGATTGGTGAAAAATGACCAAAATATTTTATTTTTAGCTACACAATCGTGTCATTAATTTGTGTGTTGCACGGCAGTGTGCGACTTGAGAAAAGTACTCTTAGAAAAGTAGATGTTGAGCGGAGATTTACAAGTACTTGACAATATGAAGTGAAGATTGGTTTTCTAAGATATTGAGATTCTGTTTATAAGGACGTTAGTTAGGTAAATATATTATTGCAGTAAATAAATTATATTGATTAGTAATGTAGATATTTTATATATATGTATATTAAAGAAACAGCAAAAAAAAAAAACAATTAGCTTTAATTACTGAACATTTTATTTTGAAATTGAAAAAATTTATTTAATTTACAAATTGTATTAAATCCAATGTCCATCTTTAAAGAAGCTGAAAACCGAAAAATGAAAAATAAAATATAGAAGCAAAGATGTAAATGCAATTGTAATGTATAGAATGATATAATATAGATTTTTTTTTTTTAATTTTCTTTTGTTTTTCAATAATTTTTATTGAAGTTTTATTGTTTTATATTAAAAAAAAAAATAATTATGCATAATTAATACAAATGAAAATCTATTATTTTTTTTTAAAGTAAAATTCTTGTTAATTAATAGTTTGGATGAGTAATTTTCTAATTTATATAAATGGCAATGATATTTTTTTATTTAATTTTATTGTTTTTTTTTTTTTAATATGAAAGATTTAATTATCATCATATTAGCACAATTTAATATTTCTTGTTCTTTTTTTAATAAATCATTGTTTTCAATTCAAATTGACGTCATTAAAATTTTCTGGTAATTAGAATAATATAATCTATTCATAATATATTTGTCTTTGGATTTAATAATTTAATTTAACTCCCTTGAACTCTGATTTAAATTTTAATCTATAAATTGATAATTTTAAATAAATTTGATTTTGATTGGAAGATTCTTTTACATTATTATATTATGCTGCTTTTTAGCATGAGTATTAATTATTAATTAGTCCTTCAAATTTTGTTGAAGAATAACACAATTTTGTCTTTTCTTGCTGTAGACTGAGCGTCAGTAATCAGTAGGCTCTAGGTTCGTAGTCACAATGATTCCACTCTAACGGAAGAAATGTTAAAAGTTTTCCACATCCATGTCAAAGAGTTCGCCTAAAGCTTAGAGAAGAAAACTAGCGTGAATATTTTGTCAGCTCTTTCTTTACAAACTGGGACAGGTGTATAGAAAAAGTTCTCCAAGCTTTCTGTAATGTCTATTTGTCTACATGTATTTTTAATGTAATAAATGAATTTTTTTTTTGTGCAACAGTAAGTGGGAATCATCGAAATACACTATGGAGGAGTGGTACGAGCAAGAATCTTCTATCAATGCGTGGGACTTTAACCCACTAAACACTACCCACTTTTTTTGAGCAAACAATACGCTGTATGATATTTAATATTCATGTATTGGCTGGTCAAGGTATGCTAAGCTTACGGAATGAAAATTGATATCAAATTGACAGACATAATATTGTATTCAACCAATCATCTTGGGATGTGTAATTCCTGCCAATTATTGAGAACACATGAGGTGGGAGATGGTTTGATAAAAAGATTTGAATTAATTATTTGTTATTAAAAAAATTTTGAAATGTTCCAATCTAGATTATTGTCATTTGGATTAGTAAAACTTAATTATTAGTAATTATGGGTAAAAGAAATTTTACATGCTATTAAAATTAATATAAAAAAAATTTACAAATGGTAACTAGTCATTATATATTACAGTACATTTGTACATTACATACATTTTCTATGTGCTTAATTATACTGAAGCAAATATTAGATCTCAAAGACATGACTTTGATTAATTTAGAAATTCAAAATATTTTGTAAATAGTTTATCTGTCGCAGAATAATGGAGCTACATATATACAGCAGAATGCAGAATAATGGAGCTATATACTAAATATACCTAATCAGATCTAGGTGATGAATTTAATTTTTATAGTATATAAACAAGTAAGTAAGTTATTATAGTTCATTAAAAAGTTATCAAGCAATTTCTCTAAAGTATACAAATGGTTTTAATACAAGCAAATATGAGAGGAGTAGAATTGTTATCTAAATGATTATGGTCCTTAAATAATCCAAAAAATTAATTAGAGAAAATTTATTTTTAAAAAGTTATTTAATATATAAAAGAAAACTGTTTATTTATAACTGTCATTCCTTTATTATTGTAATTTCCTTTTCAAATTTTTAAAAACAAAAAAAAAAAAAACTCTGGTCTTTCACCTTTCGTAAAAGTACATAAAATATTGTATATAAATGCAATTTTCATATCTCCAATATTTAGTATAAAATTATTTGGAAATTTATTATTACAATATTCAATGAGAAATTAATCATTTTCCACAACATTCACTTTCACTTAATTTTTTGTTTAACCAAATAACCAAAAACAAAAAAAACAATCAATTTATTTAATCACATTGATTAAATCATAAGCAAAAATTGTTTATAGATACCTATATCATAAAATTTTTAAATAAATGCATATTGGCATTACAATCCTGACATTTTTTTAATATTTTTTTTTGACTGTAGTCATCAATAACTTTGTTTTTCCTTATGTATTACAAAAAAAAAAAAAAATCAAACAAAGTTCATAAGGATCACAATGGAAAATTTAGAGCTAAACTTTGTATACGGTAGAATATTTTTCGTTGAAGGAATAACAGAAGCTTAATTTTTAATTAGTTTCTAGATGCATCAACTAATATAATGTAAACGATTTGTAAGAGGATCTTGGTGATCGAGTGGTAAACATGGCGTATCAACTGAAGGTGTATGAATTCAAATCCTGATCAAATTCAAAATATTAAAATTAAAAATGCTTGCGACCAAATATATAATGTAAATGTAATCAAAAATATATTTATACAAATTAATAATAGTATTTAACCTGTAATGGCCTAAACGATAGATGATGATAGTAACATTAATGAATAAATAAATAAAGAAATCTATAAACGAATTTTAACCTTTGTTGAACCATACTTACCAAATGAAACAAGTGGCATATGATTATACAATATTACAGAATCATGGGAAATTACATATTTAATACTAATATTTATTTTAAATAGTAATATTTATTTATTTATAGTAATATTACAAATCACATAGGATATTGCAATATTACAAAACCATCGGCTACTAAGGCTATTACAGGTCGAATATTATTATTAAATTATACACAAATATTATTTAGTTGGTTTATATTATATACTAAATATTTACATTATAATAATATATATATATTAGCAAGGCAGCCAAGAAGATTTTCGTACCAATTAAAAATACTCGCCACTTGTGAGAATTTAAGTCCGCATTACCTCTATTAATCAGTTAAGTGCTTAGCCATCAAACATCGAATTTAAGTAAATTGCATAATTCTAGGATCAATGCTTTTTTTTATAAAAAAAAGATGATAGAATTTGTTTTGCTTCAATAGAAAGCTTATGAAGGTCTTAAGAAACCTTCAATCATTTTTTTGTTGTTTTCACTTGAATGATGAATTTGTTGAATATGTTAAACATTTTAGAAATCAATTGAATTTCTGAAAATTTCTGAATTCAACTTTTTTGAAGTCTTAAAAATATAAATTAAAGAGTATCTTAAAATCGTAAGATATCTGATAAAGTTAAAATAACAATAATAATATATTTTTCAATTAATATGAATATAATATTATATAGATTTAAATTAGTGATTTATTTTCTTATTATTAAAGTAAATTTGTGATGAAATGTACAACATTTTCTAATTACTAAATTCCATAATATAGACAAGTATTAATAAAAAAAAATTATTTTAGCACTTCCTTTGTAATTCCTTTTGAATTTTTCTGTATTTTTTTTTTTTATAATAACGGGTTTTAAAGTATTTTTTATTTTCTATTCAACATATAATTATAACTGAATACCTATAAGGATTTTATTACTTTACCGCTCAATTTAACAAATGTTAGCTGGCCCCTTAAATATAAAAGTATAAAAAAAAAGCAAAACCAAAAAAAAAATTTTCTTTCTAGTTTTGCAATATTTTCTATGTTTTTGTATTTAGTCAGTACTGTCGTTCTGCTTTAAATTTATATAATATGAGCAGAGATTAATTTATGTGAACTATTTTCAGTCTTAAAATTATTCTGTTGAACATATGGAATGGGATTAAAATAAGGGACTTTTCAATGTAAAGCAAAAATTATTTTAGAACCTAATTCAATTGTCGATGAATTCTGTAAATTAACTGACCTCATTAAAAAATGTTGACTCAAAGAACATTATACGAGTCAGAAGTTAGGTGTATAATTCAGTGTTGACTGGCAATTCGGTAGGGCAGATGAAAATTAAAAGAAGATATTTAAAGGCAGACAAAAGATATTTAAAAGCCTAGGAATAATGGACTAAAACTTTTCAGGGAACCAATGGAATTTTAAAACTATACAGCATAATTGTTACTTAACAGAATTACATATATATGTATTTTTGTTTATGTAACAGAAATCTACTTTTAAGTATAGTAATTTTACTACATATTTTACTATAATACGAAAATAAAAACGACAATACTACCACTTGTTGCATATTATTGCAACTATTGTAAATATCTTTCTATTTGATATGTCAATGCATAAAAATCGGCTGTTGTACTTGAAAGTGGTAATGGAGAGTTTTACAGTCTTAGGCATTTTCTTATTGGCATAAATAGTCAATAGAAAATTTTTTTTATGGAATTACATTTTGTTTTTTTTTGTTTTCTTTATTGCGTCAAAGGTACATTAGGAAGCGTTTGAATAAAGGTGAAAGTTTTTTCTTTAGGTTTTATCTTACAATATTTTACATTTTGTTTTTTTTTTTTTAGTTGCATTTTTTTTATTAAATATGAAGGTAATAGCGTAGCGCGCCTTAAGTAATAAATTTTAATTATTTGTATTTTGTATAAAAAAAATTCAAATTTGATGAAAGTTGTATTTTTACCACACATTAAGTGCAATTTAAAACTAACGATGTCATTTAATTGATTGCGAAAAATATATAAAAAAAAAGATTTTATATTCTCAGGATGTCTTAGGATGTTATCACAAATTTTAAATTAAATACATTTTATAACTAATATTTTAAAGGAAAAAATCTTTTTGAAAGGAAAATTGAATTTTCAGAATTTTATATTTGTTTTTTGTTAACTTTTGCGCCTTTGCTCCAAATGGTTGTATAATATTTAAAATTAAAAAAAAATTGACTCTCAAAACCCAAAATAGCCCATATTCGAATTCTTTCAATCTGAAATCTTTCAGCTGTAGTAAATTTCTTAATTTGTAGAAATGAAAAAAAATTACAAAATATTTAGCAATCATATATTTTAATTTACTATTATGTGAAAGAGGGAGTAAGGGTTCAAATCCCGCATAAGTCGTAAAAGTTATTCCCCCTTACGACATTTACAGCCACGCCTGAACAGGAAAGGTTGTGTAATTTCTTGTCCACATTTATGTGGCAGAGAAATGCAATAAAAAAAAAAAAAATTTGTAAACAAAATTTTCTAATTAAATATGGTTTCCTTAAAATTGAAGATAGTATGGTTTTTCATTTTTCATAATTTTCTTACATTTTTTACTAAATATTTGAAATATAATGCAAAAATCATCGCTTCAATGTAAGAATATAATATATTCGTACAATTTATTAAAACTTATTTTTGAACTTTTAAAATTTGATGATTTTTGAGTTGTTAACTTTAAAATTAATGCATGATTTTTCTTTTTTATTAAGATAATACTGTTTTGACATTTTATTTTAATTTTTATATTTAATGTATATATTTTTTTAATTGTTATTATTTTTCCTAAATTAACCACATGATATATAGCCTAAATATTTTTAGAATACCTATTAATAAATGTACCGTAACTATGCATTTACTTTTGAAATTGTTTAGATCTAAAACAATTATAGTTTTACAGTTGATTCTATTGAAATGAAATTAAGTTTTTTTAAGTGATTTAAACACCCACTATACTTTGATTATCATTAAGATTTATATTTTTTTCCTGAAGATATTTTTTTTTATATTATAATAGGCTAAAAAGAGACACATATTTTACGTTTTTATTAAATCAGTAGTTAACCTATTCAATATTTTAAACAATGCCTGTCATAGAATAAAAGATTTTTTCTGTGGTGCGTAATTTAAAAAAAGAAAAAAAACAATCAAAATCTGTTATTTTTTAACACACACAGTTCACTATCATAAAACAATTATAGAATAATTTTTTACTTTTATTTAAATGACTTGCATTTGATAGTATTCATAAAATTAACATTTAAAATTTAATGCATTTTATGACAATTACGCCCTTCTACATTTTAAATAATTACAGAGTTTATAGAATTTCAATAATGATTTAAAAAAATGAGAATACCTCCCAAAAAAAAATTTTTTTTTGATTATATAGGATAATTTTTAGTAACAAAAGAAATAAAATGTCAGAATATCAGAATATCTGGCAACTTTGTCATTTAAAGTAATTATATATTGTGTATATGCATATATTTTTTCTTTGAAAAGAGGGATAATAAATTAACAACTCATTTATAAATATTATATAGGAGTTATGATATGCAATTATTTCCTTTACTTTGTATTAACATTAACATATTTAAATATGTTAAAGGAATTATCAATTTTATTTTCACACCTAAACAAAATGAAAGTATATTTGATACTTTTATTTTTACTTTCTCGTATACGTATAATATTCATTTTAAACAAATTTACTGTCAAGCATTCGAAAAATTAAAAAAAATTTACTGTCAGCATTCGAAAAATTAAACAAATTTACTGTCAAAATAATTTTGACATTTTGATGTTTGTTATGCTTTAAATTTTTTGCAATGATGGAAAAAAAGATTAATTCTATACATTTTTGATTTTGCATAGCCTAATCTGCTCTTTTCTCTTTATGTTATTATATGTTTGAATTTAGCATAAGCACCCTTTGAATCTCATAAATAAAAAAAAAAAGATGTGTTAAACCATGTTAAACTTCTTTTAAAAATAAATAGAATAATTGCTGTTTTGATACAATTTTCTCGTTACTTTGACTTTCATTTATGTTCTATATCAAGCCTGTAGAATTTAAGAATAAAATTCTTTAATTTTTTCTTTTTGATAACTTTAGCTAATATCTGTGAAAGTAGAACTCCAAATTTTCAATCTAACATATAAATTAGGTTGGAACAATCACAGAGAAATTGTTAAGAAGTGAAGATTGTGAAGTTGTGTTTCATAGCTTTCAGAGGAATAAATACCATTTTTTTTTTTAAAGCCCAACTATACAGACTTTCAAAAAATTTGAAATATTTTTTAAAAACTTTAACCTTTATTAAAGTTTGTAGCAAAACTTTAACCTTTATAAGTTTGTAGCAACAGTAGTTTTTACAACTGAAATGTTTTTTCAATGTTCACATTAATTTTGTATATTATTATAATTATTATAATTTGTAATGTTAAATACATACATTATTTCATCAAATACTTATTAAATTTTTTGCTAATATTTTGCATTGTAATATGTTATATTATGAATGTCTAAAACTAAATATAATATTATAATTCATATTCAAGAAGAAAAAAAAAACTTTAAATGTAAAATATTAAACTTGGAAGTGGTTATTCATTTAATTTGGCAATCGGAAGTGCTAATATTGACAATTCCGGATATTCTTATTAAAAAAATAAAAATTGCATTTTTACTAGTTCACCACATTAACTTTATTACCACATTAACCCGATCGAATTTACGAGAAAGTTAAAAGAAGTACACTCCTAGATTTGATTTGTTTTTTTTTTTTTTTTTTTTAATTTATTTTTTAATCGATTATTATTCGGACGTGCTTTCACATAGTAGTGATTTAAACATTTTTATGACATTTATGATTATATTTAACTTGAGATGCTT
Source organism: Poecilobothrus nobilitatus (assembly GCA_947095535.1). Taxonomy (NCBI): domain Eukaryota; kingdom Metazoa; phylum Arthropoda; class Insecta; order Diptera; family Dolichopodidae; genus Poecilobothrus; species Poecilobothrus nobilitatus. The sequence continues at coordinate 220,056,961 of OX352773.1, read as the reverse complement.
TGACAAGATATCGTTTTTCAAGTAGAACATTGTACTTGTTTTAAAAGTACTTTGAAAAACATAAACGCATTTAAATTCAAAAAAAAAATAAAAAACAAATAAAAAAACAAGGTAAAATTATAAGAATCGTTTTAGGTTTACAATAAAAGAAAAAAGGAAAAAAAAAAAAAACAGAAAGAAAATTATGAAAAGATTAAATTTACCATTGGAATGAAAAGAAAAACTTGTTAAAGTGTCATAAAAATTAACAACAGAAAAAATAAAGAATAAATGAATTTATTCGTGTTATTGATTTCATATATAGTTATTAAAAAAAAACGCAAAAACAAAACAAAAGAAAAAAAAAATTATTTGTAGGAGAATGAATTTCGTGTCATATGAATTGTATTTACGATCATCATTTTAAATTTAATTAGAAAAAAACAAAACCATTTAATAGGATTTTTTTTTTTTAATTTTTTTCTTTGGCAAAAGTTATTCGTTTTCTAATGTTATAAGAAACGTGTTAATTCTAAGATTTAGGAAATTTTTCTTAGAAAAATGATAAATTCTTAAGTTAAAAAAGAAAAATAAAAAATTTTTTTTTTTTTTATTATAAATACTTGAAAGTTATTTGCAATTTGAAATAATAGAAATCAATATTAGTTTATTATTAAAAAAAAAAAAAAAATAATTGTGAATTTATTATAAACGAATAAGTGAAATTATTATAAAAAAAAAAACATTAAAATAGTGTTTCTGTTAAATTGTATGTCAAATTAAATGGCTCACAATTTTTTTCAAAAATATGAAAACTTTCTTCTAATATTATGTATGTATTCTTATACAGTTTTTACTATCTTATTTTGATGAATATTTTCAATATTTATACAGTAGATAATACGAAGGTAAAAGTTTTTCCTTGAATCCTCAAACATAGGTGAAATTTATAGTAGAGAAATAACTGACTAAATATCCAAAGAAAGTTGATCACGGCCGGATCATTCTCTTTCATAACACCATATTTTATTCCATTTTCATAATACCATTCAAATTAACTTTTTAATCACATAATACTTAAAAATCACATAATACTGAAAAAATGATTAAATTAGTTTTCAATATAGCATGTCTTAGTTAGATAAAGAGAGTTAAATAAATAGTGTGGCACAAAAAGAAAAAAAAAATAAAAAATGTCATATCATCAATAACCAAAATATCTAAAATCTGAAGTTATTTAAAGTGACTCATGGTAGATATTTAGATATTAAATTACAAATTTCTTCAATTTTACTCATTTCTAATTCAAGTACAATTTAATTTAATTCCTTCCTTTATTTTCTTTTACAATAATAAGTTTTAATATTTTTTATAAATTGACAAATAAATGTGACTTGCCATATAAATGTGACAAGAAAATCACAAAACCTTTCCTTTTCAGGCGTGACTGTAAATATCGTAAGGGAAAATTATTCTTACAACGTGTGTGGAATTCGAAACCATACTCCCTCGTTACACTCTTACCCACTAGACTATCGAGGTTCCAGCGAATGAATTGAATTATACATTTAAATTTCAGAGTAAATATAAATAATTAATTATAATATGTGTTACGTACATATAATTTGTGAATTAAAAGATATGTATTTATGTAATTTATGTGAAAAGATTATATTTTAGTTTATTTTATTTATTACGAACATGTAAAGAAGATTATCTATAATCTATTAGATAGGCGTAGGGAAATAATTCCATTTTACAGAGGTGGACCAAATCCATACACAATGTAATGGAGTTTCTTTTTCATTATAGAAAAAGTGGATTAAATTTCTATCAAAAAACGTTTGACTGTTTAAATGTCAATTGACCATTGACCATTGACCACCATCCAAACCATTTAAAACATAAACTTTTTAAACATAAAATCAATTAAACAATTTATTAAAAATTGAACAAACAAATACAACTATAAATTAATTAAAATTAATGAATTCTCATCAAAAAGTGATATTACCCATTTCTAGCGTAAATTAAGATCACCTTGATTTGATGAAATTAATTCTTACAATGGTGGATTTAATTTCCATAGTGGAAGTTATTTGCCTGCGCCCTTTTGATATCACTTGATTATTTATCTATCTAAATATGACCTATAAAAAGAATTTTACAAAATCTAAAAAAAAAAAATAATAAAATATTGTAAAATAAATTCAAGAATTGAAGAATATTTAAATGATGTATTTTATTTAAATGACTAAATGGAATAAATTTGAAAGAATAATACAATACAAAATAAAACAAAACATTTTTTTTTTATGATTCTAATAAAAATATTTTAACTTTCTAAAAATATTATAATTTATTATTTAAAAGTTTTGGAATGCATAAAATTTAAATAATTTTATTTTATTTTTTATTTTTTGTTAAAATCCTGACTGACCTGATCAACAACAGTTAAGTATATTGAATTGTTTTTGGTAAAATAATGTGTCCTTGAATTATTATAAACAGAAAGAAAAATATACATATATATTTTTTTATGATCTGTCAAAAACTATCAAATAATATTTAATATTTGTTTTATGTATTGTGTTAAACTATTATAATAATTTTTCAATAAAAATTATAATTAAATTGACTTGTTTTATTAAAATGTTTACTAATAAAAATTGCGTTTATTATCTTTTTTTTTGTTTTTTTTTAAAAGTATTTTTGTAATTTTGAATTTTTTTAATATTAATTTTCATTAATTTGTTGTTGTTGAAAATAATGTCATTATTTTAACGAGGAAGAATACAGTTGCCTTTGTCAACTCTTAGATACCCGTACGAACCGTTAGTATGTTAACAACCTGTCACTCTGCTCACAATATTATTTTTTTAATATTTTAGTATTTTAAAATAATTTGGGTGAATTTTATAATTTCTAGAACTATGGGTTGTACATATATTCAAACTATATGTTTATATGTACATTCTTCAAAAGCAGATTCTAACCTTCCACATAACGATTATCAATCCAAAACTTTTTCAAATATTCTATGGTACCATTTAATACTAAGCGGTAAATGTATATTAAATTTACTTAGTACAAAATAATAAATATAATTTTAAATATTATATTATATTATATTTAAATATTCCATTGACAGAATAATTTCTTATAAGTACAATAAAATACATATATGTATGTAAATACGGCGCTATATAATATACATCTATACTCTTATCATTCATTCATCAGTGACATATACGATATGTAAATAAACATGATATTATGTATGTATATCAATATCATATAAATAAAAATTCTTCAAGCAACCGTTATGTTGTATATTTATTTACATTTTTATGTACTACGCATTATAACCTCAACAATTTCAAATTATCGAATAAAACAAAATGGAAAAAATTCGTTAAAGAAATTTGATAGAAAATTTGAAAACATCAAGTAACACTTTCGTCAATTATAAAGTAACCCTATATTATTAAAAAAAGTTGTTAACAGAAATAAGAGTATGATGTTGAAGCTTTAATTTTTGTGTATTACTTTAAAAAACTTCTAACAGGTGTTCAAGTTACAGGTGTTTAAAAATAGGAAATTTTCAGTTTTTGACTCTTTACAGCTCCTACGTGGGGGGTGATACAAAAAAAATTTCTGAAATGACTCATACTTATTTTCAAAGATCTAATTTCTGTCAAGTTTCAAGTTTCCAACTTTAACCGTTTAGAAGATAGAAGGGTTAAAGAATTTTGCAAAATTTTAGTTTCGCATAACGGTAAATTAAGACACCGTATGCCACAAATATATATTTATTGTATATATACTTTTAAAGCTAATAAAAGTAGTAATCGTTTGGCGTTTTCAAAATGAAGATATACCTTATACAACTTGTGCTATAACAATTTAAATATAGAGCTTTTTTGAACCTTTGGGGAGCTGTAGCTCCGTAACGGGTGGGGCTACAAAAAAAAGTTATTAAAAATAAAATTAATATTTTTATGAGATCTATTAGTAGTTAAAATTTCATAGTTCTATTGCAAAAAAAATGTGGGGATCTAAAAGTTAGGTGTTCCAGAGCTACCCTAAGGCTTGGTCCACACTCAACCAAAAAAAATAGGGAACCTACAAATTACTCCCAAAATATTTTGTGTAAATTTTAAGATTCTAGCTTTCTTAGTTTTTGAGTTAGCGTGCTGACGGGCGGACGGACGGACATGGCTTAATCGACTCAGAATTTGATTCTGATCCAATCCATACCTTTGAAGGTATATCTAGCTCGCTTATTTCGAGGTGTTACAAACGGAGGAGTAATTTTATTATACCCGATCCTATCGTACGGGTATAAAAATGTGTACAGTTTTTAATGATTTTAAAAAACCTTAAGCAAATATTGTTAAAACATGTGTAAGAATTAATGTTTTGAAAGCGGATTAGCATTCTTTATTGTCGATTCTTAAAAATTGAATTTTTTTTTTAAATATTTCAAAATGTTAAAAATAATTTGTAACAAATTTTTGATACATACTGTATTCCATTTGTTTAATATATTTCATACTTTTAGCATTGCCTATTTTATATTATTTGAAATAAAATTTAGAATCACTTTAAATCAATTTAGAATCAATTAAGATAAAAGTTTACTTCATCTAATCAGATCATTTTAGAGAACACTATATACAGCATGGGCGAGTACTGTAGATTTGTACCATAAACATCATTAAGCATATTGTTTGAGATTAAATCATTAAACTAAGAAGTTTTTGTTGATAATGTTGAAACAAGACATTTCCTCTATAGTCTTTTTCAATAATTCCCAGTAAAAACAACTTATTTGCTAAGAAAAAAATTCAAAACAATTGAAGTGAACCTCTACATAATCTATGCTTGCTAATCTATGCTGTCCCTTCCTATTCTTGCTATTAACCAGCCCAACGTTATATTTCTTATAAAAGTTTATTTTATTCATATGTTCATATATTTATATAGATTAAATTTACGAAACAGAAAGATCAGGATATTTATAATATAGCCACTCTATTAAAATTTCCCAATAAACACAAAAATGTCTAATGGTTTATTTATTCTTTTATAGTTTTCGATAAAGCCAGACTGACAAAGGTAAATGTTAAAGTTTATATGTTTTCCTACTTTTGTTCAGCAAAGTAATAAAAAAACAAAATTTAGCAAAAATTGAATAAAGGTCTTTGGTATATTCAGTTAAAACAAACATGGTTGATCTAATTAATAACGATTTAACAGTTCATCAAAACACAATACTAAAAAAAAAAACTAAAAAGAAGCTATGCAATTAAATGTGACTGTTTTGCATATGAGTAATATAATATAGGATTAAAATGTTATACAACTTTTTTTTATTAAGAGATTAAAAGCAACAGTATATGTATATATATATATTGCAAATTATTATTCATATATTATTATATATGTAGTAATATTATTTAAACTGCTTTGTATTGTCATTGATGTGGAAATAAAACTGAAAAATATGTCATAAATGATGTTTTATTATCTGTTTTATAGATATTATATTTTAAAACTAGACATTTAGCAAATGTAAATTGCTATTGTCTTGTTATTTTTATGAGTTGACATGAAATTTTTTAATAATTTAATATGAATATTTTCAAATAAATGAAGTTCATATGTATGTATGTATATGTATTGTAAATTTGAGAATAACTGTTTTTTTTTTTTTTTTTAATATGGCTTAGTTGAATTTGGTTTAATTTTATTAACTGTAATATAATCAACTAAATATTTAATAATTTATATTTCATACATTATTTACTTAAAAAAACGATGACAAATAATGATTTTGATGAAATTGAAAGTGATGTAAATAAGGTCAATGGTACAAGTTACAACTATATGCCGGTAATAATGTGAAATTTTTTTTTTTTTTTTCTATTTATATTTCTAAAAGTGAAGGAATATTAATGTAATATGCATTTGTATGTTATTATGTGCAGATTTAAAAATAGATTAAGTGAAAAAATGTTAGAAAAGGAATGAAAAGTAATATTATTAAAATTTTTATTTATTTATTATATGATTATACTGTACGTATAGGCTCACTTGTAATATTAATATTACAATATTGTCAATATTACGTGTATAATTTACATGTGTGTCAGCTAATTTCATTATAAAATTATCGTCATTTAGACATAATACTCATATTAATTTAAATTCTTTAATATTATTGTAATGCTACAATTTTACTAAGTGACATATTATCAATTTTTGTGAATATTATTAAACATCTGTCAGTCTATGTCAATAATTGTCAAATTACTTTATATTGTCAATTATTTTCAAATTATTTTTTAAAATTATTCTTAATTGATTGACAATATAATTAATAATATATGTCACTTAGTTTAGAGAAATCTTAAAGCAAAACGGTAACATTGTAAGTATATCAAAGTCAGAATCTGTTATTAAATAAAAAAATTATTTTTGAAATTAAAAGTATGTACTTAAAAAACAAGTGATTTGATATAATTTTTATATAAAAAACGGAAATTGAAAAAGAAAGATTTATTGATGGTTCCAAAAAATGTAAGAGTTAATAAAAAATAAAAAAAATAATAGAAGATAAAACAAAATTAAAAATTCAAATGGAAATGGAAATTGTAAAAGTAATAAAGAATGCCATCCTCTATATCCCACAAATTTTTAAGCAAAAAATCAAGGGCACTTTGAGAGCACGATTAATTCTGAAAAACCTGCTGTCATCGAATTTTGGTATTTTCATTTCCTAAAATTTTTTATTATTAATATGACTTGTTATTATGAATACTTATCTGTTATTATGAATACTTTATCTTTTATTTGTCAATATGTTTTGTTATTAAGATATCAATATTACAAATATGTGTCTTTATTGCAATTAGGATTAGAAAGCAAAGATACAAAATTTCAGGTGAATTTTTATTTTAAACGAGGAAGAATACAGTTGCCTTTGTCAACTCTTAGATACCCGTACGAACCGTTAGTATGTTCACAGCCTGTCACTCTGCTTACAATATTATTTTTTAATATTTTAGTATTTTAAAATAATTTGGGTGAATTTTATAATTTCTAGAACTAAGGGTTGTAGATATATTCAAACTATATGTTTATACATTCTTCAAAAGCAAATTCTAACCTTCCACATAACGATTATCAATCCAAAACTTTTTCAAATATTCTATAGTACCATTTAATACTAAGCGGTAAATGTATATTAAATTTACTTAGTACAAAATAGTAAATATAATTTTAAATATTATATTATATTATATTTAAATATTCCATTGATAGAATAATTTCTTATAAGTAAAATAAAATGCATATGTGTATATAAATACGGCGCTATATAATATACATCTATACTCTTATCATTCATTCATCAGTGACATATACGATATGTAAATAAACAGGATATTATATAAGTATGTATGTATATCAATATCATATAAATAACGAGGAAGAGTGCAGTAGAGTAGACTGTGTCAACTCTGGGATACCCGTATGAACGTAATATATCCTGTTTCTATAAAACTTGATCATCTTTTAAAAACATTCAGAGTTTTAGTACCGAACTACAGAGATATATTTATGTAAATTGTGGAGTTGTATGATAGCTACCCGAATCTATTGCTCCTAGCTTCATTAAGTTCCAAGAAATGCAAAAAGCCTGAACCGGCTGCTTTAGACCATTCAAATTTTACAAAAGTTTTTGGCATGCAACTCGACACTTTTTCACTAAATTTCAGATAGCTAGCTTCAATAGACACTGAGTTATTTTCATTTAAAAAGAGAAGTTGTATGGCAACTATCCGAACCTGTCATATCATCACAACAAAATTTTACAGAAGTTGTTGCCATAAAACTCGATCATCATTTGCAAAATTTCAGATACCTAGATTGAATAGACACTGGGTTATTTCCATTTAAAGAAAGAAGTTGTATGGCAGCTACTCGAACCCGGCGGCCGAAAATGCTGGAGTTAAATAGCAAAACTAACAATTTTGTAAAAGTGACGTAAAAAAAATTTCAGCCTCCTAACTCCTTTATTTTTTGAGTTATCGTGCGGACGGACACTGAGTTATTTTCATTTAAAAAGAGAAGTTGTATGGCAGCTACCCGAACCCGTCGCACCACCACAACCAAATTTTGCAGAAGTTGTTGCCATAAAACTTGATCATCATTCGCAAAATTGCAGATACCTAGATTGAACAGACACTGGGTTATTTCCATTTAAAGAAAGACGTTGTATGGCAGCTACTCGAACCCGGCGGCCGAAAATGCTGGAGTTAAATAGCAAAACTAACAATTTTACAAAAGTAACGTAAACAAATTTTCAGCCTCCTAGCTCCTCTATTTTTTGAGTTATAGTGCGGACGGACACTGAGTTCTTTCATTTAAAAAGAGATTTTGTATGGCAGCTACCCGAACCCGTCACACCACCACAACCAAATTTTGCAGAAGTTGTTGCCATAAAACTTGATCATCATTCGCAAAATTTCAGATACCTAGATTGAACAGACACTGGGTTATTTCTATTTAAAGAAAGACGTTGTATGGCAGCTACCCGAACCCGGGGACAGAAAATGCTGGAGTTAAATAACAAAACTAACAATTTTGTAAAAGTGACGTAAAAAAAATTTCAGCCTCCTAACTCCTTTATTTTTTGAGTTATCGTGCGGACGGACACTGAGTTATTTTCATTTAAAAAGAGAAGTTGTATGGCAGCTACCCGAACCCGTCGCACCACCACAACCAAATTTTGCAGAAGTTGTTGCCATAAAACTTGATCATCATTCGCAAAATTGCAGATACCTAGATTGAACAGACACTGGGTTATTTCCATTTAAAGAAAGACGTTGTATGGCAGCTACCCGAACCCGGGGACAGAAAATGCTGGAGTTAAATAACAAAACTAACAATTTTGTAAAAGTGACGTAAAAAAAATTTCAGCCTCCTAACTCCTTTATTTTTTGAGTTATCGTGCGGACGGACACTGAGTTCTTTTCATTTAAAAAGAGATTTTGTATGGCAGCTACCCGAACCCGTCGCACCAGCACAACCAAATTTTGTAGAAGTGGTTGCCATAAAACTTGATCATCATTTGCAAGATTTCAGACGCCTAGCTTTATTAACTTCCAAGAGGTGCAAGAAGCCTGAACCGGCTGTTCTAGGCCAAACAAATTTTACAAAAGTTGTTGGCATATAACTCGACACTTCTTTACTGAATTTCAGATTCCTAGCTTCAATAAACACTGAGTTATTCTCATTTAACCGGATAAGTTGTATGGCAGCTACCCGAACTCGCCGCACCACCACAACCAAATTTTACAAAAGTTGTTGCCATAAAACTTGATCATCATTTGCAAAATTTCAGACGCCTAGCTTCATTAGGTTCCAAGAGGTGCAAGAAGTCTGAACCGGCTGCTCTAGACCAACCAAATTTTACAAAAGTTGTTGGCATGTAACTCGACACCTCTTTACTAAATTTCAGATTCCTAGCTTCAATAAACACTGAGTTATTCTCATTTAAACGGAGAAGTTGTATGGCAGCTACCCGAACCCGTCACACCACCACAACCAAATTTTACAGAAGTTGTTGCCATAAAACTTGATCATCATTTGCAAAATTTCAGAAACCTAGCTTGAATAGATACTGATTTATTTCTATATAAAGATAGAAGTTGTATGGCAGCTACTCGAACCCGCCGACCGAAAATGTTGGATTTAAATAGCAAAACTAACAATTTTGCAAAAGTGACGTAAAAAAAATTTCAGCCCCCTAGCTCCTTTATTTTTTGAGTTATCGTGCGGACGGACGGACGTTTTTAAAACGGAGGTTTTTAAAAATAGGAAATTTTCAGTTTTTGACCCCTTACAGCTCCTAAACGGGGGGTCATACTCATACTTATTTTCAAAGATCTAACTTCTGTCAAAATTTCAAGTTTCCAACTTTAACCGTTTAGAAGATAGAAGGGTTAAAGGATTTTACAAAATTTGAGTTTCGCATAACGGTAAATTAAGACACCGTATGCCACAAATATATTTATTGTATATATACTTTTAATGCTAATAAAAGTAGTAATCGTTTGGCGTTTTCAAAATGAAGATATACCTTATACAACTTTTGCTATAACAATTTAAATATAGAGCTTTTTTGAACCTTTGTGGAGCTGTAGCTCCGTAACGGGTGGGGCTACAAAAAAAAGTTATTAAAAATAAAATTAATATTTTTGTGAGATCTATCAGTAGTTAAAATTTCATAGCTCTATTACAAAAAGAATGTGGGGATCTAAAAGTTAGGTGTTCGAGAGCTACCCTAAGGCTTGGTCCTAACTCAACCAAAAAAAATAGAGAACCTACAAATTACTCCCAAAATATTTTGTGTAAATTTCAAGATGTTAGCTTTCTTAGTTTTTGAGTTAGCGTGCTGACGGACGGACGGACGGACGGACATGGCTCAAAAGTCTTAGAATTTTTTTCTTATCCGATCCATACCTTTGAAGGTATATCTAGCTCGCTTATTTCGAGGTGTTACAAACGGAGGAGTAATTTTATTATACCCGATCCTATCGTACGGGTATAAATATTCCATTATATAAAAAAAAAAAAAAACACTCTATTTTTACCAAAGTTCACATCTGAGCTCCTTTATTTTGAGGTCGATAGCCTAAAATGTCATTTAGTTGTAAAACTTTTATATAAAATATAATTTATAAAAGAATCGTTAAATATCGTTTTCCAAATTATCTTAGAAAGTCAGTCATCATTTATTTCAGGAAAGTATCTTACGTATACGGAAGTAAATTACATAAAAGTATGTATAGAACATTTAAGGTGCCTCAATTTATAAATATCAAGAAATTAATAAGTTCTACCGAGATTATATAGTATCTAATATCAATAATGTATAGTATCTTTAATATCAATTATTTGATTTAATTGAAACAATGTATTTTGGATAAAAATTATCATAACAATTATGACAACATTGTTCCATATTAATCGATATTCTTCGCAATTATATTTTTGTGACAGCTGTGGGTCTCATTGTCTACTGTTTTCTACTGTTTAGTATCTCGGTATAATCAGTAAATTTTATACAAAAAAAATGATGATTTGCATTTCAACCGAATTGCTTTTATTGATACGCTATATTTAATAGCATGTCTTTAGTTTCCAGTTTTAAAATAATTTTAAATATTTTAAAACTGGAAACTAATATATTTTTTTTTTTTGAAATTTTCAAAATACAATTCAATTATTGCAGTCACAGAACACTTTTTTAATATAAAAACTTTTAACCTAAAAAGATTTTATATAATTTATTTTATTTATTATAATATTATTTTAATTTATACTAAATTTATTTTAACAATATAAAATTTATGTAATTATTACACTATGATAATTGTAAACTAAAAATAAAATACATAATAAAAAATATTTAAAGAAAATGATTGGGTATAAATCATTAAAACCAAAAAAAAAAAAAACAAAAAGAAGAAAATAAATAAAATTCATTTAAATATGTATAAAATTTAAATTAAAATATACAAATTCACATTGAAAATTAAATAATAATAATAGTTTGTTATCATCTTTTAACATTATAAAACATATTATGTACCTTTTACAGGGGAGATTTCTTATCAATTCTTATTTGTTGTCATTTATATTTTATTTTTTTTATTTTTATCTTTAGTTATACGGGATGGCTATAAAAAATTGTCTTCATTTTAAAATTATCAAGGTTAATTTTTTCTATTACTTTTTAGCTGTAAACATAAATATATTTGTACATACATATTACATATATGAAAGTTTGCCCCTTTTTAAATTTATCACAACAATATGGATAATGATTATGGAAAAAAAAAAAACCTAATTTACGAACTAAAGAAAACAATAAAAAATATCTCACCTGAATCTTAAATTGAATTTAGGTGAGATTGGAACAAGTATAGTAAAAAATAACGAACATTAAATTAAAAAGTAACTTAAAACTTTTTTTTTTTTTTTGAAATTTCAATAGATTCAATAGATGAAATTCGATTTTATAGTTTGGCTTTTAATTAATGCTTTTTTTTTCTCTCTTTTATTAACTCACCTGTCATACCTTATAGCAATACCTACCGCCTAACTAGTTGAAGGTCAAATTAATTTAAAAAAAAAAAAAAAAAAAGAAGTGATTTACAAGAAATTTCTGAACATAATCAACAATTTGTTAATAAAATTTATTTAAATTAAATTAATTGTTTTTTGAAATGCAACTAAAAAATTCAAAAAATTCAAAAAAAAAAAATAAATAAATGCATTTTTTACAGTTAAATAACCAGGTGATCTCAGTTGAATGCTAATTAGAAAATTATAATAAAATTTAATGTAATACATACATATATACATAAAAAAAAAAAAAAAAACTATGTATGACATCACCTAAATATCTGATTGGAATTCCTCTTTCATAGCATCTGTTATTATTTTCACATACTTTTGTTTTGTAGTAAAAGATTTTTAGATTTTTATTCCAAGGTCATATACCATACAATATTTTTGTTGATGCATCCAATTTTTTTTGTTGTTCTTCTTTTCTTGTTTAATGCTTTGTCTGGGGTGTCGTAATCATTTTTTGATTTGTTAATATATTTTATTGAGTTATGAAGTTTGATTTCAGTTTATAATCAAATTAAAATATAAAAAACCTTCCTGTGATGATCAGTAGTTTCGGGATTAATTGACTATTAATTACACTAAACCAAAACTTATAAATTTAAATGCACGTTCTTAGACACTCTCTCATCCCGTATACCATTTGCATTAATAATTTACAATTTGCATTAATAATTGCAATTTGCATCCTTGTTTTTAAAGAAGGTTGTTTTAGTTGGTTAAACTAAAGTTAAAGAATATCGTGCAGCTTCCCTAGGTGACAATTTCTATCGACCCTCGTAAAGAGTAAACGTGTAATATATATATGTAAAACAATAACACAACCCTCGTAAAAGAAGTATAAAAAAATGTATTATTATTGTCTGCTGTGATTAAATTTAAAAACTTAAAAAAAAAAAAAATGGGTTTAAAATAATTTCATTAACCTTTATGGAATCTCGGGTCAACTTTATTTTTTGGTTCATATTTTTTAAAAAACTATTAATGTGATTAATTGTGATTTTTGACGCAATAAAAAATATTTCTTTTATTTTCGTTTTGTATATTATTTCGATTTAGATTATTAAAAATTTGTACCTATTTAGGATATTGACATTTTAAAAAAGTTATAACTTATAAAGTTTTTTTTTTTTTTTGGAAAATTAATCACTTTCGATTGTTGTAAGTTCACACATTTTTATTTTTTGATTATTTGATGATATTTGTTAAGTAAAAAATACGACTCAAAGCATATTTATAGTTATATAAAAACTTTCAAGTTAACCTAAAAGTACAAGATCTTAAAATTTAACTTAAATTCTAGTTATCCATAATTTTTTTTTTTGTTTCCCATTGTTACTCCTTTTGGAATGATAGGATGTCTACTACATAGGTATCTGGAGTTTTAGCTTTTATGTGTTTTCAATTGAAGTAAGATCTTTTAGTATGGTGCGCCTCCAAATGTTGTCGGAACGGCATTGTCTAATCAAATATTAAATTTAATAGAGTTTTTTAAATATTTTACATAAGTGGAAAAATATTTTTAAGATTATAATTTAATTTGCATGTATTGGATAGCGATTGATTACGTTTGAGATAAAGTAATGCAATTTTCACAATAGAAAATTTTATTTAAAAAAATATATTATATATAGAACAAAAATTTTTTCTGTTGCGTATACCTACTGCCACCAAAGCTCAAAAATACTCTTCAATACCAAATAGTTCTTCAAGATATTTTTTCAATCTGTAAAGTAAACGAAAGAATTTTTTTAGAAGTATTTACATATTAAAACAAAAATAATATAAATTTTTTTTATTCTTTCTATATTTAATTTTACAATTATGGAAATTTTAAATTTGGCGTTGAGAAAAACCTTTGAGAAAAAATAAAAGTTATCGGTTAGGAGTTATAAGGCATCAAATTGAAAATATTGTTTGTTTTTAGGCACCTTTAACTTAAACATTTCAGTAAATCTTTTAAAGTACTTCAAGTACAAAGAATCATACTCCCAGTTTGTAGTTTTAGAGTAAAAATAAAAAAAAAGAAGTTAAATGCAAAAATTAAAGTTCAAATATTTTACATATTTCTTACATATTATTTACCTTTCATTTTGTTCGTCCACTCTCCCGTTCATCTGTTTCTTTATGAATATTTCTCCTAAAAAAAAAATGAATATTTTAAACAACTTTATTGTGTAGCCCCACCCGTTACGGAGCTTCAGTTTTTGTTTTACATTTATAAATTAATTAAAATTATACCGTTTTTTGTAATTTAGAATTTATATTTTCCGTTATGTGAAGACAAGATTTGGCTTCATTCATAATTCCGGCATTTTTTTTTTGTCAGAACCTTAAAATTATGACAGATAAATCTTTCAGAATTAGTATAAGTTATCTCAGAAAAGTATTTTGTACCTTATTCTGTTTAAGACCTATTACAGCTCAAAAATGGAAATTTTGGTGCTTAGTCACAATATTTTAAACTGTTTATATTGTCTTTTGTAAAATATATGCATTTAAAAACCGTTGATTTTTATTCTGCGTTATTTTTTCATTAAATATTTAAATAAAAAAGTTATCATTCTTGTTTTTCTGTTCTAAAATTTTCTTTTTACTATTAAAAAATACCAAATATAAAATGAATCAATAAATCTTTAAAATATCTTTCATTTTATTTACAAATTCTATAAAACTATTAATTTATTGACTACTATAAACTAAAAATTCACAATGAAATAAAGAAATATTTACTTGAATGAATAAGATACAATAAAATTGTTCCATTAAAATTATCAAACTATTAATTAAATTGTTTATTTTATTTTGTTTTTTCATTTTGAATGTTATATTTTTTTTTCATACTTTATTAACATTTATCTTAAATTCCTTAAAACGCATTAAAATTTTAACAAAAAACAAGAAAAAAAAAAAATGATGATAAGAAATTAAATATCAGCAAGAATTATTCTGCACCAGCAATAGTAACAAAAAACAAAAATGATGTTTAATACCTTTGCAGTAATTCTTTATTGTAAAATGGAAGTAAAATTGCATTTTGTAGATCTTAACGTAATATTCCAACAATATTGTATCATAAAAATAAGTTTTATAAATAGTCTATTAGTCTGTAATATATGCTATAATTCGTTTTTCTATTTTTTTTTCTTTTTTAGTCTAGTGGAGATCGCAACCAAAATAGTTTGTAATCTAATACTCTATTTCTATTCACTTGAGTAACATGTGATTTGTTGTGCTAGTATATGCACAATTTATATGTTTTGAAGTTTTTTTAATAATTTAGTAGTAATTTGAATTCTTTTTTAAAATTAAACCAATGTAACTTAAATGTTATAGTCTATTTTAAGACATTTTAAAAGAGTAAAAGATATGAGTACATATTTATTATTACTATTTTTACTTTAGCGATGTCCTGTGTCGCTTAATTTTCAATATAACTATACGCAAACTCCGTTTGCTCAAAATCAAGTAAGTTAAACTAAAAGTGTTGACAGAAAAAAAAAAAATTCTAAAATCAAAGTTTTGATAAACCAAAAAAAAAACAGAAGAAAGAATTTTCTAGTTTCCCTAAAAAAAATTTATGTAAATTAAAAACTGCACGTACGAACAGAAATATAGTTTTTTATAAAATTTTTTTTTTAATTTTTCTAACGAATAAAATACATATCTTACAATTTTATTAAATAAATTTCATAGAAGAGATTCATAATCATAACGACACAGAAATTTCGTAACATAAATCGTCATTCCTCACACATAAAATCTGCACGCAGAAAATTTCGTTCAGAAAGTATTAGAGAATTTATGTTTGTGAGGAATTTTTTGTCCGGAATAATGGTGTACGGAAATTTCGTTTATAATTATATTAAAGTTATCCAATACCAGAAAATTGATTTATTCTTATAGATTTATCTTTTATTACTGCAACACAGTAGGAGAATTGGCATATTTTTTCGAAGTTTCACATTATTATTTTCCATTCTTTTGTGCCTTTAGCAACGGAACGGTAATTCTTCTGTGCTTTTAGGAAAAGTAATGACTGAAATGATAGTAATAAGTTTTTTTTACTAACTGTGATTTTTGCTATTTAGATACTTATTTATTTAAAAGACTAAACTGAAGAGTCCTTCAAAAAATAAAACAGAAAACTCAATTCATTTTTTTTTCTAAAAACCTGATTTTTGGTGCAGGTTTTTAGAAAAAAAAAATTAATCCAGTTATCAGTTTTATTTTCAGTTTTCTGTTGAATCAAAAAATTAAATCAAAAATCTGAACCCTTAAAAATTAATAACCTAGAAAATAATTTTTAATGGTAATTAATGTTAATTAGATGTTTTTAATTAAAGTAAATGTCTAGAATTTTGTCAGTAGCATGAAATAAAAAAAAAAATACGAAGAATATGAGTACAAAACTTTCTCAACTTTAAATACGCATTTATAAAAACTATAAATGTTTATTTTCTCTAAGAAAATAAAATACAATTTAAAAGAAACAAAATCTATTTCAAAAAGAAAGTGAAACAAGATATTTTTTTTTTTTTGTTTTTTTGCAGAGAACTGGAAAAATTTATTTTAATTGCCTCAACTTGAAATCGTGTCCAGACATATTATGTCCTCGTAATCTGATAATATTCATTACGCATATTTTTTTTTTAACTTATGGATATCTTTTTTTTTTACATATATAAATATATGTAATTATATATTATATAGCTACATAAATATATTATATAAGTGTAATATTTACATTAATAAATTTCTGATACGAAAAAGCAGTACATACTTAAATAATTCAAGATTACACATAAATTAAAAGTAGAGCTCAATTCTGATTGCCTTTTAAATTCCTTTTCGAATTTATTAAAATAAGTGTCATTGTCTGGGAAATCCGGAGAGATCATTTCATTTCCTTAGTCATTCGACTTTAGAATATTCTATAATTCTTCGATCTTCTAAAATCATCTAACTTTTGTAGGTATAAGTACCCAGAAGTTTAAACTTTCATTCAATATATAAGATCAATTAGATTAAGCATTTAGTGTTTCTTTTAAAGATGGCTTATTTTTTAGTATGTATTTCTCTTATAATTGAATTGTGAACTCTATATAATAGTGAACCAGCAATTAATCTACATTCAGTTCTGGATTTAGATATGAATTTTTTTTAATATTGAAAATTGAACTATTCATTTCCACTTACGAGTTAATCAAATTTTTTTTTTATAAATCACAATCTAAGAATACGTTTCTTTGTACTAAAAATTGTGGTGACTACACCGAATGGGATAAGGACGGGAACAATGCAGATAATGGGAAGCTGGAAGGTAAGAGATTGATGAATCTGTTTAGATTCATTTTGAATTTGAGTAAAATGTAAGCCAACAAATCACCAGTAATTTTAACTTACATTTTTGAGAATACATTATATGGTATATTCCAGCTTTTGGGAATACATTATATGGTAATAAGTTCTACATTTTTACAGCTCTGATAATAAATGAATTTTTATATTCAGTAAGAGTACCATTTAGGTAGTTTCACATAGTGGGAATGAGCCTGTAATTGTTTTCTGAAATTGTTTGAGAAGAGGTATCAATGATTTAATTTTATCTCAGCAAGTGTCGTTACCTACAAGATATTTATCTATTAAAAAGAGAAAGAACTCCAATAAAACGGCAGCAGGCAAAAGAGATAAGAGTAGTGGTTTCGACGGGGCGATTAATCAGACGGTACGTTTTTGAATTCCATCGAGTTAATTCATAGAAGTAAATGATGCACCAGCCAGTTTTGTCAGTTTGGACCAATTTTTAATCAGTTTATAGAGATCTTAGTACAGAAGATCTACTCTAAGGATTATTGAGTAATTTTGGATAAGATTTGAAGAATAAAATACCATTAAAAGTTTAGAAGAATTATAAAATAATTAAATAAAAATAACATACATTGTTATAGACAGATTGTCATAAATCATTGAAAATGATTTTCTTTTCAATTCAATTTAATAGTCTAACGCTAACTAATGAAAGCTAAAAAAAAAAAAAGGTGACAATCTGATCTTGAATTTTGTTGTTTTATTTATTTATTTTTTGTACTGAATATATGCATTTAAATTATGGAATGTTGTTTGTGATTTAAATCATTCGTATATTTAATATATGCTGCACATACACTCATACATGTATACATATTATATAACAAATAGTTCCGACTTTTTATCCTTTATTAATATGAACTAGAATTTTAGTAATTCATAATAAATTTTATTTTTGTCTTTAACATATTACATGATTATAAGAAAAACTTAAACTATTTATACACCATTAACAGATCTTGTTTTGTATTTTTTCTTTTTTAGTTTTTTTGGTGACAGATTTACTGCCCTTGGAAGATACAAAACATTAAAAAGAACTTGAATGTATATCGGAAACGTTTAGTTTACTTTTAATTTGCATAAATACTTTTGCTAATTATTGTTAAATAGTTGTTTGTTTTATTTGTTTTTTGTCTCTTGTTCTACAAAGGTTCGAAATCTCAAGGAGTTATAGTTTTTTTTTTTTTCCTATTCCTTTTTATTTTGAAGTAAGTTTTATTTAAAAAATGTTGAAGTAATAAATAACTTTGCATGTAATCTAGACGTTTTCTTAAAAATGCGATTATTTAAGAATTAATTAAATAAAAATAATAATAAAAACAAAAGTACAAAGAAAACAGAAACAAATATTTAACGCACTTTGTACAAATGTACAAATAAGAAATTTTTTTTTTAATTATTTATATATATATAAGAAAACAAAAAAAAAAAAAAAGAAGATCCAAGGTTTATTATGAAATAAAACATTTTAAAATAAATTTTTATTGAAATAATTTTATTTTAAGTTTAATTTATCATTTTATTATATTTTCGTTAAAATATTAAAACACTAGCCTCTCAATTCCTACTGACAACCTTATAAAAAAATTTTAAAATTTATTTTCTTCTTTCTTTTTCTAACTTAACACTGTAGAAGTATAATAAAAAGCTTTGATTGCTTTTAGTTTTCATATTGACGTAATGTCGAGACTTCGTTTAATTCAAAACAAAATTATAATAATGAACTTTTTGACTTTGACTTGTGTTAAATAGTAAAGGATAAAGTGACTATATCACAAAATGCATTAACAATTATAAATAACAATTAATTTATTTCAATATCTGATTGATTTCATCATTGAATGGAGATGCAGTACATTGAAGGTGGAGCATCTTAATAAGTAACAAAAACTAGTATTTTACTATTTCAAAAATAATATATAAATAATTCAAAATAAAGAATACAAGGTTAGGTTAGGTTAAGGTGGCTGCCAAAAAGGCACACTTAGACCGTATTTGGTCCTTTGTGATACCACATAGAAGAGAAAGAATATAAAGAACATAAAGAATACAAAAAAGGAATTAAAACTTAAATGGAATATTTCAATAATCAAAATGATACACAGTACTTATTATATAGTATTATATGGAATTGGGTACTGCTAACTGAATTATATATCAAACTTTTATAATACTATTCTTGGCTGCCGAAAATAGTCCCGCAAAAAATAATCCCCCAAAAAAAAAATTAAATAACATCGATAAAAATTGGGGATTATTTCATTATGAAATAACACCCCAAATTCAAAATGAAATATTCCCGCGATAAAGTTAAATAATCCCCCAAATTGAAATTAAATAATCCTCCAAATTCTTTTAAGATATTATTTACTAAGAAAACTTAAATAACATATATTAATAAGGGATCACTATATTAAAATCTCTCTCTTTGGTTGTATCCTATTTTTCAGGATACAACCAAATCCTTGGAATACAACCAAATCCTGAAAAATAGGAGGGAATTTAGAGTTGGCTGCAAAATAAGGGTGTTCACATATATGTATATGCGATATTTTGGCTTAGGATAGTTTTTAGAGTTGGATTCAAAATCAAGCTATTTTCTTTTTCAGAATATTTATTTAATATATATATATGCGAGATTCTGAATTAGGCTCTCTTCATAAATATAAAAATGAAATAATTCCTCAAAATAATGAAATTATTCCCAAAATTTCGTTGTTTTGGAGGGTTATTTCATTTGCACAATTATTTCGCTTTGGGGAATTTATATTTTATAAGAAATAAGGCCACAAAAAGAAAATTAAATAACAACCAAATTTTTGCATCGTTATTTTCCATACAAAATTTTGCAGTGCTATCTGATTTTTTTTTTGGGAGATTATTTTTTTGCGGGATTATTTCCGGGAGCCACTATTCTTAAGTAATTTTATATTATTTTCTGGGATAGAAACTTTTATTTGAAAATAAAAATGAATTTATTTATATTTGGTTTTAATTAATTCAAGTCAAATAAAATCTAATAAATAAGGAAGAAATTCTGTTTGTTTGTTTGTTTGTTTGTTTGTGCCCTTTTCACGTAAAAACCACCAGTCCGATTGCAACCAAATTTTGCAGGAACGTTTCTACGACCCCGGAAAGTGTTATAGGCTATATCGCGTTTCGGTACATTAACCCATTGCGGCCCGAGAGCCATTTAAAGCCGTTTCGTTTTTTCGTTGTCCTGCCTAAACGGTTTGATCGATTGAGTTGAAAATTTGGACAAATATTCTTCTTATCATTGGACGCGTACCGAAGAAATTTGGATTTAATATGTTACCCGGATTCGGCCCGGCGGGCTTCCAAAAAAATTTTTGTTTCCGATTTATGTCCAATTTTGTATGGTGGTTTTATGGTCTGAAAAAAAGCCTGTGACAAATTTTTATGAATATCCGGTAACCCGTTTGGGCACGAGAGCCGAACAAAGTTCATTAAATTTTTCTGTTGTCCTGCTAAAACGGTTTGATCAATTGAGTTGAAAATTTACAATAGTGTAGCTCTTTACCACAGGAGCTCACTGAGTTGATTTGGTTTTGATCCATTAACCCATTTCGGCACCAGGGGTCAGTGAAGTTTTGTAATTTACTTAGTTGTCGCACTTAAACTGTTTGGCCAATTGAGTTAAAAATTTATCAAAGTGTAGCTCTTTACCGCAGGAGCTCACTGAGTTGATTTGGTTACGATCCATTAACCCGTTTCGGCACCAGGACCCAATGAAGTTTTTCAATTTCTTTGTTGTCGCGCTTAAACGGTTTTGCCAATTGAATTGAAAATTTACAAAAGTGTAGCTCTTTACAACAGGAGCTCACTGAGGTGATTTGGTTACGATCCATTAACCCGTTTCGGCACCAGAGCTCAATAAATTTTTTTAATTTCTTTGTTGTCGCACTTAAACGGTTTTACCAATTGAGTTGAACATTTACAAAAGTGTAGGTCTTTATAACCAAAGCTTTCTGAGTTCATTTGGTTACGATACATTAACCCATCAGGCTTCAGGCCATGAAATTCTCATTTTTTATTATTGCACTTAAACGATTTGACCAATTAAAAATTTGTACAAGTATTGCACTTTGGCAGACAAACTCATTCAATAAATTTTGTTGTGATACATTAACACATTTCGACACGATAGACTGTCAAAAAAAAATTTTGTTTCTAATTTCTGTCTAATTTGGCAGAATGAATTTACGGTTCTAAATTAGGCCTGTGACAAAATGTTTGTTAACGTTTGTTAACCCATTTCCGCACGAGCACTTATTAATAATATTTTGCCTAATTTTGTGTATTGTTATTATTATTAAAAAGATATTTCCAACATTCTTTACTTTTATCTATACTGTTTCTAATATTCCATAAAAACCTTTCAGTGCAAATTTCTAATATAGAACAGTAATTAAAGTAACATTATTAAGTTTCTTAAGAATACTGTGTTTAAGTCTTAACAACATAACATTTTCGGCCGTTGTTTAAAAACAGAAACAATCTCCTACATTAAACAATCATCATGTCATCATTCAGAAATGCATTACTTACATGTGGTCTTTACATGTGGTCTACCTATATAAAATGCATGTGTATAACATGTTTCCCATAAAATATTGAAATATGTGCATATAGTATGTATAATATCCGTATATTTAAAAATACTATAAACTTTATCAATTAAATTAGAAAACATATTCACATTTCTGTACATCATTTAATCAAAAATGAGTACATACATATTTAAAGAACAGAAAACCTTACATTCTTATCCATATACAATTTTTACACATATTTTTAGCCAATCAATTAGGAAAAATAATTAGAAAAACTAAAGGTAAAAAAATTCTGGTTGATTTATAAAGGTAAAAAACAATCATGTATTTTTTATAATGAAAATATGTTAAACAGAACCTGAAATGTACGCATTTAAAAAGAAGTTTTTTCAAAATTTGAAGAGCTGTCGGTGCTGTAGGATCTCCAACGGTGAGGGTACATAAAAAAGTTGTTCTTCAACATTACTCTTTTAAGAGACCTATGCATAGTTAATATTTCATTGCTCTTTATTAAACAGTATATAAGTTTTAACAGACGGAGGGACAGAGCGAACTTAATAACAAATTTTTCAAAATGTGCTTAAAAGGATAATTCACCTAAACATGAAGTGACATTACTTACAAAAAAAAAATTGATTACATTATGGTCTTTTATAATTTAAATACGATTTTATGTTTCGGTATTAACGAATATATAAGTTTTGTAAACAGACGGAGGGACAGAGCGAACCTAATAGCAAATTTTTCAAAAAGTGCTTAAAAGGATAATTCACAAAAACATGAAGTGACATTACTTACGAAAAAAAATGTACTACATTATGGTCATAATTGAAATGCGATTTTATGTCTCGGTATTAAAGAATATATTGTGGAAATTCACTTCGCCGTAATTGTGTACTCAATAGATTATTGATTCCTTTAAAAATTTTTTGTAGAAGAATTGTCTCTAATTCTTGGCTCTGTTTATTCAATTTAACTAAATCTAATAAAAAATAGAATATAAACTACCCGCATCTGTAAATGCATAGTAATAAGTTAACTATATTAATTAAATTATATTAACGCAGAAACAAAAGTTAATAATTTTTATTTCATAAAGCCAATAAAATATTCCGGGCAACGCCGGGTACTCTGCTAGTGCTTAAATATTACAACATGCATAAAGATAGATGAGTTATTACAATTATACTTACTACAATTATAGTCACCGGCAGTTTTGGAAAGCTAAATCAAATTTCGAACAAAATTTGCAAAATTCATGGCATTTTAACTTGGCAGTAATGTGAAGTTTATGTAATCGATGTAATGTGAAGTTTAGATAAACCAAGTTAAAAGAATCTTTATCTCTCGTATATTAAGATTTTCTTTGAAATTTTTTAAAAGAGTCGTTTGAAGAAAGATAACACTTTTACCTACTGACAGCACTAACTACACCAGATATGAGCCGATTAACAGAAAATTAATTTTTTATTTTTTTTTATTTTATAATTAGAAAAAAAAACTTTTACAAAATCTATTATTTATTCAGTTGATTACAAACTAAACTACAAAACTACATTTCGTGATTTTGAATATACTTTTCTGCACCCATATGAAATATTAAACCTTTTTGAATTTTGCTTAATTTCCAAATATATTGAAGTGATTATGAGCAGTTTTTATCCAAAAAAATTATCGTATCTTAGTGTAAATTAGCTTTAAGATTTTTTAAGGGTTAAGAACTTTAACCCTTTCATTGATAATTTTATTATAGAATAGTTTTTTTGGACGCTATGAATACTTTTTTCTCCTTTTCTATATTTTTCAAAATATTTTATCTATGTTATTTCAATGATAATTTAATACAACACCTATGTAGGTATTTTTCTGTCAATTTTAGTGGCGTTAACAGAACTTTAATATGAATATTTATTCAATACAAAATAATAGTAAATACAAGTATAAAACAATAAATATAAAAAATATTTTTAAGAAGTATTATGTTTTTTTTTTTGTGTTTAATTTAAGAATATTTTGTAAATTCTTGAATAAAGTAAATTAATAACAGATTATATAAATAAATAAATGAATTAATGGTATTAATAAAAATATTAAAACTATCAAATAAATAAATGTTGATTATAGTTTCAAATATACATACTTATATATATATAAATGTGCAATATTTAAAAATAAAATCAATTATATTAAATTCAGTTTATGATTATAATTATTCAAATATAAAAAGAAAATAAATTTATATTAACTATTTAAAATGTTTTCCAATATACGGATGAAACAAAAAAGTATAGTTACATAAAGTAAAAATAAATAAAATAAAATTTTCTTAAGTATTTCAAAACAAAATAATATAAAAATAAATATTACCAAAAATGGAAGTAGTTAAATAATCCACATCACAAAATCTTACATCCAATTCAACAGTAAACACACAATTCATAAGTATTGTAAGCCCTGCAAAAATAAAATCCAAAAATTTTATATAATTAACAATTTAAACGATTTTTAAGAGTGATTTTATAGTTTATTAAAAAATCAGGGTTTCAATAACTTATTTAACATAAATTTTGGGACGTCAACTTACACTATTTTTACAAGTGTTGTATAGTTGTAATATGTGTGTAAGAAAGAATAATTTGGAGAAATTTTATTATTCATTGCAAAACAAACTGACCATCACCAGTTTTTTTTTCCACAACTTTCGTTTTATTTGTTAGAGTAAGCACTAAATTTGGTTACGCAATGGGTTATGGTTACGCAATTTCTTTTTTTCCGGAAAGTTATCCTTATACCAAGAAACGGGGTGTCTTAATAAAATGGGTTTTATAAAATCTGGTTTTAATTTTACAACGCGGCAATTTGAAATGGACTATTTTGGGATGCGGTACTTTTAAATACAAGATTTTGAGATGCGAGTTTACTTACCCAAACCTTTAAACATTTATTTTTAATTTATATTTCATTATTAACTTAACGATATTTTCTTTTCTTTCTCAATTTTTTTTTTTTTTTTGTTTTTCTCTAATTTCAACAAGTTTATTTTAACTCTGTCTATAAGCTTCTTTTCGATAAAAAAAAAAAAAAAAAATTAAAATAAATAAACTTAAAAAATAAAGCTCCAATCGATTTTCATATTATTAAAACAATTTTTATTTATATGACTACTGTTTTGTTATTGTTTTTTTCTTCATTTTTATTTTTTAAGCCTAATTGCAATTTATGTAATTTCTAATATATATATGTATGTATATATAGGATAAGATACTTTCTCATTAATATTTTTTTTTTTTTCGATTATACTATATATAAAAATAAACATAATCATAATCATAATCATCATCATTAAACATAAATATATTATTTTTAAAAATTAATTTGCATATCATGTCAATTTATTTCAATTATTCGATTCAATGATAAATTAATGGCGTACCCCCAAGAGTATCAAAAGTATATACTTTAAAATAAAAGAAGATTGAATTTATTTCCCCATAAGCTATTCCCCATAATCAAAATTTTTTTTTATTTTTTTACTGATTTTTCAATTAATAGATAAATAGAAAAGAAAAACATTTTGTTTGTTAAAAAAAAAAACGGTATTGTGGGTACTCAAGTACTACAAAAATAAAAAAATCTTTAAATTTCTATTTAAATTCCAAAAAGAAGTACAATCGTGTGTTCGATTTTATTCATTTTAAAATCGATACAAAAGAAAATGGAATCAATAACTTTTATATATATATATATAGGAAAACCACAATATACATCTAAAGTATTTTATTATAAAAGATATTGACAAGTCAAAATATATTTTTAAACAAATTAATTTTAGGATGAGATGAATCGTTATGAAAACGAAAGTGCTTGAAATGAATTGCATAAATAGAAGCATATATAAACATGAAAACTGATATAACCACAAAATGTGTCAAAACATAAATAAAAAATTTAAAAAAGAAAAAAAAACATAGGAAAATAATATTAAAATTCATGCTTTAATGTTTAGACTTATAAATTGTGGTTATTTGAAATGTTATTTATTGTTCAACTACGACAATCTGAAATGTTTAGAGATCATTACACTGATTTATTACTCACTATATAAAACAAGCAAAATAAAACAGTGACAGCAGAGAAAAACTAAAGTTCTTCCTCGCATGTATACCTTTTGGAGAGTAGCGATTTTCAGTTTTATTAAGATCCATACCGGGTAGGGTTTAATTATCATATCCATTATAGATAGTACCGATAGATCTTTTATTAAAGTGTATAATACAGGGAATGTTCCTTTTCCAATACCCTGTGGTCACAGATTATAAGGAACAATCCCTTCGTTCGAACGGTTTCAAATTTTGTTGCCTCTATATAGTTGTGTGTTGTGATACTTCATTTGAAAAACTCCTTAGAATTGCGATGAGAGGTAAGTGAAATTGAATTATGATATACTTAAAAAAGAAATCACTTTGTATTATTTTAAAGAAGTTTTGTATTGGCGAAAGTCGGTATCACAGCTTTCCATACAAACAAGTCTCAAAAATTTCAAATGACAAAATTTAAATATCATGGCGCATTTTGTTATTGTTATTAATATAATTATGTCTTGTAGTCGGTTTTCGTCATGATTATCACCTTACAAACACTTAAAGATATATAAAAAAAAACGAGTCAATGACCAAATGATGAAGGAAAAACTCTATTCTTCATTTGATTGATATTGGATGTGGTTATACTATAGATATTGTATATATATATTTTTTTTTATATTTCTTCAAAGATTAATTTGAATTTGAAGAGTGTTGAATGGCCGAAGGGTATATATAAAAAATTTAATATTGATTTTTTCATCATTGCTCTTTATTTTTAAAGATGATGGAATCGTGGGAGCCTTTTAGGGTTTTTTGGTTTTTTTTTGTTTTTATAACTGAAGGTGATATGCATGAATTTTAATTTTTATAAAAGAAAACAAAAACCAACAACGAATTGAAGTGTCGATTTAAGTGGTGAAAATATTTTGAAAAGTGAAAATTAAAAAAAAAAAAATTTTTTGTATTTGTTTTTATTTGTTAATACAATAATAAATTGAAAATTTATTAGTGAAGATTAGTTTAAATATCTTTTATTAATTAATCTTATTAAATTAAAATTATAATGTACTTTAAATTAAATTAATAATTTGTAATTTATTTAAATTTGATTAGATTAAATTTCATTTCATGTTTTTTTTTATTAAAAAATAGAAACGATCTTTTCTACACAAATGCTTCTAGAATAGTTTATTGTAAGTGATTTATAGTGGATTAATTCATCGCAAAAAATTCATGGTAACTAATTCATTGTGGAACTATTGTTTGTAAGTTAATGATCGTATAGAAAGAACTAAAACAAATGCTCTGAATAATAATAATGAATATTTCCTGCGTTCAACTTTGCGATTAACATGTTATTACGATAAACTATAGCTGAAATTCAAATAGACCGATTTAGGTGAAAAGGAATACCATACAAATATATGACTTAGGTTTACTAAAGTTGGCAAAAACTTACATAAATCTAGATAACTAATGAAATTCTATTTTGTATATAGTAACCTTAAAATAAATCTCCTTTAAAAGTTCAATTTCACTCAAATTGTCCTATTTGATCTTTATATATCGGTAAAAATTCCAGTAAAGTTTCGTTGTAAATTTTCAAGATAATTTCAGGAATGCAGGTATTTTGAAACTACTTCCCTAACCTAAGATCTAATTACTTGGTAATGCCTATATAAAATAATTAAATGGAAAATTTATACTGTTCTAGCTGTTATCTCTTATGTGTCATTAAATGTCTATTACTATTCAAGACAATAATTGAACAATATTATTCTGTTTCCTTATCTATTTTTCTCGTTTCTCCGTTCCTTTTTGTGAAAATCAAAAATTTAACTGATTAAATTTTAATCTAAAAAGATTTATTTAGTTGGAAAATTTTTTTTTGTGTATACATATGTAGTCAGAAAAAAAAGAATTAACAGGAAATTAAAAAGAAAGAAAAAACCATTTTAAGTTAACAAAAAAAAAAAAAAGAAGTTGTCCTACTTTTATGCTTAGGATTTCCCACAGTGCTTAATAATTAATTGCAAACGAAAGAATTTGTTTAAAAAGTAGAAAAAAATTTGAATTTTTTTTCTTATAACATAATAATTGCTATGAATAGTAATTAAATTTTACGGTTTTATATTTTTTTTTTTAACTTGAATGGTTTTTATGTAAACGGTAAATTATTATCTTAAAAAAAAAAAACATTTTAAAGAAAAATAAAATCCTTAAAGGGTCTCTTTTTATTTAATTTTTTATTTTTAGTTTTAGTTAAATTCTATACCTGTATAAAAAATAATTAAAATGTAATATATAGAATTTTACAGTCGTTCTCAATCTGTTACTATTAATTACTTGTATACCTATGTGTAGTTATATGATTGATACTGCAGTTTTCGAACTTATTGAATACTACCCACTTTAGGTATTATTAAATCATACTGTATAATGTATAATTTAATAATAGCTGAACTATATACAAAATTTGTAAAAAATTTCTTTAAATTAATAATCTGTAACTAGAGTTTATGTCTTTTGCACCCTTAGAAAAGATGTCCGTTAGTATGCTATTTCTTACTTTAGAAAAATTTAGTTTCTTTTTAAGATTCCGCGATTTCCCGATAGGATTGCCGTCAATTTGTAAATTGAGTTATTAAGTTTATAACTTTTTTATGATTATCAAATCATAGATGTTTCTGCCTTTCGTCTAAGCTCTTCATTTAAACATGTTATTTACAGAAATTTCTATCTTTAGTAGAAAGCCTTTTACCAATCTTATAAAACATATAGAAAGCCTTTTACCAATGTCCGAACATATCCCAATAAATAGTTTGAGATATATATTTTTTTTTCAGATTAAATATATTTTCCTAGCTTTAAATCTATGGCTTCACAAAAAATCTTTAATTTTTAGCACTTTCGTTAAATTTCATTTCTTTTTTTTTAATTTCCTAACCTATTTTAATATTTTATCTTTCATATTTTCTTTCGTATCTTTTTCAAATTGCTTAAAGCCTTCTTTGACAACTCTAAAAGTAATTTCGCTTTCTATTATAGCCGTTTAACTGCATTTTTTGAACTAACAATATTTAAAGTCTTGAGAATATATGCAATAATTTAGAGTTTCTCAAACTTTTTCTAAACAAATTTACCTTTGTTTCTAAAGCCTAATTTTCATAGAAAAAATTTCATCCGATATCGCATATTTAGAAAAAGTAAACTATACTTAATACTACCAATAGGAAAGAGGGAGAAAAATAATGAATTCAAATATCATATTGTATCCATAAGAATGTTAGTAGTGTGCCCATTTTTTTTTTTGTGCAGCATACACATTTTTTAGGTATGTGTTAAAAATATCGGAGATAATTATAGAAAATTTAGCTTCAGCGAGCTAAATTTCATCCGATATTATGGCATAACTTCGATATTTTCTGAACACTTGTACAATTTTATTGTTAATTTATTCGATGTTTTTGTGTTTTTTCTCTGTCACACAAGTAGTGTTTTTGTATCTTCTTTCTATGCTCTAACAAATATTGTCGATATTTTTCTTCATGAAAATTAGCCTTAACCCGTATAAATAGAACTTAAATTGGACAAGTGAAATTCAAATGAAAGAATTTAAAAAAACAACAATACAATTTAAAAGTAATCTTTTTTATTGTGCTAAAATTTAATGTACATAATTGTTTTTTTTTTTTTTAAGGTTCCCAGGAATCTCATAATTTGTTTAGTTTTTCTAATATTTTTTTTTAACAAAATTACATAAAAAAATGTAAGTAGAGTAATGAAATTTCAATTTAAGAAATATGGTGTTTAATATTGCAATTCAAAACAAAAAAAAAAAAAAAAATGTCTTAAAAAAGTAAAAATATATGAACGAACAAAACATTTAATTTCGATTTGTAATTTTTATGATGGCCGCACAGAAATATAACTGTGGAATTCGATTATATTTTTACTTTTTTTGTTAGATTCCTTTAAATTTTTTCCTTTTTTTTTTTTCCAATTTATCTACTGTTGTCGCAATGCATTAGATAAAATTAATACCTATTTTAAGAATTGCATAGTACATAAATATAAAACAGTTGTTTTAGTTTTTATTTAAAATAATCGGAGTAATTAATAAAGATAATTTCCGAGATTCTAATTGAAATAAAGAAACAAAAATTATAAAAACATAATAATTGTTTGATATTTATTGTTTTTTTTTATAAATGGTACAGGGTGTCTGTAAAAAATTAGAACTAAAAAAGAATTTACGAATTTTTCTCAAGAATTGTTGATTTATAAGGTATATTTTTTTTGCATATTGTTCTGCAGTGTTTAATCTTGTAGAAAAAAGGTGGATTTAAGAACAAATTAAGTAGGATTTCAAATTGATGGAGAGCTTTTGATCATAGTAAAATATTAGCTAGAGAGGATTGCTTATATTAATAATTTCAAGAGTATTTTGTCTGCCCACTCAAACATATCGATTTCCTTACATTATTAAATAAATAATTTTGAACAGTAGAATCTAGAAATAAAATAAAATGGAATTAAAAATTTTAAAAATTTTTGTTAGTGGCAAATTATGTAATATCCCATCTTCTTTGTGGTTTCTATACAGAATGTATTGTAAAAAATACCCATCTTGGCATCCATACATTCTTATCGGTCAGTGCCCCATAATTAACGCTGTGACCCTAGCATTGTTTACACAAGTTTATCTTTGGTTCATTTTTCCTTGAAATCAAATCACTATTTTTAGATGTTTTGCAGTTTTGAAAGTACATATAAGGAAATATATCTCTTCACAGTAGAGGAATATGTATTAATGTTTATTCCAGAGTACTACATGGATCATTATGTTTCTAATTTATCTGCTCGTCCGTTACGTTCAATATTGTTGCACTCTGGACCTGATAGAAGAGTAACTGCAGACTCTCGGCATAGATAATCATTTTACGAGGAAAAACTAATTTTACGAGGCAATTATACGTTTATTGGTTTAGTTAAAATATGATCATAAATTAGTATTTTTTTTTTTTAAAGATTTATTTAAAATCTTTATTTTTCTTTTATTCCAATTCGAATATTAGTTGCAGAGTTTACTGATAATGAATTGATGATCGTTGAATCGGTATTTTAGGTTTTTGTTTTTTTTTTTTTTTTTTTCTAATGCAATTTTGAAGCAAAGTCATATCTGAGAGTTTACTTCTCTTTGTTTTTTTTTTTAAATGTTTTATACTAAAGATTTTATGTGCCTACTCTAACTTTTATTGAATGCATTTGAAAAGTAATTAAACTAATAGAATTTTTAATTCAAATTTATTTCACTTGAGATTATTTTTTGTTCTTTATTTAAGTTTTTTACGTTAAGAAAAGAAAATAAGTAAAAGAAGAGATAATCATTAATAAAAATTAAAAAAAAGAAAATGTTTAATTATAACTAGAGTTAGTGTAAAATTTACAGCCTATTTTAAGTCCGTATATGTAGTGAATAAATGTATTCAAATCAATTTTGTGAAATCAAAAATTTTTGAAGCCTTTGCCATCTTTTATCTTTCACATTCCTTAAGAAACAGACTTTTTAAATTCTAAAATAAAATTATAAGCATTCACTTTCTCATAATGTAAAATCTTTTAGGTAAATAATATTTGGAATACCTATAACAAGAAATTATCAGTCACTATCAAAGTTGAACAAAATTTCTTAGCAATAAAAAAACATTTGAATATTCCAAATATGGACATTATATATTCATTATTAATAATGTATAAATGAAATCATATCATAGGAAACACAAATACTTTTAATCTGACTATAATTTTAAAATTTAATAAAACATCACTAAATCACCTCTTCTCAAAAGTTTTCAAAGAGAAGGAGAGCCTTTGCTGCTCACTCCTGCTTAGTTCAAAACCCTAAATGGCAATTATTTTGCATATAGTAATTTGTTTGTTACTCGAATAGTGCGAATGTGGTATCATTTACCATTTGATGTGTTTCGTAAAATTGGGAATGATTACATTTGTAATTTAAATGACCTCACGTTAATAGAAAAATCGTGCCTCACGTTAATAGAAAAATCGTGCTTATATCGGTCCTCCCACGTACCTTCGTACAAAAAAAAAAAAAACATTCTTAAATAAATATAAATAGATTCGATCTACAAATCTCTAATTTTCAAGACTTTTCATGATATTATATTATATATATAATATAAAGTTTCTCCTTTTTAGTTAGCACATATTGTAAAGATGGCAACTATAGGACGAATGTAATATTCGAAGTAATATGCGAATGTGGGCTAACATGAAGTTTGGTTACCTTTCATTACTTTTCAAAGGAAACTTTTTCATGATGAAAAAACATTAGATGGGAAATAATAAAGAAATTAAATTTTAATATAGTTAATTTGAGATAAAGATAAAACTTTTTTTTTTTTTTTGTAAACTGTTATAATGTAATAATGATGATAATGTTTTTATAATGTTATTATATAATATATTTTTGTTGTCTTTATGACAAGTGTTTTTTTCAAAGTTTTTAATGTACTTATGTAAGATTTAAAGAACATTTTTTTCTGTTCTTTTTTTTAAAGAAAGACAGAAGGAAAGAAAATATTACAGAATGTAAGAAAAGATTCTAATAGTTTGTTATTTTAAATTTTAATGATGTACAAAAAATATAAACATATATAAATTGTTATACATATTTTTATGTATATGTACATATTATGTTTTTATTTTAATTCAATTATTCTAAAAGGGTTTTTAATTAATTTTAAATTTAAATTTTTTATTCGAAAAAATTAATTACATGGAACAAAAATTTTTCTCATAATATGTAAAATTATATTTAATAAAAGATTTAAAATCAGATAATAAAGAGAAAACAAAAACAAAACTTTAGAAAAAATATTAGGTATAAAATAAGGATGAATAATTGAGTTTTACTGTGATAAAATAGTAAATGATATAAAAACAAAATCAACTAATCCTGTTTTTTTTTATTATTTTTTTTTCCTAAGAAATTTTCCTTCAAGAATATTTTTTTTAATTAAATAAAATTACGATTGATTTAAACCATTATTATTACTAAGTAGCCCAGGTAATATGTCATAAATGATGGAAGTAAAATAAATTTAAGTTTTTTCTTTATTTTTTAATTATTTCTTTATTTAAAAGTCAAGCTATTTTATTAAGTTTCATTTACGGGGCTGTAAGTCCGGAACCCTATATAATCAAGAAAAACCGTTAACACACGTAAATATATATTATTGAACCTTTAATTTTCATGTCTTGCCGAAGAAAAACTTTTACAGGTGCCTAAGTTGCAGGTTTCTAAAAATAGCAAATTTTCAATTTTTGAGGCGTAATAACTCTTAAAGAAGGGGTACTATCAAAAAATTTTCTGAGAAAACTTCTAAAGAAACTTCTTTTCTGAGAAAACTAATTCTAAAAGTTCTTTCTTGTCTCAAAATTTCAGGTTCTCATCTCAAAGCGTGCCGGAGTTATGAAAAAAGAGATATCATGCAATTTTAATATAGCTGTAAATTTATAT
The DNA here is from genome assembly GCA_947095535.1 of Poecilobothrus nobilitatus. NCBI lineage: Eukaryota > Metazoa > Arthropoda > Insecta > Diptera > Dolichopodidae > Poecilobothrus > Poecilobothrus nobilitatus. The sequence goes on along the minus strand of OX352773.1, from coordinate 220,023,200 downwards.
AGTATAACTGTATTGCATAATTTTGATAATGTTTTATAGAGGTAAGAAAATTTCCGATCTTCTAGTGTTTCTAGATTGAGCAAACTTATACTAAAGTTCTTCTCTAAAAGTTATCTCTTGTCTCAAAATTTCAAGTTTCTATTTGGAAGCATGCCGGAGTTATGAGAGTAGAAAAATCATGCAAAATTTGGTTTTCACATAACCGTAAATTTAAATACATACTAAATTTAAAAATTATGTACAATTTTGATATTGATTTATAAAGGTAAAAGAAATTCCTGTCCAATGGCGTTTTCAAATTGAGCTACATGGATGGGGTGTTCTTGATGGATGGGGTTACATGAAAAACATGTTCCACAAAATTAATTTTTTTAAGAGACCTACCCATGGTTAAAATTTTTTTTCTCTATCTTTAACGGTGTAGAAGTTTTGTAAACAGACAGACAGATGAACGGGCGGATGGACAGAGTCAAACTAATAGGCACATTTTTTCAAATGTTTTTTGAAAATGTGCTAAAAAGATGTATTCATTATTACAATATTCAATAATTACAGTTTTGCACTTCTATAATATTATAATGACCACATTCTAATTGTATTCATATGTAAAAAATATTTAACAAAACCAGGTTTCTTTCCTAACTAATATTTTACCTTATGAAAATAAAAGTACCTATACGTCATTTTAAGGAGAAAATATGAAAATTCTAAAAAAAAAAAACCCAATTCACACGTCAATTATATTATTGACAATATTTGAAGGTTTTATTTACCAAACTTAAACATTAAATATTTACCTGTGCTATATATGCTTTAAATAAGGAAATATTAATTTAACAAAAAAAAAAAAATTCTAATTAAATCTAGATTATATAAACTTTTTAATATTCTAAAATACATATTATGTGACTTTATGATTCCTTTGTTTTTGTTTTTTGAATAAAAATAAACAAATTTTTAACCTTTATTTATGTAAATTAACTGTAAATATGTTCATAAAATATAATATGTACCTATGAAATATGTATAATCTTTAGAAAAATAGTAATTAAAATTTCAGATAAATAACCATAAGAATCATAAGTTTTTTTAATTTTTTAATTTTTTTTTTTGTACTTATAATAAAATTAAGCAAATTTATTGTAAAAAAAAAAACACCCAAAAATATTTTGGTATTATCATAAGTTTTTAAGTAAATGTAAATATTAAAAGTGAAAATAAATCTCATGTGCATAATATTGATGTATATATGTTTATTTGGAATACTGTACGGTATTTGTATATGATAATAACGATTTCTGTTCTGTATTTGATGACCATATGAGGCTTACCAGATATTTTCATTCATGGTTTGGAGCAATTCTGTAATTTATCTCATGATTTTATATTACAATTTTTAGCACATTTACAAACAAATTTTAAAAATTTGCCTATTAGTTTCATTTTGTCAGTCCGTCCGTTTGTCTGTCCGTCTGTCAGTCCGTCCGCTGCGTTTACAAAACTTCTACACCGTTAAAGATAGAGAAAAACAATTTTAGCCATGGGTAGATTTCACAAAAAAATTAATGTTGTAGAACAACTTTTTCATGTAGCCCCCTCCATTACAGAGCTACACCCCCTGAAACTTTGAATTTTTTTTTACCTATCTAAATCGATATTAAAATTGTAGAATTCTTTTAAATTATAATTTACCGTTATGTGGAAAACAAATTTTGTATGATTTTTCTATCTTCATAACTCCGGCACACGTTTAGTTATAAACTTGAAATTTTGAGCGAATAAAGAACTTTTAGAATTAGTATAAGTTTCCTCAGAAATTTTTGTTTGGACCACCCCCTATTTAAGAGCTATTAGAGCTCAAAAATTGAAAATTTGCTATTTTTAGACACCTGTAACTTAGGCACCTGCACAAAATTTTATTCGGCAAGACATAAAAATTAATCTTTAGTATATATATTTTTACGTGAGCTAAGAAGTTTTCTGAGTTATATAGGATGCCGGACTTACAGCCCCTCAAAATTTCAAGAAAGTCCTATTTTCATAATTTTTTTTATATGAAATTTTCAAATTTTGGTGCAAGTGACAATTCTAAACGATTTTATTATCTTTTGCAAATGTGCGCTTTTAAAAACCGTTGGTATACATGCCTTGTTTTTTTTTTAAATACACTGGAGCCTTCTTAATCTAGATTAGAATCAAGTAGTTATAACAATAGGCGCAAATTACTCTTTAGCATAACTTAGCATAACATATAAGTTGGTGGTAATTCGTAACTCTCCCTATAATACAATCCTTAAAATGAAATTCAAAGAGTAAGGATTATGCAAGTCGGATCTTAATAACGAAGATTAGTATTAATAGAAAATAACAAACAATTCGAGGGCGTGCAAATCAACTCAAATACAACTTCACTTATTCAAAAATTAGAACAAGTTTATATTCTAAAACTAAAATGAGAATTTCAGTATTTGCTTTCAAACTTAAATGTGATTTGGACGATAATTTGTAAAGGCCAGGATTTTATACTGTCAGTAAAGTATATAAATTAAAAATAGAAGTTATTGCCTAGGAATTGCTTAGGTTATGAATTATAAATTTATTCTATTCTCTTTAAAAGAGAACAAAGTCTTATATTTCAACTGCTATACGGTTTTTCGGATTTAGAATTCTAATAATAATTAAGAAATTCATCAATCAATTAAATGATCATTAAACTATCTATTCATTAAGGTTTTTTTTAAATTAACATTAGAGTATAACTTTATTTTAAAACTATGTAATGAACAAAAATTAATTTCATAATACCATTAATTATTCTTTAAAAAGAATTTAACCTGTTAAGTTTGATGTTAACTATAATATTTAAATTGAAGGGCAACAAGTATAAAATTTGTGATGGATTAACTGAGTGAAAAATGTCAATAGATGTCGCACTAAAATATTATGAAATCTTTCTATAATTCAATTTACTAACCGTACCCTTATATTATACTGTTTAGGTGGAGATCATTGGTTTTTTTATTTTTTCCTAAATATTCATCAATGATTAAATGTTCATGCTTGATGCTAATTGTTAAATGAAATAATATTAAAAATTTAAAGAGTTATGGTATATATTATTATGGTTGGCACATTGTTATTTATTTGTTCAATTATGTCACATCCTTTATTGATTCACACCAATTTTTTGTTTTGTTTTCGTTTTTCTTGTTAATTCAATTCAAATGCCAATTGGTTATTTTCAGAAGTATGAACAATAATGATGAATGAAATAATGAAGTAATAGTGGCATGTGTGCATTTATGTTAAAAATAATTTTATCATAATATTATGTAGTTAAATGATTGATATTTTGTATATTCAAAAAGTAAATACATAATCCAAAAGTGTTTAAAAATTGTGTATAGTTATTTAATATTGATGTTGTTGTTGACAACTTTGGTTAACATTGAATATGCAATCTATTGCAATATAACCAGTTAAAATAATATTTGTATAAAACAAAAAAATCAAATAAAGGAGAAATAAATTGTATTTAGTTAATTTTAAATTTTATTTTTTTTGTTTTGTTAACTATTAGATATTATGGTTTAGACACTATGATAAATTATTCAATGTAAGTTAACATTAGATGGAAATGTTTTAAAGGTGTAATTAAATAATATTGCAATTCATTTTATTTAAAGCTAATCTAGGACACAAAAATATTTGAAGAGTTATTTAATTTTAATTCTTAATAATTTTTATAATTTTATAATGTTATGTAATCAGTCATTATATATAACTCAATCTTTAATTTTTAAAAGAAATTTCAAGATCATATCTTAAGATTGTAAGTTTCATAGAGCACCTCAATATAATATATGAAATTGAAACGTCTATGTATTAATTTTTTTATACCATCTATCCAAAATACCATTTCTTTGCTAAAGCACACATATAGAATAAGGATAACTTAGTTGAGTACCTAAAAACTAAAAACTTAGTTGAGTATCTCGAAATTGTTATTTGTTCCTTCTATATCCATGTACGTTAAAAAAATACGTTAGACAATTTTTTTTTCCTCTTAAGGTAGGTGCGAATATTCCAAAAAGACGAAGAAAACCTCTGTGGTAGTATCAGATTTATACTGACTAATCTCATTTCTCTCTTTAAATAATATAATGGGATGAAACCCTAAACTGCTGACGTAGTATATTTGTTAGGGAGTAGAGATAGCGAAAATCAAGGATACGGAAACTTTAAATTGGTAAGCGGCATTTGAGAGAACAATGAATCCGTCTAATTATTTCTATTTTGCTAACAGTAACAAAGTCATTAACATTAGTATATAATATTTTTCTGCATGAGGTAATAACTTAAGGCAGCTCCACTGTAGCGACAATTATTAAATTAGTATTGACATTATTACCACCTATAATACTTACATTATTATTTTAAGATATACATTATTACGATATAAAATTACTATATTTAATTTTTCTGTATATGATCTGACAGATGACCTATATATGTATTTTTTTTAATAATAACCTTTTTATATTTTCTCTCCGGTCTTATACTCGATTCAAATAACATTTTACTTAATATGTACTAACTGATATTTGCGTTGTATGCTATGATATAATTGACTATCTTTCCATCTTAAGAAAATATTTCGCTTATAATGTCTGCTAGTTTAGTTCTTTTCCTTACATTTTGGTATTAATTTATTGCATTAATCTAGTTCTATTTCTTCTGGTAAATCCAAAATTTTCTATTCTTTTATATAATCTTTTGTTTATGATTATATAAAAGAATAGAACATATATAATATGTAAAGTTAGGATTTATTTATATAAAATTAGGTAAAAGCCCGAATTTTTTTTTAACATTTTATATGCTTCGCATACACGGTTTTTTTGACTACATTTGCTAAAGAATAGAACGAGTAGGTATTTCCATCTAAATAGCGAACATTATCAAGTAATTTATCAATTTTATAAGTTACAAAAGTTTAAGAAGCCGTACAAGATTTTACTTTAAATTAGTTTTTACTAATTTGGGCCCTCGGTGGCCTAGTGGATAAGAGCGTATGAAATACATTGTAAACATCAATGGGGTATGGGTTCGAATCCCACACACGTCGTAAGAATATTCCCCCCTTACGGTATTTACAGCTACACCTGAAAAGGAAAGCCTGTGTAATTTCCTGTTCACATTTATGTGGCAGAGAAATGCAGTAAAAAAAAAATTTTTACTAATTAAAAGTGCTTATACTACGTATAGACTTTATTTCATCACTAGTCCTTTCAGGGCATTAAAATCCCTCCTGTTAGCTGACATAAACATTGAAGACGTATTTAAAATTATTTTTAATACAAGTTTTTGTATGATTTTTGTAATTGTTATATTTTCCACACTCATATTATATTTATTACATTTTCCGGGTTTTTGTTTTTTAATTTAATTTCTTAAAAATCGTAAAATTCTACAGTTAAGAATAGCTGTTAAGAACGTGATTCGTTATTTAAAAAAAAAAAAACAAAAAAAAAATTTTTTTTACGCACATTTTTGTTTAAATTAAAATTTTGCAAATTAACATTATGAATACAAATTGTTTAAAATTTTCTTTGCTTTGCCAGAAGTAAAATTAAATTTAAATTGAAATTTTTACGTGAATATTTACGGAAGATGTTATGCGATAATTAGTGTTAATCGTGATTTGGTTACAAGAAAAATACAATATACATAGTTTAAAATTGAATTTTTAAGTAAAAAAAAAAACTGATTTTTAATAAATTGCTTTCAAAAACAATTAAAATTCAAGGATTACAAAAATTGTGTCAATTAATGATTGTTTTTTAATATTTAAATTTAAATTTAAAATTACAAATAAAGGCAGTATGTAATGCCAATATTTTTAAAATAGTATATTATATTATGTTGAAAATGATAATAAGAAATACATAATCTAAAATTATGATTACTATATTTTGACATTAAAATCTGTCTAAAAAAATCAATAAAATTTTTTATTCTATAAAAAATAAACAGCGAAATGAAACTATATGTTCTTCAATTTTAGAAAAATCTCCATTCAAAATTAAAAACGCGTTTCTAAAATACAAGTATGTGCCTTTACTCTAAAATATTGTAAATTTAAATATGGATTTTCGATAGCTTTTATTACATATTTATATTTGTTTGAAAAGTTTAAGAAAGTTTATATCGAAATTAACATAGGAAATTTTTTTACTTTTGAGGATTGTTATAACTCTCATCTATATCTATCTAAATTGTAAAAATTTCAAAATCTTATAACAAACGGTCCAATAGTTTTTTTAAACGGACAGGCGAATAAAGATAAATTACCAACAATTTTTTTTTCCTAAATAGCTGTCAAAAATTGATTTACATAAATAAAATATTTACTTAAAAAAAACAGATCAGATATTCTTCCAGAAATTTAAGTAGAACTAACGTTGCTTTAATGATATGACTACAATGGCGTAGCGGTTAAGTGGCCGACCTTCCAATTGAAAGATCTCGTCTTTATACCCTTTTCAAATCATATACAATATTTTAGTTTATATAATCATAATAATTATCGTAATATTTAATATCGTAAAATAAATAAAAAATAAATAGTTGTTATAAAAGAAAATAGATGGTGCACAAATATAATATATATGTGTGTTTCATAATCTTGTATAATAGCCACAGTCGAGTAGTCAAAGGTTTACTTAAAATAATGATTAAAAAGAAAATGAAGTTTGGTCAAATAAACTACTTAGTGGATACCTAAGCCTACCCTATATGACATATAGCAGTGGAAAAAAAAGAATGGTTTATTTACACCAAGTGAAATATTGTTGATTGAATTATCAGTTGTTGAAAATTTATGTGCCAACTAGTTTTCCTAAACCAGCTGTCGCTTGTTAGTATATGTCAATATTTGTATCATTTCATATAATTAATGTAAAAATGAAAAAGTTTTCTGAATGTTGACATTTTTTGTTTTAAAAACCCAGATAAATAAAAAATAATCAATATTTTATATTAAAAATAATCCTTCAGAAAAGATCGAATAATAAAGTAAACTTTTACAATTAGCTAATTACGACATTTTTTTTCTAATTATAATTTTAGAATGCAAAACAAAAATTTTTTTTTCTATTAAAATTATTTTTAATTAACTATACAATAAGAATAATAGCTGACATTAAACTTAAATATGTCAAATCATAAAAATATAATTTATGATTTTATAGCTTATACATAACTCATATTTTTTTATTAAATCAATTAAGAGTAAAAAATATAATTTTAATGACTTTATTGTTGAATGTATTCAAGAATACTTCACGGTTCTAAGTTCATTTTAGAAGATATTAAATAAATTAAATTAAATTGTATATAAATATACGACATTCCAATATTACAATTAAAAATATAATAAATATTGTAAAAATGAACAACCATTTTACATATAATATATTTTACAGGAAATAAAAAAAATGAACATTAATAATATAAAATAGCGGATAAATAATACATTTGTAATACAAATTACTTACTTATTAGAAAACTTCATAGATAAATATTAATAAAAAATAATAAAATGTTTCTAATGTCATCAATGCTAATATAATACCATAAAATATCTATCACATAAAATAATATCTTGCCATAATCACTCTTTTTGTAATATTGTTTATATGGGACGGAAAATTTCTATGGCTAAAGCCTCAGTCTAAATAAACTAATGAGATTTGCAAAAGTACTGGCTCTGTTACCTTATTTTTCTATTCTGCTTTTCTTTTCCAAACTTTGTGATCTAATTGGTTCCAAAGACATATAAACTAATTGAAAAATTTGTATGACAATTACTCGAAAATATGATCCCCCTAACTTGAAACGTTGTAAAGTTGCGTACCCATTTTAATTTGGGGTCAGAAATTTGTATGGTTCATATACCCTAAGTTTCAGAATAATTTCAAACAAAACGCAAAATATTATACATATACAGTACTTTTTATAAAAATTCAGAGGGACATGCTGGAAACGATATATATATATTGCTGCGAGAATTGGTATATTATGGATGATGGATTAAAAAAGTGGGAGTATAATATTTACTCTTAGATTGATTTCAATAAATTTGTATTCAATTACTAATATTAAACAGTACTAAACCTTATCACATGTAGAATTGCTTAAACTGGAATCTTTTTAATTGTATTTATTTATATTTTCATATAATTTTACATTTCAGTTAGAAGCTATTATGAAAATTAATTGCTTATATTTAAATATTTTGATAACATTAGTATGTAATAGTTATCTGTGAGTTGCAAGATATAAGTTAAAATGTGATGTTTTAATAATTATTGTTTTAATAATTTAATAATTAATTATTTTAATAATTTCAATACAATGGCAAAAGATAACAGAATCAGGTTGAACATCACTCAAATGTTTCAAAATCACATGCTCGCTGCTGAACATAAAAATAAGCTTGCGTTAATTCTAACGCGTATCACAGATAAACATTACAAAATGTTCTCTAAATCCCGAATCCTAATGTATACTTATTTTTAATTTTATAAATGTTCACCAGTGATACACTTGGAACTTGACGCCAGTTCATTTTTCTGTTCATCGGTGAACACGAGATTTTGAAACATTTATATGATCTTCACCAGTGATAAACGTGGGACTTAACACAAGTTTTTTTTATGTTCACTGCTGAACGTGGAAATCAAAGTGTTAAATAATAGAACAAATCTGCATATATCCTTACCAAATTATTATTTATAACACCGAAATATGTAAAAAAAAAAAAAAAGTTTCTATTAAATGAGAAAAACTAAAATGTGCGTAATACATAAAAAGATTAACAAGATATTAACGAATGCAACAAATGTTAACATTTGTAATGTTGATGATAAAATGGATATCGTATAAAACATAAGTAATTCTCCTAATTTTATAACATATGTACATACATACATATAGTTATTATTTATATATGGTTTTACAATTTATTTTTTTTTATTTTATAAATAATCTTTTCTTGTAATTTCAAAAAATTAAAATGAAAACAAATGTTGAACTTCTAAACGATGATTACATTTTTGTTTTTTTTTTTTTTTTACAAAGAAAAAAAAATAACATAAAAATTTTTGACTTTTGACACGATCTTTAAATACATCAGATACAAAGTACAAAGTAAATTCTGTTTTCAACTATCAAAATTTTTGTTTTTATTATAGATTTTATGAGGTACACACTGTTAATTGTTCAGGTAAAAAAAGAAATACAACAGGTAAATTAATATATATAAAAACAAAGTCATAGCCTTTGGCGTGATTGTGTGCGAGGTGCAAATAATTTTAGTAGTCGGTTTACTTTTCGGTTGTTTTTTCTATGGTATTGTTGCTATTGTTGTTGTTAAATGTGATGCGGTATTACAAAATTAAAAAATTAAAACAAAAAAAAAAAAAGTTTTCCGCAAAAAAAAAAAAACAAAATTGAAGAAAGTAATGGTTTTTAATTACTTTCGTCGTAAATTAGCGAGTATTTAAGTGTCTGTGTAAAGAGTGTATAATATACGTTATAGATGTAATTTTTGTATAAAATTTATTTGAATTTATCATTTTTATTTTTATTGTTTTTTTTCTTGTATTTTGTCTAATTGATGCCTGTTGTATTTGCTTATGTTTGTTGTGTAACTGATTATGTGATGTGCAATATATTATAAAATTTATGTTAAAAATTTTTATACTTATTTTGAGAATTAATTTTTTCCTTATTTTCAATTTGTTTTTTTTTTTTTTTGTTTGATTTCTTTTATATGATAGTTGTTTTAATTTCCTATATAATTGTTATATGAAATATGGTAAGAGAGTAAATTTCAAAAATTATTTTTAATTACAGAATAAAAAAAAATATTTTCAATTTATTATTGAAAAAAAGTTTAGTTTTAAGCTTTGGTTTCGGGGTTAATTATTATTTACGTAATTGGGAAAATATTATTTCCCTTAAAAAGATTAAATGAATAAGAAATATATACATATGAATATATTTATATGACGTATAGATGATGTTCAAAATTTACTAAATCCATTTTTTCTACCCGTTTCTGGAGATTATATCTACATTATCAATCGATTATTGCGAGAACACGGAAACTCTCAACTGACTCAAATAATTGTTTTGTGTGCGTTCGTTCAAAGTATAACTGAAAAAATAATGGAGGTAGGATTCTGAAATTTATACAATTTTATTTTTGTTATTGAAATTGAACAAATTCGATTGGTCCATAGAACTTTTTTTTTTTTGATATGGAAGATAGGTATATCTAAAATTCAAATTTTTTTAAAAGAAGTTAGGATAGATTTTAAATTTCGTTAGTTTAAGTGAAACAGTTTTGAGTAGCTGTCATAAGCTGGTCTCTCTCTTTTGAGTAGCTGTCTAAGCTGGTAGCTCTATATAAGCTGGTTATTTAAAATTTTCTCAAAAGAAGTAAAATTTTATGACAACTTCTGCAAGATTAGTCAAAAGGTGCAGGTTAGGGTAACTGTGAAATTTACATTCTCATATATCTTTGTGCTTAAGAAAGTTAGACATATGACATTTTGTAAATGAAATTTTGTGTTATGGCAACAACTTTAGTAAAATTTGATTTATTTGGCTCAACATAACCGAACAGCTGTCAAACAACTCCGGAATTTACAGAAGTATATCAAATATATCGCATATATTATGTTCGTGTAACATGGTTAACTTTACACTTAATTTCGTCTTTTTGTTATAATCTTGCTGTTGCTCTTGAATTATAGCATTCCTTGCCAAAATTAGTTTGAATTAAAAATAATTTTGATTTTTTATCAGGTAGGAGACTTTTTATTTACGGACCCTCTGCTATTTTAGTTTATTATAATTTCTGGATATCAGCAATTTTTCTGAAAAACAATCTGATGGACATAATATTTATGAAATTCATCATAAGAATTCTTTTCTTAATTACAACATTCATTGTCAATTGGTGCGGTGCAATAACATCAAAAGAAACAATTCTTAAAGGGCCTTATTTCCCATTCGAGTTGAAAGGGCTTCATTTCCTTAGGTGTTATTGCACTCCGCTTGTCAATTCTTGAAATATTTCCTCATTTGCCAGATAAAATATTACTTAAAAATTGTATGTAACATCAAAACATCTCTTTTTGACCTTGTTCGAAAAAGTTTGACATTCTTATTTACATAAAATTACCATAATGAGAATGAAAATCAGATAAAAGTGAACAAAAGACTGGATATCAATTAACTCAAAAAGAAGAATTATGTTTTAAAAATCTATTGATACGTTAGAGATAAAATTTTATTTCATTATCTGGAACTTAGTTTCCTCAAAATGTCTAATTTGTGATTTGGTTGTTATCACACATTGGATTTAAAAGAATCATTTAGTATACATCATAATCAATACCGTTAAGATTTTATAATTTAAATCTCTCCAATTTAAATTTTAAATTTAATTTTGATCCTTTTATCTCTATAAACTGACATGTTTTAAAAATTAATAAGATAAAAGATTTATTCATTATAGAATAGTTGTTTTCATTAAAATTTAATTTAATTTAATAAATTTAAGAATTTGCACTTTTAATGAACATTAAAAGTTAAAAAAACAAAAAATATATTAGTAAAAGTTATTATCTTAAACGAAAAATAAAAAGTTTTATTTATTTATTTACATTTTTTTATTTCAAAATAAAAATTAATAACTTTTTTTTTTTTTTGCTTGTTTATTATACGATTTTATTGAGCGTATCGTAAGTACTTTTAAATATATTCTTTGTAGATATTTATATTTTCACTTATTTGTAATTTTTTTTTTTTTTTTACCTTTTTCGCAATAAATTAAAAATAATGAAAAAAATAAATTATTGCTATAATAACCACATGACGTTTATATTGTTTCAATTTAAATCATTTAGGATTATTTTTAATAGCATTAATAAATTAAATTTTAAAAAGATATAAATTTAATATACTATTATAGTATTAATATATGACTTAATATATTTGTAGAAGAAACGTTTTTTTTTTGTTCGTCATATGTTCCGTCAATTCGTTCTGATGCGTCCAACTTTCAAAAGTTTTACCGTTAATTAAGGGTTTTTATTACACTCTTCAAGTAAATATCAAATCCAAATAGTGTTAACTTTGTAGAAATCATTTTTTGCAATAACATTATTAAAAAGTTTCCATTAAAAAACTTTTAAATTAATTTTTGCTGCATTCAGTGCATGCTTTAATGACAGACCTGTCAGTGATGACAGGAGCATGGAATGTAAAAAAAATATATTTAAAGTTCAATGTGATAATTTTTGTTCGACATTCTAATTTGCTTTTCCACAAGCTAATTTCTGTTCGATCTGCTAATTTACACTCGATCTGTTAATTTGCTTTTAATACACTCATTTGGATTCGATATTACGAAAAATAAAAAAATAAAAAAACAAATTATATTATGAAGAGAAAGTGTTTATTATAAGATATTTTTTTCTTTTGTTGATTTTACTCTTAAGTATTTATTCATTCGATTTCAATAATTATTTTATTTCATTTATTATTATTATAACTTTAAGTAGCCATATGTTTTATTTATGTATTATAAGGCTAGCAAAAAATAAAAATGTAACCATAGAAAAATTAATTACAAAAAGGTTATTATAACATATTATAATTAAGTTTTTAATATATAATAATATTAAGTTCTTAATATTATCTTTGCTATAACTATAGATCACTAAAAGTCAAAACAGATGCTAATATTGAAATATCCTATAATAATTGGGTACAAACGTTATACAATATTTATCACATAAATTAAATTATTTCACCGAAATTTTTAAGTACCATATTTTAATTTATTAATCAACCATATAATCACTTTCATATTTTCTTTGTTCAAGTTTCTCTAAAGCTATAGTTTTTTTTTTAAAATTACCTATAGTAATATTTTGTTTTTATTTCAAAATAATTTAAATTTTACGTAGGAACAAAATCTAAAAACCTCATCTCACTTCCATCGACTAAAATTTCATCTATAAGAGGTATTTTCATAAATTTGAGCAGATATCTTGTTTAAATAACACTTTGATTGGTCTATATAAATTGGAATTTCACCCTCTCCCCCTCCCCAAAAAAAAATTTGAACAGATATCTTGTTTAAATAACACTTGGGTTTATATAAATTGGAATTTCACCTCCCTCCCCACTAAAAAAAAAAAAATTTTACACCTTTATACTCATACTTAAAGTGTTAATTGCTTCATTTTAAAACTTCATAGTTAACATGAAATCGGATATAAAAATTCATTCCTCGTAATAAATTCTTAAATGTAAATTGTAGTTCAAATTATAACTGCTGAACTTTTATCCTTCAGTTGGCACTCGTTTACACCTTGTTTCAATATGTTTAAGAACAATCAAAAAGAAAATTCATACCTTGTTCTAATCCACTCACTGATCCTATACTTTAAAGTGTCTTTCTAATCTAATCTAATGTCTTTTCTTTTTTCTTTATTTTCATTCTTTAATCCTTAAATGGGATTTTTTTACGCAATTATATAATAAAGAAATCCCATTTATAATATAATTTGAGAGGAATAAATTATTATTTACATCGTGTGACAATATTTCCCAAAATTGCACATGCTGTATGCTCAAATAATAAAAATTTTTAAAATTAAATTAATATAAAGAAGCTTAAAGAATTCTGAAAAAAATTCTTTTAAAATTAATAATTCAAATAAATAATTTAAAAATAAATTAATTTAATTAATAAAATAACTTCCGTTTCTTTCACTGTTAGTAATTTTCATTTAATTTTTTTTTTTAAATTTCATATTAAAACAGTATGAATTCACTGTAAATTATTACCCTTATATGTATGGATTTTTTTTTGTTTTCTTTTTTTTTTTTTGATTTGCTTATTGAAACAAAATTTTTAATAATACAAATGTATACAAGTATACATATTTATTTTAATATAAGAGAATTTCTAAAATCTTTTCTTTAAAATTATTAGACAAGTTAGTTCAAGCTATAGGTATATGTGCTATTATCTTAAGATATTTACAAAATATATAATTCGTTTCGGACCGAATATCGTATATCAAAAACAATTTTTCAAAATTAAATTTATAATATGAGTGTGTAAAAAACGTACATACATACTTATTATGTTTTTGTTTTTTTTTTTTTTTTTTATTTTTACTACAAAATATAACCATTAAAATGCTATAATGTAAATATTATTATTACATGTTAAAAATTTTTAATAACTTCAGAATACCAATAAACAACAACAAAAACAAAGAAAATATTCTATGATTCCATCGATTAAGAAATCTGTATACGCAAATAATTGAAGTTTTTTTTTTTAAAATTCAATCATTTATTTAATTTTTTATTGTCTGTCCTTCTAATTATTTTTATTCTTCTTAAAATTCTTCAAAGGAGTTTGATTTATAAGACAGATACTTTCTTTGACCATACCATCAATAGATAACTAGAGTTCTGGAAGTTTTCCTGTTAACATTTTTTTCTAGATGTTTGAAATTTGAAATTGAAAATTAAAAGAGGAAACTTTACATTCTTATCAATTATTAGAATATTAAAGAGCAATTATGGAATGGATATTAAATCAAAAGAAGGAGATTTAATATGCTACTAGATCATTGCTAATCTATAATTCTGATCTAAGGTGGAGCTGATGTGTCACTAATCACTGGACTATAGGTTCGTAGTGGGTCTTGGAAGAACCTATTTGATTTGGTATTATGTTTCTTTAGATTTATATACCAATGATGTATGCCATTCTAAAGGAAAAAGTGTCAGAATCATCGTATAAGAAAATATTGTTAATCTTAAATCAATGAGAAAATCTAGAAAATTCTCTTTAATAGGTTTGAAAACTAACTATTGGGAACCGCGAAATGAATGTGTAATTCTTTTATTTAATTGATTTTAATGTTGATATTCAAGCTTATAAGAACATAATATAATAATGATCAGAAGATTGAGATTTCAGAAAATATGAAGACAAATATTTCTATTATCCAGATCAGCGTGCTTCTAACATTTTTAAATATCTAATTTATTTTTTATTTTGTTCTTAAATATGTCTTTGGTAGCATTACATTATGTATTATATATAATGTATACACTAGACGTCAAAAAATCACTAATGCCCAGTTTATTAAGTACATAATGGTAGTTTGACTGGCAATGATCAACGTAAAACAATCTCTCAATTCTTCAATTTAGTTTTTCTTTATAGACAATTTCATTTTCGAAAAAACAAAATAAATTCTTCGATTTTTTTTCGCATTTCACACATATCAATTTTGTTTTTGTTTCAATTTTTATTATTTTTTATTATTAATAAAATGTTAAGAAAAAAATCATCTAAATTGAAAAAAAAAAAAACAAAGAAAAAAACATTTAATAAAAAAATTAAAGAAAAATTATTGAATAAATATTATCCCGTTTATTCTCTAATTCAATTTTCACCTGGAAGGTAAGGAAACGCAAAAAAATGTTTTGTTTTGGTTTTGGTTTTTGTTTTTGTTTTTTCCTTTATTACTGTTTGTCTTTCTCTTTCTTTCTGATCAATATTTTGATTATTATTATTTAAGATTCAAACCTTTAAGCTTCTGTTATCATGATTACAATGTAGTATAATGGATTGAAAATATTAGACTTTCCCATTTTCATAAAAACAGAAACAAAACAAAAAAAAATATATATAGAGTTTTTCTTTGTCGGCGGGATACTCGATCAAAATATACTTTTACAAACGAGTACATATGACCGTACTGATGAAGTTGAATAGTCAGAATATTCTTAAAAAAAAAAAAGAAAAAAAAAACACCATATAAAATAAATTTTATATGAAAATCTTTCTATGTTAGATACAATTATGATATGCGATTTTTTTATATATATATATATATATATATATATATATATATATAAGTAAAATTAAAGAATAAAAATATAAGTTAGGAATCTGAAGAAAAATCTAAAACATTAACAAAAATAGGTGCGGATAAGAACCAAAAAACAAAGAAATATAATTATGATTCAGAATAGGTGTATGTAAAAAAATTGTTAAGTTTAAGAACCGAAATCAGAGATTTAAAACAATGAATACATAATATATATTAATATTAAGACGAATTATGTTTCTTTTGAAGCTTCAAAATTTTTATATATATATATATTATAAGCTTATAAATTTTACAGCTATATCATATATATTACATATATATTTCACGATTGATTCAAATTGCTGTCAATAAAAAATCCATTTTGTTGTAATATGCATATGTGATTTATAAGTATGAAATGAAATTGCTTTAACTAAATTGAGTGTTTGAAATTTTTTTTTTTTTTTTTAAATATTCTTTAAAATATTTTTATATTTTTCTTCAATTTTAATGTCGTGAAGACTTTTTCAAAATGTGAAATTGTGAATTGCCTGAAATAAATATTTTCACTAATTGAGCTGTTTAGCACTAAACACTAGTAGAACAGCTTTATTATTAAATAACTATTTAGTCTGATTATTTCAATCAACATATGTTCTTGATTTGAAAGTGAAATGATACAACTGAAAATTTTGTGAATCTGAAATTTTGTGAAAAAAAAGTTTTGTTTTGTGTCAACGACTTCTACAAAATTTAATTAGTCCTAGAGCATTAAGATCGAGTAGTATTGTTATACAACACCAAAATGTATATAATTATATATTTTTACTAAATTAAGTCAGTTATCTAAAATTTTGTAAAAGATGATTAAATTTTATGGTAACAGTATATATTTTGATCGTACGGATGGGTATGCTTGAGTTGGCACACTTTTCCACGTTTTTAAATGAAATTTAATAACGGATGGTGATTTTAATAATTTTTAAAAAACGAGAATAAATTCTTTCTGTTTATTGAAACTTAAACATTGGCAATTATAGCTGAATAATACTTTCTACAACCAAGCTGTTAATTAAATTTAAAATCCACACATGCCTGCACTCGAATTATATTTGTTAAAATACTTAAAATATCTGTAAAAGCTAGTTTCACTATTATGATTATATATTATGATAATTAGTTACAAAAAGTCTTAAATAATGACATTATTTAATGCTCACAGTCGTAACGTCTTAGTCTGACAGAATGATCGGTTGATTTACATAGCTCCTGTCTAACAATCTGTCAAAAAAAAGTACAATTATTAACACACAAAACTTGTCATTTTTATCCCCTTGTATTTGTGGTTGTCAACTATGATCTATAGCTAGACCGTAGAATTCAAAAATATAATTATTTCTACAATTTTATTTTCGAATAACTGGTTTATGTCTGAAAAGATAACAAATCCCCAGATTACCTATCCGACTCTACCTAGGATGAGACATTGGAAGAGACATTGATGTTGAGTGTCATACATTTCTTCTACTTTGCATTTTCTACACTGTGTTTTGTTAGAAATACTCATTCTGGATGCATGGATTACAATCAGGCAGAAAGGGATAATATTGATCCACTTGATTTTAATATTTAACCTTAACATTATATTATTAATTGTATTCCATTTTCATGATAATAAGAATTTTTGTTTTTTTTTTCTACTTCTTGTTTTCTTCTCATAAACAGAACAAAAAAAAATAGAAAAAATCAAAATATCAAATAAAAAATAAACTCGCACGTCCAGGAATTCGGAAACAAGAAAACCCACAGTTGTTTTTTTATTATTTTTTATTATTTTTTCTATCTTTTCTACCTTTTTCCATATCAAAAAACTTAAATCTTCGATTCATGTTAAAAGTCCATTAGAAAAAAGAATAAAATAAAAATACAAAAATAAAAAATCACACAGATTTAATTTTTGGGTGGTTGATGATGACTGGTTATTTTGGTTAAATTTACCAATTTATTCGCGAATACGCCAATTCCATAGTCAATTACCATCGTTTTACTATATTGCTGTTATATGTTTTTTGTTTTATTTTTTATTTTTTACTCTTCTATTTTTTTCTACATTTGTTTTCCAGTTTTTTTGGGTTCTTCTTTCTTTGTGTATTACAGAGTGGTCGATATACAATGTGAATGCAATTACATGAACTCATATGTGCAATTTACTGTAAACAAAGCTCCAGTTTTTGTTCTATTTATTTGTTCGATTAGAGTTTTATTATTTTGGTCTGTTTTTTATTTTTTTCTGAATTGACTTGAAAATATTTTCGTTATAAAGTAACCAGTGAATCGTAATATTTTTTAGTTGAAAATGTTGTATTTTTTTTTAAGCAAAAAATTTCTTAAAATAAACAAAAAATTATAAAAGAAATAACTGACCATTGCATGTTATTAAATGCATGTTATTATTAATCTGTTTTTTGTTTTTTGTTTAGTTAAGTATGAAAATTTATATATGTATAGAAGAGATTGAAAGATCTATTGATTATGATCTAATATAGAAATTACAATATTTCAATTATATAGGGTGATTCATTATTAATCGACCATGAATATTTGTAATAATTAAAAAATTAATAAAAATACAATTTTATAAATAGAAGTTCTTTTTGGAATCATTTTATGTTTAATAAAAGCACTACAAACCTTTTTATTACATTGTAATGAGACATCATAAAATTTCATATCAAAAAAAAGTTATTTAAAGACTGCGAAAATATTAACTATAACACCCACATTTTGTTAGATTTATGATATATATTTACCACTAACATCCATATGAAGTGAGACTTGTGATACGTATCACCAAAATTTGGCATTGAACTAGAGTTCGACCTATGGAACTTTACATTTTTTTCTGGACACAAAATGGTAAACAACCTGCTAAATGACTTATTGAGTAAAATATAATTGAAAGTTTTATAGTTCAGTCTATAATTTTGTGATAAATTTTGGTAGATATGTATCACAAATCTAAATGATCTGTTCGTTTTTCTTAATATTTGATCTTATATATTTTTTTGGCTTCTTTATTTGCTAAATAAACTTTTTAGATTTATTTTCAATATTTTTGCTTTTATTAATGACACAAAAAGAAGGGTTATCCATTTAAAGGGGTTCATCAATAACTAAAATACATGTTTATATGTTAAATGTGATGCCTTAATATATTTAAAGGCATTCTAAAGATAAGAGAAATTGAAGAAAATCAACTTTTGATTTAAATGTCCATATTACATTTTATGGGGATCTTAACTGTAGATTCCAGAGGTATTAATGCGACAAAGTAAGTGCGCACTTTTTCTGCACCTCTCCTGGTCTATCCAAACGGACAGCAGAAGTATCCGTATGGCGGAATTATCTCGATAGTTTCTTTCTCCACGATTTAGGTGAACTCTCTGATAAGAATCTGAGAAGTTTTTAAAACTTCTTCAGTCAGACTGGTATTATCGTGGCATAAATTTAGAGAAACTTAACACCAACTCTGGTCCAATTCTACTACGTTTTCAAAATTCGAACCTAGAGTTTACTAATTAAAAAAAAAAATTATTAATTTTAATAAATTCTTTTTTATAAAATTATTACAACCAAAAAAACCCTGTATTATTTCAAAACAATTTCCAATTTATTCTTATGTCTATATAGGTATTATTATTTAAAAACAAAATCAAATCAATTTTTGCTATAGTATTAAAACTTATAAAATCAATTTACTTCATATACTCGTAATAAACCAATACATACAAAAGTTTTCCTGCTGGGAAAATTCCAAATACTTATTTTTCACTTAAAAACAAAAAAATTAAAATTGAAACTGAAAAAAATGAAGTGATTTTGATCTGGTCGCAAACAAAATTAAACAAACCAAAAAAAAAAATATGCAAAAAAATCATATTAGGATTGTATTGATATTCTTTTTACTTTCTTACTACAGGTAAATTTAATTTTTTTTTTTTTTTTTACGTATAATATTACGGCTATAACCGTTAACATAATCATAAATTGTTACTAAAAATAATGGTAAATGTTTGACATACACAATCATTTTTTAATATAAAGTTATATTCTTAAAAGCGTTAGTTAGTTTTTGCGTACCGTTTTCTTCCTGTATTCAAGAATCGTCGTTTCTTCTCCAAACATAAAAACAAAAATAAAAAAAAAAAACTTGGATTTGTCGCGATACAATCTGTAAATATTATGCAAAGAACAAAAATACAAAAATAAAACAAAAAAAAAAAAAGAAAATTTTACAAAATATTTATCGTTAATGCAATAAAACAGAATAAAATATTTATTTTAGCTTTACTTTTTATTTTCAAAACCGGGTTATATCAATTTTTTTTAGCGATTATCGTTTGAATTGTATATGAGTACCGTACTAAGCATTATTCCTTATATTTTTGCAGTTCCATAACTCGGAAATGCTTTTCTAACATGACCTTTCTTCTTGAGTTGAGACCTTCCCTTGTATGCGCTACCTTATATCCTATCCTACTAAACAAGTTCTCAAATGAAAGAAATTATTTCCGTATCAGTAATACACATCAACACCTAAACAAATAAAAACATCTCAAGAAATTAAAACATTCTGAGTTCAGCCTATAAATAGGCAATATATTTATATAAAAATCATTTTAACCATTTTTTGAAAACTTATCGCAGTTTTCTTTCTTTAACTTATGTAAATTTTATTTAATTTTTATAAACAAAGACAAAAAAAAACAGACTGATTAAATTATATTTTAAATGTTTTATTTAGTTTTAATAAAATATGCTGAAAATATAGGAAGTAACTATTTATAAGAAATTATACGAAATACAAAAAAAAAAAAAAAAAATTTAAAATAAAATTAAATCATCGTTCGTCTTTTGACCATCCTTTTGATCATCATCTTTCTTTTGAATGTAATTTTTTTCTAGATTTGTAAACATTTCTAGTAACCAAAATAATATAAAGAAAAAAAATTTCTCAGACTGATTGCATAATAATAATTTTTTTTTTATTTTTGCATATGGAAATAAAATTATTATCATGATAATTTTTTGTCAATTTAATAAATTTCATTGAAATATTTTATTGTTTTAATTTGAGAGAGTTATAAAGAATATGTAAAAAAAAATGTATTAAAGAAAAATGAAGAGAAAAAATAAAAAAAAAAAATAGAAAATAAATTTTAAATTCATTAGAGGAATTAAAACTAAAAAAAATGTATTAAGAATTATTTCTATAATGAATTAAAATTGTTAAAATATAAAAAAATTTCATATTTATTAGAAGTTTTATTTTAAATGAGATTTTAAATTGTGGTAATTATTATAATATTTGTCAGTATATTCATAAATTTTATGATATAGATATATATATATATATAGATATATATATATATATTTTACGTATTTTAAAGGCAATGAGAGGGCAACTACATGCTAATATTAAATATTTGTGGTTTGTTATAGTTTACATGACTCATGCTTATGCTTATGTTGTCTATAAATCTATATGAGACAAATAGTGCAGACAAAGTGCCGTTTTAATACAATTTCTTTGTATTTTTGGTTATCAGTTATATTCTTTAACTATTTCTCTAATTTTGCTTCCGGATAACCGATTTATCTCTGTAGAGAATCCCTACATTTTTAGTCTAACACTAGATTGAGCCTCACATTAGCAGAAAAAGAGATGGTAACTCTCCCCCACGCCTACCTTTGTACAGTTTTTACGATATATCTTACAACATTCTGGCTGCAAGGGTTTCTATTGGCCAGGCACCTGTAATTATCGCTACTGCTCTAGCAGTGTTTACGCGGGTGTTTACATTAATAAGTAGTTAATTATAATGTCTCACATCTGAATGTAAAGGATAGATTTTAAAAACGAAAATTTTGATTTAAAATAAGTTTAATTGAATTATGGAAATTATATAATAGGAAAATAATATTAATCGCCTCTCTAGAATTTATACTCCTTATCCTAATCTCAACACTTAATTTAATAACGTTAAACAATTTTTTTATTGGTTAAAAACCGCATTTTATAATTTACTATAATCTAATAATATAAAGAACATTTTAAGCTTTATTTTACAGTATAACAAAACTATATATAAATTATATGTTACATGAATGTATTAGCAAGAGAAATAAAAAACCAATAAAATCATACAAAACTTATTATATAAAAAAACAGTTGATATACCACCATTAAAAGTTTTTCTATGCGAAACAGGGAGTAAGACAAATGCCAACAATTTCTATACTGTAGATCTTCTAAGATGGCAAAACACAGCTTATGGAAATTTTGTTTGTCATACTGTTAGTAACTCATATGTATACGATTTAGTGAATCTTAAAAAGTACATTAACAACTGTTTTCAAAATTTTCTTCCAAAGTTTTTTATCCATCCTACATAATCATAAAATTTTTTAAATCCACGTTTCCCAAGAATCTATTACACATCCTTGTCATATAAACCAAAAATTGTGTATTGAAGGTTCCATCATAAATTGGTTTCGTTTAAAACTGAATGGTTTTGGTTGGTTCAAATCCAACACTATCCGGAAGAATCATTTTCAATTCTTTTGGGTAACTTTTGAAGTTTTCCACCGATTCTCGTTAAAAAAAAAAATTATAACTTTGGACTCTTGTATAAGAAAAAAAAAATTTGCTTTCCAGTCTTGTAACAGCAGTGCAAACAACTGCTTTGCGAAATTAATAATTTCAAAAACTGAAGCTTAAGCTAAATATGAATAATAAATAATTTAGTGGATGCCCTATGCTCCTTATAGGACTGGAAAGGAAAAAAAGATATAAGGAACAAAATAACTTTAGTTCTATAGGAGAGATTTCTTTGTCCCTATTAGTGGAGATTGCTTATAAAAAATAAAACTGAATCCTGAGCATGATTCTATAATAGTATAGGAAAACATTTTGTAAGATTATTAAAGCTAAGAAAGAAACCGGATGAATATTTTTGTTATGTCAGAAAATTGAATGTCACAAATTGAAGACTAGCAAAGTTTAAAATACTAGAAAGGCAGAACAGTATTCGAAATTTTCTTTATTTAAATTCACTTTTTAAATTAAACTATATATTATGGAATGCCATTTTTTTAAGTCTTCATAAATAAATAAAACAAATTGAATTTTTATTTAATAAAAAATTCATTAAATATAGGTAATAAAATATTATAATTAAATCGTGACTCTTCATTAAAAAATATACCAGAGATGCAGAGAGTAATATTTGTTTATTATTTTTAAAGCTAAAGGAAGTATGGAATTTTTTTCGATATTGTTCCATTAAGCATGGTTTATTTGACCTTCAATTATTATTAAAAAAACATAGGTTTTATTAGAATCTTTTATTTTTGGACATAATATAAATTTTTAAAAATAAAAAATACAAAATTTTTGATAAAAACATCTATAAAGCACTTCTAAGGAAGTTACTCTTGTAATTACGCAAAACATAACATCTTTTAGAATTATTCGGTTAAATGGGTTCAAAGTAGAGGTACATATAATCAATAGAAGAAGTCTATTTCTTATTTCAATAGCTCAAATTCGAATTTAATAATGCAATAATTTACATAATATACCAAAAGTCTAAATATTTATTTTTGAATAATCTTCAAATTTCAACCATTCGTCCATACTATTAAAATTTGTAGTTTGTTGTATAGCCACATTTTACCCAAATGAAATCTCATGTTCATTTAAAAAAAAAAACAATTAAATGTTACAGTAAGTTGATGCAACCGACTTATTAATACCCTACACCTGAATAATTCGAATTAAATTAAAAACCCATAAGTTTTTTGGCAGCTGCTTGAACTTTTTCACTTTTCTGTCTTATTCAACTCGAATTTCAGGAACGTAAAAGAGGCATCCTCTTGGGATATGCTTGACACCCTTGTAAAAAATTTCAGGTTTGTATCTAAAGATAATTTCGAAGATGTTAGTCCTTGGGAGGCATGTGTCAGGTACCCAAATTGCCACTCCAATTCATCAAATCCATATCAGGGCCATAAAGAAAACATGCCACACCCCATTGTACTAAACACCATAGTATTAAATTTAAAGATTCTACTTTTGTTGTTTTGGAGATATGCTCGTTTGCTCTTGTGCTCGTCCGGAAGTTTCCAAAATACGAACGCATGGTTCAAATTTTTTCAAATGTCAGTTTCCAATTTTACAGAAAAGGAAACAAACAGAACAACCTTCTACTAAAAATAAAGGTTCTATCTTTGTTGGTTGTGGAGATATACTCGTTTGCTCTGGGGCTCGTTCGGAAGTTTCTAAGATCCGAACCGATGAACCAAATCCTCCCAAATTTCAGAGACTTAAATCAAACATGAAAGAACATCATTCGGCCAAATTTAAAGGTTATATCGTTTTTGGTTTTGGAGATAATTTCATTTGCTCTGGGGCTCGTTCGGAAGCTTCCAAAATCCAAACCCATGGACTAAATCCTCTTAAATTTCAGAGACATAAAGCAAACGGGAAGGAATCATCATTGTAAAAAATTTAAAGGTTCTATCTTTGTTGGTTTTGGAGATAATCTCGTTTGCTCCGGAATCATTCGGTGGCTCTCAGAATCCGAACCCATGGACCGATTTTGTTCAGATTCGAACTTAGTCTTCCTTTTGTAATTAGTAATCTACTATATAAATTTCATCAAGATAGCTTTATTAGTTTTTGAGTTATCGTGCGAACGGACGGACGGACGAACGGACATCGTTAAATTGACTCAGGAGGTGATCCTGATTCAGAATATATATACATCTCCATATCTAACTCGCTTCCTTTGGGTAGTTACAAACTCCATACCAAAGTTAATATAACCTATACTTTAGGTGTAGGGTATAAAAAACTGTGTTGCAATAAAAGAATTTATTAAAAATTTTTGTTATTTTAAAAAGAAAAAATAAAAACAATATTTCATAATATTAATGATTTTGTCTTTTGTCAAATAATCTAAAAAATATGGTATCTTAATCTAATATGGATGATTTGACAAATTTCAATTAAAATTATTACTTCTATTTGTTTCTTTTCTTTTACCAAAATAATCAATTTAATTTAAGAAGTTCATCGTGTTAATGTGTTGTGCAACTACAATAAATTAATAATAAATTTTACAATAAAAAACTTCCAAATTTGGTGGATCGCAGTTGCGTTTTTATCAATCTAAGTATAGACAAAAATAGAAAAGAAAATAAAAACATCAAAATAAAAAAAGAATTGATCTTTTTCTGTGCGATCAATTGAGAGTGTAAATCAATGTTAACGTTTATTTAATAACGATCATAAATGGTATATTGTAAAAGAAAAAAAAAGAAAAAAAAGACAAAATGAATATTTAAGTTTTTTATTACATTCTTGGAAAATATCAAACGAATAACTTATCGTGTGAATATGATTGAAAGGTATAAAGATTAGATTTACAAATTTTCTTTGTTTTTTTTTTTTTTTTTTGTCATTGATCATTCAATCAGTGATCATATTTTTATTTATGGAAGCTAGTAGAATTATAAATTACTATAGTAATTCATAAATTTTACTTTTTTATTACATTTCAGAAAAAAATGTTTAGAAAATTGATTTAAAGTTTCACTCTGTCCGTTCGTTTATCCGTCGATTTACAAAACTTTAAGCATTTTAAAATAGAACAATAAAATGTTAACCATCAAGAGGTTTTTAAAAGAAAAATAATGTTGTGGAACAATCATTTTATGTGGTCCCACCTATTATCGAGCTACAGACCCTCAAATGTGTATATCTCAAGTTTTACTTAATTGTTTTTCAATCTAAAAATGTCAAACGACAAGAATCTTTTTAACTTTATAAATGCATATATATTTAAAATAAATTAATTTGATTCAATTTAATACTTAAATTTACCGTTATGTGAAAAAAAAATTTGCAAGACTTATTTCTTTTCTATTTGCGCAATGCTTTTTAATAGAACCTGGACATTTTGAAAGGAGATAAATCTTTCATCATAAGGTTACCTCAGAAGATTTTTTTATCCTCCCCTCTTTAAGAGCTATTATATATACTTACTTTTAGATATATAAATTGAAGAAAGTAACAAAATATCTCTTGATTTTTCACAAGTTTTTCTTATAAAATTCTAACATAATTTACAAATTTCGATGCAAGTCACAAAATTTTTTAATTGTCTTTTATAATATGTGCTTTTTTAAAACCTATGGTTTTACATATTACTTTGCTTATTTTGTATAATAACCATTATAAATAATAACTACATATTAAAAATATTATAATTATGTTCAAGTTGTGTAGCATTTTCTATAGTTTCTAGTAGTTTTTAAATTTCTAGTTTTGTAATTTTAATCTTTTTGATGTCGACTACTCTGCCATCCTTCTCTGATTGATTAGTTTTATAAAATTTACTTTTGTTGAAAAACATTTTTTAAAAAAAAAGTGGTTACATAATTTTTAGACAAATCTATTTTAAACCTAAATGTTTTCCAGGTAGAACATTATTTATATGAAAAATAAGGTAATCCTAAACGTAAATGTTTAGTCAGAAACAGATTCTTCATTCAGTCAGAAACAGATTCTTCATCCTTTAAAATTACAAATTTAAATTGACGATAAATAATATATTGAAACGTCTGAAAAATTACAATTTGATATTAAAAATGAGACGTGTTGCAAACATCATGGTTTTGTACACCAACTTCTTTGCGTAAAATAAATATTTGACTGTCTGCATGATGCATAATACAAAATTTAAAACATATCATCCTAATTCTAAAAAGACAGACAAATAATTTAAATATTTCATTTCAAATTATTTACACATTTTATTTATTTTTCTTACCTTTTTAGAATAAAGAGTCATATAATATCAAATTTTAAACCATTGATGTTTAATTTAAAAAGGAAAAAAAAACTATTTCAAATTTCAATTAATTATTCATGTGATTTTTAACAAATTTAGTGTTAATATGACGAACTTCAAACTCTTAATGCAGTTGATCACTTTTTTTTTTTTTTTCTTTTAAAGTTAAAACTTGACAATGTGAGAAAAAATCTGCAATATTGCATTAATTGGTTACAACAATATATCACATTACAAATTTGGCAGAATGAAATCAAAATGTTTCAGAAATTTTGTAAATAATCTCTTATGGAGTACAAGAAAAAAAAAAGCAATAATAGATCTTAAGTTGAAAAGAAAAAAAATATTGTGAATTAAGAATTATTTTTTCTTTTATTTTTAAGTGCCCAGTTGTAGTTCTACTTAATACTAAAATTTTCATATTAAATTATTAAAAGTTATTATCAGTTTTTTCCCCCTACGTGAGATAGGAATCTTCTATAAAGACACGACAAAAAATACTCCCTTGGTAGTGTGAAATTCTTATTGACTGGGGTGCAATCTCTAACGCAGTATATTCGATAGGGGGAAGCCTTAGGAGAGGATAGAACAAGGATGTGGAATCATTGAATTGGGAGTGAGACTGTAAACAAACAATTAATCCGCCTATTATTATTACTATATTTTAATAATTGAAGGTAACCATACTGTCACTGTAGCAGCTATTATCATTATAACATAAATTAGTCTTCATCTACAAAAACTAAACCTTTCGTTCACTTAAACTTTGCAGTAATGTCTAAAACTCCGCTCGAACATAACATTAATTAATATTACTGTACTCCATCAATTCACACTCCACTTTTTACAAAATTAAATTTTTCCAATTTTATCAGTAAAATTATCCTAAATATTAAAATTGATATGATCCAATTGATTTAATCAAACATCCTGCAAATTAGTTTTACTTCTAATATTATAAAATAAATTTTCAAATATTCTTCACAAAAATTTTAAAGGTTATGGAACTGAAGAAAAAAAATAACTGATTTATTGATAAGTGATGTGCAAAATCAAAGAAGGTGGTAACACTAATTATATTTCACACTTAAATTTCCAATTAAGAAATAAAATATACGTATATGCTCTTTATTATAGAACAAAATTTTTAAAAATTCTATAAATTATATAAAATATATCTGTTCCAAATCAATCAAAAATGATAATATCAATAGAAGAAAAAAAAAATGTTCATAAATATTTTAAAGAATTTTTTTTTAAAAACGGAAATGAAATTAAAGAAAGAAATTACGAATAGAGAAAAGAATTTTTTTTTGTTTTTTTTTATTGAAAATCAAACAGCGAAACAATGACTTGAAATTAATTTCCCTTAGTAAAATGATTATCAATAAAAAATTATTAAAATTATATTTATTTTCTAATTAAATTAACTTATTCTTGAATATAATGATATAAAGATAAAATAAATAGGGAATTAATTTATAAAAGTTCAAGGACCTTAAAATAAAGTTTATTTTTATACTGAAGATTGACCTTTTTTTTTTGATTATTAAAAAAAAATACCCTTAAAACTTTAAATTTATCAAGATCAGGTCTTTGTAGAACAAAAATGTACTTCTATATAGACTAGACTAGATGTTATATAATTTTAAACTTAGTAAAACTCTAAAGCGTTATAAGGAATGATAGAGGATTATATATCAAAAGATACCTTATTCAATTTTAAGGAATGCTTAGTGGGTAAGAGCGTATAAAGCTGTAAACATGGAGAGAGTGGTAATAATGGGTTCAAATGGTAATAAGATAAATCGTAAGAACAATTCCCCCTTACAACATTTACAGCCTGAAAAGGAAAGGCTGGGTCATTTTCTTGTCATCTTTCCTTGTCAAAAAAATTAAGGAAACTAAAAAGGTGTCTAAAAATACTTAATTACTCTTAAACACATGAAAATAAAAAAAAACAATTCTGAGGTAACTTATGCTTAACTTATAGAATTTCAAAGTTCTATTTAAAAGCGTTCAAAGCTATTACATTTCATAGTAAAAAAAAGTGTCATAAAATGGTTTATTTTTCTATAGTTAATTTATACATATTAACTTTTTAATATTAAAAAATCTATTTTTTATGTATATTGAATCTATTCTATAATAATTTATTTCTAGGTTATTTTTTGACGTAAAACATAAGTCCATTCATCTGAACTTTAAACTTACAAAAAAAAAGTGCATCAAATTAAATCAGACAGAAAAAAAAAACCCTTCAACTTTTCTTTTATCTAAAAACAGATTGGCAAACAATAAAAAAAAAAAAAAAGAGAAAATGCATAATAATTATGACAATGATGACATTGTCACCATAAATAAATTGAAAATTAAATTTTCTTTTTGTTTTAAATTATCAGCAATTATTATTTCTTCTGTCATGTTAGTTTCAATAAAAAATAAAAATAAATAAAAAAACAAAAAAAAAGCGTGTGAAGTTTTTTATATATACATTGTAATTTTATTCTTGTTTTTAATGTTGACCCGTGATATGACAACAAAAACTAAATTCTTTAATATAAAAATTAAATTCTATTATTGTAGTTTCAAACAAAAAAAAAATTTGAATATATATCTATGTATGTACTAAAAGATGTTATTTTCTCAAGATAAACTCAATTAAAACAATGTGATAAGTATTCTAAATTTACAGCTTATATATAGCATTTTCCGATTAAATGAAAGCTTTTTTCAATAAAATGAGACTATTTTGCAATAAAATGAAACTATTTTTCAATTGAATGAAATCTTTTTTAAAGTAAATGAAACCTTTTTCAAAATAAATGAAACTAAAAACAATTACAAATAAAATTTATTTAAAAAAGTAAAATTTAATTCATTTACAAACATGAAATAAATAAATACTATAACTTGCAAAATTGCTTTCTGCTTATGGATATAAGGCAAAAATTTGAAAAAGGTTTCATTCAATTGAAAAATAGTTTCATTTTATTGCAAAATCGTCTCATTTTATTGAAAAAAGGTTTCAATCAATTGAAAAATAGTTTCATTTAATCGGAAAATGCTATATTTATTTAATGTAGAACTGTTATTATTAACCAGATTCTTCGCATTAAATAAATATATATAATTCTATAGCTCTACCAGTTTCTTCGATCAAATATAGATAATAATATGAGAGTGGAGTCCTAATTTTATTTTGGCTCATCTCTATTTTTGACATTATTATTCACCATTTTTTTTTTATAGAATAAAATATTGAAAAATGTCTGATATCTGTTTATTTCGATTGTTGAAGATCAAAATTGATCTTAATTGATCTCATAATCTAAAACAATCAAAATAAACTGATCAAATTGATATTTTATTAAAATTTATATGTATTAAGGTCAACATTAAATATTATGCGATAGAGTTCTATATTTTATTTTTACGTTTATTAGCAATTTTTAAAAACTAATTATTTGTTAGACTAAAATAAAAAAAATTGGTTTTAGAGTTAGAAAACTCAATTTTAATCAATTTTTACTAATAAATATGGATTTTTTTTTTGGTTATACCAGGTTATACTCAAACTCAATTCACTACCAAGAAGTTTTTTTTATACATTTTGTAACCAAAATTTGGTCATAATTATATGTATGTAATGTTTAAAATACAATTGATCATCCAGAATAAAAATAAAATTATAAATTATTTTCAAATAATGCTTGAATTATCGTTATTTTTTTTTTCAAATTATATTTTTAAAATTATGACACTAATAAAAACCGTTTTAATTTAAAAACTTAACTAACATGTTTCATTTCTATTCAATTCACTTCCACTATTTCATTTTTATCATAAAAAAAAAATATACATTATTCTTTCATAATCTGAAAAGCTGAATTTCTTAAAAGCTTTTGTTTTTAAAAATCAAAAACTTACTCGTCACGAAAAAAAAATTGTTTAAATCACAGTATAGTTATGAATCAAATTTTTAAAGCTATTGTCAGCTATTGAAGATTTGGTATTTGTAATGGTTCGTGAACTTGCTAAATTTAAAATCAATTCAGCGAATTTAATTTCAATTTTTATATTGTAATTGTACCAGATTGTACTAAAAAGTGTTTTTTTTTTTGTATATTATATTTGTAGATGATTAAGTGTTGCCGTTTTCGTAAAAAAAAAATTTAAAGAAAAAAAAGTAAAAAGTTATTTTATTAAAGCGGAAATATTTATAAGAATTTTTTGAATTTTATCTTTTCTAATAATTCTCTTATGTTTGCAAAATTTTTTTTTTTATTTAATGTGATAATACATTAAATAATAAAATAGGAGTACATATTTAATCTATAGTATAATTGTTCTACTAAGATTATTCCGGGCTAAGTACATATTATGGCTTTGTTAAAAAAATATTATCATTCTTCAAAGATTTTTGTTAGATTAATTTTAGTTTTACTTACGACCTGTTTTTTAGCACATTTCCAAAAAAAAATGAGTTTCACTCTATCCGTCCGTCCGTCGGTTTACAAAATTTCTACACCGTTAAAGATACAGAAAAAAAATTTTAACCATGAGTAGCTCCCATAAAAAATTAATTTTGTGGAATAACTTTTTCATGTAACCCTAACAGCACCTCAAACTTTGAAAAAACCCTAATTTTAAATGCGTATATCTCATGTTCTGCTTAACATTTTTTCAATCTGAAAACGTCATTTTACAGGTATTTTTTTTTACCTTTATAAATTAGTATCAAAATTATACAATTTTTCTTAAATTTAGTATTTAAATTTACCGTTATTTTAAAACCAAATTTTGCATGATTTGTCTGCTCTCATAACTCCAGAACACTTTTAGATAGGAACTTGAAATTTTGAGGGCAGAAAGAATTTTTAGAATGAGTATAAGCTTTTTCAGAAAATTTTTTTGAATCACCCCTGTTTATGAGCTATTAGGGCTCAAAAATTGAAAATTAGCTATTTTTAAACACCTGTAACTTAGGCACCTGCACATATTTTACTTCGACAAGATATACAAAATAAAGCTGCAGTAATATATATTTTACGTGTGTTAACGGTTCCTTTTAGTTGTATAAGGTTTCAGAGTAACAGCCGCTTAAAATTGTTGCCCATTTTCACATTTCTTATTACATGAAATTTTAAAATTTTGGTGCAAGTCACAATAATTCTAAACAGTTTGTATTGTCTTTTAGAAATGGGTTTTCAAAAGCACCCTTGGTTTACATTCTAACTTGTTTTTAATTATGATTCATGATTTATATTTTAAGAATTTTGTATGATTTATTTTTATCAGATCTATAGTTGTTTTCTCTTCAATTATTTTTGATTTAATCTAAATCTAAATTTTAGCGAAAAACTAATTTTGTACAATGCAGTTTTAACATTAACTTTTCTGGAATATTTTTACATTCCATTCATTTTATATTTTTAAGATTAATGTTTGTCTTTAATAACCTTTCATAATGAATTTTATATGAACTAATATTTTTTTCAATTTTTAGCAATTCTATACAATGTTTGATTTTTAAAAAGTAATTTTTAACAAATAATTTTTAATAAATTTTTATTAAAATCATCTTATGTACATATCAATCAATGTTTGATTTGTAATTTGAACTTTAATAACCGGAAATGATTTCATTACTTACATTAATTTACATTATCAATTTTTTTTTTAAATTTTCTATTACTTTGCTATTCATTATTTTTACATAATTCATAGCATACTATCTATCTATCTACACATATACATGTAAATAATGTTAGTGTTAAAAAATAAATAGAACTTTAAGATATTATTAGCAATTTTTTACTATTCTATTCGTTTTTTTTTTTTGAAAGAACAAAAAATTATCGTCTTATAACCAGATTCAAGTATCTTCTTCATTTTTCATCTTCTTCATATCTAGAATCTCAGAAGTAAATGAGTATATTTAATTATTTTTAGTTTTTATTATTATTTAAGATTTAAAAATATCAATAGATATTAGATAAAGTTTAGAGTGAAGTAATAGCTTACCTTTGCTATTCTTACTGTAATTCTAAACATTTTATTTTCCTTTAAAAAAAAAAAATCGTGGCTTTAATATTAATTTAATCACAAATTAATTATATAATATATAATAATTAAATAAATATTAATAATGGTAATCACAAAAATATTTATTGATAATCTGTTAATGTTTTATAAAAATCAGAAAAAAAGTAGATGAATCCATTCACATGTAAAGATATTATAGTCTTATTTAAATAGTTTGTTCGACAAAAAATTTCAAGTAAAAAGTATCTGAAAAATTTTCACTGACAAAATATTTAGGGTGTATATAAAGGATGCGTTTTTTTTTTTATATAAAACATAAACTATTACAAAAATAAGATTATTGTTACAAAATTATAAGTTATTACATATTGAGAAGTAATTTTAACAATTTTAAACCATAGGACATTAAAAATGTATAACAACACAAGCGTAATTTTTGTAATTAAAGAAAATTCATTTATGTAATGATTAGATCTGCTTCGAAACGTCGTTTACTAAAATCTTGTTTTATCCAAAGTTTGCTGTTCAAAAAATTACATTTTAAATTGATACCATTTAAAAGGTCACTTGTTAAAAAGTTCCTACATTTTCTTTTATTTTTAGCACATTTCCAAAAAATTTTTGAAAAAATGTGCTTATTAGTTTCACTCTGTCCGTCCGTCCGTCCGTCTGTTTACAAAACTTCTACACCGTTAAAGATAGAGAAAAAAAATTTTAACCATAGGTAGGTCTCATAAAAAAAATAATTTTGTGGAACAACTTTTTCATGTAGCCCCCCCCATTACGGAGCTACAGCCCCTCAAACTTTGAAAAAGCCCTATTTTTAAATGCATATATCTTATGTTCTGCATAAGATTTTTTCAATCTGAAAACGTCATTCGACAGGTATTTTTTTTATCTTTGTAAATTAATATCAAAATTATACAACTTTGTTAAATTTAGTATTTAAATTTACCGTTATGTGAAAACCAAATTTTGCATGATTTTTCTACTTTCATAACTCCGGCACGCTTTTAGATAGAGCCTTGAAATTTTGAGGCAAGAAAGAACTTTTAGAATTAGTATAAGTTTGCTCAGAAAATTTTTTTGGGCCACCTCCTGTTTATGAGCTATTAAGGCTTAAAAATTGAAAATTTACTATTTTTAAACACCTGTACACATTTTACTTCTGCAAGATATAAAAATTAAAGCTACAGTAATATATTTTTACGTGTGTTAAAGGTTTATTTTAGTTGTAAAGGGTTCCAAAGTTGCAGCTCTTCAAAATTGCGAAAAAGCCCCATTTTCAGATGTATATATCTCAGGCTCTGCGTATTAGTTTTGCAATCTAAGACCGCCAGAAGATCGAAAATTTCTATATTTCTATATCTATATAAAACAATATCAAAATTATGTGATATTTTGTAATTTACGATTTAAATTTACCGTTATGTGAAAACCATATTTTGCATGATTTTTCTACTTTCATAACTCCGGCACGCTTTTAGATAGAGCCTTGAAATTTTGAGGCAAGAAAAAACTTTTAGAATTAGTATAAGTTTCGTCAGAAAATTTTTTGGTAGCGCCCCCTCTTTAAGAGTTATTACGCCTTAAAAATTAAAAATTTGCTATTTTTAGGCACCTGTAACTTAGGCACCTGTACAAATTTTTCTTCGGCAAGACATGAAAATTAAAGCTTCAATAATATGTTTTTACGTGTGTTAACGGCTTTTCTTAGTTATATAGGATTCCGGAATTACGGCCAAATTTGAATTCAATCAAAATTTCAAAAATGTCCTATTTTCACATTTTTTCTTATTACATGAAATTTTCAAATTTTTGTGTAAATTGGTTTACATTCTACCTTGTTTTCTTTTTTGGTTCGATACTAAAATTACTAAAATCGTCAACATTTAATAGTATATTACAAAATCCCAAACCGTGAAATCTCATTCTTGCGCATTAAATTACTACTCGGTTTTCTAAAAAAAAAATTTCTGAACAAAAAATCCTATAAAAGAAAATTTTCAACAAAAAATTTTAAATTAAATACTTGTATTTATTTTCGAACCCGGTGACGAACTTTTATGTTTAACCAACTGCAAAAACGCTACTAACTTAAAATCTCGCATATAGATGCATACATATTATATATATTTCTAATTATTTTTTTACATACAAACCTTCACAATAAATCAATTGAATGAGCTTTTAAGTCAAAGTGACCTTTAAAAAACAAAAATCTCTTAAAAAATCGTTTTTTTGAACAAAACGATTTTAAAATTTCTACATAATGGTTCTAAAATTTCTAGAAATGATCAGACTTTACATTCCCATTATTTATGGATTATGAGTCCGTAAACATTCATTATAATAACGTAAATATCATAAAAATTTCCTTAAATTTTAAATAGTAAACTAAAAAATAAAACAAATTTTTTTTATTAGAAAAATTAGTTGGTTTCACAAACCAAAAAAAAAAAAAAAAAAAAATGTAATTATCTAAGGCACAGATATTTAAATTAAATCAATAAAATCAAAATTCATTCACATATATTTATATTATCTGATAACTTTAAAGCAC
This sequence comes from Poecilobothrus nobilitatus, assembly GCA_947095535.1. NCBI lineage: Eukaryota > Metazoa > Arthropoda > Insecta > Diptera > Dolichopodidae > Poecilobothrus > Poecilobothrus nobilitatus. The sequence goes on along the minus strand of OX352773.1, from coordinate 219,987,681 downwards.
ACACAAGAAATCTTTAAAATACATGATACTGAATTTAATTTAAATTAAATTCTTATATCACAAAATACTTGACTTGTTGACTTGTATACAGGTCTATAATAAAATTAAAAAAAAAAAAAAAAAAACAGTAAAAACAGAAAAGGTGGTAAAAAAAATACCGACACAAAAAATTATCAATTGGAATGTTGACAAAAAACATAAATGGAATAAAAAAAAAAAATTGGACAAGTCTAAGCTGTTTTTCATTTATTTTTGTCTTTTATTTTCACTTTAACAGAACAAAAACACGAAAATAGTTGTGATGTACAAGTGTAAGATACCATTAAAACAAAAAATATTAAACATTCAATATATGCTTATGTTGTTTTTAAAAATGAATTTAAAAAGGTACTAATATCACCATAAACCAAGGCTGACCTAAAAATTTTAAGTAAATTAAAAATTAAGTGATAGCAGTAAGTAGTGAAAGAATCAACAAATTTTAGGGTAGTATGATAAAAATTAATTAATCTAATATTAGCACAGAATCAAAAGGTATGTAAAAGATTTTTAAGATATATATTGTACAGTTTTCAAGAACCCGTTAACCCGTTTTTTGTTTTTTTAAGTGTGATGGGAATCTTCTAAAGACATCAAAAATACCCCCATGGTTGTATCAAATTACTGAACAAACCCACCTTCCCCTTTAGCCAATATAATGGGATTAAAACCCTAACTGCGTTAACGCAGTATATAGGCTCGGGAGTAGAGATATGGGAGGTTAGGGCAAGAACGCGGAAACATTAAATTGGGAGTGGGATTGCAAGTAAAAAATGAAGCCGCCTATATTATCAGTAACGAAACACGTCAATAATTGTAACATGCAGTAGTATATAACACCTCTGTATAAAGTAATAATTGAAGGCAACCCCACTGTTACTGTAATAACTATTATTATTATTATTATTAATATACGATATACATTATTACTATATAAAATTACAACTTATGTTTTTTATATAATTTGACAGGGGTTTGAATCCAAAACTCTCCGATTCAAATGCAGGTGACTTAACCACTACGGCATGAATCAGATGGCTTCAATTTTACTTTATTCATTGGACTTTCTACACCATATTGAACTGTTGAAGTTATTTGTTATATTCTTCTGCTTAAATTTAGCTAAAATTCGTTATAAGGTATTGACTTCAAGTATATGTTCCTTCTATTAAACTGAAACACATCTTTTGAATTATTTTCTTTGAACACATCTTTTGAATTTTTCCTTGCGTTTTAACCAAAAAAAAAAAAATTTCAACGAAATTCCATAAAATTTTAATTGAAGACTTGATTACTTATGGTTATCAAAAGTCATATTTCTATATTGTGAATTTAAAATAGGTACCTATATATTATTTTATTACCATAACAATTCTGTTAATCAGTTAAATGGTAATCTTAACAACAATAAAAACAAACAAACGAACAAAACTATCAAATGGACATTACATATATGTATTAAATATTAAAAACAAATTCCATATAAAAATTGTGAATATTTTAAAACAAAAAACAAAATACATTAAATAAATATATATAGAAAATGTTTACATACTATATCTATATAAATATTATAAAATATATATCTTCAGTACCAACTTTGAATATTAAAATTATGGTAAAAGCAACATTTTATAAGAATAGAATATAGTAAACATAACATAACTGAATTTACGATCGATGTCATCTTCTGAAATCAGAAATTATATGAAGAAGGTGTTAAATATTTTAAATCAATTGAATATTTTTTTTTTAATATTTATTATAGGTATATGTTAAAGTATTGAATATCCGATTGTAATGCCAGTTTTTTTTCATCGAAATCCGACAATGAAAATGGATGTAGATCGGCGATACTTTGAGGAAGCAGGAAAATAACATACTAAAACAATATAAGTAGAATGGTTTACTCAAAGAACGTGACGATAAGGAATGTTTTGTAGAACATGGAGGATAATTGTTTCATTCTTTCATCCGCAGGGCGCAGTTCACAGAAAATTTGGTCATAACTGAAACGACTTGTCGAAGATCAATATAACTCATCCAATTTTTTTCCGTTACATTCCCCAACACAGGAGGACCAAAGAAAAGATGTGTTCATTTTTAGCAGGTGTTTTTTGCTTGTGTTCATTTTTTGTTCATTTTCCGATTCCGAGGGTTCCGAGTCTTTATTTTTTGCAGGTTTATTGTTTTTTGCTATTAAAGAATGAATTATTATTCTTTGGTAAGTCTACATTATAGCTTTTGTAAGTTCTTAATATCCAACTTATATGACAATATCGTTTTTTTTAATATATATATATATTCAGGACTTAGTCGTATTACTGGTTAATAACTACCAAATTATACTATCATAATCTGAATTCAAAGATTATATTACTGGTTTTTATCTGATCTTGAAATCTCACCCTTTTAATAATTAACTTAATATAATATTTAAGTTATCCAAGTTAAAGATATAAAAATTGGAAGCTGTTAACTGTTATATTTATAATTTTTTTATAAACCGAAATACTTCATTGTCGGTCAATAAAATTATCACCTAAGTGATAAATTAAGAACCTTTCACTTGTGATCATTAAGAACTAAATTAAGAACCTTTCACTTGTTATCGCTATGTTATGCAATTAACAAATAGAAACGAGAGAAGGAAAGAAGAAAGGAAGCACGACATTCTGAACATCCTTTTTTATTCCTAGATTAGTGTCTAGGCAAATGAAATGCAAATCTACTATACAAATCTAGCAAATATCTGTAAAAAGTGCACCTTCTCGCTATTTAAAATTAAATACCATAAATTACTTTTAAAATACCATCAAGTACTTTTAACTATCTTTATCTATTCTTCATCCTATTTTAAGCAAGAATTAATCAATCAATTATACATACAACTATTCATTAATTAATTGTTAATTTTTTTTTTTTAATTTTCTCAATTATTTTTTTCCACTATACCTAAATCCATTATTTTTTTGTTTTTCTTATTTTCTTCAAATATGTAAAATAAAACCAGTAATTTATATTTCTTCTATGATACTTCCAACAAATACAAGGTGTGTTACAAGCATCATTGAAAACAAAAACAAAATTAGAAGTCACCTGTAAATTGTTTGATGGCCTAAATTCAAAAGTTTTTTTTTTTTTTTTCTTTTTTTTTCCTTCTTGCAAATTTTTCATCAATATTCGAGGGTGTTAGTATTTGTGTACTAGATAGATTGGTGGCAGTTATAATTCAAACTTCTAAAATTAATTTTAACTTCTGAAGAATTTTTGTATAGTAGATAGTTTTTTTTTTGTTTTTTATTTTTATCTTTTGAGAAAATCATAAAAAGAAAAAGATATTTTTTTATTGTAGAATACAAAAAAAAAAAAAAATCTGAATTTTTCTCAATGAATTTTCTGTATAGGTATTTTTAAAAACTTTTGTTTTTCTTTTTATATTTAACTATTATATGTATATGTTGTTTTCTTTTTTAATTGTTTTCTATCTCTTTTTTCCTCAATTGTTAGTCTTTTTATTTTTTTTTTTTTCTATAAACAAGATTAACAACATAAATTGTGTGGTGCACATTGGTGGCATATTGATGTAATACAATTGATAATGCACAAGTTGTTATTTATAAAAAAAATAAAAAATAAAAATACTATAAGAGTTATTCCACCTTCAAAATAAAAAGTTTTTTATTTGTGTTCTTAATTTGATCCAATTTTTAGATTTTTGTTATTTTTTTTTTCTAGATTTTTTAATCGACATTTTGTTAGTAGATAATTTATGAGTTATATATGCTAGATATGGCATTTAAAAAAAATTTTTTTTTTTTTAATTTCGAATCAAAGAATAATAATTTAAAAAAAAAATCAAATTATATTTTCTATATTCCGGTATTTATCTCCATTTTCGCTTTTCAGGAAAATAGACCAGTGTGGGTAGACTTGGTGATATTGCGTTGACTCCTATAAGGAGAATATATAGGACCTTCACTAAATCTTAATATTCATATTAGAACAAGGTTCAATTTTTTGTATCATTACTTTCACTAAGCTGTTAATTACATGGCTCTTTGCAGCTATTGTATAAAATTTTGATTATGAGATTATTACACAAATACTTTATTTCTTTTAACTATTGGTACGCCATCTATTTTTTATCTTAAACAAAACATTATTCTTTATTTTTATTTATATTGAATGTAATTGTTTTATGTCTAAAATTAGTTAATGTTGTGCTAAATGATATATTACCATATAAAGTACAATTATATTAAATATAACTATTTGGGATTTGAATCCAAGAGAAGTAGACTGAAAGATTATGATCTGACCAGTATGATATTGATTATACTTACATAAAACAGTTAAAATGAAAAGAAGTAGCAGAATTCACCGTATGCTTAGTTTAATTCTTTCATATGGAATAAGTTTAAGCAAATGTTTTAGAACAAGAACAATTAGTACAGTTGTTTGATGGTGTCAGATGTTACTTTTGTTAAGCTCTCACAATTATTGCAATTGAATATCAACTTCTGTAAACCTAAATTAATATATTTTAAACAAATGTAATATTGAAACTTTCTATAAAATATGGAAGATATCTGTTTTTATTATATAAGCAATTTTTATTTATATTAATTTGGTTGCAATTGTAAATTTGGTAAATTTGGATTTGGTTTCGTTGTGGGAAAAATTTACTGGGAATGGAATTTTTAACAACAACCTATTGTGACTAAAAATTAACTTAGATGATTACTCATCTTGGCACAAAGAAAAGTTTTGCTAAACAATGCTTTGAATAGAATCCTCAAAGCGAGTGATGTATTAATAAATTTAAAAAAAACTTTAACGAAAAATATCCGACACTCTAGCATCCAAATTAAATAATTAAAATTTTGTTTTTTTCTAATTTAAATTATAACCTTCTGTTAGTAAAAATTTTTTGAAAAATTTGCTTATTAATTTTCCTCGTCCTAGTCCTCGTCCTCGTTAACTTTCCTCGTCTGTCAGTATGATTACAATACTTCTACATGGTTTAACATAAAACAATAAAATTTCAACCATGGGTAGGTATGTTAAAAATGTTAATATTGATGCTTTTATATAAAATCTACAAATTTGATGAGAAGAAAGATTTCTCAAAATTAGTATATAAATTGCCTCAGGAATTCTTAAATTGCCTCCCCTTCTTAAAAGATATTAGGGGTCAAAAATTGATAATTTGTTATATTTAGACACCCATAACTTACAAAAATTCATCCTCATAAATTTTTTCAAAGTAAAACAAAAAAAAAACTTTAACTTCAACTTTATTGATTTCCATATTATATTAACAGATTTTCTTAATTATATATATAGGATCTCCCTAAAATTAAAGAAATTGTCTCTAGATTTTTCACAATTTTTTCTTACCAAATAAAGTTCAAAGAAAAATCAAAAATTTTGATGCAAATCGCAATATTCTAAATTATTTTTATTGTGTTTTAGAAAATGTATGTTTCTAAAAAGTTTTGGTTTTACATTTTAAAAAGTGTAGAAGTTTTAAAGCGTCATCTTAAATGGTGCAGAGATTTTTTAAAGAGACAAACGAACATATGTACAAACGCAGATATACAAACAAAATAGAAGTTTTAAAGCGTCATCTTAAATGTTGCAGAGATTTTTTAAAGAGACAAACAAACATATGTACAAACGCAGATATACAAACAAAATAGAAGTTTTAAAGCGTCATTTTAAATATTGCAGAGGTTTTTTAAAGAGACAAACGAACATATGTACAAACGCAGATACACAAACAAAATAGAAGTTTTAAAGCGTCATCTTAAATGTTGCAGAGGTTTTTTAAAGAGACAAACAAACATATGTACAAACGCAGATATACAAACAAAATAGAAGTTTTAAAGCGTCATCTTAAATGTTGCAGAGGTTTTTTAAAGAGACAAACAAACATATGTACAAACAAAGTCAAACTAATAAGCAGATTTTTAAAAAAATTTTTTTTTGGAAATGTGCTAAAACGATATATTTAAAAATAAACAATTTTTTTTTGGTACCTTAGAGAACTCCTGCATGTTACTCGAGAAAAAAAAAAAAACTTAAAAAACATTCTAATATCCGGTAATTAAACTATTAATGACTTAATGAGGCTTAACAAAACATAAATAAATTTATTCTAAATATAGAAACTTGTTATCTTTTGAATTTTAAAATTTAATTATTATGGTAGAATCACCTTTAAAAAAAAATATTTTGAATTAAATTTAATAATTTTATAAAATGCCAATAATTTAACTAACAAGAATTTAAATTGTCATTGACATGTTTTTTAATGTTTTTCATTCATGTCTGATTTGGTAAATTACGTAAATAATAATAAATTTTGAAAAATAAAATAAAAAATAACATTTAACAGTCAAAATAAGTCCGTGTTTAAATATTAAAAACAACCAACTAATTGTAATTCAAGATTTTTTTTTTCTTTACAAAAATTCAATTTTTGTTTTTTTCAATTTTTGTGACATTTGATTTCCACTTTGAATCAATTAGAATTAAGTTGCGATTTACTTTTAATTTATTGTCGTGTTTTGAATTTTTTTTTTTTTTTTTTTCATTTTTAGAATTTTGAAATTTTTAATTCATATTCCACGTAAATAACCTTGAATTTTTGATAAATTTTTTTTTTTTTTAAACTAAAATTGAAAAAAAAAAAGAATTAATTCAAGTTTTTAAGCATAAACAAAACATTTTTTTTTTTCTATATAAATTAATTCATATTTTAGTTAGTTTAGAATCGAAAAACTTGTTCTAAAAATTTTTTTTTGTTTTATTTTGATTCGTTGAATCGGACCATACCTTATATAAAAATAATTATATAAAGTCAAAGATTATTTTTTTATTTTGATGATATTTTCAATCAACAAAAATCGTTGATATTTTACATTAAAAATTGCAATAGACAAATTGGCGACTTTAAAAGTTAAATGATTTTTTTCAATTAGGAAATTAAAAATTTTGAAATTTTGTTTTAAGAGGTAAGAAATTTAATCATAAAACGGATGATGTTAGGGGAAAAAAAAGTTTAACGGGAAATGAAATTGGAAACAAGACTGATTTATTATTATGTAGTACAATATCGTAGATGGTCCTGTCAGAAAAATATAATATAAAATGCTCTAATTCAAATCTGACAATGATAAATCATGAGAATTATTCTGCAATTTTTAGATAGTCGCTGCAATCATCTAATTTGAAATTAAATATATTTATATTATATTTTTATAGCAGATTTCTATATATTCATTTCGTTGTGCTAACAATGTGTTATGTGATGCTGTTTTTAAATTAATTTAAATTGAAATAAAAAATATATGAACTTTTAAAATTTATTGAAATGGGAATAAAAAAGATGTGATTATTAATTAGATTAATATCTGTATTAAGAAATATGAGATGGATTCATTATGAGCAAAGTATATCAAATATTGAAATTATTTTTATCCTGAGAATACAAGATCTCGATTAACTCTTATCTTAATTGTTACAATCACTGTTTGATTAATATATCAACTTCGTTCTGAGCACTCATATACCAGTCAAATGCTTCCTCAGAAAAAATTAATATGGTGTAACCATGCTTACTGGAAAGACTCAAATGCATTTTTTAAAATTTTTGATTGGTATTTGTACTTTGGCAACAGAAATGTTGACTTCGTAATAAATGCAATTGGTTATATAATTCTCTTAAGGATTAAATCCTCCATACCTGACTCTACGTAAAATATCCTGACTCTATATTTATTCAAATGCAATATCGAAAAACAAGGTATATTTTTAAACTTAAAATGGCGTTAGAAGTGAAACTAATATAGGACAAGCTATACAGACAATTGAGATGATAACTTTTGCTAACGAGATTATGATAGTCTGATACCTCCATTCAAAATAACCCAAACAGAAATAAGGTGAGCTTCAGTTGTTGATTTCCATGATCCTCAAATTCAGCTTACAAAAATTGGTTAATGGTATATAAACATAATGAATATGGAATCATTTTCTACCTCATGAAGTCACTTGAATTGGTGAGGATTATATACATATATACAACGTTCAAATATTTAAGATAATCATTAATAATTTTGTTCACAATATCCCCATGAACTTGAAACCAATTTTCATATCCTAATATTTACTTCCCTTGACCAAGCAGTATATTAGTACTAATGGTTACAAACCTATCGTTTGATTATAAAAGGGAGTTGGTATTTAATAGATTGAAGTGACACACACACACACACATAAAAAACACGTTGTCAACTTCCCACTACAGTGTCTATAGTTTTTTTCGACAATTGCCGTACTTATCATCACAAAATTTATCATAATTTTTCATAAAAAGAAATATTTATCAATTATTAAATGATATTCTAAAAATTTTCATTACTAAACTCTAATCCTACCGAATTTTATATAATAATATTTATATTACTAATATTTTCATATATGATTCTTGATCTCTTTGATTATCATTTAAACATTTTCAATTACAATGAAAATATTATATAAAATTTTTTGTTCAATTTTAAATTTTTATTCAAGAATTCTACAAGGTCAAAATTTGAAATAAGAATTCACTTATGAGTAATATGATCTTCTTCAAATAAATTTTAGGATATTAAAAAATTTACTTTAATTTTATCTTAAAACTAATATAATTTTATTACTTTTAATCTTTCTTTTTTAATAATATCTTTATATTTTCCTATAAAAACAAAAATTTTCTTATTTTTATAACACTAGAAAAGACAAGCAGCAAATATAAAACTTAAATTAATTGTTTCGTTATATATATATATATATTTTTTTTTTTGTTTTTTTTGTTTTTATAATCCACATTCTTTAAATAACCATAACCATATTTGCAATTTATTCTACATATACATCTTAATCACACATATTTGAACATAAACATATATACACCTGTACTTATAGTACGTTATATTCGTGAAAACCTTTATCAAAATTTCAAATCAACCTGTTAAGATGAAAATAATGATCTGTTACTGCCAAAATTACAAAAGAAAACTTTCATAAAAAAAAAATGTACCTAACCAGTTTTGAAATATTTCATATCAAAAAAACAAAAACAGAAAAACAAAAGCAAAAAAATAACTAGAGACCAAAAAAAAAACAGAAAAAAATAAAAGAAATGTTAAATAGAAAGAAAAAGATAAAATTTTAACAGTTTAAAATAAATTTTCTGCTGATTTCATCTGACTGGTATGTAAACAAAACCAGAAATTCTTTAAAAACAAGACAAAATAATTCAAAAAAAAATTGGTGGTGGTGGGAAAATCATCATGCATCAATGTAAATTAATATTCATTATCCAGGAAATAATAAAATTATGAAATTTAAACCACATTTGTGTGTAAAACTTTCTTTGATTTAATAAAAATTAAATAAAAAACAAAAATTAAAATAAATTGAAAAAAATACTGTTATATTTACATCTAATAGCACTTAATTCAACTATAACTCTTCTATTCCAACAGAATTTAAAAAATTTCTTAGCATATGTCAAATTATTTAATTTTATTTTACCAAAACTATTTAAAATTAAAAATATAGGTATATATCCGGGATTAATAAAATAGGAAAATTTTTATATTGGTTTCAATATAGGTTTATTATTAGAAAAAGTTTTAGTTTGGTAGAGTTTGGTAGAGTTTTGTTGGTGTTCATGACGTTTAAAATGTCAAAAAAATGTACAAAAAAAAATAGAAACGTTCTTATGTGCTTTAAAATTATTTTAATATAAAAACTTTAATTATTTGGTGTATTAACAATACATTTGTCAAAATAAAAAAAAAAAATTGTAAAACTAAAACTTTAAAAGCTTCTTTCCAAAGAGGTTTTGGTAATTTTAACATAAAAAAAATTTTATAACAATTTTTGACAGATAAAATCGAAAAAATTCGAACAAACAGCAAAACCTAAAACTTTTTAAAACATTTTTAAAACGTTTTAAACTAATATCTATATTCGTATTTTATGATTCTATCTTTGAAATATCATCCAATTTCAAATTTTCATTACATAAATGCAATTTCTCGACACATATTCTTTCCATCGCTAACGATCATTAATAAGCCATATTGGAGTAAGTAAATATTGTTAACAAACACTGTCCCCTTTCAAAATATACAGGATATAACAAAACGTCTCATGAAACATATTTAAAAGATTATTTTGTTAGACTTTTAAAGAATTGTCATATTAACTAAAGAAAGGTTCCCAAATGATTTTGACAAACATTTAAATAATGATCGTATCAATCAAAGAAAGATTTCTAAAAGGTTTAACAAATCTATTCTTAAATTTTTTTTTTCCTACAATATTGTCGATTTCAAATTAAAATGGTGCTTTTTTTTTAAAGAATCAAAATTACCAATTGATGTACAAGCATCATTCTGTTGTTTCGAGTTCATTTAAAACGTTTCTATAATAGTAAATGGAACCCAAAGCTTATCATTTTTTGTTTAAAAAAAAATAATATGCAATATTACAACAGAATGAAATTTGTACATTAATTGCTAAAAATTGCAATTTTAACTTATAATCAAATTTTAACCTTCTTGGAGTAAAATCTTCAACAAGAAAAATAAAAATATTCGTTTTATTTTAAAACTCTAACTTAGACTGAAACTTTGAATTTGGCTACAAGCAACGGAGTAAAAACTACAGATACAGAACACATTTTCTTAACTGCCGTATCTAAAAGACTATAAGAACGAGGATTATAAACAAAAATACTACAACAAAAATTATTACTGCAACTTCAACTTATAATAAATTGAATTATTTTCAAATGGACAAACATTATTCAATGTGATCGGCCCCTATAAACAACAAAAAATAAACCAAAAACAAATAAAAAAAAAATAAGATAGATTTCTTGTAAATTTTTTTTACACGTTTTTTGACTTTGTTTCTTTTCCTTTTTTCTTTTTGTTTATTTTTATTTAATTTTCAATTTTTTTTCTTTCTTTTTATATTTTATTTATTCGATGTTTTTTTTTTTTTTTTGTTTTATTTAGAACTATATGGGTCATATGGTCAATACAATTATTATAACCATCACCATTTCTCAACAAGTCGAAAATACTTCAGACCAGATCAGAAAACAACAAAAAAAAAACCAAAAAATAAAAAAGATCATGAACAAAAAAAAAAAACAAGAATTAACTGATGATATGATATGTCACTTTTGATTATGGAGTTTGATTATAACTGGACAGCGACAAAATTTATACAAATTCAAAAATTTCAAAAAAAAAAAAAAAAAACAAAATTTGAAATTGTAAGTGAACACAAAATAAATAAATGGATGGTTAATTTTGTTATTCATTCAATGGAAATCTTCTGTTAGATTTTTTTTGGACACAGTTTATAACTTAGCAATTGTTAAATAAAAATTACCTTACGTTTTGTTTAAAGTTAAAATCAAACAAAAAACTCTTGACCAGTTTTTTTTTTTTGTTTTTTTGTTTTTTTGTTTTATTTATCGAATCTCTGTTACTTTTAATTATTTCGAATTCCTTACAGGTTGAATTAAACGAAAAATAAAATCTGACAATTCAGTGACTTTTTAGAAATTTTGTTTTTTTTTTTTTGTTATTTTTTGGATTTTTTGGTGAAAGTTGAATTTTTTTTATAAATTTTTTTTTTTTTTATTTCAATATTTATTTATATTTTTTGTAAAGAAAAAAAACAAAAATAAAACAAAAGACGTTATTAAAAGTATATTTTTAGTACAATATAACAAATATTAAATAAAATATTGATAATATCGTGAAAATATAATAAATGTTTCGCAAATTTTTAAAAATTCTTTGATGCCACCCTATTACTTTATTAAATAAGGAACAATTAGCAACGTTTTATATCAGTCTTTAATTGTTTGATCAAAAACTTTGATTTTTCTTACATTCGAGTAGTCGTATATGATCATTAATAAGACGTTAAACTTCTTTAGATGACTCTTTCATATCTGATCAACGAAACTATTAAAAATTCTAAAAATTAAATATAATTCATACCATATCTTCTTTATACCATAACTACATTTGTTTTATACCATTTTATTTTATAAATTTAAAAAATGATAAAATGAAAAATAAACAATTAATTGGCAACAAAAAAAAAAAAAAAAGAAATAAAAATATTCTTAAAATAGATTTTATTACTTGTATTATTGTTACAAGAAATTCATCATTACCTTTTTTGGATTATGTCTACAGTATAACAGGTAAATTGCAAAATACTATAAAAAGTTATGACCCACATTAAAAAAAAGAATATTATATATTAACTATTGACCGCCCACAATCACAGTTAAATTACCGTGATGGTATCACAAAACCTCTTATTTAAAATAATATATAAAAAATATATATATATATATATATAAAAACAAAAATTCAAGGTATTCAAGTTCAATTAAAATTTTTATCATTTGAATATGAACTCAATAAATTAGTAAAAATTTCTGGTAATAAATAATTTTAAGTTACCACCAAATTTGAATCAATTATAATAATAATTGTAATATTTTAATTATTTTCTATAAATTTAAGTGTGAATAAAGAAAAATGTTATAAATTTATACAAATATTTTTCAAAAGATGATAAAAATAATCTGATCAGTTCAAAAATAAATTTAAATATTAATAAATCTCAATAGGATATCCCTTCAATATTTTTGATTTAATTTATATTAGCAACGAAATATTGATTTTCTTCGATTGACAACGATTCAAATTTATTTTTGCAGTCCAGCTAATCTAACTTTCCATTATTGTCCATGTTTTTACAAAAGAAAACGTTATAGGTTATATTAAAATTGTAAGAATGATAATCGAAATTCAATGTTGCCGAATGTAAGACTTCATTAATTTTGTTTAACTATTAAGGACTAGAATAAAAACTTCATCTTCTTCTTTACTACAGATTCAAGTTGCACGAAATGAAAGATTTTTGTCTGTGTGTCTAATAGTAATACTTTTCAATTTTATTTACAAATTTGTAAGATTGTGAAATTTTATTTGTCTTTATAAAATGTCTTTTAATACTGAATGTAATTATTAGATTTAAATTTTAGTCATATAGAAATTTAAGAATATCTGTTTAAATCTCAAGATTAGTAAAGACAAGCGATTAAACTGATCTGCTAAGAAAAAATTATTGATTATTTATTTTCTTTAATTCAACATTTTCTATTTTGTTGTAAAAGTCTTATATCGATTAAGATACATTATTAAATATATATTGAATTATTTTATAAAATAGTTTAAAAGAAATTCCGAAAACATTATTTTAACCACAAAAATTCCCCTTAATTATTGTATTACAATTTGCATAAACTTTTTCAACAATTTTTAAAAAAATTTTATTGCTGAATTTTAAAAAACCACATAAACTCATTTTAATGACTGATAGGAAAAAATTTTAAATAGGCGTTCAAAATATTAATACCGCAACTTATCGATTTACCGAAATACCGATTTACAAGCAATTTAAAACAATACTGGTTTATAATTTCATATGTACACGTTATGAAACAACTTTATCAAAAAAAAAAAATTTTTATTTGCTCAAAAATCGAATAATTTAATTTAAAAATGGATTGCCCTTGTAACATACCGTTTCATGAATTTTTTCTTGAAATACGTTTTTTTTTTGTTTATATCAAACCTATTTACTTTTTATAAAGTATTCAATATTCAAAAATTTCACTTTCATATAAATATAAAAAAAAAACATTCTTTTATTTTTATAATAATACTGTTATATTTATTTTTAATTTTTTATATAATTATTGAATATGTAGTTTTGAAAATTTCCCTCAACATATAATCAATATATTATTTTTTTAGGTTGTAAAATTACAAGTTTAACGCTTATATAAATGTTCTTACATACTATGTATTTCTCAAGCATTGAAATCTTTCGTTTTGTATTAAAATTTGTATTGTTTTCATAGTAGGACAAAAAAACATGTTAAAAGTTTTTAAAGTTTATTTTTAAATTCCTTTTTAATTTTTGTTTTTATTATTAAATTAAATAAAAGTACCGATATTCAGTTAAAGAAATAATTTAAAAATAACTTTAAAAAGCTTTTCATACAACTTTAAATGTTGATTAGCTTTAAAGAATGAAAAAAAAATTTTTTTAAGTAAATTGTATATACCTATAATGAATTATTGATTATATGTATTCGTGTAAGTGTATATTTATTATTGTTCGTTTTTGTGTATTTGTTTTGTAATATTTTTGTAACAGTTTTTATTTATTTTATTTTTATCTTTGTTTTTTTTTTTGTGACATGAAATTTTTATTTAAGCAACAACAAAAAAAAAAAAAAACAATTGAACACAAATATCAGAGCAAAAACAACGATAGTAAAACAGAATAAAAAGTTTTCATTTGCCCCAAATAATTAAAAAAAAAAAAAACCTAAAAAGAAAAACAAAATAAAAAAAATAAAACTCAGTTAGTGTTTCGCGGTACTGTCAAATTATGCAAAATGTGATACTAAATAGTTAAAAACAACATTTTTTATCTTTATTTATTTTATTTTTTTTTTGAAATTGTGTACTAGTTACAAATGTATTGGTAAGATTTAGTTGTACCGTATGTACATTAGGGAAAATATACATTATTCACAATTACATACAAATTTAATGAAAAGAAGAAAAACCGGTAAAATGAAATACCGAAGATTTTTTTATGAATAAAAAGTTTTTATGAAAAAAAAAAAATGTATAATTAGGGCTTTTTTAAAATTTAGTTTCCAATGCTGCAAAGTGATTTTTTCTTTTAGAATTTCATTTATTTTAGTACTCACAGATACTGTGAGTTTCATTTTTACACATTCATGGTAATTGAAATTCACAGTATTTGTTAGAAAATTATTAATTAATTAAATTTTTTTTATTGTCTTCAAAGTAGCTCAGAGCTACGTTAACTGCAGTTCTCCATTGAACAGAATTCATCCTCTACAAAAAGAGGAGTATTTTTCTTTTATCGCATTTCTTCTATATATTTAAAATTTCTTTTTATTTATAATTCTTTGTTTTGGATTGACATTAGTATAGTATGAGAAGTAATAAATATAAATATTTAGGGGCAATTCTTGATGATGAAATAAATTAGAACCATTACATTGAGGAACTGTTACCAAAACTGAGAAGAATTGCAGGCTTATATAAAAAATTAGGAAAAATACTTCGTTATAAATTAAAAAGATCTGTATGTCACAGCTTATTTCACAATGTGCTCACATATGGTATAGGAATATAGGGTAGCACTTTTAATAAAAACATTGTAAAATTACAATGAATTCAAAATAAAGCAATAAAAAATGTATACAATCTTTCTAGTCGAACGTCAACAAACGAAATACACAAAAAATTTGAAATATTGAAAATAAAAGATAATATTGAATTATCACAAATTCCTTCATATTCATAAAACACAATCAAATAATATAAAAACGAACATAGAAATGTCAACAAATCAATTGATGTACACCAGTACAACAACAGATATTCGCATCATTTACGGTACCCTGCAAGTAGCAACTTGGGTGGATTGGAATCAATATTAAACAGTAGCATGCGTGCATATAACATGTTACCATCTGATTTAAAATATTTAAATTGTTAAAAATTTAAAACTATAAAAAAATAACAGCTCTTTTGAGAAATAAATGAGAAATAAAATTAAAAAAATAGCCATTTAATCAAAATTCTTATTTATATAATGTATTAGATGTAATGTACTTATTAATTTTTAGAGTTTTTTTTCATTTTTTACGAGAGAATTACTGCAAAGGCATTTTGTATTTTCGACAATAATTTGTTTTCTAAATTTGGAACATTCGTAACATTTCATATTAAACAATACCAAACAAATTTAATAAATTATATTTATAAATTTTATTTCAAGGAAAAACAAAATAATGTACGGAAGTCCTTTATAGTTTTTATTTTTATTACACATGTAAATACTGATAACACATATACATACATACATTACATTAAATATATTTGTATCCATGATTTATAAAATTTACAATTTATTTGTAAAAAACCATATTTTACTTCATAAATTGATTTATAAGATTTTATGTATTGTGATTCAGGTTTCAGATTTAAACATTAAAAAGTTTCTATTCCTTATAGGGAAACCTGTGTGATTCATTTCTGTTTTTTTGTTTTTGTCTTAGTTATTACAAATAACAATAATATTTAAAGTTGATGAATCATGTCAGAAACACGTATAAATCCTCGTACAAAAGGAATAATCAAATACATAAGAATCATAAAGACATTTGTTTTGTTTTAATATAAATATAAGACGCCAGGATTTATAAAATTTTATTGTTTCTTTGCACACCTTCTTTTGAAATTTATTTTTTTGCAAATTATTTTAAACACTTTTGATTTTTTAATTTTTTAATTTGAAACTGTTCTCTTATAAAACAAAAAGAAAAACAGATATTAAGTCAAAAACAACAATGTTTTAATATACCTGTCCATATTACGAATAATTTCTTACTTCTCTTTCTCTCTCTCTCTTTGTGTATATCTTATATACACTCAGATTTGTAATTTGTAATGGCAACAACAATAACAAATAAAATTAAAAAAAAAATAAAACAAGCTGTTACAAAAGAAGAATTCCATATATACTATGAATATAACTTAATCCAAAAGTTAATAAATTCTTTAAAAAATCTATTTAAACAGGTATAAATTTTTTTACCTGTATATTTAGTTATGTCCATAATATTTCATTTATGATATGTACTACAAACACGCATACAATATAACTTATTATATGGGTACGTATACTTGTTAAGTAAGTTACTTGTGTGAGTAAGAGTCTAAGATCATGTAGAAAAGGTGAGACAGAGCTTAGCCAAGATCTCTCAATTTTTTTGTCTGTTGTATATAGGAAACATAAAAGTATTATATTTAGTTTTTGCCTTTCTTTGTTTGTGTTGCAAAATCGAATTTTATTACAATAATGGTATTACACAATACAGTTTAGGTTTATTGCATTACTTTTTTTTCAACCTAGTGTCCTCTTTAAACTTTTGTTATTTTTGAGTAAAAAGAATTTGAAAATAAATTTGAAATCATTGATTTTTAAATTATAAATAGGTATTAGAAGTGTCATACATATTAAATAATGCTTTAAAAAGAGATGGTAAGAATCACATAACCTCTAATTTAAAAAATTTATCAGGAGAAGATTACAAAATAAAAGTTTTAGTTTAGATAGGAGCATATTTTGTAGCATATCACAATAAAAAAAGTTTATGGTTATGTTTCTTAAAAGGTACTATACATTCGTTTTAAATTAAATAATAATTTAAAAAAAAATAATTATACTGGCATGGAATTTGATCCTTTTAACCTCTTTTATCGACAATGGATGAGACAAAAAATACAGCAATTTAATCAACGTAACTTGTTTTATAAAATTTCAAAGTTCTATTAAAGTTCAAGATAAATTCATTGAAAATTAAAAGATTGTATAGCCAATAGACGATGAATTTAGTAGTAGAAGAAAAATTTCCAACCTAAGTATTTGCTGATATATTGTGCCGAAATAAGCGTTAATATCATTATTAAAGTTTGCATGTTAAAGTAGATTTCATTAATTTCATTAAAATTATATTCATTAAAAAGTGTCTCCAAATCATATGTAGAATACACTGGCCAAGAAAAATACGCAATGAAGAGCTTCGGGAAACAATCGGCCAAGAGCCAATCGAAATAGAAATTAAGAAATGAAAATATAGATGAATTGGTCACGTTCATACAAGATCTTCTAACTGCATAACTAGACAGGCTCTGAAATGAAAACTCCAAGAGAAAAGGAATGTTGGTAGACCTGTGAACATATGGCGCAGAACACAAATAAAAGTATTAGGTACAAAACAGAAGCAGATGGAGGGGCTTTCTGGAAGTCCTATGTTCCCAAATGGAGTATAATTTGTGTAGTCCTCCGAAAGACACAAATTAAGTTTACGAATAACAACTTTAGTAAACAATTAAATCCTGTTTTCTTTTAGTGTGATAATATGTAAATAAATAAATGCTTAAGAATCATATGTTG
Source organism: Poecilobothrus nobilitatus (assembly GCA_947095535.1). Taxonomy (NCBI): domain Eukaryota; kingdom Metazoa; phylum Arthropoda; class Insecta; order Diptera; family Dolichopodidae; genus Poecilobothrus; species Poecilobothrus nobilitatus. The sequence continues at coordinate 219,969,462 of OX352773.1, read as the reverse complement.
GATATTCTGGCCTATAGAACAATCACGAATAGAGATTTGTAGAACCTAACAGGTGAACAATCAATGACGCACCAAATAAGAAAAATGGATAGGATAATGGATGACGAAATGGAAAATGGATAGGGTACACGCTGCGAAAACAGAAAGGAAACATAGCGACAATGGCTGTTGAATGAAATCCGCAAGGCTCCAGAAAACGTGGACGGCCAACCAACGCCTGGCGCAGAACAATAATTTATAACGGTGCTACACTCAATAGGTATAACCTGGAAGAATGCAAAAACAACAGCACCTAATAAAGTTCAATGGAAATTTCTAGTGGAGGCCGGCCCCTTGCTCCCAAGAGGAATAAGAAAAAAAAATCTTTTAATGTATTATTATCATTATCGTTTTACTCATCGAACATTTATTTGTTCATTTTCATAATTTTTTATATAAATTATCCTATTGTAATGCATTAAATTTTTTTTAAATATATTTTCAAATATTTTATTTTAACACGTACATTTGTATTAATATTCGTCTTTATTACTTGTAAATTATATATTCCTTAAGAAATACAACATACAATCGCAACAGGTATTCACCACATTAACAATATTATAAATTTTTCTCATACAGGTACAAATCTACTTAAAAAAAATCATTTTTTTTTTCTTCTTTTCTTGTCTTTTAAGTTGTCTTTCTTTAATAGTTTTTTGTGTTTTTTTTTTGTTTTTTTTTTTTTACTTTTTATTACTCTAGACATAAGACTTGAGAAAAATACCACGTCGCAATTTTCATTAGTTATTCTCGAGTATTGCTCGTAATCCGGTGTTAAAATTTGGAAGCAATTCGGAACGTGTATAATTTTGAAAAATTTTTCATTAGGTTTAATTTTTTTTTTTTTTTTTTTATGATTATTTGCTTTTTTATCTGAAATTTTATTAAATATTACATTGTTTTCTTTTTTGATGTGAGATCAAATTCCGCTTCTCAAATGGATATTTACAAGAAATATTTCATATTTTTCGATTAATAATTTATATTTATATATAAAAAAGAAATACTTGAGTTATATTATAAAAGAAAAAATGTATTAGAAAAAGTTAAATATACATATATATATATATGTATATACGTATAGTTTTTTTCTATAATAAAAATATAAAAGTTAAAAATAAAATTAACTTAAGAAAAGAAAAAGTGAAGTTGTGGCATTCTCAAAAAAAAAAAAAAAATATATAAATCAAGAAAATTATATTAAAAAAAAAAATATTATGTAATTAAATTATAAAGAAATATAAAAGGAGAAAAATAAAATTAATAAATTATCAATGAAAGCACAAAATATAATGCATTTTAACAAGTCAACAAAATATTAAATAACAAATCTTTAAAAGGATTTAAAATTTCTTAAAATTCGAAATAAAAAAGAATTTTTTTTTTCAAAAGGTTTTCGAATAATTTATGTGAAGAAAATAAAAAAAAAAAAAACATAAAAATAAATTATAATTTTTGAAAACTTGTTTATTATTACATAAAAATTAAAAAAAAATTTCTTAAGAACATTTACAAAACAAAAAGAAAAACGGAAAAAACAATTTAAATTAATTAAAAACACATTAAATATTAAAATCCGCCATATTTTCATAATATTCATATATTCAAGAAAGGAGAACGAAAATATTTTCATTTATTCGATATTACAAACAAACAAAAACAGTGTTTTTTTTTTATTTTTCTTGTTGTTGGATTAAAGGAACTCCATAAGGAACAAAAAAAAAAACAACATACGACATTTATTCACTATTTATTTGTACCTGTATAAATAACAGAGAACACCACTAGAAGACAAAAAAAAAAAAAATCAACAAAATATTACCATTATACTATAGTAATATTCAATTCGAAGAAAAAAAATATTTTCAATTTCGAAATTTATATATACTAACTTTATTATTATTATTTTTCTTTTTTTTTTTACTATTACAAACTTCAACATCAACAACTAAAAAGTGTTTTAAAATAGGAAATTAAAGGAATTTAAAGATTAATAATAATAAAACAAAAAAAAACTTGCATTTTCATATTCTTATTCATTAATAATTTCGAACTTTTTGAATAGTATAGAAAATTCTCATTTGTATTAGTATTTATATACAGTCATATTTTGGATTCAATAACACAAAAAAAAAAAAAAAATATTAGCATTTTTTTTTTTATTTTATATTAAACATAAGATAAAAAAAAACAAATTATCTTAAAGATAAATAACTAAAGAATTCTCACTTTTGTTCTTTAGATAATTGAAAACACAAAAAAAAAAAAAAAACAGAAAAACAAAATTCTATTGTAAAACACTGTAAAACATTATTATTTTTGTTTTTTTTTTTATATAATTTTCGAAAATCAAAACTAATATAACATTTGTACAATAAAAAAAAAAAAAAATAGTGTATAAACCTGTATTATAATAGTGGGGAAAAAAATTTATTATAAAAGAATTTTAAGAGAAAAAACATTAATAAAAACTTCTTAGAAAATTTTCGAAAATAGTAATAAAATAGTAAAATAACAACTATAATATTATTAAATCCTAGTATTATTGTGAATGTAAATTTATATATTCTATATAATAGATATTTATATATTGTTGTGATTTTTATTTTTTTTTTTTCTTCTTTTTCTCAATATTTATATATATATACATATATATATATGTATGTGTCTAATGATTAGAACGTGATCGGAATGTTTAATAATTTTATTAAAAAACCAGTTCGAATAAATACCGATGACGACGATGAACAAAATTTTCAATATTCAAAAAATAATAATAACTATTTTAAAAATATAGAAAAAATCAAAAGATAATAATAATAATAATATATTCAAATATTCGAAATTATTAATAAATAAATAAATAAATTTATTTTATTTTATTTTTTTTAAGAAGAAGAGAAGTTTTTAAAATTAACATATTATATTCTTTAAAAACAAAATATACATATAGATATGTATTTTGGAGTGTATTAGTGTTTTAAAATACAAGAAATTATCAAAGAAGTAAAAAAAGAAACAAAAAAAAACGGAAGAAGAAGAAAAAGAGTTATTTTTGATTGTAATAGAAGTGAACGTAAACAACGGAAAATAGAAGCTGAATATATATATAGGAGCAGTGAAGGGATTTTTTTTTTTTTTTTTTTTATTAATATCATTGTTTTTAGTGATTCGGAATTATTTCGAAATTTAATCAGTTTTTTTTTTTGTGTTTTGTTTTTATTGAAATATTGCTTCAATCAATAAAAAAAAAAAGATATATAAAAAAAAATTGAAGAAAAAATAAAAAAAAAAGTGAATAAATTAAAAATAATAATGATAATCATTTAACAAAAAAAAAAAAAAAATATTCAAATTTATTGAAACGTGTTTTAATTTTATTTTTTTATTTAATTTTGTTCTTTTTTTTTTTTATTGTTTTGTAATTTAAATTTGAATAAAAAATAAATATTTAGTAATACTAATAAATTCAAAGAAGAATATCTTGATAATTTTTATATAAAAGAAGTAATAGTCACAAAAAAAAAAGAAAAAAAGAGATATATTCATTATATTATGGAAAAATTTATTCTTAAAAATAAAATAAAATTAAAAGAATACTAAAAGGAATAATAGAAAAAAAAAATTATTTAATCTTAATTTATAATTCGAAAATAGAATTTTAATAAACAAAAAAAAAATATATATATATATATATAGATATATATTCTATATTAAAATAACAAAAAAAAAAACCAAAATCATTAATATTATATTCATATAGAAAAAATAAAAATGGCTGAATCAACTCCAATATGTCGATGCCGTGTTCTTTATTTAGGTAGTGCCGTACCACGACAAAGTAAAGATGGTTTACAAGGTATACAAGAACCATTACGTAGTTTATATCCATCAGAAGGCGCATTAGGTGCCAAAGGTATTGATTCATGGTTAAGTGTCTGGTCAAATGGTATTCTATTAGAGAATGTTGATGAAAATTTAAAACAAGTAACAAGATTTTTTCCAATTGAATCATTACATTATTGTGCTGCTGTACGTCAAGTTTTAATACCAGAACGTGGTAGTTCACAACCACCAGAACCAAAATTTTTACCATTAGATTCACCATTTGCACGTATGCCAAAAGCACAACATCCACCAATTTTTGCTGCAATATTACGCCGAACAACCGGTATTAAAGTTTTAGAATGTCATGTATTTATATGTAAAAGAGAAGCAGCAGCAAATGCTCTAGTCAGATGTTGTTTTCATGCATACGCAGATAATTCATATGCAAAACAATTAGAATCTGGTCCGCCGGGTAGTGCAATTGGTGGCAGCGGTGGTGGTAGTGTATATGGAACATTAGGTGGTGGTAGTGGTGGTATTGGATTAGGTGCAGCTAGTAGTACAGGACTTAGTAAATCAAATGGTGATTTAACAAGTGCTGGTATTAGTAGTGCAAATGGATGGCGTTCTAGAGCTGGTAGTACAACAACAATAAATAGTGTTGGTAGAACGTCAAATGGACATCATCATCATCATCATCCAATGTTAATGAATGGTCATGGTAATGGTGGAATTGGTTTAAATGGTAGTGGTAGTAATAGTAGTGCTGCTGAAGGATATACATCTGTTAAAAATTGTAAGTAAATAAAAAAAATATTTTTAAAAATTTTTAATCCAAATTGAAGTTTCTCGAAAATGAAAGGCATTGAAGTCTTTTGTTTAAAAATGTTACAATAGATATATTTTGTTATATATTTTAAAATTATTTAGTTGTAAACCATTCAAAAAGCGGTCGATTTAATCAAATTATAATAAGTTCCGTTTAAAAAATAAAACAAAGTTAGAAACAAATTTCCCATAACAATATCCGCATTTTTTTTTTTTGTTTTAAATTGCATTTCATTTCACTAAAATAAATAACATATAAGAAGGAAAAAGTAAAAAACTTCACTTTCATTTTACCACATAAAAAATACACATAGTTAGCTACTTATTTTAGTAAATTTTCATTACCATATTTGAATGCTTTTCGCATTACTTATTTCTCTTTAGTTAATAATTGCATTCATTCAATGTTTAAAAATAAAAGAAAAAAATAAACATAATATGGCATTATAATATATTTTATTCATATCAAATCTCAGGTTGAAGCAACGGATAGTGTAATTAAAAGAAAATAATTTCATTTCCAAAACATAAAACTATATATACATAAGACATTAACCTCGCATTCTTAATCAAGGAAGTTGCTACCTTATCTGGGACAAAAGTGTGTGAGCTGCCTACAAAATTTGACTTTCAAAAATTCTTATTTGTTTACTTGTAAATTTTTTAAAATTGTTTATTTTTTTTTTATTTTTTATTTGCTGACTTTTTTATTAGTTTGTTTTTTTAGTTAGAATGTGACGTATTCAAATATTTGACAAGAAAGTTTTCTTTTGAATGACGTCTAAGAAAAAGTTTTTATTATTTTTTTTTTTTGGATTAAGTAAAGAAGGTGTAGATATTTTGAACAAATAAGTCAAATTATGTGGTCAAAAAATATTATTCATAAAAAATTAATAGTAAAATGAAATTCAACAACTATTTAATAAAAAATAAAAAACGAATAATAAAATGAACAGGTGAAATGTGTTACCTGTCAATGCACAAAATGGAAATTCACAATTTTTTTTATTGGGTTAAAAAAAATTTAATAAAAAAAGTAAAAAAAAAAAGAAACTGAATTAAGATATACCAATAAATTGATCTGAAAATATTCAATTTTGTTCACAACAACAGATAAGTGTAAATTAAATATAAGATTTCAAATAAAATGTAGGAATGGTCTTATTTTCAATGCTTAAACTATATAATGACAATTCAACAATTTTTTTTTTTATTGATAAAAATCTGGTTTTCTCTTATTTTGGCAAATGAGTAAAGGTAAACTAATTCTTTACTATATCTTCAATGTGTTCTTAAATAATTATTTTATCTTATTAAATAATAAAATAAAATATTTAATATCGAATTAATTGAGATTAAATCACAGTTTTCGGATGATGTTAATTTCTTTATAAAATCAGAAAATCTACATTAATTGTTTGTTAATAAACTTTAACCATATAAATACATTTTACTCCTCTGAAACTTTCAAATTATAATTTAATAAAATTTAATATTATATTAGAGAAAATTATTAAAAGAAAATGAATAAACAATAAATTAATTTGACATTTTATCTTTGGTTATTTTTAGTACACTAATTATGCTATTTTTAGATTTCATTAAAATTTAATAATATTTTTTCTAGTTATCCTAATTGAAACTGCTCCTCTCTTAAAAAAAAAACAAAAACAAACCCAACCTTAAAAATTTCCTAATAAAAAAAAACTTAAAGTTGAATTATTAAAAAAAATTTTTTATTAATTTTAATATTTTACAAAAAAAAAAAAATTAAAAATAAACATTCAATGTTATCAATTGAAAATTGATAAACGTATATTTATTCAATATAAAAATATGTGAAAAATAGTTTTTACGTGATCACCTGTGCAAAACAAAAACAAAATATTTGTTTTTTCTTTTTTTCTTTTAAACGTACATATACACACATGTGTATATTAATTGTGCGTGGCTATATTTTAATTCCAATCCCATCAAAATTCAAACACTTTCCCTTTAACAGTCATAAAAAAAAAACGCTAAAATTGATTTTTTTTTTTTTTTAATTTATGCAAATATTTAAATTTCAATACTCCTCTACCGACATCAATTCATAGAATTTCACCATAAAAAATTTCCAAACTTAAGAAAACTTCATCATCTCTAAGTTAAACGAAATTACAATATGGGCACGTCATTTAAATTTGAAAAAAAAAAAAGAATAGAAATAATAATAAAAAGAAAATTAAAATTGTAATTTATATTAAAGTTAAAAATGTCTGCATAAATTACAAAAAAAAAAAAAATTAAATTAAAAATAATTTTATTTAATTTGTAGAAAAAAAAATATATGTATGTCATATAAATTATGACAATTACAATATAATATGTGACATGTGACATAAGAGAACACTTATTAATATCCAAAGGTTGTCAAAGGTTTTTTTTTTGTTTTTTTTTTTATTATTTTTTTTTTTATTATTTTTTAATGGATTTCACTTCTATTTTTTCATTGAAATAATAATTGTTATAAAATAAAAACAAATTTGAAAAATTAAGGTTAATATTAAATATATCTTATATTATATATGTATATAGTTATTATAACAGTTAAAATATTATTATATATATTTTTTTATTAATATATTATGTACTCTCTATACATTATTTTCTAATGACGTTTTCTTTCGATTTTGTTTTTTATATTTACTATTCGCTAACTTATCTATTATATTTATGTATATATATATATATATATATATATACAATATACATATATCAGAAAACTCTAATAATTGTAATCTTGAATTAATAATTGGAATTTTCTTCAGTTATTTTTTTGGGGATTGGCATTAAATGTCAATTTTTTGAGATCATTATAAAAAAAATCATATTAAATTGAATCTGAATGATTTAAATTGAAAAAAATGTTTACAAGGTTTATAATTAATTACTTATAAATTTGTACAGCAATTGGACATTATCAGAATTACAAATCATTAAAATAGATTTTGTATTTAATTTATATGACATCTATACCTACATATATACAAATATATTGAGATGAATTATTAAACATATAAGATGTCAAATTATCTTAAAATAACTCCAATTAAATTTCAAATATCATTTGACGAAAATGATTGATATAATAAGAATTGAATAGGATTCTTTAAATAGTGCCTACTAATAAATACATATTTGTATAGATAAAAATGATTTCCGAAAAGAATTACTTATTGCAATATTTACTACTAGAGCACTATAAAAAAACAAAACTTTAAAAGGCTTCAATTTTTTAGTTAAATGAAATTAAAAAAAATATAAACTCTGTTACAATTTTAAGTTGCTACTGATATAAGCTAAATTTAAACAAAACAAATTTAATAAATGTATGTATACTGAAACAAAAAACTATCTTTTAGAAAAATTTAAAAAAATTATCTTATTTTTTTTTTATTTTTAAAATTTGATGTTCATTCTAAACCTTAAATTGATCATAAAATTTTCTCAATTATTTTCAATTCTTTATTTTTTTCCCCTTTATTACACCTTATTATCAACACACACTTAAATTTTGATATAAAAATCGATTATAATTTTAACAACGTTTGATTCAGTACCCAAAGAATACAAAATTATCTTTACTAAAATTGTTCCATTCTAATTGTTTACAGGGTACCTATTCTCAACAGTTGCCAAGATAACTTTTAAAGTATTTTCATTCAGTTTTTAAAAATATAGTAATATCTTCGTCACGCAGAAGTTCGTTTAGATATCGATACACATCTGAAACTAAAAGCTTTTATACAAAATATCTTAATTTTTTCCTAATTTTTAAAGTTGAGTAGTTATCAGAGATTTTAAAGTCGAAAAATGTTGACATTTTTAAATATTTCTTCAAATAACTGTATTTTTTTGTATAAAAAAAGTGTTATTAACATATTAATTTTATCACATTTTCTAACTTATTAAAGTTTATAGCTATAATTTATGTTATTATCATTTTTATTGTATCTTTTACCGTTTTTTTAGAAAATTAAATATTACAGAGGCCTCGGTGGCCTAGTGGGTAAAAGCGTATTAAATACGCTGTAAGCACTGAGGGTGTGTGTGTTCGAATACCAAACACGTCATAAGAGTTATTCCCCCTTACGACATTTACATCCACGCCTGAATAGGAAAGGCTGTGTAATTTCCTGTCCACATTTATGTGGCAGTGAAATGCATTCAAAAAAAAAAATATTACATTGTACTTCATTAAAATTTTGTTAAAAATTTTTTTCTCATTCCGGAATCGAAATTGCAATAATATCAAAAACTTTCGAAACCGTTAACTCTGAAACCGTTTAAAAAAGACCTGCGTTCCAGAACTATGTTTTGCCTGGTTCGACCTCTTCTATCATTTCTTAACTTCGAGATCTTCCACTTGCGGAAACCCTGTATATATATATATAATTAGAAAAATACAAATAGAGATGACCATTAAAAATCAAAATGAAATTAAATGTCAATTTTCTTCAAGAAAAATAACAAAAAATTAAAAACAAAATTCAAGTTGATTTTGATCGGTTTAAATTTTAAATTACAAACTAATTAAAGTTGAATAAATCATAATAAAAAAAAAACAAAAAAAGATTTTGTTGTGAATGTCATCGAAATTCTTTGATTCTAATTTATTATTTTTCTAGATAATGAAATGATTTATGTGAAAATAAACCTAATTAGGAAATTTACTTTTAAATTTTGTTTTTTTTTTTTCTTTTCCTATTTTAGATCCATTGTATTGTATAAGGAGTGGTCTAATATATATATAAAACATTTAAAATGTTCTTTTTTTTTATTATTTTAATTGCTGTGATATTTAACCTTGAAAAGCAAAAAAAAAAGAATCAAAACTTCTAAGATTATTATGTTTAACACAAGAAATTTACAACCATTATTAAATTTAGATATATATCTTCAAAAATATATTTTTTTTAAATTTTGATCATTATTAAATTAAATAATAACATTATAGTAATTATTTAGATAGGATATTAAATTTTCTGCTTAATAAAAAGCAAATCAATAATTTTTTTTTTTAAATTACTTATCCATCCTTGTTTCTTATTCTTATATCTTAACAATTATAATTTAATAAACGTAAATGTATGATAACTATAAACTTTAGATGGTAACGATTAATTAGATTATTTAAAGGGGGTATAACTAAGACTGTGTATAATCTTTTAATGTAGATATATTGTTTTCCGCCAATTATTATAGGCACCTGTTCTGAATTATGCATTAACTTGTAATACTTCTGTCAGCCCTAGTGGCTTTAAGTAGAGAGTTTATTGCTGGTAGCTGTTTATCTTCTGTTAAGCAGTATTCTCCTAAGGTACACATATCTTGCTCGGAGTAAAGCTCCGCAGTTTTTCAGTATGAGATCTAAAGATTCTTCTTCTACGATAACTACTTAATAAATAAACAAGTAAATGTAACAGTAAGTCAACCGACTTATTAACGGGCGGACGGACATCGTTAAATCGACTTAGGAGGTGATCTTGATTCATTCAGAATATATGTATATGTCCGTATCTAACGTCCGTATTAATCAAAATTAATATACCCTATATTTTAAGGTGTAGGATATAATAAATTCTAACTCTTGTGCCATTTCACCTAAAATAAGTCTTAAAATTCCTATTATGAAAGTTCTTATTAAAATTTATAAAACTGTTCATTAGACGACTGTTTTTATTTTTTTACATTATTGATAATTCGATTTGTTTATCAGCGAAACGTGTTATATTCCTATATTTCATTTATTTGTAGTGTCATTTGACTGATATTTTCTACAGGTTGCCTGAATTATCATTTGCAGTTATTTAATTTGACTATGTATAAAGAACATATAATAAGGGAGCGGGTTTAAAGTTAGTTGGTTAAAAAATCAGAGTTTCAATAATTTGTTAAGCAGAATTTGAGAGCGATATCCTGCACTATTTTAAAAGTTTTGTTGTTGAAATATGTATGTAAAATATATACTTAGAAGGGATGCCAGATTTACCAGATGGTTACAAATGAAATACGTCTTGTGATAATAACCCATTTATGGGAAATTTTAAGTTGAATTTTCGAGAAATATTGGATATATATTTTATTAATATCTATAACAATTAAAAAATTCATATAATGTTTTATTTTCTTTTAAACTCCATAAAAAGAAACAACTTTTCCTTATTAATCTTTAAAAAAAACCATAAAAATTTTATAAAACTAAAAAAAAAAAAAAAAAGTACTGGTTGTACTACCAATTTTCTAAATCACATTCTAAATTCTTTAGATTCTTATTTAATTTCTAAATTTAAAATTTTAATTAAAAAAAAATTCTAATAGTTTAATAGTTTAGAATTTCATTAAAGAAAAAAAGAAAGTATTTAAAATATTTGAAATTATTTTAAAACTATTAAAAATGTAATAAAATTAAAATATAAACACCTTATAACATTTAATGGAAATTAAATACAAACATTTTTTAACATTTAATTACTGTAATTATTCTCTTTTACTTACATTTAAATTCTTTTGTTAATATTTTTTTTATACCTTTAAAAGTAGAAGTTTGACAATACTTAAATAATTTTTAACAAATATAAAAAAAAACCTATAAAGCCCTTTCGGATCCAGCTGATCTGATTGTACAGCAGGGCTTTAAAAGCATATACAATTTATTTTGGCTCTTAATATTTGGGTAAAATTTGTTTTAGAACTGATTTTTTTTCGTTAATGTTTTTTCTATTTTCAGCCTTATGCTTCCATTTTCTACTCCCTTTGGAAGCATAGGGCTTCCACAAAGCCTTTTCATCCTTCTATTTTCTGCAATTACTTTCTTTTTATTATGTCTTGCTCATTTGTGTTATGTCTTGCTCATTTCTCGTTCTACTTCTCTGTTCTACGCTATGAATTCTTAGGTCTACAAATTTTCCTTTTCTTTTTGGGGTTCCATTCCAAGGCCTATAAATTATGCAATTAAGAGATCTTCTAAAAACGTCACTAATCCATCGATTTTCATTTTTTAATTTCTATTTCGATTCTTGAGCCGTTTTTTTGCCGAAGTTTTTCGTTGCGTATTCTTCTTCGTCAGTGTATTCTATATGCAATTTGGAGTCACTTGTTAATAAATACTACTAGTTTGTGTGTTTCTTTCTTGTTGATCAACCAAATTTCACTATCATATAAGAGAACGGATTTTATACATTCTTGGAATATTATCAGCTTTGTTTTCTTTGCGATTTAGGATGATCTACATATTTTTCACATTCTTCTAAATGTTGTTTTAGCTTTCGTCAATTTATTTTCGAGGTCTTCTTTTGTACCTTCTGTGGTAATAATATTCCCCTTTTTTTTCGTTGATACTTAATATTTATTGCAAATAGTAAGTTAAGTGATATTTAGTAGTATTGCATTATACTCCGTTTGAATTTAACAGTTGCATTCTCTGAAATAAATAGCCAAACTATATTTTCTATTGTAATTTAAGGATAAACGAGTAATTTTGTTAGAGGATCAACGTAAGATCTTCAAAAAATTAAATCAACTTTCGGGTTGATATTTTTCAAAACAGATTAGATCTACCTTGTTTAACTATTTATTGTTAAAATATTTAGAAAAAATAATGTCATAGGAATAACTACATATCATTTACTTTAATAAAATATTCCATTTAAGTACTTTTTTTTTTAAACATATATAATATATGTACATATAAATAAAAAAAAATTTCTATTTTTAAATGTCTTAGAAAAAAATATGCCAGAAAAATTTTGTATAGTTTAGTTCATTAACGCCAGCGTTAAAAATTTACTTTTTTATGACTCTTTAAAAATGTTTAAAAAAGTAATAAAAATTTGAAAATGTTTTAATATTTTTTTTTTTTTTTGAAATTCATCTTCCATCTATATTTCATTTTTTTTTAAAGTTATCTGAATTCAAGTGATAAACTTTTTACATAAAGATACATTACATAAAAAAATGTAAGAAATCTGTAAGATGTCAACCGAACCAAGTAAAGGTTAAGGTAACATTTTTGTCATCTTTAAATTATTATTCCTCTTAAAAAAAAATTCCTTTCTGTTTGTATATATAGTATATTTGTATATAATATTATATAGTTTAAATATAGCTTAAATCTATACCTTAATTCAACATTTTGCACTATAACTACATTTAATTTTAAAATTAGATTAATTAGATGACTTGAATATATACAAAAAATCATACATATTATATAAAATTCAGTTGTTTGTAATAAATTACTCAAAAATAATTGATAATGTTTAGATTATTTGAAAAAAAAAAAAAATATATAGATGTAGATGAAGAAGATATAGAAAACAGAATTTGATACCTCATTCCAATTATTTTAAATTAACAATTATTAGAATATGTCGTACATCAATATACGTTTTTATTGACTCTCTCATACAACTCTACCTCTTATACTGAGTACCTTATGAATAAAACTCATGTAAAAATTTCTTATTTAATATATAAAATTTTAGTTTGAAATATAAACTGAACATATTATTTAAATTTAATTTATTTTTATAAATTTGTTTGCGGTTAAATTAAAATAAAAATCATAATAATATGTATGTTTTATGGTAAAATCTCCATAAAACATAAAATTTAGGATGAAAAAAAAAAACAATTTTTATTTATCTACACAATAAAATAAAAATAAAATGTAAAATTTCACACTCCATAAAAGATCATGATAAATTATCTATTAAAAAAACGTGAACATTATTTACATCAGATCAAATTACAAAAAAAAAAAAAAAAAAAACATTAAATAACAAAAAAAAAAAAAAACTAACAAAATCAAACACAGCGTCCTCTTCATCTTCTTCATTTTTGTAACCATCAAAATTGAAAGCAATTTGTTAAAAAAAAATTCCATTGAAATGTAATGCAACTGTTGGATGCAACACCAATTATGATGTTTTTTTTTTTCCCATTTAGACATAATAAGTAATAAATTTTTACCGTTAAATCATATTACTAACATTCATATATATATATATATATTAGCAATTACTATATAAATCTTACTTACATCGAATTCCAATAGTTTTTTTTTTTTTTTTTTTTTTTTTTGTGCTTTTTTAACATTGTTTATACTATTAACAAAATAAATTATTTTTTGCTTTGAACATTGTATTTATATACCATCAAATATAATTAATATCAATATCATCATAATCATAATCAATAAAAACAAAAATGATAATATTTGATCAATTGAAGTTTCCATATAGTATATCGAACTTTTAAAACAAAACATTTTAAAAAAAAAAAAAAAAAACAAAACAACATAGAATTAAGCAATACATGTCGATAATAATATTTAATTTAAGAAACATGTTGCTGCAACATCAATATTGATAAATGATTAATATATGATTTTTGAAGATGAAGAAAAAAAAAAACGTTTTTTTTTTGTTTCGTTTTTTTGTTTTTTTTTTTTTTGGAACTAAATGATGTTTGAGAACATGATTTTTTACACCAAAACATTGAAAAACAATAAATCAAAATTACATTTAATCATTATTTTATTAGATATATGGTTTTTTTTGTATTTTAATTTTTCATTAGTTTTTCATTTTATTACTATAAATATGAATGAAAAACAATAAGTGATTTTTTTACTGGCAACATATTGCATTTAACCATATTTGAATAAATATTATTGATGGCAAGATATACAGTAAATTTATAAATCGTTATACTTTTTTGTTTTTCACACTTTATTATTAACAATTTTTATTTATATTTTCATGAAAATTAAATTATTAAATTTTATTTAATAGATTCTCATTTTTTTAATTTTGTATATTATTTTATCTTATTTTGATTTCAATATTTTATTGCACGATTATAATTGCATGCTAACATATACTAAATAGATTGTAATTTTGATTAATAATTTTCACATGATTTTTTTTTTTTTGATGTAATGTAAATGAAAGATGAAATGAAAAAATTTTTTTTTTTGTGAATATAATTACGATATTTAAATTGGAGTAAAGATAAATTTATTTATATATGAATTTATACAGTAATAAACATATAGATTTTGTTTAACATTAAATTATTTTGCAATTGAGCTTTGACTTATGATATTTTGAGTATTTGATGATGATAATATATCAGCATAATGATAGCTGTATACTGATTAAATAAAATTTAGTCATATTTATTTCACTTTCATTCGGGTTAAATTGCCCAAAGATGAAGGTGGTCAGAAAAAAAAAATAGGTTATCCTGTAAATAGGATTTTTCCAAAGAACAGATTTATAGTGGTCTCCCTGGCTTTAAATCTTCTAACGACCTAATTCAATTATTTTTTAGATTTTTTTATTAGCACATTTTTTCAAATAGTAATTTACATTGCTTATTAGTTTCATTCTGTCCCTCCGTTCATATTTGTTTACAAAACTTCAACACCGTTTAAGAGAGAAAAATTAATAGTTGTAGAATGTTTCACTTAACAAATTTTCAATTAAAAAACGACAAAAAGAAGGAATTTTTTTTACGCTTTATAAATCAATATAAAATTATACAAATTTAATGCAATTTAGTATTTAAATTTACCGATATGTTAATACTATATTTAGTAAGACTTTGGTTCTTTCATATCTCAGAAACAATTTTAGGTGCAACAGTACAATTTTGAAAGGTGAAAATTCTTTGGGAATTACTTTTGAGTTTTTCTCAGTTGTTTATATTTACTTCCGTTTAACATCTATAAAAACTGTAAATATTTTTAAACACCATTTAAAGTACAAAGGAAATTTATCAAGTTTTATATGTAAAAAATTACAAGTTTTTATTGTGTTTTGAAAAATGTACACGTTTCAAATCCTTCGATTTTATATTTTATCTTATTTTATTTTGAGCAACATTAAAAAAGGAACAGCCATAGGACGAACATTAAAATAGAAACAGCCATAGATTTCTTATTAGCCAAAATATTATTTCGTAGCTTCTGTATTTATGCTATTTAACGTAAACAATTTTTTTTTTAAATCAAGCAGCCTGCAATTATAACAAGTAAAAATAACAGTAAGTCGATGCAACCGACTTATTTATACCCTACACCTAAAACATTCAAATTAAATTAAAAATCCATAAGTTATTTTAGTTAGGTATTTAATACAAGCTAAAAAAAATAAATGCTGTTACAACCTTTGTACAAAATTTCAGGTTTCTATCTTTATTAAATTCGAAAATATGATTGTTAGGTCTTGGGAAGTGTGTGAAGGCATGCGGACCACCACCCCAATTCATCTCAAATTTTAGAGACATCAACAGGGTAGAACATTCTTATATCAAATTTCAAGTTTATATATTTATTAATTTCTAAGATATGCTTGTTCGGTTTTGGGAGTTGTATGGGAGGTACCCGAACGACCACTCCAATTCCTCTCAAATTTTAGACAAATCAGGGATTTAGGAAACAGCACCCTCCTATCAAATTTGAAGTTCCTATCTTTATTAATTTCGAAGATATGCATGTTCGGTTTTGGGAGTTGTATGGGAGGTACCCGAACAACCACTCCACTTCATCTCAAATTTTGGGGATATCAGAGATTCAGAAAAACACACCCTCGTACAAAATTTTAAGTTTCTATCTTTATTAATTTCGAATATATGAGTATTAGGTTTTGGATGTTGTATGGGAGGTACTCGAACGCATGTTCCGATTTCGCCCATTTACAATCCCCGCCTTACCTTAGTCATTGTTAACCTACAGTATAAATTTCATCAAGATAGCATCATTACTTTTTGAGTTATCGTACGTATGGACGGACGGACGGACGGACATCGCTAAATCGACTCCGGCGGTGATCCTGATTCAGAATATATATACATGTCTATACCTAACTCGCTTCCTTTTGGTGATTACAAACACCATACCAAAGTTAATATACCCTATACTTAATGTGTAGGGTATAAAAATGAATTATACACTTACAAAACAATTATTTAAAGGAGAAAATTATAAGAAGATCTTTTATCGTATTTAGCCATCAATAGACCTATATTAAAATATACCTAAATTACATAACTGTAGTTACATTTATTTTTATAAGAATATAAAACAAAATTTATTTAAAAATTTCAAAGTTAGGATTCTAATTGAAGCTGAAAAAATATTAAAATACGGTATAAACAAAGTAATCTATACACTATATGTAGAAAATGTAAGCATTCAATAAATCGAAAAATCTATCTAGGGTCTATAAAAGTATATAAATTACTGCAGTGAAATGTCTAAAAATAAATGTATAATAAAAATTCTACACAAATTTAGTTGCCAATGAATATATGCTAATATGTATTTAAAAAAAACAATTCAATATAAAAATAATTTTATAAAAATTTACAAAACTAAATTATTAATCAAAGTTTTCAAAAAAAAAAACAAAAATAAATTTATAAATTCCAATTTCCAGTTCTTTAAAATTATTGTCACATATTAAAAAAATTGTCAACACCACATGACATTTAAAATAGTGACTGCTATAAAATATGTTTTTAATATTTAATTTTGGTGTTAAATAACAAATTTTATGTATTTTTTTAAACATGTTGCTTGTCTAATTTCAAAAATTTTTCAAAATGTTCTTAAGTTGATATTTTTTTTAACTAAAACAGCAAAAAAATAAAAAAACATTAAATTGAACATGCACAAAGCTTCAAACAAAAAAACAAAAATCACAATTTTTAAAGTTAAAGCAAGCTAAGAAAATTATAAAATGAAAGTACAATAATTATTTGTACCTGTATAAATTGATTTTTTTTTTTCATATATTTAAAAAATACACATATAAATAAATCGCAAAATTTTGCGCGGTTTACCTAAATTCTTAATATTTCTTATAATTTTAATTGACATACCAGAAACTGGTTTACCTTCAATAATAATCGTAATTTATTTTCCATTTTTTAATAATTTTTTTTTTTCTTTTTTTGTTTTTTATTTTTTTCTTCTTAAAAGATCACTTTACCCGTTTTACCCACAACATTGTATACGCTTTGTACCTTATATAGTAAAATTTGGTTTTGTTAAATTGCAAACAAAAAATAAAAAAAAAAATAACAAAAAAAATCTATATACATATAATTATTTACACTAAATATAATAAATAATCTTATGTACCTATATTATGTATAAAGTGAATGACTTACATTTAATTTGTTTTTGTTTAAATAAAAATTTTCCTTAATAACTTCTAATGAGTGGCATTAAACTATTTTGAAGTTATTCATATTAAATAAAAAGAAAATTATGGTATATTTTATATGGAATTTAACCGCTTTGTGAAAGGTTGGTGCAATTAGGAGTAGAAAATAGAGTAAAGTTTACTCTGTAAAAGCAATGCAAACATTGAATTTTATATTTTCTTTGATTATTTATTAATAAAAATCTTTAAAATAAAATTACGCCATTTCATCTTTATGAGTCTCCATTTCAAATTTCTCTCCATTTCATCTTTTCCTATTTTACATTTTTTAACATTGGAAAAACAAATATTTCAATTTGTACAAAAACCAATCACTCAATCAGTAAAATCAATCACTAAAGATTACTTAAATAATTAGTGATTTTAACCGCAGTCATTTAACGAAGAAGTATTAAAAAGAAGAAATTTGAAAAGATAGGTGTTCACAAATCAACAGTAAGATAAATTGTTGAGACTGAAATGTATCTAAGAAATCAAAAAATTCAAAATTAAAAGGATTTTTGTTTGTTTGAATTTGAAGTAGTAGTAGACTGTACTGCTAGTAGCTAATATTAAAAAAAAAAAAAAAAACTTCAAACTGACCTTTGAAACTCTGTTAAAAACAAAATAACTATAAAATGATCTTTAAAACTCTATAAAAAAAAAAAAACCTTTTGACAGTATCAAAAATTTTAGTTTTTAACATAATTTAGACGTTAACTTCTAATCGAATCTTAATCTGTGAATCAGATTTTGTAAATTTTGTACTTTTGTCATATAAAACATATAATAATAATGGTTTTTTTTTTTTTAGGTACAGGGTAATTTTCAGTTAATTACATGTTAACAACGTTTTAATTTATGGTTTTTTGTTTATTTTTTTTGCAATTTTTAATTTGGTTTGATTTAACACGCTTCTATTAAATAAATATCTGAACAGTAGTTAAATAACAAATCCAAAAAAAAAAAAAAATAAATAGTCAATTAATTTTTTTTGCTTTTTTTTGTCTTTTTTAGTTCAACCACTTGTGGTCATATTAATGTAACATTAACAGTCACTTAAAAATCATTCATATATTATTTTTCGTTTTTGTTATTTTAGAGAAGATTGTCTAAAACAAAAACTACTCTAAATTTATTACCACTTCTTATTTATTATATTTTCAATTAATAAAATTAATCTTCGAAATTTACATTCGAAACCAGTTTTTTTTTATTTATATTCAAATTAGCACTCAATTTAATTTTAATTTAATTTCAAGTAATAATAATTTGTAATAATATAATATGATAATTATTCAATAAAATTTAATAAGCAAAAAGAAATCAGTATGGATCATCATAGTAATTGTAAAAAAAAAAAATAAAAAAATAAAATTAGGTTATTAAAGTATATCGAAAACAGTTTTCTATTTTTTTTTTCAAATATTACATGCTTTGACTTAAGGCTTAACTTCGAAATTCAAAAAAATAAAATACAGAAAAAAAAAATACATAACTCTATTCTGTGAGGTAATTTACAGTGGAGGATACAGAGGGTGCAAGGTACAAAGGTAAATTTTTGAAAACTTTTTGTCACCAACAGTAATATCAGGAAATTTGGAGTTGGATATTTTATAAAACAAAAAGCAATAAATAGGTGATTACTAAACAAATATTGAGACTCTTATATTTTAATCAACTGTAAAACCCAAGAAAAAATGTATCAGTGGTAAACATCAATAGTTAACTTCTTCAAAATTTATAAATTAGATTTTAAATATTAAAAAAATATTTTTTTTTCTAAATTTTCTAATTTTCTAATTTTCGTATTTAGTTCTTTTATAGATTAACGTAATTTCTGAAATTTGTATTTCTGGATTATATTTTTCTGGATTTTGTTTTTCTTGGAAATGTAATAATACCCATACCTATATTGTTAAAATTCCAAAGTATTATATAGAATGAAGAGGAAATGTTGTGTCAAATAAGGAAATGATGAAAATAAAGCCTAAAGCTTATAAGTTATTTAAAAAAAAAAAAAGGAAACTCACTTCCTTGCAAAAACAAAAAAAAAAAAATTATAATCTTAACAAATATCCTCACTTTTCTTAAGAATTTTCTCATAATATATTCAATAAAGAAACAACAGTTTATTAATCTGCAATTACAAAGTACACATTAGATTAATATCTTTTTAATATTTGTTTTTTTTTTTTTAAATAATTATATACTTAATAATAAAAAGTAATAGAATTGCATCCTTGCATAGTGGATTCTATAAAAAAAAATGATGTTTGTGACATATATGCATATTATAAAATTATGAAAAGATTTTAATTTATAAAGGCAACTAGGTATATAAAGAAATCATGTGTAGTAGGAGTATTATCTAAATTCTAAATTCTTTATAACGAAATTCTGAGTACTTACAAAATTTTTAAAGAATGCAAATATATAATATACGCTTTTTTAAGACTTTATGGTTGATATGAAGCTTTTGCATATTTTTTATGATCAAACAAATACGGACATGGTTGTCTAGGCACTTCATAGGTGACATGTCACAACTCCTTTTGTAATAAGTTATGACACTCTACTTTATGTCTACTTATGACACTTATTAAAATTTTAAAGTGTGACATAAGTTCCTTGAAAAAAATGTCATAAATCGCTTAAGGGAGTTTTGACACTTCACTTTGTATCATATCTCTCTAAGGGACTTATGACACAAACTAAAATATTAAAGTGTGTCACAACTTTCTCTTCCATTTAAAATAAGAATTGAAGTCCATGGACCATAATTATAACGAGTTATGACATGTCACCACTTCACATAGTCTAAACAAATATAATTGCGCCGCTCTTTCCCATTAATTTTACAAATCACTCAAAATTTTGTAATCCAGAATTTTGAAATTCAAAATATTGTAATACAGAAATTCAATCAGTCAATCCAAAAATGTAAATAACAAGTTAATTTGAACATATAATTTTTCGTATTTTGGGTGGGTGGCTTAAAATTTAAATTATTTAAATATATGTATCTGCCTTCCGACCATATAATAATTTTTATATTATAAAAAAATACATCGAAATCTATAGATATTAGTAATAATCTATTGATTTTTGAACTTAAATTATTTAAATCGATATATTATAATTACTAAAATCAATCAAAGTACATTACAGCATTATAGATTTGTCAAGTTAATAAATATTTTTTTCTGCAGTTATTTACTTAAAGGCAATTTTTCTTCAATAATATCTTATTAATCATTTTAATAAATATACGCCAACATTCCGTGAGACAAACAAATTTGTAGGAGTTAATAGAATGTTGTTTAGATATTTTTGTTTTCTTTTAGTTTCTCTAAGGAAGGTGGAAATACAATTTTAGACAAACATTTTAATATACTTTTAATTTTATTATTTAACTAAATTTATATTTAATTAATATTATAAATTTGATTTAAATTTAACCTTAAAACTGTTATTTGTTTTTGGTTTTAAATCATAAAAAAAAATCATAAAAATTCTTCTGTAAACACATATAAAAGTAGTAAATCTGATTGAATATCTTCTTTTTTTTTTGCCAGTCATATAAGGAGCATAGCACTTGGCATCCACTAACTCAATTATTATTCATATTTGAATAAGCTTCAATTTTAGGGATTATTAATTTTACTAATCTGTAGATTACTCGATTGTAGCTATTGTACAAGACTATGAGACGTTTATTTTTTTATTTCTGCGTCATCTATTATCTTATACAAGAATTATGTTTTATTAAGACACACATATATATACTTACTTTTAATTTAATTATATTATTACATAATATATTATAAGAAAAATCTATATTATTTTTTATTATTCTATATGACGCAGCCGGAGTTTGAACCCGAGACCTGTTTTTTTTGAAATGCTAGCGTATTAATCACACTACATCATTGACTGGATATGGCTATTGAATCTTTAAATTTTTTATTTTATTATTGATCAATGACAGAATATAACAAACCTAAACGTAAATATTTAAAATTTAAACGATATGTTAAACCGAATGAAAATTTTAATTAACTTAAAACACCATAAAAAAAAAAATGCAATCTAACCTAATTTTTTTGTTTATCTTCTGTTTGTTAAATGAGAATCTACATATTTACAAACCTTGAATTTAATTGGTCAAATATTATTTATTTCAAATAAAGTTTTTTTTTTATTCTAAATTGGATGTAACTTTTATTATTGACAATATTTAAATTTTTTAATTAGCATTTACAGTTAAACAACTGAAGAAAAGAAACAAATTATTATTATTTGTAATAATATTATTGATTTTTTAATTTTTTAAATATAGTATTTAATATTAAATAAAAAATATACATATATATTTTAGATAATAGGTATTTATTTACTATTAAAATTAATTTGATTTTTGTTTTTTTTTTTTATGATTTTAAAAACTGTCAAGTATTATACAACTTGACCTAAAACTGTTCTGTAATCAATCAAAAACAAAAAAAAAAAACCAAATCTTAAACAATTATAATTTTTAACTATTTTTAAATTAATTAAAATTTACATTTGAAATATGAATAACGGTTCCGTGCACTTTAAAAATTTACCATTAAAGATTTATACATATATAAATATTATCTAATTATTACTTAAACATAAATAAAAAATGTATACCTAGGTAAATACAGAAAAAATTAGCATTACTAAAAATTTGAAATAACCTTGAAATGACTTTTAAATTAATATTTATTTTTTTAATTTGTCTTCTTTAATTTTTGCTACCTTATACACACAGCGATGTTGTAGTTGACCATTATGTTTACGACAAACAATAAAATGTCAAATACATAAAATTTTTTTTTATGTTTTTTTTTTTAGAATAACTACTGTTATACCACGTAGTTTTAAACAATTTGCGTAATAATAATTTGTAGTTAATAAAAGTTTAAAATATATACATATATATAATTTGTGTGTGGCCTACACAAACAAAAATTAAGCTTTCAAATTTTTAATTTAAAAATATTATGCAATTTTATTTTTTTTTTTATTTTTTAAATGAAAAGGAATTTTTTCGCTGTACATTTTTGTTTTTTAAATTTTCTTTTTTTTTATTTTTCTTTGTTAATTTACCACGTAAAATCAAGAAATATTAAAAATGAAAAAATATTAATAATAATATGGTAGTTACAAAATTCAAATAAAATATGAAATAAATGAAAAAATAAAATAAATAATCAATGAGGTTTTTAAAAAGAGCCGACATATTGCTAATTTTTTTTTTTTTTTTATTTTTTTTTTTTAGTTATGTAAAGCACGCTTATTAGTAAATTTTTTTGTAATAATTATTTTATTTAATTTTTTAAATATCAAATAACGCCATTAGCAATTAAATTCGAAAGAAAAAGAAAAAAACAAATTTTTTGGATGCAAATTTAATTTAAAAAAAAAAATAATAAAATGTATACAATATAACAATATATTAAAAGTAAGCGTGCGGTTTGCGTGATTATAATGGTTCATTAGAAGACATAATATTACCTATAAAATATATTTTATCTTTATCTATATAGGTATTGCAAATCTTATAAAAATTTTAACAGTTACTAAATTTTTTACTATTAGTGCCGGATCAATTGATAAGTTTAAACTGTACTTATTACAAAGTACAGTTTAACTATTACAAACAGCATCCAACAGAGAAGAATACAACAACATTATCATAAATTTGCAGTGATTTCAAAATGTGATTCGCCAACATCCAAGAGGAAGAAGAAAACTGTACGTAAAAAATTCAAAACTAAGAAGAATGGATGATGAAAAAGTCTTGCCAAATATTTAATTTTGAAGATGAAAAATTAACCAAATATTTTTCATAGAATTTATAAAATTTTAAAAATTAGATATTAATTCTGTTTTTAACACTGTTTGGCACGATGTTCTTATTTCTAAACTAATTAATAATGGAACTGATTACCAGTTAATTAAAATAATACAAAGCTTTCTTTGTAACAGAAAATTTAAGATTTATATAATAGCAATAATATCGAATATGTACACATCTGGCGTTCCATAAGAATCAATCATGTGATCGATATTTTGTAACATTTTTACTCGTGACATATTTAGACCTACTGTTATGTTTAGAATTATCTATTTTTGCTAATTATAATGCATTATTTACAGCGGCTACTTATTTAGAGTATAGATACTGTAAAATATTTGGGTATTTATTTTGATAAAAAGAAAAAACGACTTCCAGAGAACATATTACCCAAATAATTAATAAATTTAAATAAAACAACATGTAGTCTATTTATTCATGATTAATTATTAAATAGAAAATTTGATTTAAATCAAAGGAAAAATAAACTATCAATAATGAAAATTGTATTTCAAGCGATTTTTTATTGTACAGTTACCCCGTCTTTCACAATATAGCTGTTACACATATTAAAAAGTTACAAATTGCTCAAAACAAAATATTAAAACAAAATGCTCAATTTATCATTTTATTATTTAACTAATTTACATCATCTTTACATCATCATCAAACAAATATCTGCTATAAGTATGTGAGGTAATAAATCAAACACATAATCAATTTATTAATAAATGTTCATATTCGGAAAACCCCTTAACAAAAACTTAAATATATTGATCATAATTAATTTTTTAACCTTTTTTGCTTAAGTCTTATTTAAGTGATAGTAAGTTAATTTGATTTAGGTTGAGTTAGTTTTAGGTTTTAGTCTATTAAAAATAACGGTATGGTTTTTCCCCTATTTTCCCTTAAAATATCTTGCGAAATATTATATTATTCACATTTTGTATAATATGTCACATATTCTTCAGTTTTAAAGATTATAATTGTAATCTAATTGCTGTAAAATTGTACTATATAACATAAAAGTAATAGTTGGTTTAAAAAAATGAAATAAAATTTAATTTTTAAAATATAACTTTTAAATAACCACTTAGAATAGTTATCACTCATAGACTATTTTGCTATTTTATGTTTGTATATGAACTCTAAACTGATTTGGCTCTAAACTGATTTCTTACTAAAGTAACAATTTTTTGCGATTCTTTTCTTTATTTTTAAACGTCAGTACTTTTCGGTTGTGTTCTTATTGTAAATATTTATACAGAATCTCTGTAATAATCTTTTGAGTAATATTCATATTACGCAATGAGATCTTATGGTTGTATGGCTTATATTTATATACACTATGTCACTTTTTATTTGTTAATCATTTCTACTCCGATTAAATTAAAGTTATAATATTTTTGAATCTATGACAGTTAGGATAAATCCATTTGTCAAATAGCCACATGACATAAAGACATTTAGCATATAAATACTATTAGCATAAAACCAGTTAACATAAAAAGACAACTAGCAAAACTTCATTTATACTAATAGGACAATTGGCATAAAATCATGTTGGAAAATGGAACATTTGACATAAACTTTATAGATAATATTATTTATGTTGTTGTTTATGTAATAAGGTTGGCTGTGTTGGTCATTATGAGGATAATTATCATAATGGTGATGGTGATTAATGATAGTCAAAATTCTGTATTTAAATTCAAACCTAATTAAACTTAAGAACTCCGAAATTTAAAATTGGTAGACGAAAATGTATAGTTCCATAACAAACCTAAATCACAATTCATAATATAATCACGACATAAGACTACATGTCGTTTAACTGTATTTCAGTTATACATATTCTGTAAAAGGCGTATAACTTTGATTTTGTAACCAACTTTAAATGCTAAAACAATGATTTTGAAACCACATTATTAAAATACTGATTTCTTTTTAAATTTTTAAATTCTGAAATTCTTCTTAATTTTATTAGTGTAAATGCAATTTTACTAAATGTCTTTTTATGTTAACTCGCTTTATACTGAAAGTCTTTTTATGCCGACTGGATTTATGCCAAATGTCTCGTTGAGAAATGAGAATTTACGCTAAACCATTTTAATTCATTTAATTTCAAATAACTAAGATAAAAATTAATTTAATTTACAAAAAAAAAAAAAATTAATTTTAATAATTAAATTAAAAATCAAACAGTAACACAACTATGACTTCAAGAAAAAACGACTTAAGTCATTTTTGGTATAAGTTTTCGGGAGATAATTTTCCTTCATAATTCTTTTATTTTTATTTTACACGGTTAGTATTTTCTAGCATTTTTAAGGATATTTAAAATTAGTTTTTTGTAGATATATTAAGAAAAGGAGTAAAACTAGCAGTTTTGAATTCAGATGACTTAAGTGATTGTATCAATTAAGATGACTTAAGTGATACTTTTGCCTTAAAACCATTTTTATGTAGATTTAATTTTGTTTAACCATATAATTAACAAAAATTCTTAAGAACTTTCAAATTATTGAAACTAATGCACCGCATTAATCTTTATTGAAGCATTTATCCAAAAAATTCATAATAAGAAAGTTTCTTTAACTGATTTTTAAAGTACATTAATCTTAAAATTTAAAATAAAATAAATATTTTTTTAAAGACAACAATTTAAAACTACATGATGATACATCACAATATTCAAGTACCGAAAAATTAGTTCGTTAAAAAAATACTACACGATTTAATTATATAAAACTGAAATTTATTGATTAGATAATGAAAGGTAAATTCTTGTAACAGTTACCCCACTTATTTCAATCGTTAAAGAAAATCTCAATATATCATCATTGCAATACAAAAAAACTTTTTTTTTTTAAATTCAAATTAAATAATAATATTAAATACAAAGATGAATTTTTTTTTTTTTTAAGAGTTTCTGACAATCAAATCACCAAAATTTTTTATTTTTTTTTATTAAAATTAATACCTAAAATACCTACAGTATAAAAAATCTGAAATTCAATATAATATTTGATAAAAAGAAGAAAAGCATTTTTGAAAAATTTCATTTGCATCTTTATCATATGTAACTTTCTGTATTTTTTTTTTTTTTTTGTTTCCAATCTTAAATCTTTTCTATCAGACTTCACCTAAAACTAATACTTTATGAAAATAAAGTAAAAAAAAAAATAAAAATCGATAATATGTACAATTTCTCAATAATAATAATAATAGTAATATTGAGGGCTCTCAACCCATCGCACTCGTTAAAATAAAAATAAAAAAATAAAAAATAAGGTATTGTACCTATACATAAAAATATAAAAAAATGACACTCCCCAATACGATAAAGATTTTTTTTTTTATTTTCTTTGCACATTTGTTAACAAAAATTAAAATTCAATAAAATTAATCCAAAAGTGAAAAATAAATAATTATTAATCACTTTTGAATTTCAATCTGAATAAGAAAATTACTTATATTTTTACATATATACATATATACATATATAAATTATATACATATACATACATAAATTATATAAAAACAAAAATTGTTTTTTGTATAAAAGAGTAAAGCCATTACATTAGTATTCAAATTGGACTTTTTTTAACCATAAATGGAATTGTCAGAAAATATACGATATTGTACCTAAAATATTTTTGATTTAAAAACTTTGATTTATAAAATCAGTATATTTCAATATTAAAGATAAATGTTTGTAAAACTTTTACTATGATATGACCTTCGACATAAGGTATTAAATCTGTCTTTGATCTTTAGATCTTAAATAATTCCTGACTCAATTCAGAACAATTGTTCAGCTTTATTTCTAAAACAGATATCAATAATTTTGCGATATATAGCTCTTAGCTCGGCAGTTATTTAGGAAAACATATTAAAAATCCATTGGGTTGAGCCCGCACAGGTTCGGATCTTATCCCCAGTGCCATGTTATATTCAGAAGTTTATTCAAATAAAACTCATCAGTTATTATTCTTCAACTATCTTGGTCTTTATTGCCTCGTGTCTGATTAACAACTGGTGGTCAATTGACAGACAGCTCAGTATTATTAATTACATTATTTAATCAATTACATCAGTACTTTTCAAGCTTGCTGTTCTACTACAATCTGTCATATATTACAATATAAGTTATACTTAAAAGTATTTTGTCACAAAAAAATGTGTTAAAATATTTGTTTGCATTTCTATAAAAATTATACAAAAAATAGTAAATTATAATACTACCTTCTTGATGCGATGATAATATACTATTTAATAATTTAACAATTTGAATATAGGAAATTTGAAACAAGGAAAGGTGAACATTTCGTAATTTAACCGATTTTTAGACTGTTGCCTTTATTTTTTCTGTTTATTGTGTTTAGTATACAATTTCGAGTGGATCGAGTTCATTCCATACATTTTTTATCAGTCTGCTACCACTATTAAATAAATTGAATTTTTATTTGTGAAATATTATTATTATTAATTTCAAAATGAACCTTTCTTAAGGTAAAATATTAATTCAATAAGTCAATCACTTAAAAAGTAAAATTCAAGTACATATAAGAATGCATTCTAAGTTATAGGATTTATTCTGGTTTAAATTTTTTGCTTTTTCACAAGATTATTAAATTTTGACATTACATTTTCAAGATTACAAATTGACATTATTCAAAATATTTACATCTAATTTCAATCAAAAAATGTTTAAATATCACATTATCAAAACTTTTAACTCAGCTCAGTTTAAAAACATTTTAACCAAAAATATAAATCTACCTCAAATATGTTCTAGCGCAGAAATGTTTTGACCCAGAAATTATTTTTGACTAATTGACTAATTAGGCTGTACGTCAAAACGATAACTTTTTACATGTGGTGAAATAAAAAAATAAAATTTACAGAGGTAGAAAAAAAATCAAAATTTTACTATATGACAAATCGAAACAAAATTTTGACATTATAAATTTTAACAGCATTATTGAAGTCCGTCAAAAATTTATATTTGTTTATTTAAATTGTTTATAAATTATTTGAAAAAATTGTTTCAAAATGAAAAAAAAAATTCGTAATTTACAAATACACCTTTTTAAAATTTTTATATCAAATAATATCAACTGTCACTGAGACGATAGTAAAATAAGTAATGTCATTATTTTAAGTCAAAATTTATCTTCGGTAAGTCAAATTTTAACTCAATTAAGGTAAATTTTTAATACTAAAAAATTAACATAACCTAAAAATTATATTTCGCGTTCTATATATATATACTTTTGTTAAATTACATTAATCAATTCTCATAGGATTTTCAATTGTCATCATCAATTCCATATGATTTGAAAAATATCATAATTTGTAAAGTAATTATTTCGATATTCAATTTGATCACCTTCTTTAAATCTAAAATCTAATTTTTTTGACCAAGTGTACATATAAAAAAAAAACAAAAAACTGTTGTATATTAAACTCACTCCAAGTTAACATTAAAAACCACTTAATAACATTTCTAGTCATTAATTTTTAAATGTCAAAAAAAAAAAAAAATTAAATTTGCAAACATCAGATGCGTATTTTGAACTTAGAATTTATTTAAACTCTATACTACAAGAATCATCTTTTCAAAAGACATTTAGTTGCTTGATAAAAATCAAATTTTAGAATTACTTTTATAAAATTATTTTAGCATATTTATAACAAAATCAAAACTTTTAAACTGACAGTCAAACTTTAAAATCTCATTTTTAAACCTATAAAAAAAATTGTAAAGAAAAAAAAAAGAAAAATTTTTTTTTATAAAATTTAAAAAAAAAAACTTCATTTAAAATCCAGTTAAAGAAAATAAAAGAAATAATGTTAATAAGCTCATTAAGCTCATCTTGAAAATTAACAAAACCAAAGTATAAAACAAAAAAAAAAAAAGTTTTCATTTTCGGAACTAGAAATCATAACAATAAAAACATTAAAAAAGAAGCAAAAATCTTATACAAAAAAAAAACAAAACAAAAAAAAACTGACATAAAAGTTGCGCATTTCTTAATTTTTTAGTTTTTAAAATCGTTTTGTAATTTCTTTTCATATTCTTTTATTCTTTTTTTTTTTTATTAAACTTTTCTTTTTTTTTTTTTATTTTTATTATTTTGGCTCCCATATTTAAAATTTAAAAGAGTTCAGTTCAATGTGCTGCCGTGATATACGCAATTTAAAAAAAAAGAAAAAAATAACTTTCCCATGCTTAAAATAAGATACACACATACAAACATATATGTAAAGATTGAAGATTCGTAAAGATACTTAAATAAAGATGATTTCAATATAATGAAATATCAGTTTGATTGTTATTATTATTTTGTTTTTTTTTCTTTTCTTGAGTAAAAAAAACTTTTTTATTTGTTTTTTTTTTTTTTTTTTTTTTTTTAGATTTTGAATTAATTGAGGAAATCTTCAGTTATATTATATCGTATATCGTTTTATATTAAATTTTTATAATTGATTATTTTGTTAAAGAGAAAATTTTATGAATAATAATAATATGTTACTAATGATTACTGTCAAAAAATTTAAATTTTCATTACTTTTTTAAAAGGTATTAAAAAAATTTTTCATCTATATAATTAAAAAAATAAATGTAAATTCATTTTGATAAAATCATAATGTACATAATTTTGATTTTGAAAACTATTTTGCCGGAAATTATGTAATTAGGATTTCTTTCTCTTTCATGAAACTATAGTCTCTTAGTCTTTGGTTTCATTATAGCGTTCTTTCATATTTAATAATCCTGTTTTTTTTGTAATTAATAATTCTTATTTTGTTTGAGATTATCAGTGGACTTTAGGTCTTCAATCAGACTCTTTTGTTCTATATAGGCTTGACATTATGGATTTTACTTAGTGCTTTGTTTATATTTGTTCTAGTTATATAACCAGCTCTCCTTATAGTTTTAATAAAGTTGGTAAACGATAACTCATTGATCAGCTTTGTATGTTAATATTGGATAAACCAATTAGTATTAGCATTGAATATTTCAATTTTTTCCGTAATTAGATTAAGAATTATTAATTATTTTTGTATAGTTATTTTATAATATTTTCTACTTATTTTTTCTTATTGTAAGTATAATTATCTAACTATCTCTAGATAATTAAGCTGTAAATTTATATTATTTTATCATTTTTCCATATAACGGTAATATTATGCAAAAATTATTAATGAATTTTTTGAAATTAAATCCAACGTGTTCCCCAGCTCAGATACAAATGGTCCATTATACAATTTGTAATTTTTCAAAACGAACTTATTCAGGTTCATCTCCAATTTACCCGCCAATTCTCCTTTTTATTCATATTTCCCTTGAACTCCTCTGCTTCTTGCTCAAACCTACAATAATTTTGTAAAAAGGTAAACTTTCGTAGAGTTTGGGTAGCGTGTAAAAAATAAAAAAAAATATTTAAATTTTCTGTTACATGAAAGTAACAATTGTGATTTGTTCAAATCTCCGGAACAATTGTGGCTTTAACTTTGCATCAAAATTAAAAATTTTTTTAAAAATATAATATGCAAGAAAAATTTGTCAAAAATCAAAAGAGATGTGCTTCAATTTTAAGGAAACCTTATTTAATTAAAAAATACCATTAACACAATGTAAAAATATAATGTTATAGATATTTTTACATTGTGTTAATTAATGTTTTAATTTTTGTTTTTTTTTTAGTTTAAAACAATTTAAACAGGTATGTCAAGTTTTGAATCTTAATAGCATTTAAAAACAAAAAGTACAATTTTTTTCTGAAAAAGCTTATGCCGAAACATGTTCCTCCTCTCTATTCATGGTTCTAATTAAAAACGCTTCGGAAATACAAAGGAAGTAAAATTTTAGTTTAACATAACGGTAAATTTTAATAGTAAATTACTAAAAAATTATATAGTTTTGTTATTGGTCGTTTGGTTTAGTCGTTTTTAGATTGAAAAATTATTTACCAAAATTTCATTGTTTCATTTTAAAATTTGTAAAAGATTTCAAAACAAACTAACGGACGGACAAACAAACAATGTGAAACTAATAAACAAATTTTTTCAAATAGATAAAAATAATTCTTGTACCATGTAAATAGATAGCTTAAAAAGAATGTTTTTTGAATAATCTTGTACAATATCTACAGTGAGTAACAAACTGTTTAGTAAAAATAATTTTTGGAAAACCTAAATCATATATGAATAGCAAACAAATTTATATGAATACCCCCATATAAACCTACAATTGTTGAATACTTCAGCATCATTATTATACATCATACACTTTGTGTATATAATTATTACGTATATATACGTATACATATATATGTAGATATTAAGAAAAATTTTAATATCGATATGTTGAAAATCAGTTTACTTTTTAAAATGATAACGGATAATTACGACAGAAAAAGGAATAAACAGTTAAATTACATCAATCAAATTAATAGTTACCTTACTTACCAATTTTTAAGATTTTCTTATTTAGGTTTTTTTTTCCTCTGTGTTAAATGTTAATATGTTGTATCTGAATAAGTATATGCCTGAAAATAAATAAGTCAATTTTTGATAATTACCAAAGTTGGTAATTTATAATTTTAGATATCGCAGTAATTTTTGCAATTATAATAGGTACACTTTCATTTAAAATGAAAACATGTTCAAATAATGAGGTGAAATAACATCAATTTTATAAAAAATTAATTCATACTTATACTATAAATTTCAATAATAAAAATAAAGGTTTCGTGATACAGACTAAATTAATTAATTGTAAGGTAATAATTTATTTGTATATATATTGTATTTTACACATTAAAAAAAAAAAAAAAAACAAAAAAAACTAACAATATTATAAAAATGAAACAAATTAAGTTGGCCACATTGTTCGAAAATTTCTTTGTTATTGTTGTAGTTTTTTTTTTTTTTTTAAGTGAAAGTATTTGTTCAATAAAAAAAAAAAAAACTCAATAAGAAAAATTTATAATAAAAAAAAAAGTGTTGGTTTCGTTTTTTAGTTTAATAAATTTTAAAATAAATTAACAAAACAAAAAAAAAACAAAAAAGCAGAAAAAGCTTCACCGGAAAATATTAAAAATTTACTTAATAGAAAATAAACAGCGCGTCACTTTAATGCCAAGATATTTTATAATTTTACTTTTTAAATCTATGTAATAATAAAAATATAAAAAACCACCTTACCTAATAGGTGTGAAATTATTGGGAAGTAACAAATTTAAGTATTTTTTTTTTTTTTTTAATAATTTAAACTTTTGTTGTTTTAGTGGATTTTTTTTTATAAATTTTTTTTTTAATTCCATGCGTTTTTTTGTTTGTTTTTTTTTTTTTTTTTTTTTAATTAATGAATAATAAATGATGAATATTTAATAAATTACAAATTATTCATTTTATAATGTCAAGTATTAATTTTATTATTTAAATATATATATATAATATTAAAAATTTACATTGATTATAAATGCGAATTACAGAATTCATAAATAAAACAAAAAAAAAAAAAAAATTATTTTAAATACAAGTTCAAAGAATTATAAAACTATAAAATTATCATAGTGAAAATATGGCAATGCCATACAGTTATAGCAACTACAATAATCTTTTTGTTTTATTTAAATATATAATAAGAAAAGCCGATTAAAACAAATTACTAATATAAGTATGTAATTATATTACTTACATTATTAATTATTATTCTAGGTCTATTTTTGTTATATTAAATAGACCTAGAAAACGAATTAATAAAAATTAAATGCATAAATTATAGATATTACAAAGAAACGCTATAGTTAGATATTTTAAATAGCATAAACGATGTGACATTTTAATATTATTTGCTATAGGGATCTTAATTATCAACAATTATTTTTTTTTGTACAGCCTGTAAAGTTTAAAAATAAAATTAGTTTCGTAATTTTATTTTGTGATAGCTTGGACCAGTCTGTAAATGTAAAGAATCTCCAGATTTTCAGTTTTATATTTAAATTGTATGTACTAAATGTTAATTTTAAACTAAAAGTATATCTAACCATTTTCCAAAATGATAAGATTTTATTATGGAAAATCCTAATTTATTTTGCTTTGCGATCTATTTTCCACTTCCAAAACAATACAAAACTGTTTTAGGTTCATTTTCAATTTACCCTCCAACCCACTCTTAATATCCATTTCCCCAATATTTTCTCTCTCCCATTTAGCTAAACGAAATTTTACACATTTAATCTGCACCTATCATTTAATCTGTAGGTTCTAAAGGGGTTACTATCAAAAGCCTGTATTTCTTTTGATTGTATTTCATTTGCCTGCATTTTATTTGCCTGCATTTTCATTTGCCTATGTATTTTCATTTGTTTGCATCATCATTTGCCTGTATTTCATTTGACTGGAGTTCATTTTCCTGTATTTCATATTATACAAAAATAGATTACATAAATATTCTATAAAAGGCGTATAACTTTGGTTTTGAATTCACTAAAGTCCCTCCTAATTCACATTCTCGCATATACATATATATAAATATTCTGGAAAAAGTGAAAGCTCTGCTATTGAATGCAACTCTAAAATCTCTCCTAATTTAGAATGAAATACATAGAAAAATGAAATCCAATCAAATGAAATTCAATCAAATGAAATACAGTCAAATCATCAAGAAATACAGGCAAATGAAATACAGACATATAACACGCTCTAAAGCTCAACTTAATTACTAGTGACAAGATTGATGATTTATCTTATTTATTTTTCTTCATTTCTTTCAATTATACGGTTTCAATGGATATTCAAAAGAAAGTTGGTTAATTTAGTCATAAAAATTCTTTAAATAATTATTTAGCCGTATATGGGCACTGGGCAGTTCTTTTATATGAAATTCTTTGGCAAATTAACAGTCACTATAATTATTTAAATACACCTTATTCATTTTTAGGTTTCTGGCTGTATATTTTTTTACTTAATGGTTAGATGTCAATGTTTTATACTTTTTTTTATTTCAAAGTGTCACCTTGTCATCCTTGTTTGTTCACTTTTTTTTGAAACTGAAAAATAGAAATTTTTCTATTTTGCCTCCACTTTTGTTCCACATTTTTTCAAATACATACTGTGAAACTTGCAAACTTTTTCTGTACTTCTGAACTATTCGTTTTAAAAGTAAATATTTTTTATTAGTCAGGCACAAAACATAAGAAAAAGTCGAAATTTTAAAAAAATAATTTTCAAATAAATATAAAAAATAAATGCGTCAAAAAAAAGAATTTCTCTAATTTTTGAATTCTATTTTTTAAACGCTTCAAAAAAGTTAAACTCCTATCATTTTAAATAAGTGTAGGAGCCGTATATAAAAGGGATTTAAAAAAGAAATAGAAAACATTGACGTCTAACCACAGCCTTAATAAGGTTTTTCTTAAAATCTTTAAAGTGGGTAATGTTGTTTTCTTTGGGTAATGTTAAAGTCTACTTCCATTTATTGACTTAACTTCAAGGTATGTCACTAGTTTAATGGTTTAAATTTATGATATACCATGATCCTTTATTTATGAACCATCTTTAATTATTTATTATATCATATTACTATTTTTATTACAGAATGGATCATCTTTATTATATGTACATATGGACCATAATTATTTCTTGAACGATTAAAGATTTTTGCAAAAATTTTGCACTTTAATAAATTATTCTCTTCGATCATAATTAATGTTTTTGAGTCTTTATACATAAAACATTTGAGATTTTAACTCTTAAATCTATTTAAGTATGCAATAATCAAACAACTTTAGACAGTTGTACTGATAAATTTCACATGTACTACTGAACTTTTTATTCACAGTTATGATCTTTCTACGCTGATGCTCTTTTCAAACCTATATGCTTTCCACCTGTTTTAAAATATTTCACTTTTTTTTTTTATTATTCATTTCATTTTATAAATTTTACTATTTTTCGATTATAAGAATTTTTATTTTTCATTTGAATCTTTTATTCGTTTAAAATTCAAATGATTAATTCTTATCTGCACTAAATTCAATTGTAATCACCTTCATTTCTATTCATCACGTGAGGTAGTATTTAATTAAATTTCAAATAAAAAATTTACACTGTAAAGAAAATATTCAGAAAACAAAAAAAAAAAATAAAAATTATTATTTTTCACATAATGCATTTTTTTCTTTTTATTTTGAAGCTTATGTTCATGTATGATATGGTATAGATATCACCCTTGTAAAGAATTGTTATTGTTGCATGAATTCAAATAAAAAATTACTTTATTCCCATGATATATATACTAAAACAAAACCATATAAAAAAAAAAATAGTATAGAAAGAGAAAAAAAAGAATAATAATAACTTTCAAGATAATTTCCACACATGAATGTTAGAAAATTAAATCCAAGACATTCAATTTGGTATGTATTTACATGAATCTTCACTAAATATTAGTAGCGATACATATTTATAAAATAATGGTAGTAATTATACTTTAGGCATATATATAGGTATAGCAGAAAGAAATCTATGGAGAGGATTCGGGCAAGAGGCAGAAACAGTACTTTATAAACTGTGCCATTGCACGAACTTGAGATCTCAAAGCCGTAGATCCTCGGGGGAGGAACACTGGGAAAGCTTCTCTGACATGAGAATACTCAACCAAGGAGACATAATCTATACGTGAATTGTATAGATTGGATCGATAAGACGCTGTAGGAAATCATTGAACAGGGAAATTCAATGGGTCGTAGAACCTAGTTTTAAAGGCAGTTGGGACATATAATTGGGGCCTTCAAAACAACAATTATATTTTAAACATTTTTTTTTCCTCTCTATCTATAACGATGTTTGTGGAACTTATTGAAAGTTATGATAAAAAAAAAGTTATAAAACGGATTTATATATATGTATGTGCTTAACATTTTAATCTATTCTAAGCACTATGTCTCATTGTGACCAAACAATATGGTAAAAAATCTTCGGTACTAATATAATATAGGGTTTAAAAAACGGATTTTAACGTTAAAAGAGAAAAAGTTGAATACATTTTACAAAAATATTATGAACAAACATTTTTTTAAGCTTATTTAGTGATCGTCTGACAATAATTGCAAACAAATGTTTTTAAAAATTGAAAAATGCAATACAATTGAAACACAATTTAGCAAGACCTGGCGCCTCGGTGGCCTACTGAGTAAGAGCTTAAAAAATACACTGTAAACACCGAGGGAATGTGGGTTCGAATCCCACACACCTCGTAAAAGTTATTCCCCCTTACGACATTTACAGCCCCGCCTGAACAGGAAAGACTGTGTAATTTCCGGTCCACATTTATGTGGCAGAGAAATGCATTAAAAAAAAAAAAATTTAGCAAGAAAAATATATTATTGAGAAAAAATCGAATTTAATTTGATTTCAAAATTAAAAGAGTTAAAACATGAAAACTTCATTTGTTAATTATATAAAAATCAATTTAAACATTTTTATATATTTGAAAAAAACAAAAAATCTAAAGAATAATATTTATAACATAAATTAGAAGCATCAACACTATATAGGAAAAACTTATATTCTCTATAAGGTGAGTGTAAGAAAAAAGTCGTGCGATGAAAATATAAACTATACTCATTCAAATGAGTAAAATCTAATTCACAGATATCAAAATATGTTTTATTCGAAATTATTCCAAATCTTCAAATTTAATAAACCTTTTTATAATTTTTCCCTATATCTTTTTGTTCATCACTGATTTTTAGACATTGTGTATATATTATATGTATGTATATAGAGAAAAAAATATATGTGATATATATAATATACTTATAATAATAATAATATAATTTTCCTCTCATAACCGACATTAAAAAGTCTCATATCACAGAACAGAAAAAAAAAAAAAAATAACAAAAAATAAATAAAGTATAATACTTGATAAATATATATATATAGGTAGTAAAACAGGTAAAAAGATAGTCATACCTGTTTTCATTTTATTTTTTTTTTTTTTATTCATTTTTAATTTTTAATACATACTTTTATATATATATATTTTATATAAATCTTGTTATAAATATAACAGTTAAAAATATTAATATGTATGATTGTGCGCGATTCAGGAACAACAACAATATAAAAATATATAAAAGAAAATAAACAAATTTTGAAAAATAATATGTTAAATAACCTCTTCAATGACACCCTATTAGTTAGTTTTTATTGTACTTTTTTTTTTTTGTTCGATTTTCATTGTGAAGAAAAAAAAAAACCAACCGCTTTAATAATGAGAAATTATGAATGCAACTTGATTCACATTGAGACTAAAAATATATCTGTATATATTTATATTTAAAAATTTTTGTATATACATACATATATATAACTAAATATTTATCTTGAAAATATTTTATAACAAGTTGTATTTTTTTTTTTATTTATTATTGTTATTTTTGTTTTTTTTTTTTTTTTTTTGCGGTTTATAATTATTGTGAGATGACATAACAAAAGTTCTATTTTGTTTGGATCATCTTTAAAAATGTTCAGTTTTTGATGATTCGTGATTTGATTTCTGTTATTTTCTATTATTTAATATACATATGTATGTATATTTTTTTAAGTAGTGGGTGCGGATGAGAAGTTATTGTGCAAGATTAGATTTTAACTAATAATTGCTTGTAAAAGGGAACTTTTTTTTTTTTTTTTAAATTATGTCAGTATAATGGAATTGACATGTTATTTGTTTCTTTTTTTTTACGTAATCAGTTATTAATGAAATTTTTATTGACTTTACGATATCTATTTTTTTTTTAATATAAAAAAAGAATAAAATAATAATAAATTTATTTTAACTATAACTTCCTATTTTTTAAAATATTTAATTACATTTTTTAACAGTTTATTTAAGTAACTGTAAGATATTATTAATTCTAATTTATAAATACAATAGTATATCATATACAGATATATGTAGTCGTCTATAATTTAGACTTAAATATTTAAGAAAAAAAAAATCTTATATGAAAATTTTAAACTTAAAAACTATATGTATATATCTCAATAAAACTATATATTTAAGACTAAGAATTTATAAATATAGTAATATTAAATAATCAAATAGTGATGTAATATTAAGTTTATAATATAAAAATAAAGAAAAAAAAAATAAATAAATATTTGTTAATCTAACTATATTTAAGTCTTTAAGTTTTTAATTTTTCAGTTAAAAATCTGACATTTAATTCTTAGAAGATATTTTATACTTAAAATAAATTTTAATTATAATACATTTATTGGTACATTGCAATAATAATCATATTTTGTTTTGTTTTTTTTTTTGTGGGTGAGGATCAGTAGAAAATTTTAAAAGTCATCCGAAGAAATTCTATTTAATACTTTTGATATGGATAGTGTTGAATTTTAACAAGTCAAAATCACCACCCTTTCAAATCAAACATTACGATGAGACGTTTCATAAAAATGTTCAGTTTGGATCATGGGATAAAAATTCTTGAGAAAACGAAAATTCAAAAATTTAATATTATGTAAGATGAATGTTCCTATACCCATTTCCATTTTAGAGGAAAATTTTGAAGAAAGTTATCCTTCTAAAACATTACTAAACTGTACAGATAATATGAGTTACCAAACTTTATCAATAGCATCTGTCCGGAAACGTGACGTGCATATGACAAACGAATTTCGATAGGCTGCGTTACGTCGTCTTAAAAGTGCTACAGAGTATAGGAATGAGTAGTCATCGCACTCTTTGCTTCCTGTAGAAAAATTTTAAATGAGGTAATTAACTATTACTTTATAAAAAAAATTTTTTGTTCCGAACTTTATTTATGAACTGAACTCTAATATTAAAACTAAAGAGTTAATTACTTAATTAATTACCAAATCATCATACGAATTCATTTTATTTCCAATAAGTTGAAAATTTCATTTAAGTATTGAAATTATATAATCTATACATTCCAAAAAAAAAAAAAAACAATACGATTGACAAATATGAATCTGTATTTTTTAAAAAATATCCTTCATAGGTTGAGACTCAATTTCATTGCATTTATAAGATTACGATTGATATGTTTCAAAAACCCTTAATCACTGAATTTTACTTAATATAATTTAAAATATAATAGCCATTTCATCTTCATTCTATAATTGTTTTTCGTTAATTTTTGAATGAGACAACAAATTTTCTTTTTTATTTACATTTCAAATTTTTCATATTTTTATAACATACCTCCACTATTCTGAATTATAATAAATCACAGAACCTTTTAAAGTTTTATATTAAGTGTCACATTGGATTTTCTTGATAATAATTTAAATCTTCGTTTAATTATGTAGGTATATAAGTGCATTTGGTATAGGATTATATTATTCGACAAAAGGAGGAATAGGATTATATTATTTAAAAGATTATAAAGTGGTAAATAATTATTAAAGATCGGAAAAATCCTATATTTTCATATATACATTTAAAATTATAAAATAATAATAATATTCTTAATTAATTCCTATACTGTTAAATTTATATCAAAATTTTTTTTATGAACCATTATTAAGTCTTAAAATAAAATTGTTGTAATAAAATATCTATACACAAATGGCTGTAAAGATATTTTATATTTTTAAAATCCTTAAAATAACATTCTTTGATCATATTTTTGATTTATGTATACATTATTTCCATTTACCTTAAAAAAACGCTTAATTTTCATATTTTAGAAAAAAGAAAATCCTAAAATCCAGTGAAAATTCAATTGGATCAAATGTCTATTTTGAAATGTCTTTATACTTTATAACAATTAAGCAGTTAGTCCGATCATGATAATGTACAAAGATATGAATGTAAAAAAAAAAAAAAACACCCTTAATAAATTTAAAAATATATTTATATTTCAAATCCTTTTCTTTTTTTCTTTTTTTTTTTTTTTGTGATTTATTTAATAATTAAAATAAAAAAATATCATCCGATTTATTCTATTAACAAAAATTAATCTAAAATTAAATAAAATATTCAATTTTTAAAGACGTAGTTTTGATGTTGCACATCAAATTGATGAAATATAATACTTGGAATTATTTTTTTTTTTTGTATCTTCAAATCCTGGTCATTATATTTCATAATAGAGTATTATTGAATTCCACTAATTACAAAAAAAAACATTAACTTAACAACTTGTTGTTTTATATATTTTATTTTTATCAATTTTTTTTTAATATTTTGTCATTTAAATGGAATGTTGTATTTAATTTCATCCATTATAATTCTAATGGAATTCGAAGTGATGTGATTTGTATTTTTTTTTCTTTTTTTTTTTTATTATTTTCATGTTTTTATTATTGTGACTTTCAGAAATTCCATTAAATTAAAAATTTTGATTTTGTTGACTATGTTGTCTGTATGTTGTACCTTTGTTGATTTTTATTAGTTATGTGCAAATTGAAATAACTAAAAATAACAAAAAAAAAAACATAACAACATTTTATTACTTAATAAATATTTAAAAAAAAGTTTTTTTTTTTTTTTTTTGGGAGAGACAAAATAAAATCAAAACAAATATTAGTTTGTTTATTTTTGACACGATTTTAAATTAATTTCATTTGAAAGTAATTGAAAGAATTTTAAATGAAAAAAAAAATTAACTTTCAAAGGTCATATATACAAGTACTAATATACTTGTATATAAGATAGACTTGAATTTAACAAATAATCCTTGAAACAAAAAAAAAAAAAAAAAAAAACACAAAAAACAATAGTTTTTGTTTTTCTGTCGTTTGTGTAATTTAAAACTTTAATCGAGAATCAATTTACGACAAAAAAAAAAAAAAAAAACACACAAACATTAAAGATTTAATTGCAATCATAAATAGAACTGATGGATCATTTCTATATAGATCTGTTTACATAATATATTTTTAAGATATTGAAAAAAAAAAAAAAAAAAAATCTTAAATTACAATCAGTTATTTATTGGTAATGATTGATGCATTAAAAAATAAAGTCGAGACTTTTTAATGATTTAACACTTTTATTTTTGTTTGGTTTTTTTTTTTTTTGTTTTTATACCTTAGATAACTAAAAAATATAGATAACTTGTTAAAAATGGTGTTGAAATTTTTTCCCCTATTACAAATATTTGTATTTTAATTAAATTTTAAAAATACATTTTTTTTTTTTTTTACTTTTTTAGTTTTTAATAGTTTTTAACTGATATATTTATAATCTTTAATTGAAATACTTAAAATTAAAAAATAAAGAGATCAATTTGACATGCCATTACGATTACTTGCATTTAAAGTTAGCCTTGAAATTTTAATATTTTTTTATCAAAAAAAAAAAAAATTAAAAAAATTCTATAACAAATTTTAAATTTCGATAATATTGTGAAAATAAAGAGGAGTATAACAGCTATAACGCTGTGTGCAATTGGCTATTCGATAATTTTATTGATGTCAACTTCGAATTTTCTCGTTAATGAACAAAAAATTTGTGTTCGATCCTCGAAAATAACGTAAGAAAGAAATGAGCAATAATTTAAAAAAACAATAAACAATAAAATCCTAAAGCCCTTCGCTGATTCACCTTATTCTTCTGTTTTTGAAATTTAACCAATTTTTTTACAGTATTTAAAAAAAAAATTTATCTACAAATTCACAACTGTATCTAGTTAAAAGTAATTAATGATTAGAATAAGTTAAAGTACTTAATTAAAAAAGAAAAATGTAAAAAATAAAGAAGGGTGTCATAAAATAATATGTTTATTCAATTGGTTTTTTTTTTTTAAATTTAGTTTTAAAAATTAATTAATTAAAAAATTATTAAGCATTGTTACTTAAACTTTTTTCTTTAATTTTTTTCTAATTATAAAATCTTAATAGATGAACCGTATTCTATTGCATGTTTTAAATTTATTCTTGTTTTTGGTCCATGAAGTAGATTATTATTTAAGGGATATAAATAACACTGCAACATTTTGATGTAGATCTATATTATATTCTTCCATTTACTACATTTTGTGGATTTTGCCTCCACTTATAATACTTCTGCCTATTTATAATACTTCTGCCCAAATGCCTTTAAGTAACTAAAGAATTACAAATCTGTAAAGGGTTTATTTCTAATAGTTCATCTTTATTAAAGCAATATGCTTCTAGGTGCACATATCTTGTTTGGGGTATAATTTCGCAATTTACAAGTATATTGGAGAATTTTCTTCTTGACAGAATTCTCTATTTCAATTTTCTTGAAATACACCTTTCACCGGCAGTCTGCCGACAGGAAGCTTTTTAGAATTCTCAGTTTCTTTTTACTGTAACGAATAA
Organism: Poecilobothrus nobilitatus; assembly: GCA_947095535.1. Lineage (NCBI taxonomy): Eukaryota > Metazoa > Arthropoda > Insecta > Diptera > Dolichopodidae > Poecilobothrus > Poecilobothrus nobilitatus. Next base: position 219,926,265 of record OX352773.1, on the reverse strand, counting down.
TTTTTTATATATCTTTTCTGGTTATAGTTTCCCAGAACCTGCTTAGATTATTAGAGCTCAGATTTTTGATTCCATAGATTTCTCCCATTCCTACAATTTTCTTTTTCAATTTTTAGTGCTGCATTTATTTTGTGATTAGATTACCAAAGATAGTTAAAATAAAAGTTTTTAATCCTATGTTACAGAACACATTTGATAGAAAAACGAGATTGATATTTAGGAAATTGTATTGTAAATTTTAAAACAGATTCTTATCATCAGTTTAGAGAAACTTAAAATAATGATATTGAAGGGATAGTTTTCCAAAAAGAAACATCTTTAGTCTACTTCTTCATCCAATTGAGGTAGAATCTATATAAGAAAAAACGCTATTGTATATCTATCCATCCTTTTAGTCATTTAACACCTTTTCTATTTATTCTAATCAACTGCAATCATTTATTTAAAAAATTTTTTTTAACTTTATTAAAATAAATAAATAATTAAAATTTAAATAAAAATTTCTAAGAAATTATTTAAAGTAAAAAAAATGCACACAGTAGTTATTAAATTGTTAAAATTAATTACCCTTCAAAAAAAAAAAGTTGTAAGTTTTTTTTTCCTCAAATTGTTTATATTAAATAACAAAATGAAAAAAGAAAAAAAAATTTTTTTTTATTGTATGAAATATTCATTTAATTAAAGGAAAAAATAAAAAACTATGTTTTAGACCCTCCCGAAAGAAAAATTAAATGGCTAATTAAATATGAAATAACCCTTCTACATTTGATTGCATTTTTAATTTTTGCATTTTATCCATTCAAAACAATCATTTATTAACTTGCATTCAACATAAAATGAAATTTTTTTTTTTTTTGTGGTGGGAATTTATTTTTATATTAAAAATAATTTTATTTTTTTTTAAAAAGACATAAAAAGAAGAAAAAATTCAAATATTATTGCATAGGAAAGTAAACTGAATTTCTTTATATAATGCTTTTTTTTTGTTTTTCTTATTTATTTAAACTTAAGTAGAATTAAGAAAATGTTTTTTTATATTTTTTTTTTTTATGAAAATATTCTCAAGTGAATGCAAATGTGAGAATCACGCAATGTATAATTTTTTTTTATTTTTTTTAAATTATCATGTGACATTAAAAAAAAAAAATTTCCAGATACTTATATATATACATATATAAAAATTAAATACAGATTATTTTTAAAGCTACTTCTACAGATATTATTTTTAAAGAATACAAAAAAAAACTGTTTTATATTCAATAAAAAATAATAATCTCGAGCGAAAAACTAATTTAAACTAATTACTAATTTCGAGACTCAGAACTTTAATAAAATTTATCGACCTGTCAAAATCAAAAGTGAAGGAATTGAGGAAATACTAATTTCAAGACTCAGAATTTTAATTAAATTGATCGACCTGTCGAAATCAAAAGTGAAGGAATTGAGAAAATACTAATTTCGACACTCAGAGTTTTAATTAAATTGATCGACCTGTCAAAATCAAAAGTGAAGCAATTGAGGAAATACTAATTTCGAGACTCAGAATTTTAATAAAGTTTATCGACCTGTCGAAATCAAAAGTGAAGGGATTGAGTGCTATAAGTTTAAGTGTGATGGTTTTATATTGTACTAGAGTGGTACCATTTTATACTGTCTATTTTTAATTTAAGTTCCTATTCCGAAAGTATATTTACTTCGTAATAGAAACCATTTTGATGTAGCAAATTTTTGTCAATGCTAACGTCTGAAAAGACATATATAATTTACCAATTATTAAACCAGGCTTGCCTTTTTGACTTCTTCATGTAAATCTAAATTTTACTTAAGTAAAAAAGAATTTAAATGATAATTACATTAATTGAACATTATAATAAAATATTATTTTAATCATTTTATTGTTAATTTTATAAACAAAAGAAAAATTTCGTTTTGGTTTCTTTTTTTGCTAAGATTTTTTTTCTCATATGTATTTTATAGGAATTTTTTACTATCTATAAAAAAAAAAAAAACTGTAATTCAATTAATTATTTTAATTTTTTTTTCTTAATTATAGAACTTTAAATGAAATTAAATATTTAAAATTTAGATAGTACGAAAAAAAGTTCAAATATTCGACTTTAAAACATTTAAAAATGAAAACTTTGTCTATTTTCAAACAAATAAATATTTTATTAAAGAAAAAAAGTATTGTATTTTAAATTATTTTTCACCAAAATATTATGTTTGTATGAAAAAATATCTAATAGATTAATTTAATTCCATAATTGTCCGAGTATTCGTTAAATTTCAAATAAACACTTAATTAAAGAATCTCTTACTAATTTTTTAAAACCGTTGATTTTTTGGAAATATGTATCTCAACTATTAAAATTTTTTAATTTGAAATATCTATTGTTTAACACTTATTAAGGATTTGTAAAATTTTAAGATTCCTAAAATAACAACAAAGTAAAATAATTGATTGAACTCTTTAAACTTAGGTCTTAAATCAATTATTTTAAATTAAGCTTAAAACTGAACTTCTGAAAGTGTTATGTATAAGTGAAGTCATAAGAAAATTCAATTTCACTCAATAATGATAACTATTGATCTAATGATAAAGATGGAGAATGATAAATGTCAAGTAAAAAATATAATTATGATGTAAATTGTGTAATTTTATTAAATAATATTAATATAGATTAATTTTAAATATTAATAATTTATTTAAATGAAATGCTACATATAAAAATAAACTGGAGAAATTATTCTCTATATACACTTCACATTTCCTGCTGTAGGTATTATTATTTTTTTTTTTTTACGAGAGTAGGTGGGCATTATTGAAAGACACTATAGAGGAGTGGAACAAGCACGAGTCCTCTATGAATGTGTCCTCATTTTGCGAACAAAGAACAAGCACGATTCCTCATTTTGTGAACAAAGTTGTTAAAGTTTATCTTGTATCTTTGCACATGAGGTGGTGAAACACATGAGGTGGAAGATGGTTCCACATTCGCGATGTTTCTCTTTGGAATGATTTGTAACGAGTTTCCTGTTAGGCGATGAAGGCCATATGGAGAGAGCGTTGAAATGCCATGGAATTGTTTATTAGACGAATTGCTCTGTCTTTTAATTTAGCGAGAAATTCCAATGCCGTTTTGGAGGTTTCCGCCCAAATATATTAGCACATTTTTCTTTCGAAACGCTTTTAGTTTATTATCAAGTTATTTCAGAAAACTTGTTTTATACCTCCTCACATTTAAAATCTATTAGGGGTCAAAAATTTTAAATTTGCTATTTTTAGACATCTGTAACTTAGCAGTTGTACAAAGTTTTTCAAAGTAATATGAAAAAATTAATGCGTTGATATTATAAGTAGACATGAGTGTTAACAGCTTTTGTTAATTACATAGGATTTTTTTTTGAAATTGAAAAAAATTTCTGTTGAGTTTTCAAACCTATAAAATTCGAAGAAAATTTAAAAAATTTTGATAGAAATCACAGTATTCTAAATTATTTTTATTGTTTTTTGAAAAATGAACCTTTGGTTTTACACTCTGCCTTATTTTAAATTAGATACCATTTTAGAAATTTTTAATAATATAACAATAAAAGGCTTTTCATTCTCTATTCTTGATGTTTAAATTAGTTTTGTTTTTAAATTAAAATTTAACATGATGTTAACATATAGTTTTCTTAATCATTGTTTATTTTATATTTAACTTATGTATACATAATTAAATTTTATGATTGATAATCAAAATTGATATTGATAAATGTGATGTGATAGACATATTTTAAATACTTAATTTTACGTATGGTTTTAGATATTTGGCCATTTACTATTCTCTGCATCAGGTATTTTTAAAAATTCTCTGCATCAGATATTTTTAAATTAAATAATATTTAATAAGACTAAGAAATATTATGTTAATATATTAAGACTATAGTATGTCACTCTTTAAACTATATTATTAATAAAAACTTGAAATCTTTATTTAAATATTTTACATTACTCTGAAGTTTCACTTTTGTATGAGAATTTTAAACTGAGGCTAATTATTTAAGTGCGCCCACAAATGTTTCCATTTGAAAATCTAACATATAGAAATTAAAAAATAAATTAGAAAATACCTAGCTAATATCAGGCTTCGCCCATAATGTTTAAATAAGGAAAGTGAATATTTTTCAAAAAAATAAATTCAAATCTTTAAATAATTGAATTACAAGTTCTTATAGTTAATTTTAAATTTTGGAATATAAATTGCATTATTCTATTTGTTTTCTACGTATAAATAATGATATTATTATAATAATATTGAAATTACATAACATTAAACTCAGTTATAGACATTAGAAAAATAAAAATTTATTATTTTGAAAAGTTTCGTTGTAAAAAAAAACACAAACACGCAACTTTTAAAATTAACTAAGAAAATTAATAAATCATATCAAAATTATACATTAAATTATTAAAATAATTTTCAAAAGTTTATGTACTTAAATTATAACTTTTCTGATAATGTTGTAATAAAATATAAATTTAGTAAAATAAGTAAAATATAATGAAAGCAAAGAAAATAAATATAGATAATAAATTTTAAGTTTCATGAAATTTTACGTAATTGTATTTCATTTTATTTTCGTAAAATGAAAACATTTTGGCGCCCTGTATTCCTGCGAGATTTATAACAAATTCCAGAATTGTTTAAATCCAATGGTTATTTGATATTTTTAATGTCTAGCCAGATTATATAAGCCTATAATTTTTTGAAATAATAATCTTTATTATATATATTTATTTTAATTTTAAAAATTATAAATAAAAAAACAACTTCAAGAACCTTCTATAAATAATTAATAATTAACCTTCTATTTTAAACAAATTTTTATTCCATATATTCTTTAGAAAAATTTTTTTTTTGTTTTTTCTTTCATTTTACCTTCATTTTTTTACACATTTTACACTATATCTAGAATTTTCTCCTCTTCAATGTATATTTTTAATGTATTAAATGTTTTAGATCAACCTTGTCCGGTGTAACCAGATACATTTAATGTACTTGATTTTTAACTAGAATCACTTATCCGTTATTTTATGATAAAATAAAAATGTAAATATTACAGTGAAGAAATAAAAGAATGTTAAATTAAAAACATAACATAACGCGAAAACCACGAGAATAACCAAAAAGATAAAAAAAAAAAGTTCCTCATCTAAGTCTTTTGAATTTTTTACTTGTAAAATACATACATGTAGAAAAATAAAATTAAAAAGTTGTAATACTAGTGCATAATATTTTAATATACTAGTTTTATTATTAATGTATAAACAGAATTTAATATATGTTGTATTACTATGAAAAAAAAAAAAAGGAAAATAATAATAACAACTAATTTTAGTTTTAGTTACAATGTTTTACACTACTTGATGCGTAACATGTTAAGTAATATAAAATCACAAGTTTTTTATTCTATTATTTATGTATTTTGTGTGTGTTTTTTTTTTTTTTTTGTTTCAGTAATTCCAATTTTGAAGAAAAATCCAACATTATATATGACAGTAAAAACTAGTCTTCCTTATTCTGACATTTATGGAAGATTTTTTAATTCTTCTTTGGATTATAAGCCGTACTTACGATACGAATAACTTTGACCAGATTATAGTGTTCATTTAAAAAAAAAAACAAAAAAAAATTTATCAAGTCTACTATCCACTCATTTATTTTTTACTAAAGAAACTAGATATTTTTATATATATATATATATATATATATCTTTATATAATCATTTGCTTTTACATAATCATTGCACTATTACATATCGACAAACACAATTATGTATTATACGTATAATGTATTAGAAAGTAGTTTAGACTTTGTTTTATATTTTAGAGCAAACATCTTTTCTAGACTTCTGTATAAGACATTAACATTTTTCTAAAGTGACAAAAATATTTTTTCCAATTTAATTACATAATACAATTTATTTAACTTATAGATTTTATTAACCCATTTATGCGTTAATAAATGTAAGATCTAAACTACAATTTAAATACAATCATGATTTTCAATAAATATGTAAAGTTTTAAATATTGAAAACCCGAACCTTTAACCAAAATATGTCTAAAAATAGAAAAACCAATCAAAAAAAGATATAATCTTTGATCTCTAATTATTATTTTACTTAAATTTTAAAAAATTATTTAACGCTAAAATATGCTATGTATACTATTATAGCACCCAGATTTATATGTATGTAAAGCTGTATCAAAATGTTAATGTCTAAATGGTTGAAGATATCCACAGTTACCTCTAAAAAAATGAAAAGCACATGCCTGAAGATTGCATGAAAATATAAATAACTTTATTGACTGTTATTTTATATTCATATCAAAATATTTAACCCGATTTTGCTATACGATATTAAACTATCATAAACTTTTATATTTTGTTTCGAAACAATAGTAGATTTTTATGAGTTAATGCATATTTGCTATTAAAACAAATTCTATAAGATTTTTAACATTTCATGAGAGTAGTTTTAATTTAATAATAATATTTTTTTTTTTATTTTTTTTTTTATGTAGGCAAGTCAGGAAACGATACTGGAATGTGATAAAAATATGAAAAATAAAAGAACTTGAATTTTCTCTTTAAAACTAGAAAATCTGATACAATTTCCATCAATAATGTATTTTTTATTCTTATATTTAATATTAAATATTTTACTAGAATTTTTTTACTTTATTTTTAATTTTTAAAATACAATCAATGCCAATATTTGTTATAGTAGTTGTAAAACAATTCAAGTTTGCAATTTTTCTTTTTTTTTTTTTCTTCAATTTTCTTTTGAAGAAGAAAAGTCAAGTTTTTAGAAAAAAAAAAAAACTTGATTGATTGGAAAATTTAATATTTGATGCAATAATTATGCAAAAATAATTTTTGTGTGGGTTTTATCTTATATCTTTATATTTTCTTGAAAAAGTATCTATGACTTTGATGAAAATTAAGTTTTATAGAAACTATTATTCAATATATTAAAAATACTTGTTTAGTGTTATATTATATTCTCACAAAACAGACATTTAAAAATCAAAATATATTTTAAGATAGATTGCTTAAAATAAATTTTCTTACATAAATTATTTTTTCGGTATGAAACTTGATATTCAAAATTCATTAAAATATTCTTATCCACTAGATATAGTTAATCACAACATATCTGATAAGTCATACAGTGCGTACCGAATCGTTATCATCTAGTATCATTTGATTTTCTTAAACCATTAATTTTTTGTTACTATTCCAACTTACTATAGAGTTTCTGTTATTTTATACTAAAGATTTAAATAAGATTTTTTTTTTTCTTGGATTTTCATTTTACAATAAGTTTCATTCACATTAAAAATTTTTTTTTGTTTTGGAACTTTAAAACTGAAAGAAACTAATTTATGCTTCTATATAATTTTTCTCCGTATTTTTCTTATTTATGCTATATAACTCTTCTTCGAATTGTTCTTTTGAATAAAAAAGATAGAAAACAAACATTATATTTGCATTTCAAATGCTAAAAAGACTCTTACATTTAGATAAGATTTACATTTTACTGTCAACAAAAAGAAATAGAATGTCGATTTATATTTATACATATAGTTTACGATAACCACCAAAATTGGTTTGTACTAATTGTTTTTTTTTTTTGCGTTCTGTTTTACACGTGTAAACGCAACGTTTACACATTTTTACGTTTAGTACATTATTAACTTTTATTTGATCATCAGATTCTTGGGTGAAAATTGATTGGCTCGAGGTGCTGTAAAGGACTTAAAGCGTATCAACGAACAGAGAACAAAACAATAACAATATTTTTTAGACTTTATTTTTGCAATTTACAAATCTATTATGAATCAAACTTTAATATTAAATATGACATATAAAAAAAACGTAAGTTTTTTTATGAATGTTATCTCAATTAAAATTTTTTGATTTATTTTATGCTTATTTCAATTAATAAAATTTTCAAAAAAATTTCAAATTTTAAAAACATCTTAATTAGATCTATAGTTCGGTTAATTTTATCGCACCCTAAATTATAAGAACATTGTATACCTAAAAACAAAAAAATCTATAACAAAACAAAATAATTAAGAAAATAGTTTAAATTTAAAAAAAAAAAAATAGTATGCATTATATTGATTTGGGTCTTTTTTATTGCATGATTGGCATGAATAAAATAAAATCTTTATTACCTTGCTTTTAACTTGATAATTTCAAAAGTCACGTACAAAAATCTAGAAAAACAAAACAACAAATTTTTACTCAAAATTATCATATACTTATATAATACATATAAAGAACAATTTAAATATTCTTAAGATTTTTATTTTGCACGAATAGTATATTTTAATCCATTAACTTCAACAACATGAAACATAGTTTTAGTGTATTTTTTTTTGTTTTTGCAATTATCATGGTTAAAACTATCGGCTATAATTTTTTAGAAGAAATGTTGAACCTACGCATCAAGAATTAATTACAAATTATTTTATTTTTTTTTTTTTGTATACTAATTAATTAAATATTCATACCCACCTGGTAACACTGTTTTTTATTTCTTTTTGCTTGCATTTATTGTCTGATTTTCTGAAATTTTTTTTTTAAATTCCTTACACTTTTTATATTTGAATAAAATAACAACATAATATATATGTATGTATATGAAATGAAATTATGCCGCCCATTAAAATAGAAAATTCATTTTTTTTTTACAGATTTTTTTTATTTTTACTCAAGAAACTTTTTTTTTAATTTCACCTTTATAAAAATTGAGATAAACAAAACGCAACTATTTTATAAGAAGAAGTAAATAAACAATAAAGAACAATGAAAAACAGTCAGTCAGGCAGCAGCCAGGCAGTCAGGCAACCAGTCAAAGTCAATATTCTGAAGATATACAAAAAAAACAAAAATCACAAAAAAAAAAATTTTTTCAATTCTATTGTTTTGTTGCAAAACACATCCTAAATTGCAATGCATTACATTGTATAAATGAACCAAAAAGGAATTTTTTTATTTTTTCTTTTATAAAAGAAATAAAACAAAAAAAAAATCTATAGAATGAGTCTATTTATAAAATAAAAATAACAATTTGTTTTTTTTTTTTTGTTTTTAATTTAGTCAGATCACGTCTTAAAATAAAAACAAAATAAAATAATCCATAGTTGCCGCCATAAATGGCAATCAAAAAGAGACGTTCCCAAAATCTATCCAAAATCATATATATATATATATACATAATAAACAGTATATATGTATATATTTTGCAGGGGTTTATTAACAAATAGTCAAAATTACGTTTCAAAAGCATTATTTTAAAGAAAACAGGTCGCTTTTATAAATTCATAGATTCAAATATTCGATTCTTAAGATTTATATTAATATTTTTCTATTAAAAGTTTTTGGGTTTTCTGGAACATTTCAATTCAGCGTTCAGCGGAACAAACACTATATGTGTATATGTGTCATAATTTTCTTTTAATTTTTAAAGCTCAATTAAACTAAAAAAAAATTTACTAGACTTTTTCTCAGCAGTTTGAGATAAAATTATAATTATTTTCAAGAAAAAATGTTTAAAATTCAATTAGATTAAAATATTTAATAATTAACGTTTTAAGTATTAAACATCCATTAAACGATTTTAAACCATAATTATTAGAATATTTCATTTTTTATTTTTTAATTCCTAAAAGATGTTGAAAAGATTTTTCCAAATTTTACCACTATGAAATTTAAGATTTTCAATATTTTGGAAACTGTACAAGCTGAGAAGTTGAAAAGTTTCAAATCCAAAAAAAAAAGGTTATATCTATAAGTGAACATTGTTATTTTATATGATGTTTTCTTATATTATGACTAAGTAATTCTATATGTTTTCTTTTAATCAAAGTTTCACTAACTTAACCCTAATCGATTCAATCATATTTTGAATTTGCTTACATATTAATTATTAAAATATGAAAGGTTAATTTTACCTGTAAGTTGAATCCTTTAAAAGTGCTCCCAACATCTACCACATCTATTTTTAAAAAAATCATGCATTACACTTGTAAAATATATAATTAATGAAAACTAAAATTATTGTTCGAATTACTTCAAAATGAATCTTAAATATACAAAATTTATTTTAAATACATATAAAGCTTAGACTAAGTTGAACTCTTGCGAAAATCTCAAAATTGAAATCCATCAATCTAAACTGTCAATCTAATACAAAGCAGTTTAAAATATAAAATATTTAACAGGTTGTATGATAATAAAATGCTATAGAACACAGAAAATTGACGTAACTGAACAAAATTAAGATTAGCTATTAAGATTAATTAAAACTCAACTAGTACAGATTGATCCAAATTATAAACTAGAATGTTAATTTAAAAAAACTTAAATCTCATTTAACTTTATTTATTTTTATTTAGTAGAAATACTTACAACATTTTTGTTTTGATGTACACTAAGTATTCATAGGTTAGTCAACTCTGTAAAATTTGCAATGTAAAATATTAAATACAATAAAATCATTTTTTTTTTTGTTTATTTTTTTTTTTTTATATTTTTTTCAACTATACAAACTGAATTTTTCCTTAAAAACAAAAAATTCCTACACCATACTAAAAAATCTAAAATTCAATTTGATTGAAAATTATTACACTGAACATTCCCTCTAGTAAAACTTTACTTCAAACAACAACAACAACAACAACAACAACGACAACAAAAACAACATCAACGAAAGCAGAACAACATCATATTATAAAACTATATTACTTTTTCTTTTTTTTTTTTTTTTGTTGCTTCTCTGGATTTGTTTATTTATCTTTTAATTCTTTTTCACTATATGCTAAATTCGTGCTGTTTTTGGATTAAGCAGAGAAAAAAAGAAAAAAAATAAGAAATAAAAAAATGATGGAGACGAAAAAGAAGGTAAAAGACGAAGAAAATATAAACAAGAGTTAAAAGAAAACGAAAAACAAAAACAAAAAATCTTAAGGAATTTAAAAAATTTTTAAAACAGAACCACTCCTTGACTTTGTTCGATACACCAATATTCAAAGCAGTCTCTCAGCTACTTATATTAAAAAAAAAATTTTTTTTTTGTTTTTTTTTTTTAATTTGTTGTTGTTTTTATAACTATGATTAAAATAACATAAATACAATATAAATATTAGGTTGAAATGAACAAACAAAAATAAAAGAATAATATGTTTAATGAAGCCTATGGTATGAAATTTCAAAAAAAAAAAAAAAAACAAAAAAAAAAAATTTAAACAATTTAAATATGTGCATATGATAATTTAAGAGTCAAATGAATAAACAACAACACATTTTATTTAAAGTACCAGACAATAATCCTCTGCTTCATCAAAAAGGTGGAGATTATAAAATGAACAAATTAATAAAAATATTTTAATAGAGAAATTTTATTTTGTATAGATATAATTTAAACACAAAAAAATAAAAAAAATATATTTCAAAAATATTACAACCGGATTTCTTTTATACATGTGTTATTTAAACGCATCTTGATTCTTGGATTGATAGGATTTGGTGTTGATTTTAAGCCAGTTACAAGAAAGAATTTTTAAATTATCATTTATGATTTCTTGTTTTTCTTCTGGAATTTTAATTTGACTATTCTTAAATTAAAATAAAAAAATATTAATTTATGATAGCGAAATTAATATTTACATTGATCGATAGTAAATAATTAATATATAAAAATTTATAATATATATATATATATATATATATATATATATATATATATATATACATATTTATATACAAGTATAACTATATACTTTTTATGATTTTTACTTTTGTTGATTACTATAGAAATAAGTATATATATATAATTATATAGATATATATTTATTTCTATATATATATATATATTTGTTCTTTTTCTTCTTAATTTAATGTTTTTTTCATAGATTTCAGGTTTTAATTATGCAGACAAAAATTCGCTGAATTCAAATCTATTGATTTTTATATTTAATAAATGATATATTATTAGATTTATGACCATATTAATCATAAGATTTACTTTACCTAAAGATTAAATTGCATTAATTGTTTTAAATATGTATATTATAAAATATTAAGTATACCTTAAGCGCCAGTTATAGCTATTATTGAAATGCTTCCGGAAAAAACGTTTCATTGAAAACTTATACTTTTTTCTGTATAGGCGATTATAGCAATCAGAGAAAACTGACAGTTAAATTATCTGTCAAATGGTAAATGACAATAATGAAGGCAAAATAAAAATAAATGTAATTTAAATTTAAATCGTTGTTAGCGTTATTTCGATGTTTGCAAAATTATATTAATTTATATTGCATTATTTTAATTTATTTAATTATTAATGGTAAAAAATGGTACTAATAAAGAATAAAAAAAGATCTTTTTATTTAATAGTGACATTGGCTGAATTGAGAAGAACAAAAAAGTATAAATTTTCTAGAATTAATTTTTTTTTTTTTTTTTACTTTTTTTAAAATTTCCATTTCAAAGCAAAAAATTTTAAAACTAAACTTAAACAAAATAATAAAAAAACAAATTTTAAGTCTAAACTCATTAAAATACATACATCAAGAATTGCATCAGAATATTTTTCAATGACAAACCGAAATGGAAAGAAATGAAACATATGTTATTGGAACAATTTTGTTTCATTAGCAAAATTACTGATCAGTTGTTCAGGAAAATAATTACCAATCCGGAAAATCATCAAATTGATTTTTTTTTTTAAATATTTAGCTTAAAATTAAAAAATTCGTAGCAGAATATATTCTTTAGAAATTATTTAATCATTAAATCAACACTTTTGTTAAATTTTATAAGTCTTTGCTGCAAAAAAATTGAGAATAAATATTTTCCGGAAGCATTTCAATGATAGCTATAACTGGCGCCTTAAATGACTGTGTCAATTAAGATCGACTCTGCTAAATCTTAGTCGTTCAGAAAATCAATCTTAAGATCGTCTTTCTTTTTAACTTAGCTGCTTTCATGAAAATGTCTCCTTACAATGTTATAAAACTGTTAGAATTATTGATTAAGTGTTGATTAATTGTCCACCTTGTACTGGAATATTAAGAAATTTTATCATGTTATCAAAGTCCTTTATTAGGTTGCAAAGGATCATGCTATCAGACCATGCTTTTTAAATTTTACTTAAATTACATCGATCATTTTAAATGTTCTATACAAACGTTACTTGCTAAAATTGTACTTTCTCACCACATTGGTAAACCAATTGATCATTCGGACAAATTTGAATATCTGCTCATCTACAAAGAATGATATGCTCCAATACTATATAAATTATATATAAAACTATAGGTTTTATGGTTCCCTTAATATGTTTTGAAATAAATTATTTTTAAGGAGATTTTAACTTTTTTTCCTCGAAAGAAATTAAAAAATTCAAGTACGGATAATAATTTTTAAATAAAATTTGCCATACCTTCGCATATATAACTGTAATTTTACATATAATTTTTTTTATAACTGACGCATTACAATATTTTTTCAATCAATACGATTTTTCGCACACATTTTCAAAAATACTTTAAAAAGATGGTCAAACAGTGTACTTTCATTGCATAAAAAAATTTTTTTTTAAGAAAAAATTGTGAAAAATCTAGTGAGACTTTTTACAATTTTAAGGAAACCTTACATAAATTCCAAAAATTATTAAAACACAAGTAAAAACATAATACCGAATTACAGGTGTATAGGTGTACAGGTTTCTAAAAATTGTAAATTTTCAATTCTTGACGTCTAATAGGTCTAAAACAGGGAGAAGTGCAAACAATTTTTCTGATGTAACTAATTCTCAAATATCTTTCTAAGAAATTTTAAGATTCTGAAGGTTTTGTATATACGAGAGAACTGAAAATTTTGAAAAATTATGTTTTTAAATAACAAATTGTAACAATTATTTTATTTTTCACAGTGGTTTATAAAGTTTAAAAATATTTTTGCTGTATCGTTTGGCGTTTTTATATTGCAAAAATACTAAGCGAAAGTGAGATATAAACAGTTATAAATTCCAACATTTAGTGGCTGATACTTCGTATAATGAATAGAAGTTTATATAAAAAAGTTGTTCCAACATTAATTTTTTTATGAGATTTATCCATGATAAAAATTTCATTACTCGGTCATAAACGATTTAGCAGTTTCGTTTGTAAACAGAATATGTAGAACAGACAAACATATAAAGCGAAACTAATAAGCAAATTTAAAAAAAAAAAACAATAGAAAATGTGCTTAAAAATAAAGGAATTTTAATTTATTTTAAATTACAGAATTTCTAAAATATCACAATTGCATCTAATAATCATCACCTAATAAATTATACCAGCAGTGTTTTTTATTTGTATCTATTATTATTTTAAATATTATGTATAGCAGGGTACAAAAAAAAAAAAAAAAGAAAAACAGAACGAAAAAAAAAAAGTAGTAGTTATTGTATATTGCGATTATTTCCGCATACCAATTGTATACAAGAAATTATTTAAAATATTTTTTTTTTATAATAAAAAAAAATAAAATAAAAGCTATAATCGTTCAAGTCAAGCTGAGAATAAAAATTGGGTTAATGACACTCCTATTTGGTATAAAATTCCAAAGTGTTACTACATATATACGAGTATACTATTATAATAAAAATTCTAAGTCAATTTGGTTCACATTTGATTGCAGGTCATTACTAAATAAATGGTTTTTATTTCTATTTTATTTTATTTTATATTTTTTTTATTTTTATTTTTCTGATTTAAAGAATTTCATCTGCAGTAATCCCTTGACTTAATTTAAAGGCAAACATATAAAAAAACATAAAAAAAAATATTTTAAATTTGCTAAGTTATTATATAGAAAAAACATTTCTTTAATTTCTGTGGTTTGGTTTAATAGCATTATTTATTTTAAAGAATTTTATTAAAATTTATAAGATTTGTAACTTTAATATAGGAATAGTTCTTTAATCCCACAAATACATTGTATATATTGAAAAAGTTTTCATTGTAATTTAATTTAATTGACATTATCCATTTTTTTATTTTAAATATCAATTTTTTTGGATTAAAAATTATTACAATTCTTTAAAATGCCATTTGATAGGTAGGTAGACGCTTAGGCCAATTCAGGTCCGTTATGATACCCTGGATCAGTGATTCTCCTAAATAAAACAATTAAGAGCTTTGTAAATTTGTTAAGTCCACCTCAGAGAGATCAAAAAGTTTCAGAAAAATTTCCCTGGAAACTTTCTTCTTTTTAGAGTAAGAGCTGAGCACTCACGCAGCAGGTGAAAAATTGATTCATCTTCGTCTTTATCTTTGTAGCTTCTGCAACAATTATATGACGGGAGTCCCAGCCTTCTGGCAAGTCTGCCGATCGGACAATGGTCTGTTATAACCCCTATTACATTACCGATATTGCGGCAAATTAGGTATAAGAGTTTAGTCGACCGTTTGAGATATAGGTTAAGTTTCTTTAGTCGCAGCACAAGTGTTAATAGGGAACCACCTGCTATTTGTGAATGAATTGGTTTCTTGTTCAGACCAATATTTGCAGATTGTGATAGGAACTGAGAGATTCTTCTTTTCTTGAAGAATTTAAAGGTTTGTACCGCTCCTAGCGGGTTTGTCAGCTCTGTAATTACCAGTGAAGCCACCGTGATCAGGTATCCAGACAAGGTGAATGTAATCTATAAAAATTCTATAAACTTCAAACAATTTTCAAAACATAAAAATTAAACAGTTTTTTTAAATTTTCCCAGTTAATTTTACATATTATACATTATACGGTTATACATATTACATACATATTTTACATATTATACAAATTGAACGGTTATATTTTTTCTAATTAAATTTTTACCAGACATCAATAAATTTTCTAAACTGATATGTATTTTATTTGAAAATGAAACTTATCTACTTATTGATTGCATTCCATTTTTCAATTGCACCATAATCTTTTAATAAAACTTAAATAAAAACACCTTCTAATTTTCCGCAATCAGTACATACATATTATATTCTAAATCGTGATAATATTTAAAACTATATTCATCAAAATGAAAATAATGAAAAACCTTCGATCAGAAGTGAAAAACTTAACTTTATAGTTTGATTGAAAAATTATACAGATAAAATCACCTACTTAAATCACCTACATATATACATATATTATATTATACATATATGTAATGTAGATATGAAATATAATTAAAATAGTTAAGTCAGTAAAATCTGTTTTTTTTTTTTATTGTTGTAAGCTGTACTTAGATTATGCACATAAAGTAATTTTTTATTTAATCAGATGTTTTAAAGACATTAATGCGATTGTTTTTTGTTTATGCAAAAACTTTATCTTAACTTACATATAAAATCATAAATATTAAAGTGAAACGGAAAGTATAATATAACATACATTAATTTATATATATACCATATATAATTAAAGTTTAAAAATACTTTGAAACATCTATTACCTGATGTATACGATTAACAAAAATAGGATGCACAACTTTAGGTATGCCTTTATTTATATTGAGATGGTTATTAACGTTCAGAATTTTATAATGAATAGGTTTTTCAATTTTATAACACTGACAAGAAATTTTAATAATAAAAATAGAACCTATATTAAAATTGGTATCAAATCTATGCAAAGCTTTTAAAGATTCTCCTACAATTTAAACAATGACCATAGTATATTATACAAAAAAAAAACCGCTTAAAATTATTATTAAATTAAATTCTATTTTTCTTAATTCTCCTTTTCGATGTTAAATCGGGGACACTCCTAGCTTATTTTCAAAATTCAGGAAATTTTATTTAAGGTCAGTTTTTTTCTGATTTTTTAACCTTACGAATTATTTAGATGATAATTTTAAAACTACTCAGAATACCATTTACTTCTAGCTTCTACATAACTCTATAGAAACAGTGTCATTTTAATTAGCTTCTTTCACTTTTTCTTTTACTAAATTTTTAATAAATTGAACTATTCTAAGAGGGAAAATAATAACATTAGATTCAAAAGATTTATTATATGTTAAAAATACTTTCATTTTTTCTTAAATACATTTTTATAAGTTTTTAAAACCGATTATAATTTTTAACTGTTTTACAAAAATCCATCAAATAAATTTTAATGTTTTTTTTTGTCTTTTCTTATAAATCAGTATGAATAAAGTCATATCATAAAATTTAGTTCCACCCATCATTCAAAACATATTTTAAATATATACAAATGATGATTCATATACATATATATGTACGTATATATGACATATGTATTATAATGTTTAAGTGACTTGAAATAAATTTTCTTTTGATTAATGTTTTAAATACATTAAAAGCAATATTAGTTAAATTTGAAATAAAACAAGGAAGAGTGTATAGTTAACTGTGTATACTCTAGGATACTCGA
The DNA here is from genome assembly GCA_947095535.1 of Poecilobothrus nobilitatus. Taxonomy (NCBI): domain Eukaryota; kingdom Metazoa; phylum Arthropoda; class Insecta; order Diptera; family Dolichopodidae; genus Poecilobothrus; species Poecilobothrus nobilitatus. The sequence goes on along the minus strand of OX352773.1, from coordinate 219,908,772 downwards.
ATCAACTGAAATTATGTTGTTAGCATAAAATCGTCTTTTATAAATTTTCAAATGTTTAGTTAAAATAAGTGCCAAAATGTGACAGTTACCCTGATAGTTGAACTTTTAACCAACCAAATCAATCAAATTTGACAGAAGTTATTGTCATAAACTTTTTTTTTTTTTTTAGAAAAATTGAAATGTCCAGTTTTATTTAGTGCCAAGATATGAGAGATATAAAATTTCGGAGTTATTCGAACCTGTTACATTAGATTAGCCAAATTTTGTAAAACTCGTTGGTATATAAGACTTAACTTCTTTTTACAAAGTTTCAGATTCAATGTACCCTGAGTTAGAACCTAGCTTTAATGGATCTAGCTGAGCCTAACTTCAATGGACACTGAGTTATTTTTATAAACTCACAGATCGATTAATTTAAATAACGAAACCAACAATTTTATAAAAATGAAATAATAAAAAATTCAAAATTCAGCTTTAATTTTATTTTCCAAACCAATTTCATCTCATTAAGGTGGTTACAAACGTTATTATAAAATTATTATACCCTTAAACTATGTTTATACAAGTATAATAAATTAAAAAATCCTTTACAACTAGTTGACGTTACCTTTTAGAAATTGAATTGGGTAAAAAATTAGTTTATAGATACAGTAATTGGTCATTTATTATACGGTACTTGATTAGCACAGTTTTTTTTTTTTTTTTTTTCTTAACATACTATAGTTTATTTTAACCATTATTATATCTCTTTCTTTTTTTACATTTCATTTCGTTTTACACAATTTCGATTTACATAATATATTTTCTATGGAACATATTTACCAAGTTAATCGAAGGTTGGGTGTATTATTATGTATCAAACAGTACAGTGCATTATAATTAGTACATATATGGTAACGTTATTGTTAACTCGATTAACTCACAAATAAAAGACTATTAAAGTAAAATTATTTACATAAATGTTTTTTTTTTTGGTTTTGGTTTTTTGTATTTTTATTTGAGAAGAAAATAAATGTAATAAAATAAAGTAAAAATATTTTCAATATTTATTTTATAATTTTTAAGAGAGAAAATTTTGCATTAATTTCTTTTTATTATTATTAGTAAAAGTAAAACTGGGTCACATATATTTATTATACATTATTCTCATTAAATAAATCACAATTGAATAATTTAAATATTTGGAAAAAAATAAGTTATTGTCACAAATGTATTTTATTTTTATTTATTATGTGTTTTTTATTATTACTTTCACAAAATATAATTTATATTATGTTTTATAGAAAATTTTTATAATATCTAAAAGTACTTAAATTTGTCCAATATTTTTACCAAAAAAATAAACAGAAATATTATTCAATGTACACAAAAGCAAATCAAATGAATTTATATGTATCGCAAGCTTAAAAATCTTTCAAAAGCTTTGTAAGAGAATCGAAAAATAAATCTTCTGCTGAATAAAACTAGTGAAAGGTAAATACCCTTTTATAATCATAGTTTTTATTGTTGAGATATGCCTTCTTCACACTCAGGCTCTTAACATTATTATCATATATCATGTATCCACGATATATTAAAATGAGTTGAAAGAATTAAAGTTAAATATTAAGATGTTATATGACTTCAAAACTTTGTTGTTACTCTTAGCAAAATATTATATTTCGTTTATCCTTTTTTCTCACATTTTAACCTTATACTTACCAATATTGATTGAGTAGCAGTTAAGTCGCCGACATTTCTTATTCAATTTGCGGCTATAATGACATAGATATTAAGGATTTTGTCGTCATAGAGCAAATCTGTTGAAGTCATTACGAAACTGTAATAGGTGCATTTGGAAGTATCTCTAAATTTTAGTATAGAAAAGAACCAAATTTTAGTATAGAAGAATTTGATATATTGTATTTAACAAGGTGTAAACAAAAGCAACAACAACATTTTGAATCATAAAAAATATGTCAAAATTTTAAGTCATAAAACATAAATACCACTACTTTTGATTATTATTCTTATTATCAAAATGTTTTTAATTATTTTTCGAATAGCTTTTAAAATTTATATAAAAATTAAATCCTATAATAAACTAAACTGAAAATATGACTACTTTTTGAAAACTGAAATTCCATAATAGCAAATTCCATAATAAATATTTTATTTTTTTCTTTTCATTATTTTCCATATACGTTATTAAGTTAAAGCATGTAAAATTTTCTCCAATTTTTAATAACAACACCTATTTTTATTTAAATTTTAATAATTAATATTTTTTAACATATTTTTTTTTTTAATTCCTACGCTATTGTAGAATATTGGATACACCTTAATTAAATCTGCAAAAGAAAGTGAAGTGAAAAAAAAAAAACTGTCAGTCATTCCAAAAAAAAAAAACAAGAATTATAAAAATTCATATTCAACCGAGTCAACACGTCATAATAAAAATGTATATAAAAATATACATTACATTATTATGTATCAGCTGATATTAACCGCAATAACAGTTACCTATTTAAAAGATTTTAATGTTGTGTTTTTTCTGTTTTGTTTCTAAAATTTGACGTTTATTGACGTTTATTTGAACGAAAGTAGGCGATTTTAATATAAAAAAAATGAATTAACGAATTTTTTTTTTTAATTTTTGATTGTTTAATTAAAATTTTACAACACTTTTGTAATAAAACAAAAAAATATACATATATATATATGTATGTATATATTTTATATTTTTATGTTATAAACAAATCTAATAGAAAGTTTATTACCAAAATCAATGAAACAATATAAAATTCGAATTGGGAACTAAAGCTTGGAAGAATAAAACACTCAGAATATAAAAGACATACTAAAACTCAAAATATAAATGACATACTGATATCGATATAATGAGCTATTTTGTTGTTGTAATAAAAAAAAACCAAAAAAGGTTATTTGACCTTTCTATTGTACTTTGTTTAAACATTTTTGGGGCGATAACATACCAAAAATAATTATATCTTCTTTAAATACGTATTTTTAATTTTTATACATAATTGAATTTTAAATATTGACACATTTTTTGTTATATTGTCAAAATGACATTATATGAGTGAAAAGTATACTTTTAGCTACAGTAATGATAAAGGAGTTTTCACGAAACTTTGGATTTTGCACATTTTTATTTAAATTCATAATATATGTATATATGAAAATGTATATATTTTACATCTTTATTTTATAACTTGATATTTATATTTGTTTATCATTCAAGTTCTTTTTTTGCTAAAAATTTAATATCATAAAAAAAAATATACAACCAAATTCACTTAGACTTGTCACTGAGACAATTAAAAAATGTATCACCTCTCATTCACGTCTAATTAAATATGTATTTCTTTAAGACACAAAAAAAAATGTTCGCAATTGGTAGTATTTCCTACTGTTAAAAACATTTTTTTTTTGTATTAAAAACTGAATTTGAATTAAAATTATTTTCTTTTAAAATGTAAGTAAACGAAAAAGTAATGTAAAGTAAAAATTTTAGTAAAATTTCATTTTTATGAAACACGAAAAATAAATTACATATACGTATAAACACTTAAATTCGAAATACAAAATTGTTTTTAATACTTATGTTTTTGTTAATTATCTAAATACGTACAAAATATTAAAACTATACAAAAAAAAACTATTTAATATTTGAAGTGACACCTATCGTTAAGAAAAACAGAGGTGATATAAAATAGTTATCGCTTCTTTAGAAAAGTCTTCTATAGAAAATCCATTAACGGTTCTGACAGGTAACATCACTTTTGCGTCTAAAAGAATAACAAATCATTGCGTTGGTAATATTCTTTGCATGGATGCGTCTTGAAGAATATATGTGAATACCAATGAATTTCATTCAACAGATTATTGAAAATTTTGTGATGTATTTATTTCTATTTTCTTTAGTTAATTCCATTTATTTATTTCATTTAATTGTTGAGTTATCTGAAATATAAAATTCTCCATAATCCTATTTATCCCAAAACGAAAGTTCTCAAATAATACTTTTCATATCTGCAAAACCAAACGGCACATTATTTTATATATTAAAGGACCCATTACAAAGTTTGGTTTTATAAAGGGGGTGGTTTTGGTTGGTTAAAATTCAATACTACCCAGAGAGCCCTCGTGAAATTTCTTTACGTGATTTTCGATGTGTTCCATCGTACCTCGTAAAAAAAGTAATAAAATAAAATGGTGCATTTCAATTTTTTATTTTATCGTTTTAATTTTTAACTGAATATAACAATAAAAAATTAAAACCTTTCTTAATATACACTTATAACTATAACTTACAATACATCAATATACACCTATAACTTTACAAACTATTTTTTATTGTTTTTCTTTTTTATTGTTTAATTTAAATTAAAAAATTGATTAAAAGCTTAAAATTAAAGTAAATTTAATTATTATTTATCCGTATTTATTTTTCTATTTTTTCTCTTACAAATTAAACAGATTTTATGCTACTATTTATATGGTACTATACACAAACACAAACATGATTATTAATAAATATAAAACAAAATAAAATATTCAGGTATTCAGGTAAATATTCAGGTAAATTAATTGTCTCAATTAAAAAATTAGCTTAAAGTTGAAAGATAATCCAATAATTACAGTTATTTCCTTATCAAATTGCCTTAGTATAATAATATATAGGTAAATTTCAATTAACATTTCTAACACCTATAACATATTTCAAGTTTTAATTTTTATATTTTTAATGTGAATAATAATACATACAACAATAATTTTAAGTTGTTCAAAAGTAATTGACCCAAATTTAACCTGATCGAAATATCCAATTTATTTTGAAAAAATTAGGTAAAAGAAAAAATAAAAAATTACCTTGAAAACTTATTCAAGACAAAATGAGTTGTAATTAGTAGCTTAATTTCAATTTTTTTTCTTTTTTTGCAATAATTTAAAAGTAACAAATTTGACAGAATAGACTTATATTTATCTGGCAATGATATTGCAAAAATATATAAAAAAAAAACAAAATGTTTTAATTTTTTTTTAAGTATGATATTAATTTTGGAATATTTTCAATATTTGTAATCATAATAATATATTATATGAAATAATTAAAATAAATATTTTTTAAAGGGATAAATTTCCAAAACGACAATCAAAATATTTTAGTGTTTTCTATTTTTACATTAAAATTTAATTTAATTTTTTATATACACGAGAAAGTAATGAAAACTTAAGAGACATTTTCTTCAAGTTTATGGAAGCCCTAAATAATTAAGAAGGCTTTACACATGTAAAAATATAATGTTGAAATTTAATTTTTGTGTGTTACTTTAAACAAATTTGTACAATTTTTATGTTCGTCTTACAAGTGTCAAAAAATAGTAAACTTTTAATTTTTCACTTTTAATAGCTCATAAACGGAAGGAAATTAGCCGAGTCGAAAAACTTAAATTTAGTCAAATATGAAACTTAGTCAAGTTTTATGAATTTATTCAGCTTTAATCAAGTGATCTATCATTTTTAATTTAGAATTTAAATTTTGAACTTAAAAACTATAACGAAAATTAGACAATAAATTATAATGTTCCAAATTAAATTTGGTATTCTACTGAAATTACTGTATGACACGAAATAATTTGTTAAAATCATAGTAATCCTAATTAAAAAACTTTATTTTACAAGAAAAGAATAAATTTAAATAATCCAAAACATATTCGTCTACGCTGACGAAATTGTTAATGAAATCTACTTTTTTTTTGTAATTGATATAATGTTAATAAATTAAATTCTATATAATCTTTAATTTATATTAAAGTACTCATGGGACTCCTTTGTTAATTAACATATAAAAACATATTTATATTTATTTTATAAAATACAATTTTTTTTTTTTTTTTTTTAATATTTATTTTCTACCCTCAATAATATTTAAAATTACATGACAAACTACTAAAACAAACAAATGTCAAATATTCTGTCAAAATTGTCAATTTAATTAACACTGTCGACAACAACAATGACAGCATGTGTTTAATATATAAATTAAAGGTAAAATCATCTTTGTTATAAACTTAAAAATAACTACAAGTTTTCATTGTTTCATCGTTCAAATTCTGTTTTTAATATTATTATTATTATTATTAATATAAAATGCATCACAGGTGGTCTACACAATAAAAACAAAACAATAATTAGGTAATAAAAAGTAAAATAAAATAAGCTGAATAGATTTTCTTTTTCTATACATGATGCTTTGAAGTATAAAAAAAATTAAAAAATTTTTTCATGAGAAACTTATAATTTTCGATTAATTAGAAAGAATTATAAGTTTGGCTACATAAAATTATAATAAATGTTAACAAAAAAAAATATTCTGCAACACAAAAGTTAAAATTTATTTATCTCATTTGAACTTAAGTTCTAACCAATGACAAAAGATAAATAATATAATTTTATAAAAGCAACATAAATAACAAGTATAACCAAATTTATAGAATTAAAAAAAAAAAAAAAAAACCATTTTAGCACATTTTTTAAAATGTTCGATCTTGTCTGTCCAAACTAATAAAATCTCTAATCATTAAAAAAATAATTTTTTAGAAAAACTTTTTTATGTAACGCTGAAAATGCCCCCAAAACTTTAAAGAAAATTTAGTCAATCAAAAATTTCATAATTAAATTTACCGTTATGTTCGACTAATATTTTACAAAATTTAGAACCCCGGTCACAAATAACTTAAGTCAGATTTTAAAATTTTATATGAAAAAAATATTTGAGAATTAGGTTATGTTATGACAGAAAAACTTTATATTTTTAGACATCTGTAACTTGGATACCTGATCAAAATAAAATACAAAAATTAAAGATATTAAATATTATACAAAAAATATCCTTTAAAAAAATCTTAATTTGACTTGATTTTACATACTACCTTCATTATTAATAGGTGTATAAAATAAACTGTACAAATTTATTTAAAAGTAAATTTTGCTAAACCTAATTTAAAAATTTTTTTTAAAAACAATAAAAATATTAGCTTCTAAAAAATTTCAGAATAAGAAACTGTACTTTTATTATTTTTTCTATTGTTATTATTATTATTTTATTATTATGTTATTCTTTTTTTTTCTCTCTTTCTTTAATTTTTTAAGATCTCTTTCTGATTGTGTACTTTAAAAATTTATTTAATTTTAAGCTATTCGTTAATTTATTTCATTTTATTGACCTTTTTATTGTATTAAATATATGTACAAAAAAAAACAAAAATCAAATAAAATTTTTTTACGAAATTTCATGTAGTGATCGTATATGTTGTTGAATTTAAGTTTTAATTTTAAGCCATTTGTAAATTTTTCAACAAACAGAAGAAAAAATGAAAACATTTGTCTTTATTTATTTCAAAATTATTTCTTTTAAATTATATTTTGATTCGATTAACACATAATTGGCACGATGACTAACCAAATAGTAACCTAATTCGATTTAATTTTAAACCTACATTTTATCTAGTTTTATCTTTATCTATTCTATATACCATCTAATTATTGGTTTAGTCATCAAAAAAAAAAAAAAAAAAACAGTCAGTCATTTTAATTTTTAGTATGCGTTACATATTATATAGGAACGGTTTTTTTTTCTTTTTTTTTTTCGATATAACAAAAGCTAAACAGATTACAGTTATGTAACTTTAAGGTGGCTTTGTAACATACATATTTGTTACAAACAAGAATATCTAACTGTATTTATGTTTCCGATACATATGTGTGTATGTATGTGTATATATAGATTTTTACTTAAATTCAAATTATGGCAATAATTTCAATGTCATAAATAAAATCGATTAATTGTTATTAGAAGTATACAAAAAAAAAAAAATTGACTTAAAATTTTTTTTTTTTTTGCCGATTCAATACAGTTAACGTTATTATTTTCCGGTTTATTATTAATATATTATTATTTTTTTTTAATAAAATTACATTACAATTTATTTCTGGTTTCATTTTATTCAATTTTTTTTTTTTGTTTAAAATTTAAAATGATTAAAATTATTTAACTTTAGTTTGAATAAATATAGGTGGATAATTGAAAGTGATCTTGGTGATTATTTTCTGAATTTAATTTAAAAAAAATAACAAATTTTTTTTTTTTATAAGACTTCTAAAAGTAACTTGTAGGTTTTTGGTATAATTGTATTATATGATGAAGGTCATATTTTGAATATTAGTCATAAATTGTTAAAAGGTCAAAGTTTACTCTTGTTTAAATTTTGATTTTATATTTAATTGACCTTAACTTTGATTTAATTTATGAATCAATTATAAAAAAAAAAACATAAAATTAGAATTCCTATATTTTTTTTTTTCAATTAAGACAATCTTTTAATATTCTTTTTTTTTTTCTTTCTTTTTGTTACAGTTTATGCTAGCAGTGCTGATCTTAATATAGTCGATATAGATGGTGATGGTTCAATATTTAATGGTGATGAAAATCATAAAGTATGGAATGGTTCACACGATCAATTAGATGGTATAGTAAATTTAGAAAGTCCTTATGAAGTTTTCTCTGGTAATTCATCAACGTTAGGTAGACCAGCAAGAGCGAGACAAATTAGTGCACCAATACCAGTGCCACCACCACCAATGAAAGATGAAACAAAAAAAAAAAAAGATAAAAAATCTTCGAAATCTGGTAGTAGTCAAAGTTTATCTGGAACATTAATAAGACCAAAACCAATACATGCAAATAGTTTACAAAGACCTGGTATGTTACATCATCAACATCATCATCATCACCATCCATCAATGGGACCACCACCACCAGGTAGTGTTATTTATGGTCCAATTGGACCACATGCAGCAGCAGCAGTAAGACAATATCATACATTTAGTCATAGAGGTATGACACCACCACCACCACAAGGTCCATCACATAATCATCATCATCCTCATCATCCTCATCATCATCATCATCCAAATGGTCATCCACAACAACCTCCACCACCACATATGTTACAGACACCATTAGCAGCAATGCATCAATTACATCATTCACAAAATGGACCAGTACCAATAATAATACCACAACAATATGCAACATTACAACCATCAAAATCAAATAAAAAGAAAAAAAGTAAAAATAAATTAAATGGTGGTACTGGTGGTAGTGGTGGTATACCAGTTGGTATGCCAATTATACCATCAATGTATGGACCATATCCAGGTGGACCACAACCACCTGGTGGTCCAGGTTCAATGATTAATGAACCAAGACCATTAGGTATGAGTAATCGTAAATTAGCACAATCAGCTGGTAATGGTTTAGATGATTCTGGTAATTCTGGAGCTGAATCACCTGGTGGTACTGGTATTTATCGTAGAAAAGGACATTTAAATGAAAGAGCATTTAGTTATTCAATAAGACAAGAACATCGTAGTCGCAGTCATGGTTCATTAGCTAGTCTACAATTTAATCCACCAGATATGAAAAAAGAACGTGAAATTGCACAAATGGTAGCTGGATTAGAATTAAATGATGATTTACCACCCACAACTATGCAACATAGAAAAGCATCTGGTAATATGATACATCAGAATGGTAATATACCACATCATCAACAGCATCATCAACAAATGAATGGTAATATTTATGGTCCAGTTAATGGTAATTATGGTAAACCTAGAAGATAAAAACAAAAAAAAAAAATAAATCAATTATTAAATGAGGTAAACCTAATATAAACCAGAGAAATCCAAAAAAAAAAAAAATCAATAGAAAAAAAAAATATTCAATAGAAATATATAAAAAAAAAAAATGTTTTTAAATTAAAATAAAAAAAAAAAAAAAATTATAAAAAATCTTGGGGTAACTTAAACTGATGGTGAATGGTTCTTTATTATAATCTTTTTTTTTCCACGCTCTTTTTTTAATTTTCACTTAAAATGTTTTATATTGCGTTTACATGCAACATATATATACTTAGTATATGAATCAAAATATAAACCAGTCATTTTACAATTAAAATTAAAAGAGTCTGATTAAATAATTTGAATTAAATTACAATTTTACAGGAAATATTTAGCTAAAATAATTACCAAATAAACGTAAAGTTAATAATATTTAAATCAGTTGCATATAAAACACAGTTTACATTTATTTTTTTCCTTAATCTGAATTCTTTATTTTCATTTCTAAATAATTTTTTTTTTATGTTATGTTATAATATTATATATATACATATTTTTTTTTTTTGTTTTGTTGTTATATTGAATAATTAAATAGTTAGTATAAAAATATAATAATTAAAATAACATATTTAGTAGTACATAGTTATAAAATTGTAAAGTATTTTTACTAATTTTTTTTTTTATTTGTTTCATAAGGTAATTAACCTAAGAATATTTGAAAGTTACAACGTTTTTTCGAGTTGTACTTTTGTTGTTAAATTTAACAAAAAAAAAAAATTATAAAAAAATATTTAAAGATAGAAAAAAAAAAAAAAACAAAATTATCAAATTAGAAATAGAACTAGTTCAGGTTTTAATTAATACTCACAATAGTCTTTGAAAAATAATTTTTAAGTAAATCAAAATAATATACAAGAGTTTTATTATTGGTATGTTTTAATATTAAATAAAAAAAAAAAATTAAAAGAAAAACATAAAAAACAATGTCAAGTTATATGTTAATAAAAATGCAAGCAAAAAAAAAAATAAATAAATTAAACAAAAATAATTAAAAAAAAAAATATTGAAAAATATAAAAAAAAAATTAAAAATTAGAGAAAATTATTATATTTTGTCATAAAATTCTAATTTATTAAAGTAGAATTTTAATGTACAATTAAAGTAACAGTTTTATTTCATTAACATTAAAAATAATTTTAAAAATGTATTTTGTATCTTAATAAAATATTTATTAAATAAACTTATAAAAGACATAAATCAAATTAAAAATTTACAATATAATTTAATATTCATTACAATTTCACTCTTCAAATTAAAATTTACGCATCCCTGTCCCTTTTCTATCATATTCTTATCACTACCAGCCAAAGATACTGCAATAGTAGTTAGGAATTTCATCCCATTAACTAAAGAGGGAGTTGGGTTTAGTCAGTAAGTATAACAAACTGACACTACTATTGTCAGTATTGTTAGTCTATTTCGAAGATAATACATATATAATTTAATATAACCAAAATTGTTTTAAATTCTCAATAAAATACAAATTTTTTAATTAGTACTACAACTTTAATACATTTTTAAGGTTTACATTATTACAAATAGAGTAACACAATTAAAAATAGAGTAATGAAATTTTAACCATATGAATAGATCTTAGATCATGAGAAAAATTAATTTTGTTGAACAGTTTGTTTCTGTACCCTCACTCATTACAGAGCTGCAGCTTTGCAAAGTTTGAAAAAGTTCTATATTTAAATTGTTATTACACTATAGTTCTATAAGATGTATCTTCAATCTGAAAACGCCAATAATCTATAATCTGTAAACGCCAATCTATAAGCTATATCTTCAATCTGAAAACGCCAATGATATATTATATTTTTACCATACGATATTTTAATTTACAGTTATACGAAACACGATTTTTGTGCAAAATTTTGTCCCCTTCTATCTTTCAAAACATTTAAGTTAGAATCTTAAAATAAATTTTGAGAATAGAATGATACTTTGGAATTAGCATAAGTTACGTCAGAAATTTTGTTTTTTACATCCCCCTATTTAAAATCTATTTGGAGTAAACTATTTAAAATTAAAATTTACGATTAACATCTGTAACTTAGGCAAATGTAGAAATTTTTTTAAAGTAAAACATAAGTTAAACATAAATATTAAAACTCAAACATTGTGTTTTACATGTGTTAAAAGTTTTTCTTAATTATAAAAATGATTTCCTTAAAACTGAAGAAACTATATCTCTTGATTTTTCATAATTTTTCATACAAGTTCAGAAGAAAACTTATAGAAAGTTATAAAATGTATTTTATTCTCTTTTACAAAATATGCGCCTTTTTAAAACCTTTTGTTTATATTCTGCCTTTCTGTTATGTTATATTAAAATTTTATAATTCTTAAAAAAAAAAAAAATTTATTTCAAAAGAGATACATATGTACATTTTAAAGAATTAATTACAAAATTTAAATAAAATTAAATTTAGTACAGAATTAATAAATAAAAAACAATATTTAATATAATAATTTTTAATAAAAACTATTTTAAATGCAATTAATTAAATCGCATAATAAATTTAGTTTTTTAAACAAAATCAAAGATTTAAGGTCAATTAAAATTTTAAAATAAAATAAAAAAAAAAATTTATTTAAAAACAAAAAATAAAATACAAAAAAAAAAAAAAAAACACAAAAATAAGTCATGCTAAAATAATATAATATTAAAAATATTTAACGAATATATTATATAAAACATAATATTAAAATTAAGTTGTTTATATCATATAAAAATAAAAATTATATATTAAAAAATAAAAATAAAAAATAAAATAAAAAAATTAAATAATTAATCATATATAAAATAAGTATATGTATATATATATATAATACATATATGTATATAATATATTTTAGAAATTATTTATAAAAAACTTTCATGTAAAAAAAAAAAAAAAACAAAACAAACAAAAAATAAAAACAAAAACAAAACTTAACGAATATAATAAAAACAATGAAAATAATTTTTTTTTATTCATGTGCCTTATTAGGATTTTTTTTTTTTTTTTTTCAAATATTTAAAAAAAATAAAAATAAAAATTAAAATATAAATATATATATATATATAGAAATTTTAAGTTAATTAATATTGTATGTAGGTATATATACATTTATATATGTATATAAAAAATAATATATTTGTCATATTTAATTTTATTTTTAAATAAAAAAAAAATCTAAATTTAATTTTAACTTTTATTTTTTTTCTTAAAATTTAAAAATTTTCTATTAATATGACAATTTATTTTTTTTTTTTTTATTTTTTTAGCAAATTTTTATTTAATTTTATTTTATATAATTTCAATTTATTTTGAAAATAATTTGTATCTTTTGTTTTTATGTCATCATTTAAAAATGTAAAAAAGAAATATTTGAGAATAAATAATTATCAAAAAAAAAAAAAATTATCTTGTTAAATCCAAAAATTTTTATTCTCTATTAAATTCAAAAATAATTTCAAATTTTATAAAAAAAAAAAAAGAAATTTATTTGAAAATTAATATAAATTAATATTTGAAATAATAAAAATGATAATTTTGAATTACAATGCAAAATAGAAAAATAAAACTTTTAGATAATTTTTTATAAATGTTAAAAAAATGGATTATATTTTGTCATATAAAAAAAAATATATTTTACAAAAATAATTTAAAAAAAAAAAAAATATATAAATTAAAACTTTTGTCCATAATAAATAGATTTATTTTAAAATAAAAAAATTAATAATGCATATACATACATACAAAATAAAATAAATTAAATGTAATAAATATAAATTGAAATAAATAATATAATAAAATGGTATAAGTAATAATATTAATTGAATATATAAAATTTAATTGAAATATTTGAAATAAATTATACATATTTTACTATAAATTATACCAAAAAAAATTAAAAATTTTTTTAATTATTTGTTTTTTTTTTGTATCTAAATTTGAAAGGTGTATAAACAATCTACAGATTTTAATATACTATATATATATACATTCATGGGACCATTGAATTTTCCATTAATATTTATTCAAAAACCTATTCATCGGTAATTTTTCAAATTCGACGTATCAGAGAAGTCAAATAACGGGAAGTAGCGTAAAAACGTAATAACAGACGAATCGCGTATTTCTTTAATTGATTTCTTAAGAAGATCATATTTTCTAATTACATAGTTGTTTTTGCAGATAGTTTACATATTCTTTTTTTCTGATCAATATTTTGTTTATAATATTAATATTTTATTAAATTTTTACTAAAAAAATAACTAAACCATATTAAATAGTTTTTGGACCTTTCTTTAAATATATATGTAATTACTACTTATTTTTTTAATGAAATTTAATAGTTATACAATGTAGCACTTGAACAGATCCTTTCAACTTCCCCTTCATCTTTCATAATCCTAATTATCCTAAGCCCAATTTCTCAAGTAATTTTTCTCGCACATCCTTATCCCCAAAAGTAAACTGTATACTTTATGTCACTATGTATATTAAAGGAGTAAAGAACCCATCCTAAAGTTTGATTTTAAAAGGAGTGGTTCATTTGAAAGCACAACACTATACCCAGAGCAACCTAAGTGGAATTCTGTTGAATGACTTTCTATGTTTTCCAATAGATGACGCAATAGACAAATAGACAAATTTTTATTAAAAATATACAATGAAAATGAAATTTAATTATTTAAAAAAAAAAAACAAAAAGTCAGAATGTTGGTCTTAAACTATGTAATTTATCATCGTATAGCAAAATTAAAGCTAAATTGCAAATTCCTACAATTAAAAAAAATAAATTATTAAAATATTTTTAAAGATTAGATTGACATTCAAATTTTTATATATCAGTTTTATATATCATTTTTATATAATTAGATTCTAATTAAAAAATTTATATATATATTATATATAAATGAATCCCCTTCTTATTCCTATCCTATTCTACCCCTTCTTCCTCACTTAATTAATTTTGATTTGCCTGTACTATGTACAACATATGAGTTAGATTTAAAAACTATTCATATCTGACAATTTTTTACCTTCTTACAACATGTCTTAGTCAACTCAGTTCTTCTATTTCTACTCTTCTGACTAGATTTAAATTGTCGTAGAGTTCGTACAGTTCTTCGTTATATCTGTATCTCCATAATACCAACTTATATTTAAAATTTTTACTTATATTTAAATAAGATGAAAGATCTTACGTAGGATTTTGCTGCAAGTGTTGTAATTAGAATTTCAATACCTGTGATGATATCTGATCAACCAATGATGATACCTAAACATAAAGATTCATTGATGACAGCAACATATTTGAAATATTAATTGTTTTTGTATTGTTGTTATTGTGCTTGATGATTGGATTGAACAACTACATAATATGTATACGTTGTCGTTGATGTTAATATTTATGATAATATATCTTTTAAAAAGATAATAATTTGATCTCAATCTGATTAAAGTCTAAAATAAAAAGAATATTTTTCAATAGAAAAATTCAAGGAAACAAATACTTACCTTAATGCTATGTTATAGGTAGTATTTTTTATTGCGCTCTTTTAAAACCCTTTTGTTCTTGTGAAACATAAATCATTTAAAAATTATCATATGTTTGCTTAAATAAAACAAGTATATTAAACAGTTTACTATCACTCTGACGAAACATTATCATATACATATTTACATTATATATAAATAGATATATGCCCAAATATATTATATATCTATATATATATATACTAGAGCATGTTTATTATGAAATAATTTGCTTCAAATAATATCTTATATTTTTATACACTCTTTTGTATACGATAATCAAGAATTTCTGGTTTTTTTTTTTTATTTTTCTTTTAAATTTTCTCTCTCTTATTCCATTTTTTTTTATTAATAAATTCTTCTTTCATAATAAATCTAAAGTTTTTAAACCAAAAAAAAAAAAAAAAAACAGCCTTAGGTATATAATAAATTAACTAAAGTTATTTAACTCTATAATACATATAGGTATATAAAAACTATTTAAATAGTATTGAATACTCAATGTAATGATTAAAATAGTACGAGTATACTTACCATCATATAATACGATCAGACCAGATGCAGAACACCCAATAATAAAAAAATAATAATAAAAAATAAATTAATAGTTTTTTTTTTTTTAAATACATGAGTCCTATTAGTATAGTTTCAATTAAAAATCGTTAAAATTAAAAAATGGTGAAATATTAGCACATAACTGTAATGTAAATTAAAATTATTTAATTACATTTCATATAAATCCTATAAAATATAGTTTTAGTTATTTTGGAATTCTTCAAAAAAGAGTAAAACGAAAAATCGAACAATGAATCCTAAGGGTAGATATGGGTTGTGGTAAATAAATAAGTTTTAAAAAAATTAGAAATCAGAAATAAAATTTTCGCCTACAAAAAATTTTCAAACCAGCTCTGAAAACAAATTATAATTTTTAATATTTAGAACTTTGGACAGCTTATCCTTAAAACTATTTGGAAACAAAGTAATAAGAAAAGATGGACTTTATAAAAAAAATAGAGAAAGGCTTACTTCTGATGGTGATTATAAAATTTAACGTCGTTCAAATGTGACTAACAAGTTAGTCTGAATTTTGAATTAAAATGCAACGATAATTATAAAAAAAAGTAAATATCTCAAGATGTTGGCACGATACTCATTCCTCAGAGAATATGAACTTTTCTTTAAAAAAAAAAGTATTTTAACTTGTTCACTTGATTCACTTGGTTTTTATAACAAATTCACTTGATCACAAACTTTTATAATAAATTCCTCAAAGTATTTTTAATTTTAGTTTTAATTTTTCCCAAACAACAACCAACATATCTTGTTCATAAATACTGCATATATTTTTATTTGTAATCTTAGATATACAACATAAAAAAACACAAATAAAACAAAAAAAGAAATGATATGTCTTTAAAAAAAAAAAAAACAAGAAAAAAAACCCGTAACAGATGGGTTTTTTAAGAGAAAAAAAATAAAAATATATTTTCTTATGCAATTTTCTTTTTTGTTTTTAGGTAGTTATGATTTTAAGCATATTCTCACCTCTTTTTAACTTTAAGGTGGTTTTAATAAATTAAATTTTTTTTTCTTAGTTTTTTTTTTCATCGTTTGTATCTAAATTCCAGTTGTTTTTATATCCCATTTATGATCTTTATATGAAAGAAAACATTACCGCTTTGTGGTAAATTTAGATGGACTTCTTTAAAAACGAAAAAAAAAAAAACTACATACTTAAAAGCATATGTGGCACAAATATAAAAAATTCTTATAATTTTCATTTTAAATATATAACTTCAGGCAATTGCATTACAATATGTACTTGTGCCATACTTTAACAAAAAAAAATTTTCAAAAAAAAGCATATTGCATATATATATATATTATTGGAATTTTAAATAGCTCCCAAGAAAATCAAAAAGAAGAAAAAAAACAAAATTGGTAAGTTGAATTATTAGAATTGAGGCTATGATTAATTTTAAGTAATTAAAAACTATTTTTCTAAACAGCAAAATATTAATTAATAAAATCTTCTGGGTATAAAAATTAAAAAAAAAAAAAAGAAAGAAAAATGAATACTTTAAAAATTTTTTTTAGAAATTTTTATTGTATCCTTTTACACAGATTATCACAGTCTGATAATACATTTTTAACATTTTTAAAATAATTTAGGAAAATGACTTTGGATCTTACATAAATTGCATTCATTAAAAATATCTATTATGGTGTAATTAAATAGGTTTGGCTATTAAAAGCACTAGAAGTTATGATTATTCTGATGTTTTCTCATAATCACTTTTTATGTCTTCTCAATGAATAAAATCGTACCCAAAAAATATTGTACAAACAAATGAAATTTTTACAAAGAATTTTAAAGTTACACGTTTGCTTATTATTCGTTACACTTATTTTTATATTGGAACACTTATATTTCAACCTGTGTGGGTATTCCTCGATTTTCCCCAAAACGTTCTCTCAAATTAATATTTCCTTTACTTTTCTTCGTTTTTGTGTTTTGATTTGAACTGTTTGCACTTTAACATCTTGAAGCAAAGCAATTTCATTACTATTCTAAAAGTTATCATTAATATCTATATTTAAATAATATTAACCGATTCAAAAATATTATTAGTTACTAATATTTGCTATAATTCTTCACAAACATTCCAAATATATGGAACAGTTCATCATTCAGATCAAAAGTTAAAAATTAAATAAATAAAAGAAAAAATCAAAAATATTTTATAATCATTTTAAGATCTAAATTTTAATATTACTTTTACTCAATTATAATTAATATTGCGTATCTTAAACAGTGTTTATGTTTATAAAATACAAAATAAAATTTATAGTAACAAAAAAAAAAAAAAATTACAAATGCAACAATCGTTAGATTACTAACTTTGTTATGCAGTTTGTTATTATCTATAGAAATAATTTTTATTTCATTTTTGTTATTGCAATTTTTAATTTGCAAGTGCAATTTTTTTTTTTTTTTTGTTTTTCTTTTGTAAAAGTTATTTATTAAACTATAAACAAACGATCAAATTGAACACCAAATGACTTGCGTCCTACATTCCAATCTTTATTTTCTTTTTCTTCAATATATATTTGGTTTTATGAAATGAATGTTAGTTAAATTTTAATATTCCATTTATAATATAAACTTTTAAAAATGTAATAATGCAATCATTTTTAAACTAGTAATGGAATTGACTTTCTTCAACATTATGTTGGTAAATGTAGAAAGACTTAGATGTATAAAAGAAAACAATTAAGATAATGCAAGTCGTTATTTCAATAGGAGATTCTGTCTCACAATATTATTAATAATGGCATATGTGGCATAAATAATAACAACCTCTGTTACTTTAGATAGAATTTAAGTTTAGCGGAAAAAGAAACCATTAAAAGAACAAAATAATTATAAACAACCGAGTCACAACCAAAGCGTCTAGAAAAACTGATTTGTTCTAAATTACTTAATTTGTACATATATATTTAAAGACAATGGTCATAACAATGATAAATATAGAAAATCTTTAGTCTACAATTTGGTTATCCTAATAAAATTAGACTCCATTAGAACATTTTGTTTTATAAAATAGTTGATAAATTGTAAAATATTTAAGTAAATACTGAACAACAAGATAAAATTATATAGAAAGGTAAAATATAAAAATTCAGTCTTTTTAACTTCTCTATTATTTAATTTCTCTATTTCTATACAAAAGTATTCTTCAATAAATCCTATAATAAAGAAAAACAATTAATTTTTTTTCCTATTCTTAAAATAAAAAAATTTCACCATTTTTCCAGTACCTTTGCATCCATAGCAGACATTCATATCGGTGAAAATACTTTTCTTCCGCATTTCAAACAAAAAAAAAAACAAAAACAATAAGAAAAAATTTTTAAAATAAAATTATTGTAATTTTTTTATTGGTGGTAGATATATTTTATTGTTGGTTTTGCTATTTTTAATATTGTTCAGAAAAACAAATTGTGTATAACACAATTAGCATTATGTGCATACCGGACTTTTATAACAATGAAAAAAAAAAACAAATAAAAATAAATTAAACTTAGTGTTAAATTGGTTTCAAATTATTAAAATGACAACGATTACAACGACAAACTTACGAATATCATGCATTTTATAGCACAATTTCGATTGGTTGTACGTGAGAAAATTTTCATTTTGGAAATATTTTTTATTTTTTTTTTTTACTTTCTGTTTTCTTTTTCTTCTCCCCTTTTTTTTCCAATTTTCGTTTTTTTTTTTAGTAATTTTTAGTTTTTTTAATTTCAAATTTGATTGAAAATTACTTTTCAACGGATTTTCTTTATAGATTTTGTTGTATTTTTTTTCAATAGATTGATTTAATTTTATAATTGGTATGTATAAATTTGTTTCCAATTTAGCATAAGAAAAAAAAAAATTATATACAAAATAATATATAGCAATGATCTGGAAACTTTTTGGATGGAGTTCATTTCAAATTAAAAAAAACTTTCGAATTTTATATAACATATAAAATAAAATTAACTCAATAAAAAGAAATTGATTTTATATTTGATATTATCGATTTAATTAATTTGAATATTTTTGAACAGAAGCTATACCATTATTATGATTGTTTAACATAAAAAATTGAAATGCATATTTTATAAAATCTTCATATAACCAATTTTTCTCAAAACGCAATTTATTTACAGTTTAAGATAACATATTTTACATGTAATCAGAAGATTCAAGGGAGAAACTTTATAAAATTTAAAAAAAGGCAATTGAGTTAAATAAAATTCACAATAAAATGGATATTTAAAAATTTAATTTTCATTTAAAATTGAATTAAACTTCAATTCTGATAAATGCATGTAAAACTGTTTGCTAGGCGATGACTATAATTTAAATTAAATTATTAGAACTAAACAAAAGTAAACTTGTTTTGAAAACTTAAATTTAATTATTTTAAGTAAAATATTCGATTCTACTGTTTATCATCCTGTTGTATTTAGTAAATATTTTATTCTAGTACACATCATTTCTTATTTATATTCCTCAATCTGTTCTACTGTAATTTTATTTTTTATATAACTATTTTTTTTAATATCTGAAGCATGTGTATATCATAATAGTAAAAATCAAAAATATACAAATAATCAAATATTTACAAAAATTTACTTTATAAGTAAAATTCTAGATGTAAATTAATATATGTTGTATACATTAACCAAATGTAATAAATTTGCATCTACGGCAACCTAAAACAATAAACATTAAATACTTTCTTAAATAAATTATATTATTTTATAAGAGACTTATACATAACAATTTAGGTAATATAAGAGATTAAATCAACGTTTTGACTTTTAATTAATTTACTGGAATATTCAAATTATATGGACTTCCTCGATTACAAAAACAAAACAAAAAAAATGTTATTTTTATTATAAGAATTTTATTGTAAATACAAAATTTAATTATTAAACAACTTAATTACCTTTTAGCAAAATTAAAAACACCAAAACACCTATTAACACAGATTCCATAACTTTAGGCAAATCCATATTTTTATACCCGTACGACAGGATCGGGTATAATAAAATTACTCCTCCGTTTGTAACACCTCGAAATAAGCGAGCTAGATATACCTTCAAAGGTATGGATCGGATCAGAAAAAAATTCTAAGACTTTTGAGCCATGTCCGTCCGTCCGTCCGTCCGTCCGTCAGCACGCTAACTCAAAAACTAAGAAAGCTAGAATCTTGAAATTTACACAAAATATTCTGGGAGTAATTTTTAGGTTCCCTATTTTTTTGGTTGAGTTTGGACCAAAACTTAGGGTAGCTCTCGAACACCTAACTTTTAGATCCCCACATTTTTTTTGAAATAGAGCTATGAAATTTTAACTGCTGATAGATCTCACAAAAATATTAATTTGGTTTTTTATAACTTTTTTTTGTAGCCCCACCCGTTATGGAGCTACAGCTCTCCAAAAGTTCAAAAAAACTCTATATTTAAATTGTTATAGCACAAGTTGTATAAGGTATATCTTCATTCTGAAAACGGCAAACGATTACTGCTTTTATTAGCTTTAAAAGTATATATACAATAAATATATAGTTGTTGCATACGGTGTCTTAATTTACCGTTATGCAAAACTCAAATTTTGCAAAATCCTTTAACCCTTCTATATTCTAAACGGTTTAAGTTGGGAACTTGAAATTTTGACAGAAGTTAAATGTTTAAAAATAAGTATGAGTCATTTTTTTGTATCACCCCCCGTTTAGGAGCTGTAAGGGGTCAAAAACTGAAAATTTCCTATTTTTAAACACCTGCAACTTGAACTCCTGTTAAAATTTTTTTGAAGTAATACACAAAAATTAAAGCTTCAACATTATACTCTTATTTCTGTTAACAACTTTTTTTAATAATATAGGGTTACTTTATAATTTTCAAATTTTCTAACAAATTTCTTCAACAAATTTTTTGCATTTTGTTTTACTCGATAATTTGAAATTGTTGAGGATATAATGCGTAGTACATAAAAATGTAAATAAATAAACAACATAACGGTTGCTTGAAGAATTTTTATTTATATGATATTAATATATATACATACTTATATAATATCATGTTTATTTACATATCGTATATGTCACTAGTCAATGAATGATAAGAGTATAGATGTATATTATATAGCGCCGTATTTACATACATATATGTATTTTATTGTACTGTCATACATACATACATACATAATTATTCTGTCAATGGAATATTTAAATATAATATAATATAATATTTAAAATTATATTTACTATTTTGTACTAAGTAAATTTAATATATGTACATTTACCGCTTAGTATTAAATAGTACCATAGAATATTTGAAAAAGTTTTGGATTGATAATCGTTATGTGGAAGGTTAGAATCTACTTTTGAAGAATGTACATATAAACATATAGTTTGAATATATGTACAACCCATTGTTCTAGAAATTATAAAATTCACCCAAATTATTTTAAAATACTAAAATATTAAAAAAATAATATTGTAAGCAGAGTGACAGGCTGTGAACATACTAACGGTTCGTACGGGTATCTAAGAGTTGACAAAGGCAACTGTATTCTTCCTCGTTTTTTTTTTTACATTTTACTTAAATATTTTTAATTTATTAATTTTTTTTTTTTTTTGTTATTGCGATTTTTTTGTTTAATATAAAATCGATAAATTCAATCCAACCTTTCTTGAATCTCAATAAATGTTTAAAATTAAATCGGCAAAATTCAACATAACCGTAAGCGATTAAAATTGACCCATATACATATATATATAAAAATGATACGTTAATTTTGCGTACATTCGAATAAATCTCCATTTCAGTAATTATTATTTAAACTGGCTTAATTATTATAAAATACCCGCTCTTAACATAACATAAAACGGTAAAACAGGAACCTGAGACTAAAATTTAAATTAAAATAAAAAAATACAACTTTTTTTTAAAATATATCTTAATATGTATTAAATGTACAACAGGTTTACATAAGTGAAAAATACGTAACTTTTTAAAAAAAAATTTTTTTTTTTTTTTTCGTAAACATTAATGTTATATTCCATATTAAATACAACTTAGCCCATAATATGAAATTAAAAACAAAAAGAAAAAAATAATAACAGAATTTCAAAGCGAAGGGCAAAGGAATTATAATGAAATTTATGATTTTTATGAGAGAATTAAATACGGTTGTTTTTTTTTTTCCAAAAGACTTAAAAGTCTGCGCTTGAAACAAACTTTTCAAAAATTAAAATACACCACAGAAAAGACAAAAAAGAAAAACAAAAAGCAATCCTATAAATTACGAAAAAAAAAAAAACAAAATTAATGCAACAAAGTAACGTTTTAAATCAATAAAAGTTAAAGTCGTCGTGCCATCATTCTATTAAAACCTGATTGTAAGTAACCTGCTATGATCATAATTCTTATATATTCAGATTGCATCATATCACCATTGCCTTTCATTCATCAATATAAAAAAATGGTACACATACACACACACATGTTTACCACACATAAAACCAATAAAATAAAAAAAAATAATTAAACTTTTCTTAAACTCATCAATAATAACAGGCAACAACAGGTATTCATCACTTTAATTATTATTCTTTTGATTATCATTATCATCGAAAAAAAAACAAAAAAAAAAAAAATTATGAACATTAATTTCAACAATACACAAAAACCAAAAACAAAAAAAACTACATTTACCAAAGATACAAATGCAACATTCCATTCGTAGTAATATTTATTAAGTCAGTAAGTAGTCATCAATAACACATAACAGATGACGGATCATCAGTTTACAACAGCAGCAACAACAATAACAAATAGAAAAAATAAAAAAAATTCAAGTCAGCCACTGTATAAAATAAATATGTTTCAACAATAAATAAGATGAATAAAAATGCAACAATTGCAACCTTATCAACAAAAAAAAAATAAAATACCAATACAATACTCACATCAATTTTTTTATTTTGCAGAGAGAAACAAAAAAGTCTAATAACAAATAAAATACAAACAAAAACAAAAAACAATAATAAAAATAATAATAACAGCAGTAGCAACAACAACAACAACAGCATCAGTAGTGTACTACAAATAAAAATTTAATTCAGAAAAATTTTAACATTCCAAAACAAAAAAAAAGCAAAAACAAGTGCTGAAATTGATTGAGGTGCCTTTTGAACAAAAATATTTCTTTTTGTAATCCCTTTTTTTTTTGTTTTGTTGCTAGTTAGTTGTTATTATTGTTGATGATGACTTTGTTGCTGTTGTTGCATAAGAAGAATTACAAAAAAAAAAAAAAAAAAAAAAAACAGGAGAAAAGATACAATAAAAAAAAAATATATTGAAATGACCGAAATACATACTAAATATAGATGTAAGGCAATAACCTGCTACATTCATATTATATTTACTATTGTTGTTTTTGTTTTTATAATGCTGCAATTTGATGTTACTGCGAAATTTTATTAGCATTAAAAATTTTTATGATCAGTACTAAAAATATTGTACAACACTAAATGATTTATAATAAAATTGATCATCAAATTGTGTGTTAAAAGTACTGTAATTGAAATGTGGAAGCATATATAATAAAACGGCCGCAGGAATGAAATTTTTAACTTTAACGAAAAGATAGAATTTCTGCTAATTAACCAGGTTCTTTAGTACAAAATTTCCTTTCATATACCTTTTTCCTTCCATTTTCACAGTACCTCAAGAAAAAACTGAATTAGTTGACATAATTTAAGACTAGCTTCTCAAAATCAGAAGTTGATATATGTATTTTACATATTGCTAGACAAGGGAAAGAAAAATGCTTAAACTGATTCTCGCCGAAAGAATAGATGAAAGATAATATAGAATGTGTTTCATCACTACGCATTCATAAGTCCTCATTGAAAAATTAATAGCAGAATCAATACTTTTAGCACATGACAATAAAGCTTGTTAATAACCAAAATTTTAAAGTCATCAAGCCCTAAAATTCAAAACTTACTTTGATTAGGTTTATATTAAATTAAATCGTATATACGTAAGTTCAAAGGTTTTTAAAGGAGCACATTTTCACAAAGGCAATAAAAACACTTTTAAATTGTGACTTGGATCAAAATTTGTAATTTTTCTAAGAATTTTATAATAAGAAAAATTTGTGAAAAATCAAGAGACACTTCAATTTCAAAAAAGCGTTTTATAACAGATGTTAGAGTTTTAATCTTTGCAGTTTATTTTGAAAAATTTTGAACATGTGTGTAATTTTAAATTTTTGACGTCTAACAGGAAACTTTTCTTTGTATATACTTCCCCCTGTTTAAGAGCTATTAAAATAACTTTCTGAGGTAAGTTACACCAAAAACTTTCTTCTGAAAGATCTTTCTTCTCTCAAAATGTCAAGGTTCTATTTAAAAGCGTGTCATATTTATAAAGAAAGAAAAATCTTACAAAATTTCATTTTCATATAACCGTAAATTTAAATAATAATAATTATGACTTATAAAGTTTTCTTTAAATTGAAAAAATGTTAAGGAAAACCTAAAATATGCATATTTAAAAATAAGCCTTTTTTCAATTTTGAGGTGTTGTAACTTTGTAATAGATGGGGCTGCATACAAAACTAATTTTACAAACTTAAGATTTTTAAGAGACTTGTTCATGGTTAAAATTGCATTCCATTACGATGTAGAAATACGTCGTAAAGAGACGGACGGACAAAGTGCAGTGAAACTAAAAAGCATTTCAATTTTTTTTTTTTTTAAATATGCTAAAAAGCAATTGAACCGTTAATAACTTTTTATACCCGTACGATAGGATCGGGTATAATAAAATTACTCCTCCGTTTGTAACACCTCGAAATAAGCGAGCTAGATATACCTTCAAAGGTATGGATCGGATCAGAAAAAAATTCTAAGACTTTTGAGCCATGTCCGTCCGTCCGTCCGTCCGTCCGTCAGCACGCTAACTCAAAAACTAAGAAAGCTAGAATCTTGAAATTTACACAAAATATTCTGGGAGTAATTTGTAGGTTCCCTATTTTTTTTGGTTGAGTTTGGACCAAGCCTTAGGGTAGCTCTCGAACACCTAACTTTTAGATCCCGACATTTTTTTTGCAATAGAGCTATGAAATTTTAACTGTTGATAGATCTCACAAAAATATTAATTTTATTTTTAATATTTTTTTTTTGTAGCCCCACCCGTTACGGAGCTACAGCTCCCCAAAGGTTCAAAAAAGCTCTATATTTAAATTGTTATAGCACAAGTTGTATAAGGTATATCTTCATTTTGAAAACACCAAACGATTACTACTTTTATTAGCTTTAAAAGAATATATACAATAAATATATATTTGTGGCATACGGTGTCTTAATTTACCGTTATGTGAAACTCAAATTTTGCAAAATCCTTCAATCCTTCTATCTTCTAAACGGTTTAAGTTGGAAACTTGAAATTTTGACAAAAGTTAGATCTTTGAAAATAAGTATGAGTTATTTCAGAAATTTTTTTTGTATCACCCCCCGTTTAGGAGCTGTAAGGGGTCAAAAACTGAAAATTTCCTATTTTTAAACACCTGTAACTTGAACACCTGTTAAAATTTTTTTTAATTAATACACAAAAATTAAAGCTTCAACATTATACTCTTATTTCTGTTAACAACTTTTTTTAATAATATAGGGTTACTTTATAATTGAGGAAAGTGTTACTTGATTTTTTCAAATTTTCTAACAAATTTTTTGAACAAATTTTTTGCATTTTGTTTTACTCGATAATTTGAAATTGTTGAGGATATAATGCGTAGTACAAAAAACCGTAAATAAATAATTAACATAACGGTTGCTTGAAGAATTTTTATTTATATGATATTGATATATATACATACTTATATAATATTATGTTTATTTACATATCGTATATGTCACTAGTGAATGAATGATAAGAGTATAGATGTATATTATATAGCGCCATATTTACATACATATATGTATTTTATTGTACTTATAAGAAATTATTCTGTCAATGGAATATTTAAATATAATATAATATAATATTTAAAATTATATTTACTATTTTGTACTAAGTAAATTTAATATATATTTACCGCTTAGTATTAAATGGTACTATAGAATATTTGAAAAAGTTTTGGATTGATAATCGTTATGTGGAAGGTTAAAATCTGTTTTTAAAGAATGTATAAACATATAGTTTGAATATATGTACAACCCATAATTCTAGAAATTATAAAATTCACCCAAATTATTTTAAAATACTAAAATATTAAAAAAATAATATTGTAGGCAGAGTGACTGTGAACATACTAACGGTTCGTACGGGTATCTAAGAGTTGACAAAGTCAACTGTATTCTTCCTCGTTTCTTTGCATTTTAAATTTTTGCGTAGTAAATTTTTTTTTTGTTTTTTAACGTTTAAAATTTTAAAAGTTCTTATATGGAAAAAAAAAGAATTGCATATTAATTCAAACCTAAATTATTTTATTACTCCTGGCTAATCTACGCGATATAAATGTATACGTTTATACGTTTATACGAATATATACGTTTATATATATATATATTATATATATATATTTATTTTATATTTTAAAACATTTTATAATATATTAGTTAATCTAAAAACTTAATATGTTTTTCTCACTATGATCATTTTTAAAATAATGATGATGATGATGATGATGATGATTTTAAATATGATGAAATACATAATAACTTGCTTTTGACTGACTGGCTGACTGACTGAATTAGGAAAAAAAAAATGTATTGAACTGACAATGGAAAAAGAAAAAAAAAATAAAAACATAATAAAAAATAAAACCAATTTTCTATATTATATACATATGTACATACGTTTTTATTCAACCTGTTTTGATTACATTTTCTTGATACATTCTTTGCATTTTAGTCTTAATACAAAATCTATTTAATATGGACATTGGTCTGGTCTGGTCGGCTTTTCAGTCAATTCAAATGATGAAAAAAAAAAAAAAAACAAAAAAAATTATAAAAGAAGCAAAACAACCAAAAAAAAAATTAAAAATAAACCACAAACATAGCAAATTACGGAAGGAAAGAGACAAGTAAATGACAGCAACCACGGTCCATTTTATAAATTGTTAAGTGTAGGTTTTAGAAAAATTAAAAAAAAAAATAAAATAAAACAAAATAAATGGTATTTTTTTTTTTAAATTTTTCTTTTGTTTTTTCGTTCTTGTTTTTAAATAAATTTAAACATTACTAAATCTTACCCAATCGTTCATTTTTCAATTAAGAGAATAAAAAAAAAAACAAAAAAAAAAAAACCAATAACAATGTTATTTTTAATGTGTTAATTTAATTTTTAACTCTCTAGTCATATCTCAATAGTTAACTAATTGAGAGTTAAATTAACTGATTATTAATTTTAAAATTAAAAAATAAGAAAAACATTAAAAATATAATTATTGAATTTATTGAAACTTGAAAATTTAAGATTAATAATTAAATATAAAGAAATTGATTTATAAATTTATTAAGCGATATATTTGATTTTCTTTTTAATTACCATAAAACAAAAACCAATTTCTTACTATCATTGGGTGCATTATTAGAAAAGTGATTTTAAATAATTTTTAATAATATATCTCAAGTTTTTATCATACGCTACACACCGAAACTCTAGGAAAAAATTCCTTTATACAAAATTATTGTATGATTGAATAAGAGGGAGAGGAGTTGGAGGGAAATAGAAACTAAAAGAGAATTGGTAGATAAATTGGAGACAAAATTGGTCAGGTTCATTTTAAAAAGTTATAAATTGTATAATGGATCATTTTTATCGGAGGGTAACACGTTTTGTGGAAGCTTGTTGCACATTTTAGCAGTTCTCACAATAAATAAATTTCCAAATCCAGTTTTAAACCATCTAAAAATTTTCACCTTGTAGAAATGAGCACTTGAGGTCTGCCTAGTGTTGAGTTGAAATTGTTTAAAGGGAGGCATTATTGTTTCCAATTCAAAAGAACAAGTTTCATTACCTATACAAAATATCTATCAAAGAGTGGTAAAAATCCAATATTGTGACGTGAGTTAAGAGGAGTAAAAGTTTTCTGAACAATAGTGTAGTGACAACACAATAGTGACCCTAATCAGTCGTAAGATGCAATTTTGGATTTTGTCCAGCTATTTTAATGTTGTTTTAGCAACGTCAGTTCATATGTAGGAGTTGTACACCATCGTTTGTCGAACATATACTTTATAGATATTGGTCAAATCTCTAGGAGAAAAATAATGTAAAGCTTATTAAAGAGAAAACCTAAACGTTTGGCAGCTTTCTTTGCCAAAAATATGCTCATTCTACAGCATTTTTTGATTTAGCTGTATGCCTAAAATATTCAAACTTGCAGATTGGCTGAATCTCTTACATGGATTGGAATTTGAGGGTAGAAGAAAGTAGGTTGTTGATAAAAAGTAATGAGAAGAGTGTGAGATAAGGCGGGCATTGTGGAACGCTGGCATTTATTTTATGAGTGTCAGACATAAAACTATCGACAAGAATACGAATGCGACGATCTGAGAGAAAATTTTCAATTAATGTACGAAAGACTGCCTAAACAAATGGAGTGACATTTACTCAGATGATTCCTCGATCAAATTTCCTTGAGATACCGAGAACTACAATCAATCCAATACTGAAAGTAGAAAATAAATTTCTACTGAACCTATACTTTATTTTTGGGGAATTCCATGAAAAATGAGCCAAAAACCGAAAATTTAAAAATGAACTATATAATATCTTATACGGTTCTCTAAGGTTCTAATATTAGATAATATGAGTATTAGTTCTTCATCTACTTTCCTTTTTAAATTGTGTTTTTAAAATCGATTCAAATCCATCCTTGAGACGGAATTTTTTTTATTAAAATGTCCGATTGTCCTTCGCAGAAGGGATTGGGATTCGCAGAAAATGGTATCTATAATATTGAAAATTATAAAATTAAGCATTTTGTGAAAATATAAGTTACTTTTCTCGTTTAAGTTTTTGTTATTGGAATGCCGAAATATTAGTGAAATATTGCTCTATAAAAGGGCAATTTTATATATGCAAATATTTCCAGAATAGAGTTAATGATACCTAGGCTAAATTGATAAAAGAAAATTTTTAAATTTTATTAAATGTCCAAATGACTAACATGAAATTCCCGATTTACATCTTTTTTTAACCGTAAAATTATCCATGGGTTAAAAATGTTCCATAGAGATTTTTACTTTCGTTTTAATATATTCAAGTATATTTTCAGGTGATAGAATAAAAATGAAAACTTTAAATAATAAAATCATAAAAATAATAAAACTATTTAACCATAAAATCTTAAATCTTAAATATCACATTTAAAGTCTTTTAAAAATCATACTAAAGAACATAATGTAAAGATATTGAAGAAAGTTAAACCTTACATACAATATAATAAATCTTGAGGCTGAACTTTAAAAGTCATTAGGTCAAATCCATAAAATTTAACTTGAACTTGTATTTTTGTTTGAAAAAGTGGGGTTTCAGGTCAAGCTCAGTTTTATGCATACGACTTATTGACTTAGATTATTATTTTAAGTGTATTAGTTAATCTGAAAAGAAAATAGTTCTATGTTATTGTGCAATAATTTCAACTTCCAAGGTCATATTATATCAGTCATACGGTAAAGTAATATTTAACATTGAAATAATTATGTATTTTTTAAACAATTATTTTTTTTATATTCTTTGATCTATTAATAAATTTAAATACAGATTAAGGATATAAGTTCAAAATATCTATATGTAACTAGTCAATAGCTTAAAAATATCTTTTAGAAAATCGCCTTTCATATTGATTGATTAAAAATGGATAAATAAAGAAAGCGCTAATATTTATTACATTAAATGAGATGAGAGCAGATGAAATTTAAAGAAAATCCGAACAATTTAATATCTGTAGATCTTTTTACTATTTCAAACCATTCAGCAGATTACGGAAGGTGAACAAACCAATCTTAAACTTTCTTAATCTTGATCTTACATTAAACTATAATAATATCATTTACTAATCTAATAACATTTTGTATGATACTTGCATTAAACAATAATAGTGTCTGATACAAAAAATTGTTCTTAAAGCTATATTGTCAATATTATAAAAGATTTAATAAACGAATCATGAGTTTTAATTTATAAAAAACAAAAAAAATATTAAAATTAAGTCTTTGAAGTTATTTTAAGAAAAACCACAGTAAAAACCGAAATCATAACTTTAATAAGTTCAACACGTAAATTGTGAATGCATTTCTAGTAATTTAATTAAGTCTTCACTTAAGAAAAATTTTAACATAATGAAATTAATCGAAAAGAAAAATCCAATTCTGATAGAAATCATGTTTATTTTTATATTTTTTATTTATTTTTTAATTCAAATATTTTACATTTTTATAACCATTGTATTTCGAAAATATTTTAAATATTAAAAATATTTTATTTTAATTTAATTCTTATTTTGTTTTTATTTTCTTGCAACATCAAAAAGCAAAACAAAAGAAAAAACAAATAAATAAAAAGACAGAATATTTTCTGTCTACAAGACTATATTATACATTTGAATTACAAATTACTTTATTCTAGATGTGACAATTTATAACTGATTTAATTGTTAATTTTTATGTAAATTATTTTTATTTTTAAAATAAGAAAACATAAGATTTATTTAAGTGAGATATTACAACGTAAACTGAATTACCCATTCGAAATTACTTTCCTTTCAAATTTAATTAAATAATTTCTTACTTCTGAAAAAACAGGGAAAATCACCCAATAACCCAAAAAGAACTTGTTAAAATACAAGCAAATACCAGTAACCCAAATACCAAATTTTGCGAGTGATATTTCAACGAGACTCCAAAGTTATAAGTTAAAATTTAATCAAGAAGTTATCAAATGTCAATAAAAACGAGATACACAATAGACAAATTTGTAAAACTCAAATCTTTCTTCTGAAATCAATTAGCTATATCAATAAAAATTTTTTATTTGAAGGCTTAGCTACCGCGTTAGTAATCAGTAATCAATAAATTCTAGGAGCGTAGTACACCTTCAAAACCTATTAGAACCTATAGATTGAGAATTGATGTTATGTTTCCCTAGTTTTATGCTACGATGATACCACTCTAACGGAAGAAACTTTGAAAGTTTCTCAGATCCAAATAAGACAGTACACCTAAATCTTGAAAAAACGATACCGAAATATTTCCGCCTTTTACTTGAACAAGAAACTGAGACAACTGCAGATAATAGAGCACTTGCTAGCGTCCATCTCAATAATAGCATCTCAATAAAAAACTACTTCATATAATCTAACTAATCTTAAAAATAGATAATTTTACGTCCTCGCGGATTAATTACACAAACATTTTTAATTCTATTAACTTTTACTATTCTAATATAATCTTCGAATTTCCAAAAATTTTCCGTAAAATTCGATATTTGTTTTCTTCCTGCCTAAAACTTGGTAATAAATACTTGGCATTATATATACAAATTAAAATTCAATAGCTTCAATTAATTCATTTTAGAATTACCAAAATTATTCAAAAAAATAAAAAAATTTGCATTCATATTAAGATATTAAAAAAAAAAATATTTTTCAAATAAGTTTAAATAATTCATGAGTTAAAAAAAATTTTCAATAATCGTACAATATATTTTTTATTTAATTTTATTTTCATAAATGTTTAAAAATTCACTATAAATATCAAATCAATATTTGGTTTTTATTATACACGTTCACATAAGTCAGTCAGTACCCAACATCTGTTATATATTCATCTTTTTTTTTTTTTTTTTTTTTTGTATTTACCAAAATATTCTATCGTATTTTTAATTTTTTTTTACTGCCACTATATTTTAAATAATTCCGAAAATATGACTGACATAAAAAAAACAAAACTTAGGTACATAAAT
Organism: Poecilobothrus nobilitatus; assembly: GCA_947095535.1. NCBI lineage: Eukaryota > Metazoa > Arthropoda > Insecta > Diptera > Dolichopodidae > Poecilobothrus > Poecilobothrus nobilitatus. Next base: position 219,875,938 of record OX352773.1, on the reverse strand, counting down.
AAATACAAGCTATCTATGTATATACATATTAATTTTCCATACAAATATGTAAATGTGTATTTAACTCCTAAATCTATATGCATACATACATATTAATATATGGTATAAAAAAAAAATAGTGATACTAATTTTTGCAGATTTTGACCTAAATTTTTCCACAAAGAATTTCAAAATTGTTTACTATTCAACATGTTTTTCTTTTAATTTATAATTTTCTTTTTTTTTTTCCTAAATTGTTTTTCTATTGGAATTTTATAAATTTTTTCTTTTTTTTAATCAATCAAAAATTAAAATTAAATTAGAATCTAACCATTGAATTGTCTCGCTCTCTATAAAAAAAAGAATGGTTTCAGGGCCATACATGGAACTCTAGACTTTCAGCATACTCTTGTTTAGCTAAGTAAAATATAATTTTTATTACCAGTTCATTTTAAATTGCAAAATGATACAAAAAAAAAAAAAAAAATTTTATTTTTTCAGATATCTATCAATGTTATAGTTAAATTTTTTTTATAGTTTATTGGAAAAAGTCGTATCAGGACTAAACCAATCAAGTTTTAAGAGAAAAAAAAAATTAAATTTTTCTAATAATTTTTTTTTTTTTTTTGTTTTAATTTTTGAAAATAACTGATTGGCATAAAAGGCAGGAAACTCTAATGCTAATCAACCGAAAACATTAAATTTCAATTAAAAAAAAAAATCAATAAAACAAAAATAAAAATGTATATTGAGCTGCTACTTTTAAATTATACTTGAAGTTCTCTTATTTTTTTTTTTTAAATAATAGCATATAATAGTTTGAAAATGTTTATAAACATAATGTAATGTAATATAAATGTTGATATTACAATTGTTTATAAACAAATACATTATCCAAGAATTTTTTTTTAAATTACACTCTTTAAATTGAGTGAGTTAAATTTTTAGATAAAAATTATGGTTCATGTACCAGATAAAATTTTATTTTTATTAATAACGTAAACGGTTCGAAACTTTGAATAAATTTTCAAATTTTTTCTACCAAGTTTAAAAAAATTTAAAAAATAATAAGAAAACTTCACAAAACTATGAGAAAAACGAAAAACACTGAATAGTTAATTCTTTTTTTGTTTTATTTTTTTTTTTTTTTTATCTGAAATATGTTGGAATGAAATTATTTATTTGAAATATAATATCTGATAATATAATAAAACTGATACTTTTTGAAGCACATCGCAGCAGTCATCCATGATTTAAAATTAAATAAAGAAAAATTAATATAGTCAGAACATAAACCTTTGGCTGAATTAAAAACTTCCAATAATTGCAATTTACAATTTCAGTAAAAAATATTCTGATAAAATCTGAATAAGAAAATCTTTTTTTGTCGCAAAATCTAAATTAAAAATCAAACATATGAACTAAGTATATAAAGTTATATGAGATGAATAAAAACCATTTAATTTTGGTTATAAAATTAGGAATATTCATTTGATTATAAAATTTCAATGTATGTAAAAAAATTATCTAAAGTTAAATAAGTACAATATGGTCTAATTTGTTTTTACTAAAAAACTTACATACTATTTAATGACTCTTTATCTTTTTTCTGACCTGTTCTAATTCTGAACAGGATTATTCAGGATATATTCAAAATTAGAACAGGATTCTATTCTAATCAGAACAGATTAAAATAGAATATTCTGAAAAAAGCGGCAATTCTGATTTTGAATCCAACTCTAAAATCTCTCCTAATTCAGATTATTGTATAGATTTGTACATATACATACATACATATATAAATATTTTGGAAAAAGCGGATAATTCTGATTTTGTAGCTAACTCTAAAGACCTTCCTAATTATATTTTTATATACATACATTTTTACATTCATTTGCCACCTCCAAACTCCCCCAAAACAAATTATCAAAACGCAACTTAATATTGCATCCAACTCTAAAATGTATATCCTACCCTAAATATCCTACTTACATTTTTACATAAATATTCCAACAAGAAAACAAAAAATAAATATATGAGAAAAAAAGTATGAAAATGTTTGTCTTATTAAAATTGTTATTTCAGTTTGGTATTTATTTCCTCTGGGCTCTGGTAGAGCTATTTGCCAATATATATCACACTTTTTATATACCGTTAAAAAAAGTACTTTCTAAACGATATATAGATAGGGTATCTTTGAAAATTTCACATTCATAGTGATTTATTTTTGAAAGTTGGAAATTTTTTTTTTTTTTTTAAATTCCCACTTTTAACTGCAATATCTCAGAAACGGTAGTACTGTTTAAGATGAAAAACTATGTGTATTGCCTTACAGGAAAATATAACGGTTTAATTAAAATAGTACCAATTGTTAAGAAAATTTTGTAATGCATTTTTCGGCCCCTGAATGGCGACATCGATACTAATGGCATATATATTCGGAAACTTATGGAGATATTAAGTAACGTTATGTGATGACATCATCTAAATCAATGATCACCCCTCTGCGGAAGTATTTCCAAATTTTTAAGTTCAATACCGTTACAATTTTATGAGCAAAAAAAGTGAATAAATGTATTAAATATATTCTACAATTCTACTGCTAGTTAATGAGATATGTGGTGATACTCAATTTTTAGACAATTAAAAAAATATCTAAAGAAAATCCTAAGTACAGTAAATTTTCTTACACTAAAAAATCAAAATCAATTTTCTTTTATTATCCAAATCTATTACTAAAATTAGTATTTATTTAAAATCCCAAAGGTTAAAAAACTTTAAAAATAAATTTTTGACAATAATTAACAAAAAAGACGAAAATAACAATACCAAAACAAAATAAAAACCAAAATAACATGTATATATTAACAATAATTTCTAGTTTTTTTTTTTTCTTTCATGAACTTCTATTTGAGTTTATAAAAATTAAAACATTACAACTATGTACAATAGATTATCCATAGATATACATATATATATTTTAAAAGTAAATTTCAAAAAGAAAAATAAAAATTTTATCTCGGTAAATTGTCCTTGAAAATCAATTTTACATTCAATTTCAAAATATCACCACTAAACAAAAAATCTTTTTTTTTTTTGTTGCATTATTTTTAAATTTCCACTACCCAAAAATTGTCCACCTTTTCATGTTTTCATTACTTATATTGATTGTATACAAGTTGTGGGATACCGGCTTAGTTTTTTCTTTATTTTAATTTTATTTAAATTTTGTTTTTCTTTTACTTTTCATTATGTATGTGCATATGTGTCTAAAATGTCAAAAAAATGTACATATGTGGAATATAGATATATATATATATATATATTAAATATTATTATATTTTTTTTATGTGCTGTACTTGAAAATATAAAATACTAAATTTTTATCATCTAAAATAACCTGCATGGTACAAGGTATATTAGATATACACTTATACATTAAGTTAGTTAGTTAGGTACCAATGATGATATTTAATAGTAAAAAAAAAAAACTTCTTTTTTCTATCTTTTCTTTTAGTAATGAAAAACAAATAAAGTTAATTGGTATTTTTAAATCAAAGTATTATGAATTTGAATTATCTTTTAGAATTCAATTTAATTCAAAATTTTTTAAAATTTTTTTTTTTTTAAAGCCAACCTTTCAAAAGTCAACCGTTTTTTGTTGAGTGATGAGTTGATGAAGAAAAAAGAAAATAAAATTTTTACATAATTAATCAATTTTCCTAATTCCTTCCATTTTTTAGCAATTTTTTTTTCACATCAATAACAGAATATATTTTTTTTAGCTTTATATATCAATATCAAAGATAAATAATTTTTTGTAATTTAGGATTTAACAGTTATAATACAGTTATTTGAAAACAAAATTTTGCAAGATTTTGCTTCCTTAATAACTCCACAACACTTTTACTTAGAACGTGGAAATTGCTTTAGTTAGAATGTTAAAAAGAGAAAAAATTTTTTTTTCAAAATTGGTAAACTATCATCATTAGTTAGGTAGTACCTCAGAAAATTTTTTTTGCACCTTCCCCTATTTAAAAGCTAGTAGGTATCAAAATTTGAAATTTTTTGCTATTTTTAGTGTATTTTGATTTTTTACAATTTATTTTTTCTTATTAAAAATTCTAAGAAAAATCACAAATTTTCCTACAAGTCACAATATTCTAAACTGTTTTTATTGTCTTTCGAAAAATATTACGTATTAAAAAAATTAATTACCTAATCTATTTCTATGATTTTAATAAAGTTAAAGTACATATCAAGAAATGTATTTATTTTAATGTTGTTATGTAGGAAGGAGAAGTTTATAAATTTCAAATATTAAGAGTACTGTACATATACAATTTTATTCACAATATGCTTGACAATTTGAAATAAATTATTTTTTTCCTATATTTAGCTTCCTTTGAAAAAGCAATACTTGAGAACTAAGTGAAATATAGCATATTGTTTGGTCAAAAAGGTTAATAGTGTTTAGTGGATTAAAGTTCCACACACTCATTTAGAGGACTCGTGCTTTATAGTATCCTTTTGATAATTCCCATCTACCCTCGCAAGTCGCAAAAACAAAAACAAAATTTAAACGTGATTAATGTTTTTACATAGTTGTATTACTTATGACCTGTATGGTAATGACCTGAAAGAAATTTGGGAACATGGAATTACTTTTAAATAAAAGGTCGGCAACTTCTACAACTTCTTCGGCATTGGTCACAAATTTTTTAATATGTTTTCTAAATTTAATTTTTAATTAACCCATTAACGTCGCTATAACTTTTTTCCTGTAACTAAACAGTAAGCATGTTTTATTTTTAAACTTTAGAATATTTTATTTAAATTTTTTGAAACGAAAATAATAAATCTTTTGCCATTGCCTTAAGAGTTAGTTTATAACAATCTCAAGAACACTTGTACTCGTTTAATAATTTTTTATAACAAAATTTAAACGTTGTGTAATTTTTAAAAAAAATGTGTTCTGCATTTTCACAAAATTTATTGAAAATATTATTTTAGACAAATGAAGGGAAAATTGTGATAACATAAAATATTAGCAGAATCGAAATAACATAAAACAAACTTACCGCATTTTTCTACCGTTTTTGCAAATCTGGAAAAAAAAAATTTTTTTAAAGTAAACTTTAACTGGAAATTATTAAAACTGTCAAACAAATTTAGATAAAGTTGTCAAAAAAATGTAGAACACCATGGTTTTTCGTCTTGTTTTGGAAAGATATTGCAAAATTTATTAAATTTTAGAAATTATTGAAAAAGAAAGTCAATATTCTAAAAATTTGATTGAAAACTTCATGCCAAAGTACAAATTAAAACTGTACTCCTAAAAATCGATTATGTTTTCATGTTTTTAATAACTTATAGTGTTTGGAAACAACTATTTGAATATTATTTAAACTTTTTCAAATTTTTCATTTAATCTTTTTTTTTTTTTTTCTGAATTATTAAATTATTGTTGATTCACTATTATAGTAATGAGTGGAATGAATAAAATTTAAAAGGAGAAAATTTTTTCTTTTATCTTTTAACTTTACATACGACTTACTTTTAACTAAAAATAATAAAATAAAAAACAATTATTTTAACAATTGCCTTTAATATAGTCTTTGTAGTAAAGTTTTTCATTATTAATAATTTTTCTTTCATATTTCGATTTTCTTCGTGTATTAACTAATATTAATATATGATCATTTTTATTGTAACTTTGTCGTAGAGAACGTCGTTAGTTGTCATTTATTAATCTTTTTTTTTTTTACTTTCGTTTTGATCACGTGTTTTCATTATTTTTTTTTTTTTTTCTTAATTCATAATTTATGAAAATTCTTAAGAAAAAAAATATAGAAAATTTCTTTTCTATATTCTAGAAAATAAAATAAATAATAATTGACTTTTTTTAATTTGTTTTCACCTTTTTTGTGATTTTTACGGAATTTTTATTAAATAAAAAAAGACAAATCTTTTTATAATTGATATAAAATTTATACAGTGAATGATACCAGTGTTGTCGTGTGTTCTTTAAATTTATATAAATTATTTTATTTTTTTGTAAATATATTTTTTTATTTTATTTATTTTTTTATTGATTTTATTAAGTTTTAGATGATTTATTATTCGAAGTTATGGACATGAAATAAATTAATAATATAATAAAAATAAAAAAAATAAATTTTTTAGAAGAAATTGAAATTAGATTGAATTGATTTTTTCATTCTGAAATAAGTGAAAGAAAAACCGTTTTTTTTTTTACCGTTACTTATTTAGTTTAAAAGTGTAAACTCAGTATGAAAAGAAGAAGAATTCATTATTAAGAAAATTATTAAATAATTATAATTTTACATTTTATAATCAAAAAAAGAAAAAAAAATATTAAAAAGAGAAAAAGGTTAAATTTAAACAAAAAAAACAAACAAACAATTTATAAATAATTGTTGAGGTAGAAAAATGAAAGTTTATTTTGAATTTATTTTTTGTTCTTATTAATGACTATTTAATTCAATAAAAATTGGTAGCTTTTTATTGTATTTTATAGACAGATATATATATATATATATATATATATATGTTAATATTAATTTAAAAAGGGAATTTGATATGAAATTTTAAGTATAACAATAACAACAAAATAATTAAATTTCTTGGAGGAATGGATTTAAAATAAAAACTTGTAAGTATTTACTGATATCCACATTTAATTGATTAACATTTAAAATATGGCCGGATTTGCGTTGCCATCGTAATTCGTAATTCCATTATAGCATTATAAAAAGGCTTATTTAAAAAGATTCCGATGATTTACGTCAGCTATTTAGTTATATAAATAACATCACTCTTTTTTTTTTAAAGAAAATTGTTTAAAATTTCAAAATTTTTAAATGTTTGAAAATAGATAATTTTTAAAAAAAAAAACTGAATTAAATCTTTAAAAAACTGAACAAATTTTTATTAGGAATACATTGGTCTTTATATACAAAATTTGTTGTTTTGCATATCGTTATATTATAATCCATTATGGATGCAAGGTAATCTAGAGAGAAGCAAAGTCGTGGATATACTCCTAATGCAGATTGTTTGAGAGAAAGAAGTTGAGTTATGCTCATATTAACGAATGTTTCTCCCTTTATGATAATCATCCTACTGTGTGCTTGATTTTACTGCTTTTTTTTTCGTTTGTGAATGACATGTTTTGAGTACGGAACTTGGTGATTACTTTGCATTTCACGTTCTGTTACATATGCAAAAATATAATAATTAAAGAAGGATGACTCTCCTCTGTCAGAGAGAAGAATTGATCATGGAGCTCATTATTATTATTATTATTAAATTTAGATCTTCAATTTCAATATTCAATTTTTTATTTTATTCTCACGTGACATTTTGATATTTATTATTTATTTTATAATATATATATTGAATTCAATTCATAAACACGATTAAATTTTTTTAGAGTTTAATTTTAATTTTTTATTTAATGTTACCATTTACTTAATTTATATTTTCTATATATATTTTTTTTTTTGAAAAATTCTATTTAAAATATAGTTTTTAAATTAACTGAAAACTATATAGCTTTGAGTAAATACAATATTAATTTATATTTGATTATTTTGATTAGTTGTTGTGAGGAATTTAAAATGTTGGATACAAATATAGATGATCTAAAAGAAATTTCCCATTTATAGTTTACAAAATTTGGACTTCTATTATAACTCAAAAATTTGATGTATTTTTTATTATCTATTATGATTGAATAAGTTTTTTATAACAATTTAATTTTTGATTGAATTTTATTAAAAAAATAAAGGTCCTAAAGCTATTTAGGGGTTATTATAAGCGTAATGTTTAAATTAACTTAAAATATCTATATAACTCTCTATAGTACCTATATTCATATATTAGTGACTTCTTTATGAAAAATATGCTATACTTAAAGTGAAATTATATTTTACTTAAAATTCTTTTTATAATTTTTAAAATATTTTTCATAATTATCACTATATTATTATTTTAGTATCAACATAATATGTAAATATATATTTTCCAGATATTATATATACATTGTATAAGTGAAGTATCAGTTGTAATTGCATTGCCACTATTGAATAAAAGAAAAAAAAAACCAATACAATAGTAATCTTATCTTAAAGGTTAATAACTTCTACTATATTATATCTTTGTCTATTTTTTCTTTTATCTAACTTTTTTCAATAACTAGTTTCTTTGTAACAAAGCATGTTAAAATCAATAATAATAATAGATTTCGCGCATATATTGCGTATGATCACATTTCACTAAACTTTTCTTTTTTTTTTTTATATATATATAGTGTATAGATGCATAATAGAAAATAACACCTGCAAATGTAAACTATTCAAATAGTCAAATTGATACATTAAATAAATACAGCTATAGGATATTAAAATTGCATCATTACCGAATAAGTTTTAATGAACTTTTAATATTTTATTACATATGGAATAATTATTTTATTATAATGGAATACAATTTTTACAAAGTCCCTTTAAAAAGTGGTTGAAATCAAGTTTGAATCATTTCCGTTTTTTTCTTTGTGGAGTAAGAACACAATTTAAGTGAAAAATAACAGCGCAGTAGACCGAAAACGTTGAAGGAGTACTTGAATAAATGAATAAAGGTACGATCACTCCTTCTCTAAAGAGAACCTTCGGTCCTTTTAAAATAACTAACAACTAAAAGAACCAACTGTCATAATAAAGAAAAAAAATATAGAAATGATACATTCCTTATTCGTTCATAATAAACTTTAAAATTGAGAATAAAAATTAAAGTCGATTGATGAAGTAGGTTTGAACTTATAAGAGTAGCAACAATAGAATCTTCTTTGTATTAATTTTACTTTTTTTCATTTCTTCGAAAAACTACAAAAAAAACGTAAAAATATTTGAATAGAAATTCACTTGTTTGAATTTGTATATATTACAAATCACATAAGATAATGGAAAATTGCTAAAGTATCGACTACTAAAACCTTTTTATTATATATTAGACTGAATATTTTTATTAATTTATGCAGTATTATTATAATATACACTATATTTGGTAACAAGGGAGGTTTGTTTTCAATTGAAAACCTTACTCTTTGTGCAGGATTTAAATAAGCACTCGTTCGATTAAAAAGTCACTTACTTAACAACGCGGCCATCGTTTAGTTATAGACTGTCGAAAGCAAAATATAGGATAGCCGTTTATTGATCTTAAAAAATCTCTTTATACTCTCCTTTATCCTGTATATAGTCCTTAAGTTAAATATTTAACGAAGTTTAAGTTAAAATATTTAATTAAAATACTTTTAATATACAAGTTAATTATTATTATTTTTTTCTCTTCTGCATTACATATGAAATTCATGTACTCATATGCATTTTTAAAAATTTTATAATAGGAAAATGTATTGCTAATTTTTTTATTTAAATTTATTTCGATAACATTTCATGTAGGTATAGGTATACTAACACTTATAAGATATAATATAAGATAAACTCTCTAAAATCTATGAAACATTTGACTGATACGAATATAAAATATCTTCATATTTTATACATTTTCATAACAAATTTTTTAAAATATAATTTAAAAAAAAAAAAAAAAGAAATTTTTCTTTTCATAACAAGAAATTTTGTAAAAAAAAAAAAAAAAAAAAATTTTTAGATGTCTGAAAAAATTTATTTACATCATATTGTGAAAAATAAACTTTTTCTTTGGTTTTTCTTGGATTTATATGTCAATATAGAAGGTAAAAAAAAATTTACCTTTCAGCACTTACTTCTTTTTAAAGTTCATACAATGTATAATAAATTGGTAGTCATATAAAAAAAAAAATTTTTTTTTTTTTTGCCTAGAAGCATTCCAATATAAAACCACAATTTTTGATTTTCGAAAATGAATTTGAAATTTTTTTTTTCTAACTAGTTTATAGATGTAACTGAAATTGTCTACTTACTATTAAAATCAAATTGATTGTTTAATGACAACATACTTAATAATGTACCAATATTAAAAAATCTGGTTTAAGAAAAATAAAACATATATGTACATATAGGTATTAAATAAACGTATATATACATAATATATTAAAATCAGTTTTTCCTTATGAAGAAATTCAACTATTTTGAACAACTGGAATTTTTTTTTTTTTTTTTTGAAAAAAACTATATAATAATATATAATACGACATTTTTGGTTCACTGAACTACTTTACTATTAAACCTGTAAATTAAATTAAAAAAATATTATATTTATTTTTTTTATGTTTTTTTATGTTTTTTTTTTTTGAAATATTTAGTTGAATCTGGAAAAATAATTCCAAAAAGTAATGTTGTCTCATGTATCAGAACTAATCTAATAATGGTAAAAATAAAAAATTGTTTTGCATCAATTTAACATCATTGCAATTAATTGTGAAACACATAATTTAAAGTTTTCATGTAAAAAATGCCGAAGTTTTTAAAAAATATCACAAAAATCACAAAAATACCTATATCACAAAAATACAAAAAAAATTTTTTGGTACATACCTATATACAGTATTAATTAATTTAAAAAAAAAATAGAGATGTTAATATTTCTTATTATATAAAGTACAGATCGAGAATAAGGAAAAAGCACAGAAAAGGAAGCGGTTGGTTATTTTTACCCTATGGTATACGATTTCTATTTTATAAATATTATATCGAAAGAAAAAATTTTGACTTTGAAAAATTTTTAATTCTCCGGAGTTTGTAAAAGATGGCGAGATAGATTCCTCTCTCTCTCTCTCTCTTCCATACAAATCATTTTTGTATTGATCTCCTTAACCACCTCCTTTTCTGCATTTCGTTATTTCCGTTCCACTCTGTATATAATACGGCAAATAAAGTTTTTAGTATTTTATATTATATAATTTAAAAAACATTTTCTGCTGTACATGAGCATTATGTAAACAGGTACATACATATTGCATTTAAATCGTTTTTAATATTATCGATACACCTACTTTCAGGACAACCTCTATATCGAGTACTTGTCATTTCTGCCTCTTTCAAATATCGATTAAAATATATTCTATAGCTCTAAAGATATTCGTATATTTCCATGGTTCATCCATTTTATTCTTTGGCTTTTTATAGTTATAGGATTTATAAAAAGCCAAAGAATAAAATGGATGAATTATGGAAATATACGAATATCTTTAGAGCTTCCAACTTCCCCTTTGATTATTAGCATTAGTTCTGTATTGGATTTTTTTGTATACATTCCATATGTGCATCTTATTTAAAAGCCGTGAATCATATTATATGCACCAAACGGCCTCACTAGTGCATTACTATTTTACTTTGTTCATTAAAGGTTTTATTAAAACTTTTCTTCTATTGCAAATATATAACTTAATGTTTTAATAAAGTTTCAGATATCTACACTACCTATAGATAAAAATAAAAGTATACCTTATACATGACGGCATGGTTAAACAAACAAATTATATTGTCCAGTAATTCAATTTCTTAACCTGTGAAATAATTTTTTGTTTTATTTGACGCTGATTTGATATACCTTTAAATAAGACAAAATAGGAAAAAAATATTTCACAATTATACAGCTGTTCTTTAAAAGTACACATATATATTATATATTGCATAAACAAATCAAAAAATATCAAATCATAACAAAAAAAAAAAACACTCAACTTAATTATTTCAAAACAAATAAAATTTTCTTTAATATAATATTAAAAAAAAAAAAATTTATAAATTATTAATAAACAACAATCATAATCTATCTTCACAATGCCAATTAGTCCAATCAATACAACCGTTATTAACCTCTTCAAAGAATGTTCCTTCAGGACATTTCATTAGTTCTAATTTCATTCCATCATCATTTCGGAAACATTCCCAATACGCATTTGGAATTAAATGGGGATATCTAAATTCGAAATCTAAAATATCATTAGTTCTGCTGATTCCGGGACATTGTGGTGGTGCTCTACCATTTTTATCGGTACATTTCCATTTAGTATATGCTATACAACCAGTTAATTTAGAATTCTTTAGGAAACCTTTTCCGTATTCACAATTTCCAATTACACCTTCAACATTTGAATTGGCACAAAAATAAAATTTATTTGGATCAATATGCATAAAAAGACCTTTAGCTGGACATTGAAATGCAGTTGTTAATGTTATAATTATTGCGATGATAAAAAATATTAAGGTGAGTTCTGAAAACAAAAATATGTATATAATTTGAAAAAAAAAAAAACGATTAAAACATTTTGATTTTATTATTTTTACCTTTCATTTTCATTCAATTCTTAATTTACAACTAAAATGTTTGCAACTTAAATATCGAATTATATATTTGTAATATTATATTAAAATCGAATCGACTGATAATGAACAATTAATTTTGTTATCATATTTTATTTGTTAAACACTTCAGATTAAAAGTTCTTGTATATTTTTAAAGTAAAAGTATTGTATTTATGACAATTCTCGGAATATTTGAGAATTCTTTGAAAAATTAAAAGATTATATTCTAGAATTAATTCCCGGACTGATATTGTATTCCACAATAAAAAATAATTCAAATAATTTTATAGGTAAGTTTAAATTTTTAAAATTATGTACACATACATAATAATATATTGCTTAATTTTACAATTATTTAATTAATGGAAGTTTTATTATTAATGGACAATAAACTGAAATTTTAATAGCAAAAAATCGTTTTATTGCAAGATACCGATTATTAAATAAGCAAGAGGTAAAAAATTTAAATAATAATGTTTACTAATGAACGAAAATGTGATTCAAAATTGAATCATATAATAAAAATGTTAAATATGTTTTAATTATTCTCCTTTTTCCCAAAAACAAAAATAAATAAATTTTCAAAAAATAACTTGTTCTGAAATTCCAAATCTTTCCTCTACCACAAGAAAAGAAAATACTAAATTAACGTTGACTGTAATTTAAATGACGGCAAAATAATTACTCAAACTATATAAATTTAATAAATTACACTTTTATCCAGCCAATGGTGCAGTGGTTAAGACACCGGCCTTCCATACGAAAAATCTCTGGCTCAAACCCCAACAGGATCATATAGATTAATAAAAACTAATATAGATTTTTCTTATAATATATAATTAGTATAATATAATTAAATTAAAAATAGGTATATATGCCTTATTAATTATAATTAATATCACATTATAGAATATAATAAAATAATAATAAATCATAATTCTTGTATAAGATAATAGATGGCGTTGAAATAAAAGAAATGTCTAATAGTCTTGTACAATATTTACAGCCGAGTAATCAACGGCTTACGTAAATAATGATTCTAGAAACTGAAGCTTAGTCAAATATGAAGAATAAATGACTTAGTGAAAGCCCTATGCTCCTTATAGGAGTAGCGAGGGGAAAAAAAAAACTCTTTTTGACAAATACATAAAAAAAATTATATTTTTTTGCAATATATAGAGAATGTTATAAACTATAATTAATAAAAAAGTTGAGACCATACAATTTACCGTTAAGGATAAAATAGTAAAATACAATTTTCTGTAAAAATTATTCTAATGCATTTGGGGCCACTAGATAGCCTAAAATAAAATTATTATCCGAAATACTTTACCGTTATGCCATCAGTTACTGTTATGCGATTTCTTGCCCTGTTATCAAAAGTACAGTCATACAGTCAATATATGTATTAAACAAATAGTGTAACAGATTCATCATATGGCATAGTGGTTAAGTCGTGAGCCTTTCAATGGGAATATCTGGCATTCCAAACCCAGATCAGAACATTTTAAAAAAGAATTAGATTTTAATTTTATATCGTAATAATAATAGTTGATATAATATAGCTGACTTTTGTTGCCTTATAAAAAAAGATGTTATAACTGTTGATGTCACTGATAACATAATAGTAATAATAATAAAAGGCAGATTTATTCTTCCCTTGTCAATTGTCATTTGTCATTGTCCCACATCTCAATTTTAAATTTCTGCATCATTGTCCTAGCCTATTCTATTTTTTACTTAAAGGTTTTCTTTTATATTGGCTAAATTGGAAGGTAGGTTTAATCAGTTAGAATCTAAACCTACCAAAGAAGTATTGTTGGTGTCTTTGGACAATTCCCACGTCTGTTAGGAAAAGTCCTACATTATTATTTACTCAATTAGAGTTCAAGTAAAGAATAAAACAATGACAACACATTGGAAAAAAGATTTTTTTACAACTTTTTCTCTTCCAAAAAGCAAAAAATTATAACTTTATACCCACAAAAAAAAATTTATTGTTTTATATTAACATAGTTAATTATTTTTTTTTTTTTTTGAATGTAACACTTTATGTATTATATTCATTGATACCATTAAATACAAACATTAAATTTTTAATATTTTCCTCTTCAAAAATAATTATTATATACATTTTATACTTAATAATAAATTATTTTAAATTTCCTAATTATATATATATGTATAATATAAAAATGATGATGGTAAATATGTATTTTATAACATATATATACATATTTACCATCATCATTTTTAAATGTTTTATTACTATCAGTTAGCAGTTTTTAATTATATAATTAAATGTTTATTGACTCTATTTTAATTTTTTCAATCCATCATCATATTGTTAACACCTTAACACATTTTAAAGACAATTAATTGTTTTTGAATTGTTACGACACTGATTTTCTTTTTGATACATTATATTACCATCAGTAAAAAAAACAATTGAAGGGAAGTTTTATTAACCTGCGGTGTTATTATTTCACCTTATTCCAGCATCATCATCTCTATAATGTTGAGTCATATAATTACAGATTTAACATAACAAATAACAGTTGAAAATTAGCGATTTAAAAAAAAAAATTAGCCAAAAGAAAAAATTTCAATACATATTTAAGTTTGAATTAAAATAATGCAAAACAAAAATTGTAATATTAATTACCTTTAAAAATTAAAAAAAAAAAATTTTTTTTATTATTTATTACTAAAAAAGAAGAAGAAAAATAAAGTGACACACATCTGATTGTCAAAAATGAAATTTTTATCATAAAATGTCAATTTTATTATTTACTCATTTACAATTCAATTAAAGAAAAATTTTAATTAAGACAAAAATCTTAAGAGTTAAAAATTAGATAATCATGATAATTATGATAATTATCAGAAATTCAGAAGATGAAAAGACAGAGCAGTTCAAAAGTGTAATTATGAATATACAATCAAACATTAGAGAACCTTTAAACAGATTTTTATTAAAACTCTTTGTCACAAAATTTTACGTAAAATCATTAATACTATAAATATACTAAAAGACTTCTTATTTCTTTTCTGAATAAAAAACTGCTTTACACAATGCTCTTCAATTCCAATGTAGGTTTATTATAAATAAAAAGTTTTTAGTATAATTAAAAGTCTTTGTAATAAATTAAATTATATTGAAATTTAGCTTTGACCTAAATAAACTAGTCTTAAACTAAAAAACGATTTAAACAGTGCAGAAGAATTGTTAAAAAGATATTAAATTTGATGTAAATCGAAGAAATGTAGTAAAGTTTTTAAAATAATTGAGTTAAAATAAGACTAAGTCTAACTAGCATTTTAAATGGATAAAATCTGAGTTAAAATATAAAAAGCTTTTTGAGGAATGTTAAAGTGTAAAAGCTCCACTAAAATTAATCAAAATTGTATGAGAAGACAAATATTTAAAAGTGGATGTATATCGTATATTTTGTTTGAACGTATGTCCACTCCGTGTAGGCCTTATTGTATAGAAATCAACTTACATAATACCAATACAGAGCAGTAAAAAATTAATTTTAAAATAACCTAACCAAAAAATTTTAATTTTTAATCACTTTTATTCATAAATTATAAAAAAAACAAAAATTTTTTTAAATGCAAACGTCAAATAATGATTAGAGGTTAACTAATTTAACTGTTATATCATAGTTTATTAAATTTTTTTTTTCTTTTGTTTTGTTTTTTGTTTTTTAAATAAAAAAAAAAGATTAACTTTTAAATTACAATGTGCAAAACAAAAACTTCAAAATACATACTACTAGTTTGAATTTTTACATATTTTATTGTTTTTTTTTTGTAACTAATTTTATTTTCTTTTCAACTTTTACAAAAATATGATTTATGACTGACACCTCTTTTATTATAGATGCTTGCATTGAACAAATAGTTATTAAAAATATTTGTAGCTAGTAGCTATACTATATGTAACTATTATATTAAAAATCTACTACAATTTTTATAATAAAATATTTTTAGGAATTAGTGGTTTTTTTTTAGGGGATTTGTTCATAATAAACCTACAGCCAATCATTTTGGAGATAATTTAATTTTAATTTTTAAAGGTAAGTGAGTTAGCTGTTAGTAGGTAAGGCCTATATTATAAAGCAATGTACAATAAAGAATTAATGATTATCGTTGCAGTAACATAACCATGAAAATTTTTAAAATCAGTAAATATTTATTATAATATATAGTGGGAGTAGAAAAAGAGTTGACAGTTATATTACGCATTTTCGGATTATTTGACGTGAAACAAAATTAGCATAAAATCAAGTATTTCGTATTCCAAATTGTATTCATCTATGTTAAAAAGTTAACATAATATTATATTAAGATTACGTACATTTAAAATATATTATAAAAAAAAAAAAAAAAATGTAGTAAAATTACTGCATAATAATAATACAAACAACACCGTAATAAATTATAAAATTTAAAAGTTAAATAGGATATTATTTTTCTACACATTTTAACAAACTTTAGTTATATTTAATTATTGAACTGAGCTAATTATGTTTGACTTAGTAACTGCAAAGATTTAAACTAATATTTATTAAAAATTAATGTTTATTTTATAATAAAGCAAATCAAAATTTGAATTTAAACAAAGAAATTAATACTTTTTGATTAATTGTTGAATCTCTACTGAACGTAGAGATTTACTGATTTTAATTTTTTAAATTATACTTATTAAACACTTATCAACAAAGTTAATTTAAAAGTAATATTTTAAGTACATACCGTTTTTTTTTTTCTGACAAATGTCCAAAATTAAAATTGTTTTTTCTAACAATTATTTACGGAAATATGCATCTTAAATTCTAAATAAGAGTTTTTCAATTAAAGATTTATATTATATAAACACTTTGGTAACTCTTTTTTTCTGTCAAAATTACAACACCGATTTTAAATATCTGTCATCTACAGTCCTTTTTGTTTTGCATTATGGCGCGTTAAATAAATATAAAATTATATTTTCCAACGAAAATTATTTAGATGGGAATGGAATCTTTCTTCTTAGTGACTTTTTGAATATGTAGTATGCTACTTTTCTTACATACGAACTGGCGAAGCATCTACAAAGAGTTACTTTTTAGTGGCCATTTCACTCCGGTAATTTAAGCTATATGTTGTAATGATAAATTTTAAATAATATTGTTGTTGTGAAAATTAGATAGTTTTAATAGAACTGTGAAACTAGCAACACCATATACATGGTAAACTTACTACTTTTTTCTTACAACAATTTTCACTAAGGCCATTTGAATTCTTTTTTTTTTGGTTATATCAAAAATGGAGTATAATTCAGTATTCGTTTAGAATAGAAATTAACTTTGAAATTAAAAATTAATGTGAAGTAGAATGAGAAACAGAAAACATACTGTTTGCTTCAATGATTTTCCTGTTTGTTTTTTGTACTACTCCAAAAATATACTAGAAGCAATCAATTAAGTTAAACTATTCATATCAAACCACAGTTAACTTAAGCAATCAGACCATAATTGCATTAAATTTAACTTGATCCTTCGGCATTAATAGCAAATTTCTTAAAATATGATACAACAAATTTTTAAAAATCTATATATTTAAATCTCTAAACTAAAAATAAATAAATCTCTTTTACAGCGGTTTGAAAATGTTTTATCAAAAAATACTGTGGAAAGAATATATTTTTGATATAACTATAAGAATGCTGACAAATATATGGGTTTGCTTTCCCGTAACTTCATTAAGGTTACTTGACAAAGTTCAAAATTGCACCTTTCACTAATTTCAAGTAACCTTTATTCCTTTGATATTACATCGAAAGGTAGGGAAACTATCTCCTTTTAATAGGTATCTTCTATACAATATAATAGCACTACTTGTTCTATTGAACTAAATCAACACAACAATAGAGAAGTTTCAAGTGCCGACTTCTGCACCGTGGAAAAATCTATTTGGTTTAAAATTGGTTACGGTGGAAAAATGTATTTGGTTTAAAATTGGATACACAATTACTAATTTATTCAGAGAACTTCTGAAATGTGGATCAAACTTTCATCTAATGTGTTCCCTCAAATAATAATATTTCAATTTTCAATTTGTAACTTTTTAAAAAGAATCTGTTCAGATTGGTCTTAAACTTAACTTCCAACACTATCCTATCAGTATATTTCGCTTAAATTCCTCGTCCGCCTTTCTACCTAATAATTTTGTATAAAGAAATCCCACTCCTAAAATTTTGGAGAGTAAAAAAAATATAAAAAAAAAAATAAAAGTAAAAAACTCATATATCACAAATTACAAATGTAGCATATAAATCAAAAAAATAAATGAAACATAAATTTTTCCACTCTTCACTCATTATTTCACACTATTCATTTTCAATTATATTCAACATAAAAATTAAAAAACTATAAAATTATCCTAAAATTATTTTAGTACAAAAAAAATTTTTTTTAAACTTTAAAGAAAATATTCGAATTTTATTTTTCTTTTCATTTTAATTTCTTTGTAGAATACAACACAATAATTATTATCTTAAAAAAGTTAAGAAATATAAGAAAAGAAAAAAAAACTCAACACAGTTCTTAAACTAAACGAGGAAGAATACAGTTGCCTTTGTCAACTCTTAGATACCCGTACGAACCGTTAGTATGTTCACAGCCTGTCACTCTGCTCACAATATTATTTTTTTAATAATATTATTATTTAATAAATTTTAAAATAATTTGGGTGAATTTTATAATTTCTAGAACTATGGGTTGTACATATATTCAAACTATATGTTTATATGTACATTCTTCAAAAGCAGATTCTAACCTTTCACATAACGATTATCAATCCAAAACTTTTTCAAATATTCTATAGTACCATTTAATACTAAGCGGTAAATGTATATTAAATTTACTTAGTACAAAATAATAAATATAATTTTAAATATTATATTATATTATATTTAAATATTCCATTGACAGGATAATTTCTTATAAGTACAATAAAATACATATATGTAAGTAAATACGGCGCTATATAATATACATCTATACTCTTATCATTCATTCACTAGTGATACGATATGTAAATAAACATGATATTATATAAGTATGTATATATATCAATATCATATAAATAAAAATTCTTCAAGCAACCGTTATGTTGTTTATTTATTTACATTTTTTGTACTATACGCATTATATCTTCAACAATTTCAAATTATCGAGTAAAACAAAATGCAAAAACTTTGTACAAGAAATTTGTTAGAAAATTTCAAAAGATCAAGTAACTCTTTCGTCAATTATAAAGTAACCATATATTATTAAAAAAAGTTGTTAACAGAAATAAGAGTATAATGTTGAAGCTTTAATTTTTGTGTATTACTTCAAAAAAATTTTAACGGGTGTTCAAGTTACAGGTGTTTAAAAATAGGAAATTTTCAGTTTTTGACCCCTTACAGCTCCTAAACGGGGGGTGATACAAAAAAAATTTCTGAAATGACTTATACAATTTTCAAAGATCTAACTTCTGTCAAAATTTCAACTTAAAGTTTCCAACTTAAACCGTTTAGAAGATAGAAGTGTTAAAGAATTTTGCAAAATTTGAGTTTCACATAACGGTAAATTAAGACACCGTATGCTACAAATATATATTTACTGTATATATACTTTTAAAGCTAATAAAAGTAGTAATCGTTTGGCGTTTTCAAAATGAAGATATACCTTACACAACTTGTGCTATAACAATTTAAAAATAGAGCTTTTTTGAACCTTTGGGGAGTTGGAGCTCCGTACCGGTAGGCCTACAAAAAAAAGTTATTAAAAATAAAATTAATATTTTTGTGAGATCTATTAGCAGTTAATTTCATAGCTCTATTTCAAAAAAAATGTAGGGATCTAAAAGTTAGGTGTTCGAGAGCTACCCTAAGTTTTGATACAAACTCAACCAAAAAAAATACGGAACCTACAAATTACTCCCAGAATCTTTTGTGTAAATTTCAAGATTCTAGCTTTCTTAGTTTTTGAGTTAGCGTGCTGACGGACGGACGGACATGGCTCAAACGTCTTAGAATTTTTTTCTGATCCGATCCATACCTTTGAAGTTCGCTTATTTCGAGGTGTTACAAACGGAGGAGTAATTTTATTATACCCGATCCTATCAAAAATAAATCTGAAGTTGACAATGCATGAATATTTTTCTAATTATGTCCATATATATATATAACTTTAACTAACCATAAGTAATGAATTTTCTTTTAAAATTTCACATCAAACATATAATTTATTAGTTATTTACCTAAATTTATTTAAAGAATTCCAGTAGTTTAATCATTTAATTATCTCAACATATAAATATACTCAAATAATATGACCCTTTTTATTTTTATAGGGAGTTATTTAAAGTATGCGCTGACAGCAAAAGATAAGTTCTAATAAATGAGTAAAATATTTCATGGTTAGATGCACTTTTACTACTAGACGGTGATGATATCAAAAATGTTACTGTAGTCTATAGTTAACATTACAACTGTTATACATATAGAAAAAACAAGAAGGCGAATTCAGGGTGTGATTTTTTTTTATGCCATTTAATAAAATTTTCTTTAGAATAATTTTAGAATAGAATTTTAGTTTATAGTGTTCATCACAAAACTCCTATACTTTTGATGATTACTTCCAATATTTTAATTCAAAAAAAAAAAATAACAAGAAAATTTTTTTTTTTTTTTTCTTTTTTTAATTTCCATATTGGATGTAACATTCTTGTTTACTCAATACACATATGTATAATATGTGTGATCGTACCAGTTATTTCTGCTCTAATTGATTTTAAAAATCATATATAAAAATTATATATAAAGTACCTTATAAAGACCGTGATTATATAGTAGAATTGTTTTCTTGTTTTTTTTTTTTTTTTTTTTTTTTTGTAAATTTCTTTTTAAAATTTAACATTTTAATGATGATGACAGTTACATATAGTAATTTTATTTCTTAGATTTAAAGTTCTGATTATGGTAAACTTATAATTCTTATGTTGTTGATTATCTTGTATATGGTGAAAACATTTAATTAAATTATTTAGAATGCATACATACAATATTATAAAATAACTTTATATACTAAAATACTAAAATGGTAATAAAAAAGTATAATTTCTTAAAAAAAATAAAAGAATTGAAGAAAAAAGAATCATTATTCGAATATACTGTGATGAAATAAAAATTATGCAAATCTAGCTTAAAATTTACATAAAAAAATTTTTTTAATAAAAATTTTTAATTAAAATTTTTTTTTTTTTTTAGAATTAAAAAATAAAATTTTAAGGGTAATTTAATGTTTTTGTTCTAAATTTTTTGTTTTGGTCTAAAAAATTTATCATTTGGTTTTTTTTTTCAATATTATACCGGAAGATGGTTTATAAAAATTTAATACTTTAAACTTATAATTTAATTAGAATGATATTTTTGTTAAAAGTAATATTGCGTTTATTTTAACATAGAAGTATATAAAATACGTGCTTTTCCTTTTTTTTTGCTTGTAGCCTTTTTCGTTTCTTGGTCGTTCTTCCATTTCATTTCTTGGTAAATATTCCCATTTTAATACAAATTATGTGTTTTTCAGGATTAATTTTCAATTATTATACCCATATGAACTATGTTCAAAGGTATAATAAATTTGCCAATACGTTTGTGACATCTTAAAGGACAAAGGATCAGTTCAAAATAGAATTCTGATTCAATTAAGCCATGTACGTCCGTTCGTCCGTCCGCAATATAACTCAAAAAATAAAGGAGCTAGGACACTAAAAAATTGCTTACGTCACTTTTACAAAATTGTTAGTTTTGCTATTTAAATCCAGATTTTTCGACCGCCAAGTTCGAGTAGCTGCCATACAACTTCTTTCTTTATATAGAAATAACTCAGTTTCTATTAAAGCTAGGTATCTAAAATTTTGTGAAAAGATGTCGAGTTATATGCCAACAATTTTTGTAAAATTTTGTTGATCTAAAGCAGCCCGTTCAAGCTTCTTGCATCTCTTGGAACTTAATGAAATTAGGCGTCTGCAATCTTGTAAATGAAAATCAAGTTTTATGGCAACAACTTCTATAAAATTTGGTTGTGCTGATGCAATAGATTTGGGTAGCTGTCATACAACTCCACAATTTACATAAATATATCTCGGTAGTTATAACGTCGGTACGAAAAAATCTGAAATTGTGATGATAAAAGATGATCAAGTTATATAGAAAGAGGATGTATTACGTTCATACGAGTATCCCAGAGTTGAACATAGTCTACTCTACTGCATTTTTCCTCGTTTTTTATTTTCCATCAATCAGATTTTAGAGTTAAAAAAATTAAAATTATTTTAAATCATTTTGGATCTATTTTATTTGACTAGAACTACCGCAGTAGATCACAAGTAAGCGGGGTAGAAAAACATAATAGATCAATATTAAGCCTACTAAGTATTTAAGTTAGAGTTTAATAGATAAAAATAAATAAAAAGTGAATGAAGGAAAAATCACTATAAGTAACGGCAGGTAAGTTCAAAACAAAAAATTGAATAACATAGAGAAATCAACATATGAAGTGGTCAAGATAATAACACTTACATACTAGTACATAGATATTAAGATTAAAGATAAAAATAAATTAAATACCACTTTAAAATTATGAATCAAACCAAATAAAAGAAATAGCAAGAAAAAGGACTACAAAAAGTGACAAATCTGGAATTCCAGAATTTTAAGAATCTTCCATCGCTTAATTAACTAAACATAACAGCAGCTAATCTATTCAGGTTACTAAACGAAAAATATTCACAGGGAAAAATTTCGTTATTATCAGAAGACCATTCTTAATAACAGAGACATTGCAAATTCAAGTTCAAGTTTATATTTCAAGATAAAAGTTTGATATAGCTTTTTTTTTATTTAATAGTTCCTTATATTGTCACTTATCTTGGCAAACACTTGAATTAATTTTTTTTCATTTTCTAATAATATCCATATACCAATATATTTACCAAGATACTAATATTGATGTACATTCTATAATATTTATTTATTATTTATGATATATTTTTTATTTAAAAAGTATATTCGAAAACTAAACTAAGCAAATAGGATTAAAATTATTAAATATACTTTTAACTTCCTAATATGTATAATATAAACTTTCAATTAACCAAATTAGATTCATTTTCAATTTAAAAAAAAAAAAATCGTTTTGTTTTTCTTAACAATATTTCACAAATTTTGAAAAAATTAACATTTCCTGATTTATTTTCCTAACAAACTCAATATAAAATCACATCCAAGAAAAATTTTAAAGCAGTTTCTTTTTTTTTTAAATTATTGTATTAAATTATCACCCATATTATCCATCACTTATATGGTTTACATAATCAAAAATTAAAATTCTCATCAAAATAAAAATTACACCAATCTGTCAAAACAATTTTTTAAATTTAAAAAAAAAAAACCAAATTTAAGCAATATCCGTCAGAAAAGAAAATTTTTGCCTCAATCTAAAATATTGCATTATTTTTCACTTTATATTACAAAATATTAAAATCAAAAAAAAAAATACCAGCTTATTTAAAAAATTAAAAATGATTAATAAAATTAAATTTAAAAAAAAAACTTCAACAAATCGTTGAAAATTATTTTATTATTACACCAATTACACCTGCTGCTGTTAGTACAAATGATTTGTGCAAAAAAAAAAGAAAGAAAAAATACTTAAAAACTTTTGTTTTCGATGGGAATAAACATTTTAATAGAAAATAAATATTATGCAGATGAATTATTTTTTTTTTTTTTGAACATTAATACAATTGAACTGGATCTCTATGGGGTATGATTTTAAGAATTTCTATTAAAGTATTCAATTTCTATTATAGCTTCAAATAATATTAAAATTTTTTATTGAAAATAAAAATCGGATATACCACGAATTAAATTAATTTATATACTTAAATCAAATTAAGTTGATCTTACCACGTGACATTTCAAAAATCTTTCTGCTTTTGTTTTTTTAAAGGACCCTAAACTTATTTAGCATCTCAGGTTATGTTATAA
Organism: Poecilobothrus nobilitatus; assembly: GCA_947095535.1. Classification (NCBI taxonomy): domain Eukaryota; kingdom Metazoa; phylum Arthropoda; class Insecta; order Diptera; family Dolichopodidae; genus Poecilobothrus; species Poecilobothrus nobilitatus. The sequence continues at coordinate 219,851,533 of OX352773.1, read as the reverse complement.
TCAGTAATTTCAGGTTTGAAAACAAAAGCAGATAAGTTTTTGAAACGTCACGTGGTAAGTCAAATTTAATTTGATTTAAGTATGTTTGTAAATTAATTTAATTCGTATGATGTATCCGATTTTTATATTCAATATAAAATGTAGACTTCCCGTGATAATTCTATTATTTAATATTACCACCAGAAATCTTTACTTTTGTCTCTGTCTTTTTTTTTTCACTCTTTTATGCGTGTATGACATTCTCAAACTCCTCTTTTACTTGTCATTTTAAACGGTTAAATTTTTGTTTCATTAATAATTGTTTTTATTAAGCCGCTATCCCGTCAACTTTAATTATTTTTAATACAAATAGCATATAATGTTATTTTATGAGCAATCGATTAGCTGCGACACCTGTGGGATTTATATTCGAAATTCGGATAAATATAGAAATAACTAGTATATGACATTTTATTTACAAATTAAAATCCTAACCGATTTGATCACGGCTTTAATGTGTCTCGGCTTAATCTATAATTTTATGTTTGTTGATCTTATACTGTCATAAAAACAAAACATTATACTCTAGGAGATCCATAAATATAGCATATTTACATTGTCATAAATACTTTTTATAAATGGTGTTAGGAACATTAAATTTTTATTCGTTAACACACTATTTAAATGATATTAAAAACGTAAAACAATACTCATATAGTTACAATATTTTTCAACAATTGCAAAATACAATAAAAAAACACATTTTTTTCTCTATGATGTCTTCAAAATATTGTTTAAACCTTTAAATTCTGGTGTGAACTTCAAAAAACGGAAGAAACTCTAATAGTTTTCTTTTCCTTTTAACCATTATAAATGTTCATCGTTTTTTTACTACTTTTCTTCATATTTGGTAATTTTTGTTACTTCTTTTTTTTTTTGGTAGAAAATTCAGCAATTGAAGAATTAAAAAATAAACATTTTTTTATTTAAATAAAACAAAAACAATTTACGAAATCTTGTGAATGTGTCAAGGTCTTAAAAAAAATCAAAAAAAAAAAAGAAGAAAAACAAAATTAAAGTGAATTGAATTCCATCTTGCAGTGAAAGATTAAATAAAAAAAAAAAAAAAAAAATTGTCAACTGTGACTAAACAAAAACACAAACATTTTGTTTAAGGTGTTAAAAACAGTTACTTAATTATAAATTAAAAAAAAAAATAAAAGTGTTGTTAAATTTTAAAACATTAAAATTGCTTTTGAATATTTTTCTATTAAAAACTTTAGAGTTAAAAGGAGAGTTGCCGGTGATACCGTTGCATTAAAATAAGTATAAATAGTATAGTAATAAAACTTTATAATATAAAGTTTAGGTTTAGATCTTACTGGACTTAAAAATATCTAGTTAAGAATATTTATTATAAATATTTTAGCCTTAAGAAAATTAAAATTATTTCAAAAGAATTTTCTTGATAATACCTACATTTGGTTGGCACTAACTCTGATCCACATTAACTTGATAAATTAATGAGGAAGTTATATATCTTTTATAAAATATTAATCAAAAGAATATCATACAGAGTTAAACAATTAAAGAAATTCTTAAATAATTATAAATACAGAATCATTTCCTTTTTTTTATTTAATAAATGAAGGTACTTCATATGATTTTGTGAAGAAAAAAACTTTTTGTTGAAAAGCGGAATAAAATTGATCTAGTTTGGTATTAGAAAATGACAAGTTTCTAGCTTCAAAGGTCAATGAGGTCAAAAGATCTTATGAGGTCAACATTTTGAAAATTTCTGTTTCACATTTTGAAAATCACTATATAGATTTTGGGTTATCTTTTGCGACCTTAAAGGGCTGTTTACCTCTCTAACAAAAAGAGTTACACAGCCAAATTTTTACCCAAAACCCATTTTTTAATTAATATTGTTAACGATATAAAACGAGTATAGTTTCGTAAACAGATAGATAGATAGACGGACAGATCAATTTTCCAGTTTTATTTTTTTTGTGCCAAAAATGACTCTTAACACCACAAAAATGAAATTAAAATATAAATGTTTTTTTTTTTGTTTTTTTAAATTAGACCACGGCAATTCTCATGCTTTTATTAAATGTATAGTCTTTTAAAAGTTCATATAATTTGATGAATGAATAAAAAAAGACTAGGCTTTATTTTTTTAAAGATAAATTTATAAATATATTTTAAGTAATGTTAAATATTATTTTAACTAAAATGAAAATGATATAATAAACTATAATAAAACAAAAAGTGAAATAGTTGATGTCATCATCTTAAAATATTTAAAAAATTTATCACTTTGATTTTTAATAGAAAAACAAAAAATGTTTTTCATACTTTAACAATAATTATTTTGAAAACAAAAATGTTTTTTAGGTTAATCGTCAACTATCATTGTATAAATAGGTTTTTTTTTTGATTAAAATAAAAGTGATAATATTAAATTTATTTAATCTTTGCTGCAAAATTTGTCAATAGATTTATAAATTTTTTTTACAATTTTTTAATTTATTTTATAATTTTATATTTTTATTTTTTTTAAATATTGCTTTGGATTTTTGTAACAAAGTATTAAATCTTCTTACTTAAATTTAGATTGGTTCAGTTCTTTTCCTTTTTGTTTCATCAAATTTAATGACTAATCCTTGTTCACATAGCAAAAATAAGAAAATTTGAGGCTTGGATTACACAACTTAAAAAATGTACTGAAATAATCCCAAAAAGACTTTATTTCCTTTGCAAATCGGTAAAAAAACTGGAAAATATTTTTAAATTCGGTTTTATTCGAAGTAGAATAGCTCTCAAAAAGTCAAATAGCTCTAATTTCCATTTTTCATATATTATATTTTACCTTTTTTAGCATATTTTTCAAACAAATTTTTTTGTTACTACACTCAATTCGTCCGTCTATCCGTTTAGAAAATTTTTACACTGTTTAACAATAAAATTTTAACCATATGGATAGGTGTCGTTAAAAACATGCATATTGTAGAACAACAAGAAAATTAATGTAATCGAATGATGTAGTTTTTTATGTTGCCTTACCTACGCAAATTAAGCCCTGAAAATTTAAAAAAGTCATATTTTCAAATGTGCATATCAGTACAAACAAATGTGCAAACACCAAATGACAGGACGTTTTCTTAAAATAATATTAAAATTGTACAATTTTCAGAATTTGTTTTTTGTATCTTGCCCTGTTTAAAAGCTGTAGACACTTGTAAAAATTTTCGGATGTTAATGAGTTTTCTTAATTGCATAGGTACAAATCCATAAATTCAAAAAAAGTATTTTCATTTTCCACAATGTTTTCTTACATATAAAATTCTAAGAAAATTTACGAATTTTGGTCCAAACCATTTCATATTGTCTTTTATAAACTATTTCAAACTATTTAATATTGTCTAAACTATTTCATATTGTCTTTTGGATAATGTGGGTCTTTACAAACCTTTAGTTTCGCATTATAGCTTGCTTAGTTATTGATTCAGAATATGTTGCTGATCATTGGTTAAAATTGGTATTCAGAACATTTTTTATGATTGGTTAAAAAATCAGAATCATATAACATGTGTAATAATAAAAATCATTCAGTTTTGAAAAAGGGTAATACTTTTAATAAAACAATGTGTTATTCGGTATTGCAGTTTGTTGAATTACAACTTATCTGACTCATGGCGCAGTGGTTAAGTCACCAACCTTTCAATCGAAGGGTTTTGGGTTCAAACCCCGGTCAGGTCATAAATAAAAAATATGTAGTACTTTTATATCATAATAATGTATATCGTATAATTAATAATAATAGTAATAATAATAATAATAATAATAATAATAATAATAATAATAATAATAATAATAATAGTAATAAAAATAATAGCTGCTACAGTGGAGCCATCTTTGGTTATATCATGCAAGTAAGGTGCTATATACTGCTGCATGTTGTAATTCACGGATGACGCTGACCTGACTCTGTAGTAAAATAATAACAATAATAACAATAATAATAATAGTAATAATAATTATAATAATAATAATAATAGTAATAGTAATAAAACAATAACTATAATAATAATAATAATAATAATAGTACAATAATTAAATAGTATAATAATATAACAATAATTATAACAATAATAATAGTAATTATAATAATAGCTACTACAGTGGGGCCTATCTTTGGTTATATCATGCAAGTAAGGTGTTATATACTGCTGCACGTTGTAATACACTGATGGCGCTGACTCTGTAGTAAAATAATATTAATATTAATAAGAATATTAATACCAATAATAACAGCCGATACTGTGACGGTGGGGGTTGTCTTCAATAATTACCTCATGTAGTAATATATATTCTACTACTACATGTTGTAACTGTTGTGACGGCTTTAGTCACTGTTAGCAAAATAATAATAATACGCGGATTCATTGTTTCCAAACAGTCCCACTCCCAATTCAATGTTTCCGTATCCATTTTCCTATCCTTTCCTATCCCTACTCCCTAGCCAATATACTGTGTTCGCAGGTAAGGGTTTCATCCCACTATATTGGCTAAAAAGGGAGATGGGTTTAGTCAGTAAGAATCTGACATCACCAAGGGGAAATTCTTGGTGTCTTTGGAAGATTCCCACCTCCCTTAGGAAAAAAAAAAAAAATAATTTTTTAATAAATATCGACTTTATTTCCTTTTCGATTTTGACATCAATTCTGTTTCAAAACGATAATAAGGGCAAACTTGAAAAATCGAGATTTCAGCATTATTTCCTTATCAAAAAGGAATTAAAACTATATTTCTTAGAAAATTATTTCTGATTACCAACTTAAAAGCATAAATTTTAAATAATATAATACCATCACAAAGGATACGGCAAAATAAAAAGACATCGGGACGGATGTATTATTTTATAAAAAATTGTAAAAGCGTAAAATAAAAATGAATAAAAATTTAAATTTACCTCAATTTATTATTTTTTATTTATTTTTATTTATATATAAGTCTTTCTATTCTCCAAAGAAAAAACAAATAACACATTATATCTTAAAAAGTACATTATAAAATAGACTCTAGATAGCATTTAAATTTAAAGAAAAATGTGTGCAATGCCATTTCACATTTCACAATAGATTAATTACATATTATGTTATGTGGGGTTATTATATGTATACTACAAACTAAAAAATTTTATAATCCAAAAGAAAGAACAATTACAAAAAAAATTAAAATTTCAATATATAATATTATTTAAAATCAATCCATTAAATTTATAAATATAAAGAAAAAATATACTAAAATTATAAAAAAATACATAATTTAAGAACTGCACTGAAAGTTCAAATATTAGCTAAAAGGCTAATGTTTTTGAGTAATACGGAACAAGGAAAAAAAATTCAAGTAAAAATTGTATCGAAGAAAAGGAAGAGGAGAAAGGAGAAGGAATTTAAAAACAAAGTTCATTATTGTTCATAGAAGCTTTTAAACCAGAGCCCTTAATAGATTTTCGATTTCATTGTTATTGAATTCCAACAGCCATGATTTAACTCTATTTAAGAATTTATTCTTATTTCTAATATTTTTTAGCGGTTCAGGCAGCTTGTTAAATATAACGGCAAGATACCACTAAATAAAAAATCCTAAAATTTGTTGATCGGAAATATATTGGGTGATTGGGTGAATTGGGTGATATATTGTATCACCCAATTGGGATAGTATTGGGTGAATTTTATTTAGGTATGCAGTATGCACCTCCCCAACAAGTTATCTCATATTGAATTTTTAATAGTTTGTTTGAACAAATTTGGCTTTGTATTTTTTTAATTCTAGAGTATGTTCGGCCCGTCCCATTCCACAAATCTACCGTAATACTCAAATATTTGAATTTCTTTACAATTTCGATCTTAAAGCATTTATCGCTATATACTTCATTGTCACTAAAAGAAGTAACATCAACATGCGAGGTACATGTGGTATTTGTGGTAATTTAAACTTTTTATATTCAGATGAATGAAATACGAAATCCAATTCAAGGTATATTCTTGTTTGAAAGGTTGAAATGTTATTCTTGTTAGAAAGGATATTATGTATATGGTTGAAGAAAAGATTTGTTTGCTATTGACTGTTTTTAATATTTTACATTTTTAATACTAATCATCTGCCCTATTTAATATATCTTTTACTTAATTACAATATTAGAAATAAATATACTTCCTATAACATTTTTAAATATTTCATAATAAATTTTAAATTTTCTATAATCACCAAAAATTTTATTGTAAAATGAGGTTAGTTTGTACAAAAAATACTACCACGAAATTTATAATCAAAATCATATTTTTTCTGTTTTTTTTTTTTGTCTAATCTAAAAACCTATTAACCTAAATAAAAAAAAAAAACTTAAAAATGTTACCGAAACCAAAAAAACAACCAATTTTTGTTATACTTATAGTAAAAAATTAAGTCACTTGAATCAAAAAACTAGTATTTATATCAAAATTAATATATTTAATTAAAAATATGTCAAGCTTCTCTTTTTATCTTTTGTACACCAAAAACAAAAATACCATTTAACAGTTTTCTAATTCATAATCTTGCCGGGATGAACTAATTTCATACTAATACAATTAATCTTTTCCTAATAATACAATGTTTAATTCAAGTATTTCGTTCTAATATTAAATACTTGCATCTTGTTAGATTAAGTTTAATGAAAAGAAAAAATGTCTAAAGTTAAAATCTGGATTTTTCAATATTTTCATCTAATTTTTCTTCAACAAAAAAAAAAAAGAAAAAAAAACTGTCAATTCATAAATTGCCTCAAAAACTGAAAAAAGAAACAATTTAATAATTTCTAAATTTTTTCTTTACTTCAAATGCAATAAAATTGCAACCTAGATCTTTAAATCGAAAAAGAAAATAACGAATGAATGAAAATAAAAACAAAACAAAAAAAAATTAAAATGATATAACGGTTGATACTTGATATTCTATAGAATTCATTTGTATACGACAAAAATAAAATTCTTATTAGCCCACTTACATAACCTATACTATTTAATTGTTGTATACAACCAATAGATGAGTTCACTTATGAGATGGACTCAATTTTCCAATAGTTTTATCTTGTTGATCTTTGCTTTTTCTTATTTTTTTTTTTTTTATTTACATACATTAAACGGCAGTAGCATCTAATCATTTTGGTTACTTTGCATTTTTACAATTTTCTTTTATTATTTTCATTTAAATGCAATTTATTATAATTATAATGACTCTACAATATTAGAGTGGTATTATTGAAATAATTTTTAGTTTAGAATAAAATTTTTGAAAGTGTAAAAAATTTTTTAAAAACTTTAAATTGTTTTTATTTTTGTTTTTTTATCAACTTTATGAAATTTTTTTAAGATATGCTAAAAAAATTAACTACAACTATTTATTTCATCTAAAGTCTACTTATAATTAAATATAATTTAAATTGTAATTTATAAAAAAAAATAATAATATTACTATATCTAACAAGTATAATAGTAGCAGCTTTTTGTAATAATGATTTGTCTAGGTGATTAACAAATCTACTAATGCAGGGGTGCTAGCTATATATTTCTGTCTCGTACGATTTATTTTCCGACAGAATAAATGAGTTATGTATTAATTAAATACTTGTCCCTATATTTCATATTTATGTATTTAATATTTAACGAAGAACTTTTGTTATACAATTACTTAGAAAATTTTCAGGGACATAATTGCCTTGATTTGGACACAAAAAGTGTTCTTACGATTGTAGTTAAATCATTAATTGGTGCCCTAAAAATGAATAGTTGTGACATAAATTGTTTTTGGAAAGCTAAATATGAGATATAAAATACATAAAAAATTTATAAATGACACAAAAATATCCTATTTTTGAACTGTTTAAAGAATTTTTTTTTCCATTTTTATTTGAAATTTTTCTATTTATAATTTTTTATTTTTTTGTTTTTCTTATTAATCTGTAGTGGAAGTCAATATCACTATTGACCTAAATTAACAATATTTTTACACAATATAGCTAGTTATATTTAAAGTTTATTCATTATAAAGATGGAAAATATTATATTAAAGATATTACATATAGAACTAAAAAGAGATATTGTTTTGCAATGTTTCCTGACTCAACAAATTTAATGGAAATGAACTCTATTTTAAACTCAGTAAAGGATAAGGAGTTATTATTTTTATATTACAAATTATAAAGAATCTACAAGTACCAATAAAAGACTATGACGTTCTTGATTATTAAATTCTGTGAAGATTATCACAAATGAGTCGAGCAACCATCAAAAAGTTACTTAAATCATCCAGAGTTCTATGAAATATAAAATACCCAAAATTTTACATATTTATATATTAGAGTACAAAGCTATGATTCAAAACAGATAACGTAACAAAAAAATATATGTAATAAGAAAAAACTGGAATGATAATATGAGCATAGTTGGAAAATTTGAAATTAGTTGAGGATCTAAAACATCTTTTACTATCTCACCAACTAGACATATAAAAGACTGATTAATTTAATTATATAAACACCCCGGTCAGGTCAAAAATAATATATAAAATATTATAAAACAAGTAAATGTAACAGTAAGTCGATGCAATCGATTTATTAATACCCTACACCTGAATAATTCGAATTAAATTAAAAATCCATAAGTTTTTTTGGCAGCTGCTTGAACTTTTTCCCTTTTCTGTCTTATTCAACTCGAATTTCAAGAACGTAAAAGAGGCATCCTCTTGGGATATGCTTGACACCTTTGTAAAAAATTGTAAGTTTCTATTTTTATTAATTTCGAAGATTGTTAGTCCTTGGGAGGTGTGTGTCAGGTACCCGAATTGCCACTCCAATTCATCGAATCCATCTCAGGAACATAAAGAAAGCATGCCAGAACACCATTGTACTAAATTTAAAGGTTCTACTTTTGTTGGTTTTGGAGATATGCTCGTTGCTCTTGTGCTCGTCCGGAAGTATCCAAAATACGAACACATAGTTCAAATTTTTTCAAATGTCAGGTTCCAATTTTACAGAAAAGGAAACATAACGGTTGTTCTGTACTAAAAATAAAGGTTGTATCTTTGTTGGTTGTGAAGATATACTCATTTGCTCTGGGGCTCGTTCGGAAGCTTCCATGATCCGAACCCATGAACCAAATCCTCCCAAATTTTATAAACTTAAATAAAACATCAAAGAATACCACTCTGTCAAATTTGAAGGTTATATCTTTATTGGTTTTGGAGAAAATCTCATTTGCTCTGGTGCTCGTTCGGAAGCTTCCCAAATCCAAACCCATGGACCAAATCCTCTTAAATTTCAGAGACATAAATCAAATGGGAAGGAACATCATTGTACAAAATTTAAAGGTTCTATCTTTCTTGGTTTTGGAGATAATCTCGTTTGCTCCGGAATCATTCGGAAGCTTCCAGAATCCGAACCTATGGACCGATTTTGTCCAAATTCGAACTTAGCCTTCCTTTCATGATTAGTAATCTACTATATAAATTTCATCAAGATAGCTTCATTAGTTTTTGAGTTATCGTGCGAACGGACGGACGGGCGGGCGGACGGACATCGTTAAATCGACTCAGGGGGTGATCCTGATTCAGAATATATATACATGTCCATATCAAACTCGCTTCCTTTTGGTGGTTACAAACACCATTCCAAAGTTAATATACCCTATACTTTAGGTGTAGGGTATAATAATGTAAATAAAATATTAAATATAATTATAATTGAATATGTACTTGTATCGAGAAGATCCACATGCTAAAGGCAAAAGGTTTCTAAAAATATCGGCAGATATTTATATCTGAACGATATAATATAAAAAAAAATCAACTTAAATAATATCTATAGACTAATATTAGATGAAATTAAATAGCTGTAGTTTACACTAAGTAAAACTTTTAAATTGAATATTTTTGAGAAACGAATTGATACGAATATGTGTAATTAATTGCATTCATAAATTTATTTCAATGGACAAAATTATTTTTTTTTGGTTTTTTTAAATCAAAAGATTTTATTTTAGGGTAAAAAATTTTAAAATTGATAATTAATTGTATCTATATACAGACTTGAACAGTTGGACACGATTCATATAAATTCATCATCTTATAATAATGGGTAATTGCAATAATTTATAAATTAATTTATAAATAGTATTTATAAACTATAAAATTTAAAGCAATATCACAATTAATCGTCTGTCGTATTTCCATACTTTTCTTTCATCAAAATTATTGATGCATAATAAACAAATAAATTTAATTCTTGTTATAGAATAAAATCTAATTTTTATAATACTTTTTCTTCTTCCTTTCATCAGTTCACCTGAATCAAATTTTTTTATATTTTATATTTTAACAATCTGTTGTATTTCCTTCCAGCTTCAAATCAAATTTAATAAAAAGCAGCAGCAAAATAAAATAAACAACGATGAACACCAAATACTGTCTGCAGTTCTAATTCTTCTCTTTGGTTGCTTAAACCTTTTAAAAAAGGACACCACTACATGTATAATAGTTTTAATATCATTTCAAGTTTTCAAGTTTTTTTTTTTTTGTTTTTGGTTTTTTTATTTTTTTTTGTTTTAAGAAAATCACATAAAACGCACATTAAAATTACTTGATTTTGAAGTCTATGCCTAGAATATTTCAAGTCCTAAAAAAAATTTATGTGACCCGAATTCTAAGAAAAAATTTGTCCTCAATATTATTGTATTTTAGAACTGAAAATTGAGAAAACCAGAATTTTCCTATTTATATGAAAAGAATGTAAGAATTTTTTTTCTTATTTTTAAAATAATTTTTAATCATAGATGGATGACCTAAAAAAGAAAAAATGTTTTTTGTTTTTTTTTTTTGTTTTAAATTTAAAAGTTCATTAAAACTGCATTCAAATGGTTTAACTGAATGTTTGCAAGATTTTAGTGGGTCTAAAAAAGAAAGCAACTATATAAAAATGACACAAATTTTAAAATGATAAATGATTTTAGATTTGGGACCAAATTTTGCTACAAATGCAACTTCTTTATAACATAAATTCTAATTTCCATTTTGGATTCTTTAGGTCAAGGCCGTATTTAATATTTAAGAAACAAAAAAAAAACTTAGTCTTTTTTTTGAAATAAAAATAAAAAAAAAAACTAATTTTAAAATTTCCTTTTCTTTTTTTAATTCTGCTTGTTTATGACTTTTATAAATTGGTGTTATGTAAAATATTACTTTCAAAATTAGAAACAAATTGTCTTAAATTGTGGCACACATAAATCTGTCTTTTATATAGTAGTTGGTTTCTTTAAATAAAGGTACATTAAAATTAAAAACAAAAAAAAAAAAAAAGAAGTAATTAAACAGAGTTATGAAAATTTCTAATAAAATTACTAATTAGTTTTTATGTCTATAAAGACTTTAGAAACTTTTTTAAGAAAATATTTAAGCATTTACTAAGAATAGGGAAACTTAATTAACTATATTATACTGCGTTATATGAACAACTTTCTCAGATTTATTTTTAATATTCTCATATTTATTATATAAATGAAATTAAATATCTGAAATGCATGTTCTACAAGTTGGTATTTTCCTTAATATATAAATTAATTTTTTCTTCTACTTTTTTCACTTTAAGTAAAGCTACTATAGTTCGAAATCAAAACTAAATAATTACTACTTCAGTATTCTAATTGAATAACTTCAACTATACTACAGTTCTGATCACGGATCACGGGAGCGTGTCATATGTCTGTATTTCATTTGCCTGTATTTCATTTGCCTGTATTTCATTTGATTGTATTTCATTCTAAATAAGGAAAAATTTTAGAGTTGCATTCAAAACGGCTTTACGCTTTTTCCAGAATATTTATATGTATATGTGAGAATCTGAATTAGGAAGGACTTTAGTGATTTCACGCCTTTTACATAATATTTATATAATATATTTTTGTATAATATAAAATACAGGCAAATTAAATACAGTCAAAAGAAATACCGGCTTGTGATATTAACACTAAATTATTATATGTATGATGAAAAAGTATATACAGATATGTTAAACCTATACCACAATCTTTAATTTATTATTTGTGTTGTATGTATAAAATTTCCCAAAATTATGTCATTAATTTTAATCGCATGTGAGATAAGATAAAATATTTATTTAAAAATATTTCTTAAAGAATAGTTTTGATCATCGCCGTCATAAGTTTACTTTGACGAAATTATTTTTAATTTGAATAACAAGTCGCAAGTCGTGCAAATCATTTTAGCATATAAAGTATAATTGCACTAAAATTTTGACAATCTAAATGCAATTAGAATTTAGACTTCGACTTAGAATAGAGTAATAGATTTAGATTAGAATTGCTTTTTAATCTTTGGAAAAAAATATAAATTTCTTAGAATTTTGAGAATATTATATGGGTTTGCTACGTGCATGATGTTTAAAATTACATTTAATATCTATTAAAAATTCTAAACTACTTATTACTTAAAAATTTACTACTTTGAGTTGGTCAAAGAGCATTGACTTATATTAGAATGGGTTGATGGTATTATGGGTCACTGTCTGATTGATAGAAGATTATTCTGATTGGTAGAAGAATGCTAGAAGATTAGGTATGCATGTGCAGCTTAACTAGATAGAAGTTCACTCTAAAAGACTGTCAAACACTTCCTCTACATCTGTCCTAGTTGGCCAAGAAAAAGCGGAAATATTTCGGTAGTTACTTTAGGAGAGCTCTCTAACATGAATTAAGGAAGCTTTCAATATCTACTTCTTCCGTCAGAGGAATATAAGCAAACGTACGATTAATTCTTATTATGTATAGATTCTACTACGTCTCACTCTCACCCTTCATTTATTTACCTTACCATTAATATATACTAAAAACAGTAATACACTTAGAATAGTGTTGGGCATAAAAATGTTAACTGGCAAAATCCAGGCTAACTTAAAAAATATGATTTTTGATTCATTTTGAACTACAAATTTTTTTAACAAATTTCCTTTTACTATACTTTTGTTTAACCTCTTTCAAGTGAAAAGCTGGTATTCATTCAATGTTAATCCATTTATTTTAAAAGCCAGCAATGTTAATTCATTATTTTATTAATGGAATGCAACTTTACTCCATTTACGGATTACGTACTATTAATATTAATCTATTTTTTTTTATGTTAAGGGGTATTACCATAGTTGACATTTTGAAAAGATTGTGAGTGTTAAATTAAATTTAATTACATTTATATTAAATATTGCAGTAATGATTGCATTTAATTTATAAATTTTATTGTTTATTTTGTTGACTTTGTTTTGTTAAAGATTGAACTTAAAGCGTATAAAAGTTTAATATTTTAAATATAAATGTTGTATTCACAATTGAAAATACAAAAAGAATACATACAATATAACATACTCATCATTATTTCATAATTTCGTAACATCAACAAGTCATTTTTTACATACAATATACATATGTTTTAGAACTAAAATAAAAAGTTTGTTTTATTAAAACTATATATAGTGACTAAAAATTGAAGTCCATTTTCATTTTCTAGAAAATTGTAATCCTACACATAATTTTCTAATTTCAATGTTTGAAAACGATTATGAAAAACTTATAGCGCTTTTTCTTTGAATATAAAATATGAGACGTAAAAAAGAATATTTAAAACTGTTTCATTTTTTTTTTTAGTTTTATAATTATTTCGGCTGTACTTCCGAAAAGGTCCCGTGTCCAATTTCTATGAAATTTTGTGTAACGATACTTAGGTTGAAAAAATTATTTCTGCTGAAGTTACAATTCCCGAAAACATCATTTTCGATAACGACGACACTTTGTATAAATTTATACAAAATTCATATTACTCTGAAGATATCTTTTAAACTGCTGCGATTGTAATGTCAGTTGATATCTTAAAAATAATATATATATGCATATAGATATATCCATGTACTTATTCTGGAAAAAAACTTCTAACTCTGATTTAGTAATCTCCGGGGGCTACCGGAACAGTAAAGCACTTAATTACAATTTCACAAAATTAAAATTAAAAAAAAAAAAACAAATTTAGTTTTTCTTTCTTTAAAACCATCTTTTTAAAATTTTTTTGGACAACCAACCAACTTTTGCTATAATTGAAGAACTATAGCAACTATTAAAAACAATTTTAGATAGGTAGAAAGAAGTCAAAGAAAAATAAATAAACTTTAATGTACAGTTGAAATCTTGTTGACTTAAATGTACAGTTATATGAAAATATTTTTTAAAAACTTAAAAAACAATTGAAAGATAATTTTTTTAAAATCATCCTGTTTTTAAACTAATTTTCATATCAAGGAGTTTGATACATCATAAAGGTATCACCGATATAATATATACTTTCAATATTTTTAAAATTACATCTCGATCGTAAATGACGCTTGCGGAAACTGGGATCTCAGCAGAAATTTTTTCCCATCCTAAAATATAATTACACAAATGTTTTCAAACACTGTACTTGTTTTCGGAAGTATAACTATTATTTCACGGAAGTAAAATGTTCTTTTTATATTTAATATTAATTCTAAACAATAATTATGTCATTAATACACTGCTAAAAAATCAGAATTAAATCTTTCAACTTAATGCAATTATAGACTGATATAAAAAATATATTTAAAAATAAATAAAAAGAATTTCAATTTAGTTAATTGATCGATTAAAAATATAAAGTTTATAATATTTATAAATTACCAGATCCAATTTATCACATTGCCATCGATAATTTTTACTCCTACTTAATTTTTTTTTTATGTCATTTTAATTGGGAAACAAAAATCGAACAGCTGTAATTTTCCCGTTACAAATCTACTGAATTGATTATACATATTTATTAAACCTGCGTAGTACGTACGGAATGATTTTTATTTATTAAATCTGCGGACGCAACGATTTTTTTATTAATTTTTTTTTTTTATTTGAAAAAAAGAATTTAAAAAAAAAAAAAACAAAAAAATATAGAAAGATTGCTACTGGTCTTATTGATTCACAGTAATAAATGTTTGCTCTAAATTTAATTACAATGGTATGTGTAATATTGTTTTGTACACGTATGTATAAATATGCCATAAAATAAAAAATAAAAATAAAATAAAAATATATGTACAATAATTAAAATCCAGAAATTTATATTAAAGAACTATTTATCTGGATTTACAATATATCCCAGATTTTTTATATAAAACAAAAATAATTAAAACATTCCAAAGATACAAAAAATAATTATTATTGACCACGTTTACAGAGAACTTTGGGTACAAAAGTACAAAAGTACAAAAGACTAAATTAAAAAATGTTAATTAACTACTTAAATGTTAATTTATATAAATAAAATATTTTAAAAAATGTTTTCTTTAGAAAACGAATACAAATTAACAATTCCATTTTGAGAACTTGTCATAAAAATTAAATTTTATTAAATGTGTAATTGTTTTATTCAAATTACAGAAATTTCTTTAATTTTTTACATTTTGACAAACAATTTTCGCAATACATATGCATATTAAACGTTAAACTTCATTAATAAGCTTTCGTTATTGTTTTCATTATATTAAGCTAATCAATAAAATGTCATTGATCGCCAAATCTTAATTTTTCATTTGATCAACTTTTTTTTTGTAACAATTTTTAGAAGTAGAAAACAATATAAAAATTTTATACAAAATCTTAATAAAATCTTTTTAAACTCGTACGAACATATAGTTCTCACTCAAACTATACTCATTTTGTCCAAAACTATACTTTTGTCACTTTGGACAACCTATTGTCACTTTGGACAAACTATACTCACTTTGTCCAAAATTTTAGATGAATTGGATCAGTTGTTCGGGTACCTCCTCCCGCATACCTCCCAAAACCAAAACAAGCATATCTTCGAAATTAATAAAGATAGAAACTTCAAATTTGATACGAGGGTGCTGTTTCCTGAATCCCTGATTTGACTTAAATTTGAGATGAATTGGAAAGGTTGTTCGAGTATCTCCCACACAACTCCCAAGACCGAACAGGCATATCTTCGATATTAATAAAGATAAAAACTTGAAATTTGATATAAGAGTGTTCTACCCTTTTCTGATGATGTCTCTAAAATTTGAGATGAATTGTGGTCGAGTACCTTCACACACTTCCCAAGACCTAACAAGCATATCTTCAAATTTAATAAAGATAGAAACCTGAAATTTTGTACAAAGGTTGTAAAAGCATTTATTTTTTAGCTTTTATTAAATACCTAACTAAAATAACTTATGGATTTTTAATTTAATTTGAATTTTTTAGGTCTAGGGTATAAATAAGTCGGTTGCATCGACTTATTTTTACATTTAATTGTTTTCTCTATTATTTTAATTATATTTCGAAATTTTTTTTCTTTTATAAAATTAATATTTTTAAATTAATATATTTTATTATTTTGAAGATTTTATAAAAATATAAATTCGAACTTTAATATTATACCAATTGCATAAAAAAAAAAAATAATAATAATTAAATATTATACCAAATCATAATTTCATATGTATAGTTACATTCTATGTAAGTGATTTTCATTAAATTTTTTTCTTTTCTTTATTTTTTTTTTCAACCATCATCATCATCATAATCATCATCATATTCATTATCATCATTATCAATTTAGCTATTATCATTATTTTATTAATACTAAGAATAATATTATTATGTTTGATTTTTTTGTTTTTTTGTTTTGGTCTCTTAAACAACGGTAGATATAGTATGTTCAATCTATATCTAAAATTATTATTTTTTTTTTTTTTTTATTTTTCTTTTATGCGCTGATTTTGTTATTATTTTCATTTACGCTTCCATATTTTTCATCGCTATATCATATAATGTTATATTATGCGCTTCTTATGTCCATCATTAACCAACGGTTTTTTTGTTTTTCTTTATACTGAAGTTGGTGTTGTACCTGTTGGATAAATAATTTTTTTTTTTTTTTGTGTTTCGTTGATTTTGTTTTTTTTTTTTGCGAGCATTTTTAGTTACTTATTATTTTCCATTGAATCAGTTATCGAGAATCATTTGAAACTATCGGATGGAAATTTTAAGATTAAGCGCATGCCAAAAAAAAAAAAAGAAAAACCGATTTAATATTTCTAATTGAAAAACAAATTTAATAAAATTTTCGATATTTAATTACATATTTTAGTTAGTTCTCTTTCAATATTATGAACTAATTATAAATTATTTAATTATTTCGTTTTTTTTTTTTTTATTTTAAATTTTCGATTCTTAATAATTAAAAATAAAAACAAAACGGTAATTAAAATTTTTAAAATATTAAAAAATATAAGTATACACATATATAATTTTAATAAATAATATATTCAAAAAAAATAACGGTTACCAGTTATACAATTTAAAAAAAAAATAAAATAAAAAAGAGTGGTGAAATTATAAGTTACGCTTTTGATTTATTAATATTATAATTATTAATAAACGCACATTGACGCAAACATAAAATACAATCAACAAGAATAACGAACGCATTAAATATGCATGACGTTTGAATGCACCACAAAAATTTTAAATGTTTGCTAATTTTTCGAATTTTTTTAGTGTTTATTTTTTTTTTATTTTATTTTTTATGAAATTTAAAAATGAAAAAAAAAAATTATCAAAATAAATTTTTAGTTTTATTTTCGAAAAGAAAATGATAATAATTATAAAACAAAACGAAAAAAATGAAAAAGAATTTTATAATTTTTTTTAATTTAATATTAAAGCTTAACTAATTTAAAAAAAAAAAAAAAAAAAAAGTAAAATTGTGTGCCAAAAATTTATGTTATTGACTTCCTTTTTTTCTCTGTGCTCCACTATTTACTTAATAAATTATGGATAAAAAAAAGCGTTGATATTTTAATTTATTAATTTTAAACCTTATACCTAGTTTCTTTTTTCCTTTTTATTTTTTTTTTTTTTTGTTTTATTGAAGTGTAACCAAATAACGGTTTTAAGTGTAAAGTGCGGTTTTTGAACAAAATATTATTTAATCAACATTATAATTCCAATTATTTATTTTTTTTTTTACTTTTTTTACTTTATCGGAAATGAAAAAAATGAAGTTATGAATTTTTGGGATAAAATACATAATGTAAAACAGACAATATTTTTTTTTTTTTTAAATATTTTTTTTACTGTTATTATTGACATAATATTTAAAATAAAAAAGAAAAAAAATTTAATCAATATTTACAATCCTATTATGAAATAAAGTTAAATGTTTTTGTGAGAACCAATTAAGACAGTGAAATTTATTGATTTTTCTTAAATAATAATTAAAACCTAATGAAGCTCTTAAATGAATACTGGTAACTTTTTTTAATTGACTTTTTAATTTAAGTTTTAATTTTTTTTAATTGATTGTTGTGTATTGTTGTGTTTTAGCATATTTTAAAAAACAAAAAAAAATTAAAAAATTAGCTTATTAGTTTTACTCTGTCCACCCGTCTGTCCGTGTATTTCGAAACATTCTTCATTGCTAAAGTTAGAGCAATGAAATGGATATGATCATGGGTAGGTTTCATAAAAAACTTATATATATAGAAACTTTTTTTATATAACTTCATCCATTACGGAGTTATAATGTCTCAAAGTTGGAAAAAGCCCTATTTTAAAGTGTATATCTGAAGTTCTGCTTAACATTTTTTTAATCTGAAAAAATAAAGACCAAACGACCATATATTTTTTTTTTTATCTTTGTAAATCAATATCAAAATTGTACAATTTTTTTGAAAATTTAGTATTTATATTTACCGGTACGTGAAAGTGAATTATTGTAAAATTTAGCTTTCTTCATATTTTCGTAACCCGTGATATTTTGAAAGAAAATGATCTTTTAGAATTAACATAAGTTACTTTAAAAAGTTTTCTTTTTGTATCTCCTTCTGTATAAAAGCTATTAGAATTATAAAATTGAAAATGTGCTAAAGATTATAATTTTACATGTATGAGCAACTTTTCTTTATTATTTTGTATGATTTTCTTAAAATGGAAGAAAATGGATCAAATGCATAAAACTTATCTTATACTCAAATCTCATTTTTTCAAACAAAAATAAGAGTTCAAGCGTAGTATTTGTTTGAAAAAGCGAGATGTAAGTTCAAGCTCTGTTTTATGCATTTGACCTAATGGCGCGTATGCATAAAAATGAGCTTAAGCTCAAAGTTTAAACAAAATAGTTGAAACTCGTGATTGAGTTCTAGATAAGAGTAATTGCTTGAACACGATTCCGTATGCAAAAATATAAAGTAAAACTCGTTTTTTTAAACTCAAACAGAAATTTTTGTTTACTTTAATTGTTTAAGTATACTTTGATATTTGTTGTACCTACTTGTATGAATATGATATTTAAACAAGTAAAGAAAAAACTACGGGTTTTCAAAAAAGCGCATTTCCAAAATCAAATAATATCTCGTCAACTTTAAGGTATCCCTATGTTATTAAGAAAAGTTATTAACGCAGTATAAAAATATAATGTTGGAGCTTTAATTTTTTTATATTACTTTAAAAAAAATTGGACATGTGTTCAAGCTACAGATATAGAGAAGTTTCAGTTTTGATCCCTTACAAGTTCTAAACGTTGATTACAACTTTTAAACGGGGGGCGGTCCACAAATATTTCCTGAAATGACTCATACTTATTCTCAAAGATCGAACTCCTTTCAAAATTTCAAGCTTCTAAGTTAAACTATTTAAAAGATAGAATGGGGCCCAAATTTTTGCAAAAATTGAGTTGAACATAACGCCATATTAAAATACCGCATGGTAAAGGCCGCATATTTATTTTATATAAATTTATAAAGTTTATAAAACCAGCTATCGTTTGGCGTTTCCAGATTGAAAATATGCATTAAAAAACCTATGTTATAACAATTTAAAGATAGGGCTTTTTCGAACTTTGTAGGACGGAGTTTAGCAGGTCGAGCCACAGAAAAAAAAATGTTCTAGAAAATTTATTTGTTTGGCATTCCTATCCGTAAATTTCATTGCTCTATTTCAAACGGAGTAGGAGTTTTATAACACCCAGACAGACAGACAGAAACCCAGATCACCAATATATCTTAACAATGTAAGCATTTTGTCAAATCGGTGTGTTAGTGCACCGCTTCTGGTTTCATAATTTTCTTCCAAAAATGAGTCCACTAAATATTTTATATTTTCTTCTTCAAATCTATACAAATTTTTACAATTATATCCATGAAATATTTTTTCATTGTAAGTTTTTTTGGATAAATCAATTATTATAAACTCTGCCATTTCGAATTCGAGCAACTAAATAGCTAACTCATAAACTTGAAAATTTAAATAATTTAATTAAACAAATATTAAAAGAAAATAATAATTTAAAAAAAAGTATGATCCTTAAAGTATGCAATAAGTTCTTTGTTTATACTTTTTTTTTATTATATTATTCTTAAAAGGTGCCTCGGTGGCCTAGTGATGAAACACATGGCTTATTAACCGTGGGAGTGCGGGTTCAAATCCTGCACAAGTAGCAAGTTTTATTAATTGAAAACAAATCCCCCTTGCTACCAAATATAGCGTAAATATAAAATATATGATATAAACAATATAAATAAAAAAAAAAAAAAACCAAAAAAAATAATATTAGTCTATAATTTAAGAATAGTATTCAACTAATAATGGCCTTAGTAGCCGATGGTTTTGTAATATTTCAATATCCTATGTAATTTATAATATTAATATAAATAAATAAATAAATTATTCTTAAATTATATTTATTTTTTATTATAATATATTATAGTTCTGTTTAATATTAAAGGGCGGTTTCTAATCCCGCACAGGTAGCCAGTTTTATTAATTGAAAAACAAATCATTCTTGCTGTCAAATATAATGTAAAAATATAATATATAATATTATATAGAAAATAAATAATATTACTGTTAAATTAATAATACTATTCAGCCTATAATTACCTTTCTAGCCAATAATTTAGTAATATTTTATTATCCTATATGTGACGGTGTGTCATTAATATAAATTATAAATAAATTAATTAATATTATATAATTTTTTTTTTATAATTTTTCTAATCAATTTTAATTTTTATTTCCTTATTAAAATCTTAGGCAATAAATGCTATAAGTTCAGTTTTATATATAATATCCTTATATAACACAAATTCGATTATATAATTAAAGTACCTATATTTTTTAAATATTTACAGCTTACAATTAAAAATTAATTACGGAATTGATTATTAATTGAATAAAATCAAATTAAAAAAAGTAAAAACAGTTTTTTTTTTCTATTTTTTTAAATATCTTTATTAACTTTAAAATCATATAAAAGTTTTAACACCATTAAATATATTAAAAAATTAAATTTTAAGACTTTTACTCTTTGCTCTAATTATGTATTACATTAGTATAGATTATAAAATTTTGCGCCATCTGATAATTAATTGATATATAATACAATCATTAAACATTACTACTTTATAATAAAAATAAAATTTACAACCTAATTGCATTTCTAATGTCTATAATAACTAGCTACCATAAAATAGTTAATTTATTTTAATAGTTTTAGAAGAAGTATATTAGCATCATATCATTAATTTTAATTTCATGAGGGTTTTTTTTTTTTGTTTTTTTTTGTGAAATTATTCTTCATTAAATTTTAGGTATAAATGTACATACAAAATATTGAAACTATAGTTAAACTATAAGAATTTATTTAGATTTTCTTCGTATTAGGAAAATTATAAAAAAAAAAAAAAAAAACCAAACATAATTGATTTTATCGTTAAAGAATTAATCCTGTATCAATAGTAAACACTAAAAATTCCCAAAACGAAAATAAAAAAGTGTCTAATAAGATAATAAAGCTTTTCAGATAGAAAATTAACAAAATTTGCATTAACTTCTACAGAGTTTAATACGATATATATATATATGTAACATATTATATACCAATAAATAAGTAATAAAATTTATTAAATAAAAATCTATACAATAGATCTATACAAAAGAAATATATAATACAAATTTAAATTTTAAAAGGAAGTTAATTTAAAAAAAACAGTTACTTTAAATCTTATCTTTTACTATCTATATTTTTTTTTTTTTTTTGTTGTTTTTAAATGATACCTTACAATATTAATCATTATCTATACATATATTATTTTAGTAATAGATACTCGATCATTTATCTTATAAAAGTCCTGACTTTCTAAAATGAATGTATAACACAATTTTTATACAATTTCTATCTACTTTAAATGAAAATATTAATAATAATATACATTTAACTAATCTATTTTCTTATTATTTCTACATAATATGTAATTCAACCTACATGAATTCTTAAATTTTATCATTATTACTTCAGCAATATTTTTCAAAATTCAAGTTTATATTCTTAATAATTGTAATTAATGAATCTATAGAATAGAAAACAAAAAAAAAAAAAAGATATCTTATAATAAATATTATAGAATTTTTATGAACTCTAATCTATCATAAAATATTATACATAATGTGTTGCCAATGAAAAATTGCAAAAAAAAAAAATTTATTTTTTCCACATATCATCATCTATCTACACACGTACAAAAAATTCATATATAAAAGTTTACTAAGAAATATTAAAAAAAGAAAAAAAAAAATATCCTAATAATATTTTTCTATTTTCTAATTTAAGTACGGAAATAATTTAAAAAACTCAAATTATGCACAAATATCTCATATCTATAAACTTTTTCAAAAAGAAAAAATAATGAAAAAAATTTTTCCACTATTTAACACGTCTATATACAAAAAAAAAATGTATTCAAACCTTCACATTCGTGACTTTAATGTTTGATGCTGTGCAATAAAAAATAATAAACATATTTTGTAACAACACAAATATATATCAGTCAGCATGAGAGCTATATACGAGTATTAGTTACATGTAAAACAAAACTAATAATATATCTTTTGATTTACCGAAACGGTTAGGATTTTAAATATTGAATAATATAATTTCTGTTAAAAAAACAAGTTAAATTTTCTTTTAAATAAAATTAGAAAGCAATATGAAATATTATTTAAACTTTTCAACAAAAAAAATCTTAAGATCTTATTAAATAATCTTTTAACTTTAAACTTTATGTATTTTTTTTTTTTTTGTTTATGATCATGACAATTACTATGTCATTTATCTTTTTTTTTAAATATTGTATTATTAGTCGGGCTATTAATATATTTATTGCAACGAAAATTGTTTTATTTTATTTACCTTAAAGTTTCAGAGCTCTCTTTTTAATTCTATTTAAAATGAAAAAAAGAGTATAGAGTTAACAGTGTTAACTCTGATATACCCGCAAGACCGTAATAATATATGCTGATTCCATAAAATTTAATTATTTTTTTTAGAATATTTAAAATATTTAACTTAATTAAGTATATTATGTAAATAACGAAGTTGTATGACAGCTATTCGACCCCGTTGCGACAAACCAACCAAATTTTTAATGTTAAAATTGATGATCATTTACAAAATTTCAGATGTCTAGCTTATTTAAAGGCTGAGTCATACTCATATAAAATAAGAGGAAGGGATGAATCTGATGGATTGAAACTGTTCAATTTTAATAACGAAACTGGCATTTACATAAAAATGAAATGAAAACAAAATGTCTAAATCCTAGATTCATTTTTGTTTTAGTTTCTTGCGAATGAATCTATATAGCTAACCCGAGTCAGAATGCGATTCTATACAAGAATATATATTTACTTTTCCATGTGTAACATGTTTTTTTTTTAAGATGTGATAAACGTAATGACAAATTTATTATACCCTTGAACTATGTTCATACGGCTATAAAAAATAATATTGAATTAAGTTTAGTTCCAATAATCTCTTGTTGAATATTATTAAAGATATTAATTTAAAATATAAACAAACAATTTTAACCATAATCTTTTAAAATTAAAATGATAAATTAATTGATGTAGTTAATAATAAATTTTATGAAAAATTTATTTGCACCTTTAAATATTAAAAAAGTAATTTTGAAATATTCAAAATTCTATTTAAAAAAGAAAATTTTTATAGTTTCGTTATTAGAACCACTTTTTTTTTTTTTTTTTTACCAGGGACTGTGGAAAACATTGAAAGTTACTCAAAGGAACTGCACCAGGTTCCTTTGGGTAGTGTTGGACTTTAACCACTCAAAACCACCCCCTTTAAAACCAAACTTTAGGATGGGTCCTTTAATACATAGTGAATGTACAGTTTAGTTTTGGAGAGAAGGATAAAGAAAAGATTACTTGAGAAATTGGGTTTGCGATAATTAGGATTACTTATGGAGGATGGAGAAAAACATTTGGAGAGTTATTATGAAGAAGAATGTTAATGTTCTTCTTAAATTTCTTTGTATCGTACACTAAATTCTCTTTGGGATAAAAGAAGCCAGCGTCTAAAACCAAAGACTTTTAAAGATACATATTTCAAAATAGACAATAAAAACCATTCTAAAATTTCGCTACTTTTGTAGCAAAATTTGTAATTTTTTTTAAATATTTTCTGTGATTAGAGTCCAGACTTCTTTTCAAATTAAATTAGGAGAGACTTTTTTCAATTTTAACGGAACTTTCAATTATGTCCAAATAAAAAAAAAACATTAATTCACATGTAAAAATATAAGAATTTTAGCATGAGCTTCAATTTATAATCTTAACTTTAAAAAATTTCTTCAGGTGTCTAAGTTCCATGTATCTAAAATTAATAACATTTTTATTAATATTTTGTTCAGAAGTAATTTATTTTCATTCTTAAAAATTCTTAATGACCAAATTTCTACCAAAATTTTGAATTCCTAACTTTAGTTATATTTAAAAAAAAGTAAATTTAAATGCGTTGAAAATCACGATACAATAAATTTTTGCTTTTTTTTTTAGATAATTGACGCTACAGAGGAAATAGTTACTTTCCGTTAATAGATCTGCTATAAAGTACTATAATCTAAAAATTTTGTAAGATCATTTATTTTTTATTTTTACTTGCAACGAAAATATCTAATTCGATAGTTTTATTTAAAAAAAACAGCTATTTTAAATTATTTTGATTTTCGTTTATACCTATAACTATTACTTGAAAAGTTTTATTTAATTTCTCTTTTATTAAAAATAAAAAACGTTATATTGTTATTAAATAGTAAAACGAAATTAATTGCACCAATTTTTATTAATCAATATGATATTTTTAAATTTCTATTAGTATAATATTTTGTTTTGACAGAATATTTATATTAATTTATTTTGCAAACTTGATGTCAATTTAATATCGTATCTATTTTTAGTTTTTAAATTTAATTATAAATTTTCTGAACCAAAAAAAAAACAATTTTTTAGACTACCTATATCTCGTTTTACGTCTTGAATTATCTTATCAAAATACAAATTGCAATTGGCACTTAAAATGTTCAATTAATTTTGTATATATGTATTATATTTTTATTTTTATTTTAATTTATAATAAGTAAGAAAGGTGTTGCCATGATATACAGGATTGAAGATATGAAATAGATATAATTAAAGAGATTAAGATTCAATTTTTCATTAACAATTAAAAAGTTTTATTAGTTTTTTTTATCTCTATAATTTATTTGCGTACAAATTAAAGATAAATATCAACAACTATGTAATTTTTTAGGTTTCATAAATAAACAAAAGATTTTTAATTCGTATCTTATAGATCACATTTTAAGAGTATACTAAATATAATATGAATAACACTACTTTGATAAGAATTACTAAATAAATGTAATAAATAAATTCCAACCATTTCAGAATATATAATATATATTTGTGGTTCAGATATATTTAAAATCATAAGATATATTTTTTTTTTCTAAAAGTAGAGAATCATTTTTTTAAGAAACTTCCCAAATTTATTTATATTAAAAATAAACCTTCAGTTTTGTTTCAATTTTAAATCTAATTTCTTTAATACTGAACAGAAAAATCTACTTTTAATTAACTCAAACAAAATATTTCGTAATTGACAACACTGTTCTAAAGAGTAATTCGCAATCACTTAAATTGTTTCCAATTATAGATATTTCAGTATATTTTAAATAGTTTTAACACCGTATCTATATTAAAAATTGTTAACATTTACACTTTTCATTACAGTGCAATGATATAAATTTAAAATATTTAATTAAAATTAAACGACAGTTTGAAAGTTACAAGTTAAAAAAGGAATTTTATTAGAATTTTTAACTCTAAACTCTTAATAAATTTTTATGTCTATGGACATTTAATACGTACATTTATCGAAAACAGTTAATTAAATAAAAAGAACTGTTTAGACAACTGTTATGTTTACAGACAACCTTGCATTGCAACTAATTGAAAAAAAATCTTATATTGCTATTTTTACTTGAAAAACTTGAATGAAAATTAAATTAGAATTAAACAGAAATTATTTTTTATTTTCTTTTTAATTCATCTGATGTTTTTAATTCTGTGAAATATTATTTTTACCTCTTCTATCGTCATTGAATGTATATGATTGAAAATAATCCAGTTAATAATTTAAAACTTTTCGTTTAAATCTGGTAAAATTGGTTAAGAATATAAGAATATTAAAAAAGAAACCAGAGTTTTTAAAAGTTTTGAAATTTTGTATATTGAAAAAAAAAAAGGTTTCCCGCTTAAGTCTTTCGATATAATGGGTATTATTATAAAGTTAAAATGGGAAAATCTCATTTGTGCAAAAAAATTTGAAACAAATTTTATTAAATTACACTATAACAATTTTAAAAAATCAATTTAAAATGTTTTCCTGGTTTTAAGATATTTTTATTTTTATTGTCCCTATCCCGTTCATTATAGGAGCGGAAAGTAAAAAAAAAACAAAAAATAGAAAAAGATAACTATGCAATTTTTAATTTTCAATAATGATTGATAAAGAAATTATATTATTTAATTAATTGTACGTAACTCATTTTTGTACCACTCACACGTGTACGGATTATTTTCTTTTTTCTATATTTCTTTTTAAATTATTTCGATATAAAAGTTAAATTTATGGTACTGAAAAAGGTTAATAACGAAAGATTACTTTACTTAGATTGAATCCCTTCTCTTTACTATTAAATATGAATTTTTAAAATTTATAATGCAAATTAATTCATAAACTTCAAAAATTAAAAATAATACAACAGAGCACTGAATAGATGCTCGTACAATATTTCGGAAATAATAGTGTTATATAGAAAATAATTTTTTCAATATTTAGTACTATTCGAAAATGCATTCGTTTCAATAATTTGATTACTTAATAATGAA
Source organism: Poecilobothrus nobilitatus (assembly GCA_947095535.1). Lineage (NCBI taxonomy): Eukaryota > Metazoa > Arthropoda > Insecta > Diptera > Dolichopodidae > Poecilobothrus > Poecilobothrus nobilitatus. The sequence goes on along the minus strand of OX352773.1, from coordinate 219,824,129 downwards.
TACGGAATTAATTTCTTTTTCATATGTTTAAAGGAAGCATTAATTATATTAACTTTCTTTAATTATATTATTTATAGTTTACACGCAATGAATAGTACCTACTTCATATATACTTATAATTGTAAAAGTATTTATAGAGCGTAAAAATTTTAATTATTATCATATATATACATGTTTGTAGGATATACAAAGCCTAGCCGTAAATTAAAATTATTTTATGTGTATAATTTTATTAAAAATAAACAGTATTTAAATAAAAATTAGTTAAAAAATAAAACTTTTGGTACAACTCATATAAATATTGATCATTTACTTATATTTTCAATTATTTTTAATTGTATTTTAGATTAATACTTCACAATTGTCTGAATAATGTTGTTTTTATTTCAATTACAATAATTTGAAATAAGTTAACTATTTATTTTATTGATTACTCAATGAAAAAAAAAACTAGTTTTTTTTTAATTATTTAATGTAATCTGAAAGAGTAAATATTAAGGTGATTGTTATACATTTTATTTGAAGAAAAAATCAGAATCATAAAAACATAAATAAAAAAAATTAGGTAAACATTTTAGTTTGAACTATTTAATTTTCTTTTTAAAACATTAAGATAATTTTATTTTTTGCATTTAGTAGAAATTTTAAATATGTCAAATAGAAAGAACCTTGCCCCATGTTTCTCTAACATTTTAGTACATTAAATTACCAAAACCATTTATAAAAACAACATATTGTGAGCTTTGTTACAATCTTTGTTAATTACAGTTCAATTTAGATTTACAAAGATTATTAAGGGACTGACAAAGGTTATCTTAAGATGTTTTCCTCTAAATATTTCGAAAAGAGATATTAATTTTCATGTTAAATTCTTTAAACAATATTATTTATTTGGAAAATAAACATTTACAAATAAACAACAAATTTTAAAATTAGTAATTTAATTTTTAAAACATACTTAATATAAATTTCTTAATTGACATTTTTATTTTTTTATTTTTCAATATTATCTAATTAAACACAGTTTGAAAAACTCTTATTATATTATTTATGTATCAATTAGTAATGAATTCTATCTCTGCATGTAAACTCTTAAACATATATTTGAAATATCTTTCCACATAGAATAGCATATATAAAATCAATACTTATATATATACATATACTCGTACCTACAGATAAATAGATAAATTTGCTCTAATTTTAATTTCTTCTATATTATTTTTTTCCGCGATTCAATTGAGGTCACCATACAACTTCTATACAGCATTTTTTTTTTTTCCAAATGTATTTCTACGCTAACGGAAATTTTTTCAACTTACCTGTCATTTACCTACATATGTATAACCATATAACATTTATAAGCATATAAACATGTTAAATTGGAAAATTGAAAATTATGGAAATAAAAAATAAAAATGAAAAAATAAAAAATAAAAATTTTTTTTTATAAATAAAGACAAGGAATTATTTGTTTCTTTTCGAAAAAGATTACTGCTAGTTTTATTGTATCTATATATACAATCCTAAATATTTAAGGCAACTTTATTTATTACTAAATCATGATCTATAATAAGAACTGATATTTTCTTAAAGTAAAAATTTATAATGAAACTAAAATGTTTAAACATTATTCTTATAATGTATGGAATCAAAGTAAAATTATATAATTAAATATTCAAAGTGTAAAGAAAATCTTATATTTCTTTTACTAGTATACATTTGTCCATTCTTCTATATATTCTTTAGTTGGTATCATAAGTTAGAATATCAATGATTATTGATTTTAAATCAGGAAGAAAAAAATGTATAAAATTGAAATAAAATGTGCTTTCATCATGATGTATTATATATAGAATTAATATAACAATTACTGTGAAATCTTCATTAGAAAGAATTATAAATGGTGAATTACATAATTTAATCGAACTGTATATTATTTAATAGTATTAAATAAAAAAAAAAAAAATAGTAGAACTACGATATCAAAATACAATTTATCTACTAATCAAGTATAAAAATTACAGTAAAAATTCTGTTAACGTTATTTATTCGGTATGTTTCTTTTTCTTTTTTTTTTTGAATTTAAAATCAATCTTTAGATCTTTAGAAAAATTAGTTTTAATATATATAGAAATAATTAGAATTATAAATTCATTTATCGTAGAATTACGGTATTAAATAACAGTATTTAAAATTGTTAAGGGAATTGTTAACTTTTTTTTTTTTGTTTTGTTTTTCCTATTGTCACTTTACATGGGTTATGGTTATGACTTTTTTAAGTAAATTAATTAACTCTTTACTTTTTTTTTTTTTTTTGTAAAAATAATTTATAATCAATTAAAGTGGTCATAAAATTATTTTCTAAATATGAAAATGAATGGTAAATTAAAGAAATCATAGATTTAAGTTTTATTTTGAAAAAATACAAAAAAAAAAGACAAATAAATAGGAATAGATATAGTAATTAAATATTAATACGATTTATGACAATAAAATGGTACTTCCATAAAAACTATGAATGCACAATTTTATAAAAAAGTAAAAAATGAAAAAAACTAATTTTTTATGTTAATTAAATAAGAAAATACGGATATACTTTAACACTGACAAAAATCAATTTAAAAAAAAACAAAAAATTAGAAAAATCATAAAATTAAATAAATATTTTTTTCTTTTATTCATAAATTTTAATTATTTTTTTATGATTATATAGAATAAATTAATTTAATTAATAATGACGAATTTCATTTTTTAAATGTTTTATTATCTCAAATTTTCAAGTTTTTGTAAGTCAGCTCTTACCATTGGATTTTTTTTTTTTTCAGATGCATTTTTATTTTATTATTCTTTTATTATTTTATTAATGTAAGTGGAACAAAATTTCAATTAAATTTAATTAATAATTAAACTCAATATGGATTTAAGTCAATTTTAACAATTTTATCTTTAACCTTTTTCACTAACTAAAATTTTAGCTTTTATTTAATAAATCATTTTTCTCGTTAGATTTTGTATCTTTTTTATAGTGTTCAAATGAACCTTCCTTGATTTTATTATTTATTGGCAAATTTTTTATGTATTAAATAAATATTAAATTTAAAGTTCTTTAGATTTTTTTTTTTTGGAATGCTGGTGACCTGAAATAATGCGCCTAAAAATATGCCGAAACGGTTTTATTTCCTTTTTAAAGCGTTAATATAGCCGATATCGCGATTTTTTTAAATCCGGTTTTATTATCGCTTCTTAATAATTTCCGTTTTTTAAAAATGCATTATATTTTTTACATTTTTCCCGTTATGTATTCAGAACATGTTTTTTATTCCGATTATTCCACAAAGTTTTGTTATCGTTTTTTGAAAGTTGTTAAAAAATACAATTCGGACTTGGTGTTGACTGTGAATGTTTGTATATAGATATATCTTTCTTTCTATATATTTTTTGCTAAACTTTCTGAAAAAAGAATACATAAATTATTTTCTATAAATCCTTAAAATAATTAGTTGAATATAATATATATATAGAAGAAATAAAATAAGGAGATTTTGTGATTGATAAAAAAATTTTTAGCATACATTTTTTCAGGCATGTCAATTTATGTTGCAGTATTAAAATAAAGTTTGACTTTATGCCCTTTTATAATAATACCAAATTTTATTTATAATAATACCAAATTTTAAAAAATTGAGATTACGACTTTATTTTCTTGCCAAAAAAGAATTAAAATCAAATCGGCCTTATTTCTTGAGGTACTATATCTGAGCATCTTATATTAAACTTAAGCTTGTATAAGTCTATAATGCAACTACTTATTAAACCTGTGTAATTATCACTTTATTATTAAATAAAACTTTGTTTTTAAGAAAATAAAATAATATGAAAAATTCTTAAAAGTCTTAAAAAGAATTTAATTATTGTTAAAGATGAAATGTAGCTACTCTGAAAAAAGAACTTTTAATATGAGAAATTTAAAATATTTTATTTATATATTCAAACAATCCTAATGAAATTTACTTGACTAATGCATCTAACGTAAATCCAATACCTTCCAAAATAGTCTTTTCATTTCTAGCACCAAAATACAATTTATATTTACAACTATATATAACCTAAATTTCTAAAAAAAACAATAATAGCTTACTTTCCTACAAAATTTAGTAAAAGCAAACCGGTTAAAAGTTATCTAAAGCCCCCTTTGAAATATTAGCAAAAGTTGCCAATTATATTAGCCATAATATTATTACCCGTTATCAATATTAGCAAAGAGTTGCTATTATTATTTTTAGATTTCTTGAATTTTTAAATATGAAGTAATACATTGATTTTATAAAAATATAATCAAAGTCTTTATTACTTATCTTATTAAATCTCGATTTTAGTTAAAATAAAATGAAAGAGAAAGAAAAAGTAAACATATGAGTATATATATACGTGTTTCTTTATAATTTTCAATAAAAATTGATGTCCTTACATAACCTTAAAGTGCGAAAACAATATCATAATGTATTTGGTTTAAAATTAAAATTGGATAACTGGATTTATTTACCATATAATAATAATATAACAATAATAAACAAAAACAAGTAAAAAAAAAACCATATTGTATAAAATTATAGACAATGTATAAGAAAAAAAAATCGTAAATTTGCATTAAATAACAATTTTTTTATTATTATTCAAATTTATAATCGCTTCAAAAAACGTGGACTATAATAAAAAAAAAAAATAATTATTATTTAAATATACATATACATACATATGTATGTACTTTTTTTTATATTAATTATAAATTAATTAAAATATTTTTTTTTTTAAATTCATACACAAATATTAAATACATACTTTAAATATTTTCATTTTAATTTTTCATATAATATGTGAAAAAAAAAAAGAAAAACACACAATAAACATGTATTGAATATAATTAAGTAATGCAATATTATTAATTTACAAGTAACAATGGTATTTCTACCATATATTTACTAATTAATACCAAATAATTGAAATAATATATTATTTACTTTTCTTAAGTATGCCAAACTAATAATTTGTCGTGTGTGAAAATACCTGTAATATCAGATACATTGTACATTGTACAACGATAAAACGACATTGTTATGAATCGCAAAATATGAAATTATATGCTTATAAATTCGACAAAGTGTAAAATAGAGCTGTTCATCTTATTGGGACCGTACAGCCGAGTCATTGATATTGTTTTATGAATACCTTGTAGGGGCAACCACCTGTTGTAAACAAATGAAACGATTAATGTCAATGCCTCCATTTAAGTCAGCACATATTTTCCCAAAAGTTGGTTATTCACTTGTGTACGATCTAACAAAATTTAAGAATAACATTAATATCTTCAAAATATCTCTATTAATTTTCCCCTTCATCCTCCAAAATTCTTATTATCACAAACTCAATTTACCAAATAATTCTTTCCACATCTTTATCTCCAAAACCAAACTGTACATTATGTCACTATGTATTAAAAACCGCATACTAAAGTTTAATTTTAAAGGGGGTAGTTTTGGTTTGTTAAAGCCCAACACTACCCAGAGGAACCTTATGCAGTTCCTTTGAGTGACTTTCGATGTTTTCTACCGTCTCTCGTTAACAAAACAAGATGAAGATCATACTCTTTAAAATATGGCAGATAACAATATTTTTCTGTTTCATTTATAGAAGGAGAAAGAAAAAAACCAATTAGGTTCGACCATTAAAAACATCAATAAAGATTCAAAACGTCACACTCATTCGAAGCGTCAACAGCGTTTTAAAACATCAAAAAAAACTATAATGAATAATTTGTATGACTTGTCTATCAATAGATATATTATAGACATATTTATTGTATTTTCAAATTATAAAGCAGCCCTGCCGTGTCTGTTATATGTATTGTACACTCTTGCACCCAAAATGAAAAGATCTCGCAAAGAAGAAATTTTTCTAACAAATCATCTCGATTTACAGTAAATTAACATAATTAGCATAGAGGACTTTGTAAAAAGCTGACAATGTTTTCATTATCAGAACATAATTTTAAGAATATTAGAAAGAGTTTAACTGACCTAAATGTACACCATATATCTATAGCTACAATATATAACTACAATATATACAATATACAACTATACTTAATATTTAACAATAATGGACTCTAATTCAAAATTAAATGAGGCATCATAAAAAACCGTTTATTAAAAATTCAATATACAAAAAAAATAAAAGAATCATGTTTAAAAAATCCTCGATATATAAATTTAAAATTAATTAAAAAATGCCTTGAATAAACAAAAACTTGATTTTTTTGATAAAGAAAAAAAAAATTATGTCAAAATTTAAGTGTTAGTATTTTTTTTAATTACTTTTTTTTTTAACCTAAATCTGAAATCAATATCTGAATTTTTTTAATTTCAAATCCTAAAGACCAGTTCTTATATACATAATACAAATAAATTTAGGTCTACAGTAATTAATGAAAAATATTAATATTTTTAATAAAAAAATTCAAGTTTTATATTATTGCAATCTTAAAATGCATTGGATACTTCATATTATTTAAACAAACTAAATTCGAAATTAAAATTTTTCGGACAAATATAATTAAAACAGAAAAAAAATTTATTTCCTTGCTTTTTTCTTTTTAAATATATTTGTCTCAAAAATTTTAGTTACGAATTTTTTTTTTAATGATAATATTATTAATATAAAAATTTTTTTTGAACCAGTGAAAGTGAGTATTTATGTTATATTTTATTTAAATGGGCAAAGAATTCAATTAAAAACAAATAAAATGCTTTTTTTCGGGAAAGTTAAAAAAAATCTATTCCAATTAAGTCAAAAAAAAAAACAAAAATTAAAATTAATTTTCCACATAAATATAAACCAAAAATAAAAAGAAAAAAATATTTAATTAAGATATTATATTGGACGTAAAACCAAAAAAAAAAAACAAAAAAAAAACACTCATTAACAAAATTACGATTTAACCTAAAATAACAAACAATCTAAAGATGATTATTAATTCAAATTTATTTTCATAAGTTTTCTATATTTTACCTTTCTTTATAAATTATGTAAATACTGAGATTTTAATGTTTATAAGCATAATAATAAGTATGTATAATGTATGTATAATTATATGTAAAAGCAAATTGCCTAAACAAAATTAGAATATATATCTTATATACTAATAATTATAGTATAAAGCATAATTTTCACTGTTTTCCTAGCAATAGCAGTAGTTCTAAATAAAACGTAAAAATAGCAGAACCACAGTTTTTAAGAGCGTCTTTATTTGCTACCAATGAAAAATCTGTTACAAAGAAAATCTGAGAAAACTCGGAAGTGACACTTAAATTTATTTTAGATTTTGATTTAGAATGATTTTTCGGTGATCAGCGATAATGCCCGAAATAACCGAATTGGCATTATTGCTTGTCTCCATCGCGATGGTAAATAAGGCCGAAATTGCGAATTTTTAAAGTTCGGCTTTATTACCGTTTTAAAAAGGAAATAATGTCGAATCGGCGTTCTTTCCGTTTTTGAAAAATTTTGTTTTTTCTTTTGATATTGACATCATATTGGTATATATAAGGGATTTTGGTTGAAGTAGATAGGATTTTCGATACGAAATCAGAGTTATACGGTTTTCCCAAAATATTTATACATTTATGTATTAGTGGATTAGGAGGAACTTTAGAGATGGATTTAAAATCAGGTTACTCTCATTTCCAAAATATTTATATATAAGTATATGCGGGATGTATTAGGAAGGCTTTAGAGTTATTTAAAAAATTATATACGTTTATAAAGGGTTATACGCTTTCTCCTTAATATGAAGATATATAAATCCAAATTATATAAATCTAAAATCCCTTCTAATTAATAATTTCGCATATACAATATATAAAATTGCTGGGGCAAACTCTGATTTTTTAACCAACTATACAATCCATCGATTATAAAATTCCTGACGAATCGGAAATTCAAATATAGAAAGAAAACGAATCGGCATTCGACTTTATTTCCTTTTCAATTTCGGCTTTATTTCCTTCACAAAATTCGCAATGCAGAATTAAAGCCGATTCGGCATTATTTCTGGTTACCGATTTTTCGTTAAATTAGATCACAGATTAACTAAAAATATACCAGTTAAATTATTAATAACTAAAGAGTAATACGGTCATACAATTTAATCAATTTATTTTTAAACTTATAATAAAATCTTTTTTTTACAAAATAAAAAAATGTTATATATGGAACCAAAATAAATATATAACAAACAAACTTTTAAACGATTTAATCAAACTTAAAACGATCGATCAAATGAACTTAACACGATTTTAAATTTCAAAAAAAAAATTTAATTTACAAGTATATAACTATACACTTTCTGATAATTATACCATTCCGGTAATTACAATTTGCATAAATAATTAGTAAAATAAGTTTCAGTTAGTAATATAAGTTTAGGTGAAACTTTATGGATTCACTCCTGCATACGACAAAAAAATTAAATAAAGACATAAAAAGTTATCCTACAAGAGGTTACTACAAAAATCTTGAAGTAAAGTCGAAATTAATAAACAAAAAAAATATACCAATTGAATTAACGGTCAATAGAAATTTTCATTTTTAAAAACAAAACAATAACAAATTAAGAATTTCGAATTTCGAATTTCGAATTAGTGTTTTTAGCACATTTCCAAAAAAATTTTGAAAAAATGTGTTTATTAGATTCACTCTGTCCGTTCGTCCGTCCGTCCGTCTGTTTACAAAACTTCTACAGCGTTAAAGACAGAGAAAAAAAATTTTAACCATGGGTAGGTCTCATAAAAAAAATAATTTTGTGGAACAACTTTTTCATGTAGCCCCATCCATTACGGAGCTACAGCCCCTCAAACTTTGAAAAAGCCCTATTTTTAAATGCATATATCTTATGTTCTGCATAAGATTTTTTCAATCTGAAAACGTCATTCGACAGGTATTTTTTTTAGCTTTGTAAATTAATATCAAAATTATACAATTTTTTTAAATTTAGTATTTAAACTTACCGTTATGTGAAAACCAAATTTTGCATGATTTTTCTACTTTCATAACTCCGGCACGTTTTTAGATAGAGGCTTGAAATTTTGAGGCAAGAAAGAACTTTTAGAATTAGTATAAGTTTGCTCAGAAATTTTTTTTGGACCACCCCCTGTTTATGAGATATGAGGGCTTAAAAATTAAAAATTTTCTATTTTTAAACACCTGTAACTTAGGCACCTGTACACATTTTACTTCTGCAAGATATAAAATTTAAAGCTACAGTAATATATTTTAATGTGTGTTAAAGGTTTGTTTTAGTTGTAAAGGGTTTCAAAGTTGCAGCTCTTCAAAATTGCGAAAAAGTCCCATTTTCAGATGTATATATCTCACGCCCTGCGTAATAGTTTTGCAATCTAAAACCGCCAGAAGATCGAAAATTTTATTATCTATATAAAAAAATATCAAAATTATGCAATATTTTGTAATTTACTATTTAAATTTACCGTTATGTGAAAACCATATTTTGCATGAAATTTCTTTTTTCATAACTCCGGCACGCCTTTAGATAGAAACCTGAAATTTTGAGAGAAGAAAGAACTTTTAGAATTAGTATAAGTTTTCTCAGAAAATTTTTTGGTAGCACCCCCTCTTTAAGAGTTATTACGCCTCAAAAATTGAAAATTTGCTTCGGTGTAAAAATTTTTCTTCGGCGAGGCATGAAAATTAAAGGTTCAATAATATATTTTTACGCGTGTTAACGGCTTTTCTTAGTTATATAGGATTCCGGACTTACGGCCCCTCAAAATTTCAAAAATGTCCTATTTTCACGTTTTTTCGTATTACATGAAATTTTCAAATTTTTGTGCAAGTCAAAATTCTAAACAGTTTGTATTGAGTTTGGAAATGTGCGCTTTTAAAAACCGTTGGTTTACATTCTACCTTGTTTTTTTTTAATTAAACTTATTAAATAGTTTTCAAATAAAAAGTTTTTTATCTTTTATTTTTCTTTAAATTTAATTTTCAATTTATTTGTGTAAATCAACTTAAACTATCTGCAAATTATTAGATATAAAGAGAAAAAAAAAAGAAAAGTACATACAAAATTATTTTAATTCATCAGCATAATTTATTTTTTGTTTATTTTTTTTTTTTAAAGTCTATATTTTAGTTTAAGTTCAAGTTTTACTTTCTCCATTCGGCAGATTACTCTATATTAACGTCATAGAGTTTGTTTTTTTTTTTTTTTTTTCAATTCCAACCAATTTACAACTAATAAAAAAAGAAAAGAAAATAATAGCAATTTTACCATCCAACGCAATTGTCTGCAATTTTAAGAAATAATGTAAAAATAATTTGTTATAAACTAAAAAAAAAAAAAAAAACATAAATAAATAAAATTAATTACAGTTTGCAATAATTAGTACAGGTTGTTTTACAGTTTTTTTACTTTTTTTTTTTTTATAGTACATATTTTTTATAATTAACTTCTTTGTTTATTATTCTATTAATTTTTTAAGTGTAATGTGTAATGTTACAGCAAAATCGGATAACTATAAAATAAATTTTAGTTGGAAATTAGAAAAAAATTATGATAAAAAGGTTATTTTTAAAGGATTTTAGTGAGTTATTTTCTCAGGTATCACGATTTAAACTTAATCGGAGTTTTACTAATTTACTATTTATTACCATGTATTAATTCAGTTATTGAGTATATTACAACATTCATTTGGTGCTTTAATGCTGGATGGACAGCTTCGTATATTTTAACCGCATTTATGAGCGCTCATGTTTTTTATATTAAAATTTGAATTTTCTCTTTTTTCAAATTTTGCTCCAGACGTTTTTTTTTTTTCTTTCTGGAAAAAAAGTTAATTTAACTTTAACTTTTTCTTCGGGCTTTTATTTTTAATTGTCATTTTGTGACTAAAAAAAAATGTTTGAATTGAATAGACGCATTTATCTGTCTACATTTTTTTTCTCCTGCAAAAAAATTGTTCTGAAGCGATGAATCGTCGTTGAGAGAATTCAGAACAAATTTGCTGATGCGGTGAACTGGTAGCGAGATCATATCTATTATGATCATATTTAATATGATGTATTTTATTTTATTTTTTGGCTCTGCCTTTATCATTTTTCTAACCATTTTCTCGTCTTAAATTTTCGACATGGGTTTTTCTTTTGTAAATTACACAAAGTTTCTGCTTTGATTTCATATTCTGTAAATTATCTTGAGGCATTTTTTCAATTATAATTCCCATTTTTTATGTTATTCGATGTTATTTTCATTCAATTCACATAGTGCAAAAGTAATGGTTGGAGTAGTTATGAGCTTTTGAAGATAAGGAGTAGTTATGAACTTTTTTTTTTTTGAAAATAAATAAAATTTGAATGAAATTAAAGCACCTTACCTGTAATATTACTAATTTTATATATATATACATACATTCTTATACTTCCATGTAAAAATGAATTCAATTAGTATAATTTGAAGTGCATTTGCCTATTGCGATAAGTTGACGAGATTTAACAAAAAGAAAAAACAATAAAATAAACTGAACGCATCAATTAATGTATTAGTGCCGGTCCATGTGTATCTGGAATTTTCTTTTTTTTATGCGTTCATAGAGCCATAAAACAAATTTAATTATAAAAAATGAACGTGTAATATTTTTTAACATTAAAAAGATTTATTTTAGAATAATTTAAATCTTTTATGTATTTTTAAATTCATCTGAAGAAGAATTTCATTATGGAAAATTAATGTGTCATTAACATGAAAAAAAAAAAAATGTTTCGGTTTTTTTGAATGAATCCTTAGATTGAATAATAAATTTTAGTGGTTTTCTCAACAAAATGTTAAAAATGGGAGATTTATATATATTTCCTTTTGTATAATTCAATTATAAAATGTTAAACTTTGCCCATTTTTAGTTAAAAAAAAAAATATTAAACAAAAGTAAGATTTATACCCTTTTAAATGAAAGTATTTACAGGATATATTTAAAATCTATTAATGTGTAATAAGATGAAAAGATATATTCATATTTTTTTAATGTGCTTATTGTCTATGAATTATTTAGAGAAAATTATTTTTCAATGAATTTAAATTAAATTTTTGTCATTAAATATTAAAAAAAAAAGTATTATTTTAAATTAGAAATTTTAATTAATGTGAAAGCAGACAATAGTTCGAATTAATTTTGATGTTACGTAATGTGAAACCCATTTCCGCATTTAAAATACATTATTTTTAAAAAATATTCAAGTGAATGTTTATTTAGAAAGACATTAATTAGATTTTCTCCAATTTTGTTTTATATTTTTCTTATCTACAATTAAGTAGCTGGTTCAGTATCAGAAAAGGAATTTAAAATTACTTATTCTTCAAAGTAATTTGAGCCTCTTATTCCGGCTTATAATACTTTTAAACCTAGAGACATGTAAATAAATTTTCCTCCGTTGGCATTTAGGTAAATTCTACCAAATTTCATAAGATCCAAAATGGTAAATATAAATTTTTCAGACTACCTAAAATCACATTAAGAAAACCTACTAGGAATATGTACAGACTTATGGCATCATTCTGTGTTATTTTTTAAAACAAAACAAAATAAAACTCCTGTTAAAAATCTAAGATTCATTCAAAAATTTTAAAAAATTTTCTTCTAAAAATTGAATTTAAATGACAGTGGTTGAATTTTCAGGATTCGTATAGTTGGTACACGATAATTTCGAACATATATACAAACAATCAAAAATATCAGTAACTTCTATATAACTTTCCTTTTTAACGTTTAATATGATGTCATCAAATGTCATTAATTTATTAGAAATTTTATTTTTTAAATCTAAAATAGTCTAATTGCAGTCATCCATCCATTCACCATTACTCTTTCTCAGTAATGTTGAACCATTAGGTAACTGTAGTATTGAACAAATACTTTAATTACAGTTTTATTTTAATCACTTATACTGTCTGTTTAGCTTCTTACACTTTTATATTTGTTGTGTACATGCGTGTATACGATTACAATTTCGAAATAATTTGTAAGTTGTTGGATTATAGAGACCGCACCAAAAAAATCACAAGTCAAAGGAAGTGAAACATGGATGATATCCAACACCATCATCCAAAAATTACAGGTGTTTTCTAACCGCTGTTACACTACGCATTATCTGCAGAATATTCTGGCCTGCTAGAATAAGAAATGAAAATTTGTGGAGTCTCACAGAAGTGGTACCCATACTGAAACAATTAAGAAAGAAGAAATGTATGTGGATAGACCACCTGGTAAGAAAAAATCACGAAAACATAAAAATCAACGGGGGTTGGAATGCCAAGGAAGTAGAAGACACAAGTGTTCAAACAACACTTAGAGATGCACCATAATAGCCGAATTCCAGCAATGCAACCTTACATAGGAGAATGCTAAAACAACAGTAGGAAATTGTGTGAGATGGAAATGTCAAATGGAAATCCTAAATCACAACAAAATTAAGTAAATAAATAACAATCCAATTCATTTACCAGCCGTTGCTGGTAAAATTTATTTCTCAAAATGTTTAAATAATATTATATAGGTACATACTTGATTACATGATAAATTAACTTTTATAAACGCAACCAAAGATTTATTATTTATTAAGTATAATTTTTGAAAGTCAAAATAAAAATTTCCAAGTGTCTTTTTACAGTTCATAGAGAAATTAAATAGATATACGTATTAATTCTAAATTCTATTAACTGTATCACTTTAATTACAAATAAAACTGTAGATCTACTGTAAAGCATTTTAATACAGATATATCTTCCGGCAACAGCAACATTTTTATTTCCGTTCGACATCTTTCACATCATTTGATTTATACCACCTATACTGGTTTAATGTTTTAAACTCATAATTCTTTTTTATTTTTTATTGGTCTCATTATTTAGTCATAAATTAACATTAAAAATCAATAATTCAATAACTGTTTTCCATTTCTCATCATATCAAACTTTTTTTTTGTTTTTTTTTATTCTCGCGAAAAATTAACCTGCGGGTTCAATAAATTTATCGATATTGTTTATTGAAATGATTTTTGAAAAAAAATAAAACCATGAAAATTAACATAATGAAAAAATTTATATTCAGATCAAAATGTAAGAAAATAAATACAAAAAAAAAGAATAAAAATTTAAAAAAAGATGCGTACAACTTAGTCATTTCAAAAGATATTGTAAAAGAGTAATAAATTCTTTAATTCCCACAGAAATTATAAAATTATTATTCTTAAATTGTTACACTTAAATCTTGACAACTGCTATGACCATTTGATTAATGCCAAAAATTCGAAATCTCAATTCTTAATGGTTTTTATACTTCAAGCTAACTTTCAATAGTATTACCATTACTAAATTCGTGATTTACATTTCGAAAATGACGAATAATATAAACAGACTAGCAATCAAACTAAATATATAGTTTTGTTGTTTCAAAATCTTTCAAACTCTATTAACAGGAATGAAATGCAACAATATTAACAACTACATTTGAACTATTCATCTTGTCATCTTGAATTCTTAAAGATTTATATAAAAGATTTTCCCTAGAACAGTGAAATGAAAACGTATATGATACAACAATTTCGAAATGAAAGCTAACAGGGTTATAAATCAGAGAGAAATTTTATAAAAAGGAGTACATAATGCCAGTTTACAGACAGTCACAATAGTAATAATCAATTTTCATCAGACTCTAAAAGCAATATAAGTAAGTTCGAAAAGATAAAAATATTTTAATATTTACTAAAGCTAAACCTTTATATATGGCAGGATTTGGCCAATTTCCTATAGAATACTATAAAAAAAAACTGATTGTCGATTATTAAATCAAGATAGATATTTCTTATTATAGTTGAATCTGGTCTGGAATAAATTTCAAAACATATATAAACAAGGAGTTATTAAATGGACTAAACTATATTTAAAAGTTAATTGCAAGGTGATTCTAGAAAAGATTATATTAAAAGAAATTTTGGTTAAAGTATATCTGTATATATGACAGGTATTTAATTTAGATTCGACAGACAGACATGGATACCAAAACCGATAATTTAAAAGAAACTTTAGGTGAAGTCTAAAATATATCATAACTACAGTTTCTATATAGTCTTCATTAAAATTTCGTAGTTGCACAAACTTTGTACTTTCTTTCAGAATTTCAAAAAAAAAAAAACGAAAAGAATCGCTTTCTATTTGTAGATATCATTTGATTTAGATTCGGCAGACTGTTATAAATACCAGAACTGACAATTGAGAATCGAAGAAATCAGAAAAAATAAATAAATGTTCTTATGTTTTTACTTTTAAAATTTCTCAAAAAAAATTACATGTTTTATATTTTAATTGAATACAATAAAAAAATAATATCCTAATTTAGAATTAACATATAGTATGTGTCTTGTCATCCGCCTTTATACCAATAATTCAAATTTTTGTTAAATAACAATAAAAACAAATAAAATAAATATAACATAATATGTTTGTTTGTCAACTTTTTCCTTGTCAATATGTTATGTGATATCTTAATTTAATATGAACAATATTATATTCTTCTTAATTCCCAGATCTCTTATTATAGTTCACTTCATCTTCAAATACAATAATCGTTATTGACACATTTATATTTATATTTATGCTTATGTTTTATGCTTATATTTATTCTTTATATCTATATATACTACATACTTATATAAATGGTTGATGCATAAGTTAAGTTCATTGAAATTGTGACAATGTCATCAATTATTATTGATGTTATTGACATTAGCTTTTTATTAAATTTATTATTGTTATTATTGATGTAATTATTGTTAAAGTTAACATAAAAAAAAATAAAAACAAAAATCTTTAGATTATAATTATACAGAAGAAAAACAATAAATGCATTTAATGGCTGCATCTGTATACACAATTTTAAACCAAAGAGCAAATTTATTTTATGATATCTTTTAGAAAAGTAACTTTTTAGTTTAATATAACATTAGTATCTATTGTTTATATTTAATAAACTTAAAAATTTATATGAGTTGTTAGATCTCTTATTAGATAACATTTCGAAGTTACAGATTTACTGTATTTTATTTATTTTGCATTTCAACTGATCGGATCTTATTAATTCATACTAACGTAATCCTCCTCTCTCACTTCTCGCCATGTCGAATTAACATTTCTTTTAGAATTTTTCTTTTCAAAATCCTTATTAGAGCTTTACGTTTCTTATTCTCCAATTTTTAATCTTTTTTTAGAACTTCTCCACTCTCCAGTACTGTGCAATTTAGAAAGAAATACTCAAGTTTTACTCTAACTTTAATTTTACTTTTATTTATTTTTTTACTAAGTAATTTCGTAGTTAATTTTTATTAGCAGTCATTTTACCACCGGTTTAATAAATCTTAGTTTCGGCAAACTTTCAATATTGTTTCGAGTCTTAATAGTGTTGGTGTTATCGCAATTTTTACTACCCATTTTTTTGTATTTTAATACTTTATCATTAACGAAATACTTAAGAAACGTTTTTTTAAATTATTAATGAAATAATTCGAATAAAATTGCACTATTTCTTAAATACACCATTAAAAATGTTTCATAACGTATATAAAACAAATTAATAATACAAAAAATATTGCTTACGCGTATATAAACTATAAAAAATCGAATATTCAAATACTCAATTATAACCATTAGATTAAGAAGATCACCCTAACAAAACAAAATACTGTTAAAAAAAAAAAAAAAATCTTTAACCTGTTGCTGTCACAATCACAAGAAGGTAGAAGTTAATGCATATATGGATGCAACCAGATAAATAACTGTTTTAAATTTAAATGGCGTTCTTATTTCTTGTTTAAACATAAAAAACAAAAAAAATAAATATTGACTTACTTTCAGAACAGGTCTTTTAAATCAATATATATACAATAGATATATGAAAATATTTATATATATATATACATATAAAACATATTATGTATAACTTAAATAAACATTTATATTGTACATCATCTATAAATAAAATAGCATAATTATAAATTGCCTATTCGATTTAATTGGGTGAAAAAATTTTTTTCTTATATATTTATTTCTAATCTTATAGATACTATATATTAAAATATTCTTTAATAGTTATCTGTTTTATTTATATTGAAAGTTGTTCTGAGCTCAATAACCACCAAGTATTATATTATTTCATCAATATTATAAGGTTGAAAAGGAATATTTTTTAACTGTTGAAATGATTTTCTATAGAATGAAAATGAAGTAATGGATGAATCTTAAGATTTTTTTATTTTAATTTTTTTTTCTTTCATTTTTTTTTTATTTTTTTTTTTTTATGTTTTGTCGGTAATTATGTAGAATATTGTTAAGCAACAACATGGTATTTAGAAATCAACTAAAGAAAACGTAAAAAAAAAAAAAAAAAGAAGCAGTTAAGAAAGAAATCTATCTTAAAAATACATATCTGGGTGTTGACTATAAAAATAAATGAATGCGTACGTATGTACCTGTATAAATATATTGTTGTTTTTTAACTTGATTTTTTTTTATTTCAAAAAGGAAGTTTTTTATTAGATATATACATAATTTATCGGTTCGTAGACTGCATCAAGTTGTTGTAAAATGCATGCAGTTAGAAAAAAAAAAAGATTAGAAAAGGTTGTAATTTAGTTTTTTTTTTTTGTTTTTTTTAATTCATTTATAGCCAATTTAGACATAAAGTGGGTCAGTGGGGAATTAAAGATAAATGAGTGTTTTTTTTTTTTTTGTTATCTTTTATTATTTTTGTTTTTAATTTAATAAGATTAAATTGATAGGAAAAAATCGGGAATTTTCAAATGTTAAATGAAATTTTTTTTAAAAAATTGTAAAAATTAAATAATTTATTAAAATGTATTTAATAAAATAAGGTATAAAAAAAATGGAAATATTAAAAAGTAAACTAAAGTTCTGTTATGATTTAAGGCAATTTTATTATTTTTTGAAATTAAATTTAGAAGTTTTGTTTTGCCGTCAGTATAGATTTTATATATATAAAAAAAGTTTTATATTAAGATATTAATTAATATATGAAAAAAAAAAAATTTTAAAAATATACTCAAATGTAGATGTAAAATAATTTTTTTTTTAATTTTATTTATCCCCCCTAATGCACAATGTCACATTTACATACATATATATAAATATTCTGGAAAAGCCGTATAACCCTGTTTTTTAATCTAACTCTAAAATCCCTGCTAAATATTTAAAAAAAAAAAAAAAACGAACATCATTTTTAAAATTATATTTATAATAACAATTTAATCTTTTATTAATAACATCTCTTTAAAATTTTGCTTTCTTTGCTAACTTTAAATATCACAACTTATAACACGTGGTTTGCGAATCAAAACGTATTGAATTTAATCGCAAAATTAGTAATATTATTTTTTTTTGTTTTCAGTAATATTTGAAAGTAGCACCACGAGCATCACCAAAGAAGAATACAAATAATGTTAGTTTAAAATTTTAGCTGTTTTTTTTTTATTAATATTATCTTAATTTAAATTTCACATTCTTAATCTTGCCATACATTAACCGTAAACCTCATAAATTCAATAAATATCTTTTACAATTAGTATACTTATATATATATATATATATATATATATATATATATGTATTAAGAAGAAAGAAATTGGAAAAAAAAACTTCACCAATGAATTGATTTAATTAAAGTAAAGCGCGGAAAATATTTTATAAAATTTAGGACAAACTGTTAATATTCTTTAAATATATATATTAAACGAAAAGTAAAAGAATTCTAATAACCGAAAGTTATTTTAAATTTATTTTAAAGTAACATTTCTTTTATAATAAATTTTATTCCGAAAAAACATGATTTGAAAGTTTTTTTTTATGCATAAAATATTGTTTTTCTCTTTTAAGTGCTATTTTAATTTTTATTTGAAAGAGAAATATTTATATATGTATTAATTTTAAATTGACTTTTTATTAATCATTATCCGAATAATAATTTCGTATAGGTCAATAAAATCTTATACATAACGATACTATTTATAGTTTATTATTTTATCTATTATTATTATTATTTATCTGAAATGCGTTTTTACTTTGTTTAAGTCATTTCTTTAAATCTTATAAGTTATAACGAATATTACTATATTATTTTTAAAAATATAATTTTAAATCATATACGTTCTGGTTTATTCCAATTAATATAGATTCTAGCATAATGATACAAAAGTGAAATAAAGTTGAAAGTTATTGGAATATTAAATTCCTTACAGAAAAATGGAAATCTATTTTCTCAAAAATGGAAATTGAATGTTCGGAACAATATATGGATACCAGATGCATTTACTGTCTGACCTAAATAACCTAGGGGCCAGACGAGACAGTACTAGCAAGATAGTGCACAAATACATGCACATTTTTGACAATACTATTAAATTTTTTTTAATGATTTTCTCTGCCACATAAATGTGGACAGGAAATTACACAGCCTTTCCCGTACAGACGTGGCTGTAAATGTCGTAAGGGGGAATAACTCTTACGACGTGTGTGGGATTCAAATCCACACTTTCTCGGTGTTTACAGTGCATTTAACTAGGACACTGTGGCCCCACACCTACTATTACATTTTTTCAACTATCTTCTCTACTGTCTTAACATTTTTCTAGCTAGTAATTGAAATAGTAATTTGACACTTCGAACAATTAAAAATGGCGACAAATGGAAAGCACCATTCATGTCAAATAAATTTTTTGCGTTTGTTTTATTTTTAATTTCATATTTTGTTTGTATCTATTTTAAACATGAAATATTTTCAAAAAATACAAAATAAGCTTGGAAAATTTTGATAAAATGTAAAATAAACTTGAAAAATTTTGATAAAATATGAAATAAACTTGAAAAATTTAGATAATAAATTAAATGTCTTGATATTAAAAATGCCACATACATCACACAGACAGTAATTTAACACTTCGTATATTACACACTCGCAAGATAGTAATACTGTCTCGTCTAGCTGCCGAGTAAGAACGTACGACGTATAACGTCTGTCAAATTGTATCCATGCGTCGTATATACCCGTATACCGTAATACGCGTCGTATAAACGCTGAACACTCGAATTTCCAATTTTAACACGACGTATTTTCTTTTTTTTTATGTTGTTGTCTTTTTTTATTTATTTATTCATATTTTTCAAATTATTGAATATTTAATATTGTATGTATTAAACAGTAGAATCCAATGTATGGCGTTTATACATCATACGTCGACACTTATAAACAAATATTTTGAAAAATGACAAAACAGTCTCATATATGAAAAAACAGTAGTCTTAGCAGAGAAATTGTCTACTAACAGACACATTTGGTAGCAGTTTTAAAAAAATATAAATTTTTTTGTTATATTAATTAATTTTATGGTCCTTACGTGTTATTAATTCTAGACATATGTACTTTAATTAAATGAAATAAAAACATTGTTGTGTATTTTAGCACTTTTTTAAAAGCTAGCTTATTAGTTATTAGTTTGAGTATCCGTCTGTCTATTTATAAAATTTATATCTTAAGTTTTGCTAAATATTTCTTAAATTAAAAACCTGAAACGACAGGAAATTTTTTAAAGTTTATATATTTTTTGTAATTTGAAATTTAAATTTACCGTTAGGGGAAACCAAAATGTTGATCTCTTCGTATCTTTAGGAAATATTTTTAAGCATATAAGCATTTAAACCTCCTGTTTTAAGGTGCTATTATAAAGTTAAAAAATTTGCCAGTTTAAGATATCTGTAATTTTTAAATTTTTGGTAAATATAGCACAAAAATTAATGCTCCAACATTATATCTTTACTTGTGCTAACAACTATCTTAATTATATAGATAAGCTTCCCCTAAAATGGAAAAAAAGTATTCCTTTTTTCATAATTTTTCCTCAAATATCACATTCTAAAAGAAATACTAATTTTTAAAACAAAACAAGTAGTCACAGTTCTTGTACATATTGTCCTTTTGAAAATCTGTGTCTTTAAAAACTTTTGATTCTATGTTTAATAAAAACTTCTACGAATGATCGTATGCCAAAAACACGTTTTATCAAAATCTCGTTTCTTAAAATCTCGTTTTATCAAAATCTCATTTTATCAAAATCTCGTTTTTTTTACTTTTTTTTAATTTCTTTTTGCCGCACCCCGTCCTAAACCTATTATTGAAACCCTGATTTTGAAACCAACTCTAAAATCCCTCGGAATTATTTTTTCCCATTTATATTTCAAAACAAAAACGATTTCATATAGTGGGGGCTTTCCCGCTAAATCAATTATTAAAATCCTGATTTTGAATCCAACTCTAAAATCCTTCCTATTTATCGAGATATAAAAAAAAAACTAGATTTTAAAAAACAAGATTTTGATCAAATAAATTTTTGACATACGAGCATTCGTAGCGCTCCCATTTTTTTTTTATCTCGGTTTACTGTGGTAAAAATCTCGCAATACTATTTATGTAATAATTAACCTAAAAATATTTTGCAATCTGTAAATACTAGTTTAATATTTGTGGTTTTAGAATATAACTACATATACATATATATAATTTAAAATATATATCTTTTAAATAATTTAAAAAAATTGTTCCTTGAATTTATTTTTAATTTATTATCTTTATTGTTATTAGAAGCGGTTATTTATTATACAGTTATATTTCTAAAGATATAATTTAAAAGAATTTAAATTTCATTTTTAAATTATAAAGACATTTTTAGTTTATTTTAATGAGATATCGACATAAATTTTATCGATAAATTTTCTTTAGAAAATTCTTTTTTTTCAAAATTGTAAAATATTTTATCAAAGTTTGATTTCTGGTTAAAATTAATTTATTTTCTTTCATAAAAAAAAAAAATATTTTTTATGATGTTATCAGTTTTATATTGATATTTAAAGAGTATAAAAATTTGCTATTGGAAAAAAATATTAATTTTTGTCAATATTTTGCAGTTTTCTTTTTTTTTTTTTATTTTTTATTATGGCTAACCCAAAAAAATTATTAAAATTATTAAAAATTACTAATAATAAAAAGTTAAACCACAAATATTAATAATTTCCGCATATTTATACTATACTATAATATTATAAAAAAGAATAAATAAAAATTTTTGCGTCTTAAATTCTTCAATAGATTTATAATTATAAGTTTTAAAATAGCCAATTTTTCTTTTTTTTTTTTTGTATAAAATTTTATAAAATAATATTTCTATTCATACAATTAAAATACAGGTACATTCTTTTATTGAATAAGTATTTAAAATTTTTGAAGAGCTTATACAACAGAAGAGTTAACGAATAACGGCTATTCTTAAGATTTAGCTAACGCGCACGATTTTATTTAAATAATTTTTTTTTATAATTTTAAAATAAATAAAAATAATTAATTTTTGTGGGCAACCATAGCCATAGCCAATTTGGTGAGTTATTAGAGAGTTAACATTGACTAATAATCATACAAACAAAATTCAAATCACTCCAAATAACTCTGAAACTACTTTGATTATAAAAACGATTGACATTTAAAAAATTAATGTAAAAGAATGTATGCCTGAAAAAATATTTGTTGTTCATCATTCATTGAAATACATTATGTACATACGAAGGTCAGTATTTTTTTTTTTTTTTTTCCTAAGGGAGGTGGGAATCTTCCAAAGACGCCAAGAATTACCCCTTGATAGTGTCAGATTCTTACTGACTAAACCGACCTCTCCCTTTAGCCAATATAGTGGGATGAAACCCTTACCTTCAAACGCAGTATATTGGCTAGGGAGTAGGGATAGGAAAGGATAGGAAAATGGATACGGAAACATTGAATTGGGAGTGGGACTGTAAGGAAACAATGAATCCGCCTATTATTATTATTTTGCTAACAGTGACTAAAGCCGTCACAACAGTTACAACATGTAGTAGTAGTAGTATATTTATTAACTACATGAGGTAATTATTGAAGGCAACCCCCACTGTCACTGTAGCGGCTGTTATTATTGGTATTAATATTTTTATTAATATTATTATTATTTTACTACAGAGTCAGCACCATCCGTGAATTACAACATGCAGCAGTATATAACACCTTACTTGCATGATATAACCAAAGATGGCTCCACTGTAGCAGCTATTATTATTATTATTATTATTATTATTATAATTATTGTTATTATTATTACTATTATTATTATTAATATTATTATTATTGTTATTATTACTAACGATATACATTATTACGATATAAAAGTACTACATATTTTTTATTTATGACCTGACCGGGACTTAACCACTGCGCCATGAGTCAGATAATGTATGGGTCAAACTTTCATCCAAAGTTGTTTTACAAAAAAGTCACTTCGCAAATTTACTATTTTACAAAAAATCCATTTCGCAAATTCCTCATTTGACAAGAAAGCCATTTCACAAAAAAGCCATATTTTGCAAAACTAAAAATAATATTTTACTAAAGATGATTGATATATAGACAAACAAAGATTAAATTAGCCTGGAAAAAGCAGAAACCCTGATTTTGAGATCCGACTCTATGTATATATAAATTTTGTGGAAAAAGAAAAAACGTGATTTCTAATCAGTTGGAAAAATCCAATTTTTAAAATGACTTTTTGTAATATGTCTTTAACTTTGCAAAGTGTACTTTTTGTAATAATATGTAGTTTTGTGAAATTGATCTTTTGTTCAAATGTCCATTTTGCAAAGTATATTATTTGCAATTTATCTATTTATAAAATCTATTTTTTTGAGAAATCTCTTTTGATGAAATAGCTTTTTGAAAAATAACTTTTGTAATATGTCGTTCTCCCATTATATACACCCATATACTGTAAGTTTAACCTTATGTTTACATTCAAATCTATAGTTACTATTTTATTAGAATTTGTTTTAATTAGATAGTCAAAAATATACTAATATACAAACATACTTTTTTAATTTATATGTATATGTATATAATATTGATCAATTTATTTATTTACCATTTTTTTTTCTTTTCAATTATATTTTACAGTTAAAAAATAAATAAATACATACGCCATTTATTTTAATCCAATTCCTTGACAAAAGTAACAAATTAAATGAAAAATAAAATAATAAATTTTAATGAAATAATTATAGAATTAAATGACAAAAAAAACAATAGAAGTGATAAAATTTTAATTGAGTAAACATTTATGGAAGCAATAATTTCAGATTTGAAATTAATAATAATTTAAAATAAATAAAACATGATATCGTATTTTGTAGAACAATAAATGATAATAAATAATAATATCGTAAATTTAACACATACCACTTTTAATTTTTTTAGAAAAATTGCATCTTTTCAATATTTGCATCAATTTTGCAAAAATTTAATTTAAAAAAAAAAATAAAAAGCATTTCAATTTTTCTATAGGGAAAGTTTATTCTTTTGTTTACTGCTTTTTTTTTTTTGTTTTTTATTCAATGTATTCTTTAACGGTAAAAAAAATCATTGACAGGTGGCGCGTGTATGTATAAGTAAATGCTCAACAAACAAATAATACAATGCAAAAATCAACACAATTTTTATTATTAATACAAAAATGTGATAAAGAAAGAAGTGAAAATTAAAAAAAAACATAAAAATTAAAACAATAAAAAAAATAATAAAATAAGAAAGAAATTAAAACAATTTTAAATTTTTTTTATAAACATATACATACATATTCATACAAACTTTTGAAAAGCGATTTTCTGTTTTCAAAATCAATAAAACCTTTTAATTTTAATAAAATTTTTGGAATATAGAATTAAATAAAATGAAAAAAGTGGAAAAATATAAAAAAAAGTAATAATTAAATTATAAGTAGGTATGTGTATATAAATTCTCCATTTAAAGTTTTAAACTAATTTTAGTTTAACTAATTGAAAATCAACTGTTATATTTCGATTAAATACACATACATACATATATAAATAATTTAATTTCCTCTAGAAATGTGGAAAGGAAAAAAAAACTTTTCTTAATTTTTATATTTTTTTTTTTTTTTTGGTATTTACATTTGAAAAAAAAATAAAATGATGGAAAAGTAAAAGTAATTAAAGGAGAATTATATGAAATATAAAAATAAAAATACAAAATATAAAAATAAAATCATAATAATTTAAGAGTAAAACAAATTAAAACAAAAACATAAATAAGTTGAATTTATTACAAAATTCATAATAATGGTTACGTGTAAAGTTGATACATCTGTTGTACCAAAAATGGGACGTAATCGTAAAACATCAAGTACATCATCTGGTTTTCGATTATTAGATGGTGATCAATTGGATAATACATCAAGTGTTAGCCGTAATTCAATTTATAAAATAAAAATTGATGCAATGTTTGATGATACAAGGTAAATAATATTTATTTTATATTAAAATATAATATTGGAATAATTATCTTTTTTGTTTTAAATTATTAGTACCTATTTCTAAAATTTTTTTTTTTCTTACATCAATATACATATTTAAAAAAATGTAATTGTTGTCACCGCTGCAGTCTATAATGAAATAGCCTGATTGTCCTACTATAAATAAATTGTCAAAAAAAAATATGTATGTATATATATGTACTCTTAAAACTTAATTTCAATAAAATCAATTTTAACACATTTTGCACAACTTTAATTTACTATCTATATTTCAAATTAAATTTAAATTTTTAATTTATTGCTATTGTAAATATTCAAAATAGAAAAATAAAAAAAAAGAATATTTATTTTTTATACATTATTTGTCCATTTTAAACGTCAACATCAATAATATCTCAAATTTAAAAGTCAACGCAAATTTAAAAATTGTTACTGATATAAAGGAAATTTATCTATACTTAAATTACTTTCATTTATTTATTTTTGTAGCTCAGTAAGAGTTACGAAAATTTATATTAAAAGTTCATTTGGTCCCAAAATTCTTTTGTTTCAACGGGTACTATGTTTCAACGCGTACCTATCTCTAAACGTTTTATTTTTGTCAAATAATATATATAATGTTTTATGTCATGTCATGTTTTATATCATGTCCATCTAGCTAGAGAAAATTTTGGAATTACATGCTCTAGTGTTAGTTAGATGCAAATATATCTAAACGTCTCTAAATTTCCTCATCTCTCCCACACTATTTTTTTCACACACTTTTATATAACAAAGTTATATGTATATAATACGTAATTTAATATACTTCATTTATAAAAAAAATTTTTTGCCAAATGAAAGTATGGGCCTTCAAATATTTTTACAAATTACAATTTAACATAGTCTTAAAAACCTAAAATTATTAATATTACCTACCTTTAATGCTTTTTTTTTTTACCTTATATTAATTTAAAAATAAACATGATTAGCTAAACAAGTTGATTTTTAGTTATCGTTTCCTTTTATTTTTTTTTTTTTTTCCATTTAGCTTTAATGAAATTTTTTACGTGCTACTATTGAGCTCCCATTTAATTTAAGTAAGCCAATGTTTAAGAAATCTTAAAATTTTAATTGTATATTAATTGTCTAATTTCATCAAAAAAAAAAAAAATAAAATAAACTATACAAAAATTTGTTTTATTTTTTATGGGTTTTTGGCTAAAAATTAAAATCATAAATTTTGAAAGTAATGATGGTCAAAATAAGTAAAAGCAACCTATTAAAACCATTAAAAACAACGAACTTAAATAAATTAAGAAGAGTTAAAATAGATTTACAACCAGTATAGCACAATTTTTTATGAGATTAGATCAAGTTCATAGAAATTTAATAAATTCTATATGTAAAATTTACAAATTTAATTTTCTGTTAAAAATTTTTTATTTTATTTCTTTGATTATGATTATGATATGATCTTTGAGATGATTGAAATTAAAAAAAAAAATATATTCAATATAAAACATAAATTTTTGTTAAAAATCTGAATTCTTATTAAATTCCAAATTTAATATACGTATCTGAATATAATTTAATTGAAAATTCGGATTTTTTTGAAGAAAGTTTTCTATACTATATCTTTTTATTGGGGTAGAGTACGAAATCTCGGTATTTTAAATCCCGCTTTTTAAAAATTCGCCTCTTAAAATCATACCCAAATAAATTTAAAAATAAAACGTCATTTAAAAAAAAAAATCGAGATTTCAGAAACTTCTGTAGATTCAAAAAAGGGTTAAATCAAATTGTTGAAAAAACAAAATAAGTATTGAATGAAAAAGTATTAAAAAAAATATTAAAAAACAAAAATTTTGAAAAAAAGGCGACAAAAAAAATTTCGGAATAAATAATTTAAAAAATCGAATAATCTTGATTTGGTAAACAACTATGAAATCCCTCTTAATTTAAAATCTCGCATAAACATATTCTGAGTTCGTTGATAGTAATAAAATAAATAGTTATCTTCTTCTATTCTGTCTTTTTTATTTATACATAAAAAAAATATAAAAACATATAATATTATTTATTTATAAAGTTAAAAATGTTTTAAAATTTTTCATATACGTGATTTTATAAAAGCGAAATTATTAAAAAGCTAATTAAAGCTAAATTAAGGTAAATTAAAAATGTCGAAATTTCGTACCGCTCTCTACTTTAATGTTAATCTCCTATTAATCTATTTCTATTAATTTATTCCTTTATCTATTATTTCGATGTTAAAAGTATCATTTCAAGTAAGACAAATCTAATAACTTTATGAAAACTTTGTGATTATTTTTATTTTCTTATTATTAATGTTAAGATTATTTTTAACATCTTTTTCAGACATATAGAGTTTTTTAATTTTGAATTAATATGGTTAAATCAAAGCCATACCAAAACAAATTATCCATCAAAGTTAAATAGATTTGAATGTTTCGTTGTACTTTAAGATTTTTGACGAAGTGCAGACCGAACCTATTGACCTATATCTATTGACGTATCTAAATTTATTTTTAATGCTCAAAGATCTAATATTAAAAAATAATAAAATGTCCTTTGGGGTATTAACCGAAGGAGTGTGGGTTCGATCCCTGCACAGGTCGTAAGTATGTTTTCTTTACATACCCCCCTTACGACCAAATATAATGTAAATATATAGTATATAATATAAACAAAATAAATAATATTAGTATATAATTTAATAATAGTATAAAAAAAAAACCTATAATGGCCTTAGTAGCCGATGGTTCATAATATTAATATAAATAAATAAATAAATAAATAAAATGTCCTTTAAATTTATAACTAAATATAAGTTTTTACTAAATGCTTTAAAAAAATGAATTCCTGTTTTTTTTTTTTTTAGTGTGGCGATGAGATGCCACATAATATATGACAAGGAAATTACACAGCCATATTCCTTTTCAGGCGTGGCTGTAAATGTCATAAGGGGGAATTATTCTTACGATATATGTGGGATTCGAACCCGCTCTTACCCACTAGGACACTGAGGACCCTCTTTAAGTGTTTTTAAGTGCATTTACAAATTCTTTAAAAAAAAAAAGATATTAGGATTGTCAAATATCAATTTAAAATCTATTATATTAATATCTATTATCCTTAAAATTATAACCTCTGCTGTTATATTAAAATATCCTTAAAATAATTATTTTAAAATAAAATAATACTTAATACTCAAATTTTTTTTTTTCTAATATACTTTCAAATATCGCATTCAACATTTCAATTAATTATGTAAGTTTTATAAATATATTCATTAATTTTTAGTATAACATTATACTAATAATGAAAGAAAAATTTTTTTATTCTAATTTTTTTTAATTAAATCAATCAATTTACATCCATTGTTTACATAATATTATCATTAAAATTAAATTTTAATCAAAGATCACATTTTGTTTTATTTTAAACAATTTCCGATTAAAAATTATTTAAAAATGCAACCCATCTATTAAAATTCTTTTGAACTAAATTAAAAAAATGAACATTCGCTTATACGGGTGTAAAATTAAAATTAAAAACTATGATACGATGTATAAAAAATTAATTAAAAAAAAAAAATGTTGTTATATATTCCATGTAAATTAAACATTACATTGGAATTTATAATGAAACATCACGATTCCATTGAAATTTATAGATATATAAAAATGAAGATGTTTTAATTTTTAATTTATATTGATTTTTATTTTATGTTTTATTTAATTTTTATGGACTATATATTAAATTTAAATTAATAAAATTATATATTTATGTATTATTTTTTAATTATTTTTTTTTTTTTATTTAATTTATTCAATTACATTGGATTGCAACATTATTAATTTAATCACTAAAATTTTCTTTTTGAAAGATTTTTGGTAAAATTTTTACTCTTGATTTTTAACTGTATACTTTAAAATATTTTTGAGCTTTACTTTTATTAATTTTTACTTTTATTAAATACTATACGAAATATTATGTTAAAATTATTATTAAATGATCCATAAACAATTTTGAACAGTTCGAGGTAATAGAAAATTTATTTAAAAAACTAAGAATTTTATGTTATGATGGATTACAGGAAATAATTACTATTATACAACAAATTAAATAACAAAGCAAACAAAGTTAAAATTTAAAAAATAAAAAATAAATTAAATTACATTTTACTTAATTTTAGATAATTTTATAAATTAACAAGTTTATGTATAAGAAATGAAATACTTTATTTAAATTTAAATGCTTATGTTTGATGATCTACAATGTTAAGGCTATCGTTTCACTCTCTATATTTTTTTTATTGTTTTTTTTTTCTTACCACCCCTATAAGGCACATAGTGCATCCATTAAGTCACTTATTAATCATATTTGGTTAAGTTTCAGTAACTAGAATCATTAATTTCACTAAGCCGTTGATTACTCGGCTGTATAGCTATTGTACAAGACTATGAGACGTTTCTTTTATTTCTGCGCCATATATTATCTTGTAAAAGAATTAATGGTTTATTATTATTATTTCATTATATTAACCTATTACAATTTGATATTAATTATAATTTATAAGATATACATATATACTTATTTTTAATTTAGTTATATATTTTACTAAATATATATTATAAGAAAAATTTATATTATTTTTTATTAATCCATATGGCCCAGCCGGGGTTTGAGCCCGAAACCTTTAGTATGACAGGCCAGTGTCTTAATAACTACATCATTGGCTGGATTGCTCTCTATATACGTTGTCTTTACGCAGCCTACAAAAGAGTCAGTGCTCACAATGAAATTTGAATTGGGAGTTGGTACAGACAATTAAGTATAAAATAAAATTTTAATTTTATTAAAATTTGACTTTAAACAAGTTTTTTCATGACTGTGAATGAATGGCGGCTACCTTTATTATGGATACTTTCAGACAATTTAATACATTTTATCTATACTTTGACAGCTGACTGCGTACATCAGAGGGAGAAGGAAAATGTTCATTGTTTATGCAGTATTAACCTCAAAGTCAATATGATATATGAATTTGATTTGATACAGTGATGTGACTTTACTACATTTGAAGCAAAAGTATATCCCTTTGGCTCTGTTTGCACTATCCTACTACTAACTTTGCATAATAATTTACTATACTTTTTTTTTGCTTTTTCTATTTTTAACTCATATTTACTATACTTTTTTACCATTTTGCAATACATATATGCATTTTTATTTTTTGTTTATAAAAATATCATTTATACTTTTTTTTTTTTTTTAAATCGTGATTACCATAACTTGAACATAATTTAAAATGCGATGTCTCAACATGGTGATTTGTCAAAATATTTTGACATCATTAACATCAATTCATCACAAAATAAAATTTTGTCCATAATATAAACCAACATATACTATAATGTTTACAGTCAATAAAATTCTGAAATCAATGAACAATCTTCTGAATCCGAGTATAAAAAAAACACCATGTTTTTTTTGATAAGATATAATTGATAATAATGAATTATATCAGATATCAGCCTTCAACAAATTTAATTAAACATTTTATGTTATATAAGTAATACTAACGGAAAGTTTTAAAAAAAAAATACATTTAATATTTAAACTATGTATGTATAATTTATTACATGCATTTGTAATAAAGTTAATTTTATTTGAAAGGATCATTCATTACAAATTATCTAGCTGGACGCAAAAGATTTTTATTTTTTTATTAAATATATGTTCAATTTCCGTCATTATTTTAGCCTTTTTAATTAAATTTGTATCATTTGATTACTTTTTTTTGGATATGAGCCTTGATGAACACCAGTTTTTTAAAATTAATTAATTTTAAAAAAGGCACCATTAGTTTTCGTACATTGTGTTCTATTTGATAGAAAGTTTGTAATGACATTGTTACTGTTATCCCTTATTCTTAAATTATTAAGCGTATTGAGTATTCTGATGTAACCTACAATATAAATACATCATTTTTTTAGGTCTGTAACAGTAGCACAAGCATAATATAACTTCATCAAGTGCATCAATTACAAACAGTTTTTAAGGTAGACGTGATAACAGCATCCATGCCACTAGCTTCTATAAAACTGTATTATTTTGTTCCAAATCCGATTGTTTTATTAATAAACTATACCTTATTCTTATATTAATCAGCTTTTCATAAATTTTTGATATTCAGTTCAATATTGAGAAATATATAAAAATAAAAGCCTAAATCAAATAGAAATAAAATGTCTAAAATGAATCCAAACAAAGAACACTAACCTATCTATAAGAATTAAGTAAAAAAAATCTTAAAACAATATTGAAAGTGAAGCGTTACCTATAATATACAAAAAAAAAACTAAACTCACAAAATTTCTGAATTATTTTCTTTTATTATAAATTCTAAAAAATGTACCAATAATTAATTAATTTTCTATTTGAAAATATTTATTTATAATAAAATATCTGATATTAACTTTAAAAGTTTTTAACTTTTAACTTTAAAATAATTTTGTTAAAAGATTTCCAATTATTTTTAATTATTATTTAAATTGAACCCAATTAATTTAAAAAAAAAAAAAAAAAAATTTTATAAATTTATTTAAGTTGAGAGTCAAAAATAAAAAAATTAATTCTCATTAATCTTTAATTTTGTAATTTTCCACCCAAATCTCATTTTAATTATTTAATTTTATCTTCATTTTATAAAAATGACATTAATTACATTTGAACTGATGTTATTATGTTGCAATCATTCAAAAAGAAAATTGCATTAACCTAAATTTTCACTATTGATTGAACGAAAAATGAAAAAAAAATAAATTTTACTTAATTTTTTTTTTTTTAATGCTATATGAAAATTCAAAAATTTTGAAATTATTTGAAAGATCTTTAAATTTTAATAGATGGTCATAGTGTAATTACAATTAACCTTTTTTAATTACTATAATTTAATAAAAAAAAATGCATTAAAGTCATTAAATATTAAAATATATATTTAATCGATTGAAAGACATCAATTAAATCAACGGATCTTAAAATGAAAAATCAATTAATTTGTACTCTTTGAATAAAATTCAATGCATCTAAAAAAAAAATATTAGAAGAAATACATACATATGTCAAAACGAATATTCTCTGCATTAAATAAAATGAATATTAAAAATTCTAATTAATTCTGATATTGAATAATACCAGATATACAGAATCAAAGCAAAGCAAAATGAAAAATAATTTCTTATTTTTGTTTTTTTTTTTTTTTCAACGGAACATAAAACGATCACTTTTTTGTTAAACTTTTTCTTTAAGTTTTACCGACATTACAACTAATTTATTTATACGTTTTACATCTTTATACCCGTACGATAGGATCGGGTATAATAAA
The DNA here is from genome assembly GCA_947095535.1 of Poecilobothrus nobilitatus. Classification (NCBI taxonomy): domain Eukaryota; kingdom Metazoa; phylum Arthropoda; class Insecta; order Diptera; family Dolichopodidae; genus Poecilobothrus; species Poecilobothrus nobilitatus. Next base: position 219,791,209 of record OX352773.1, on the reverse strand, counting down.
ATTACTCCTCCGTTTGTAACACCTCGAAATAAGCGAGCTAGATATACCTTCAAAGGTATGGATCGGATCAGAAAAAAATTCTAAGACTTTTGAGCCATGTCCGTCCGTCAGCACGCTAACTCAAAAACTAAGAAAGCTAGAATCTTGAAATTTACACAAAATATTTTGGGAGTAATTTGTAGGTTCCCTATTTTTTTTGGTTGAGTTTGGACCAAGCCTTAGGGTAGCTCTCGAACACCTAACTTTTAGATCCCCACATTTTTTTTGCAATAGAGCTATGAAATTTTAACTACTGATAGATCTCACAAAAATATTAATTTTATTTTTAATAACTTTTTTTTGTAGCCCCACCCGTTACGGAGCTACAGCTCTCCAAAGGTTCAAAAAAGCTCTATATTTAAATTGTTATAGCACAAGTTGTATAAGGTATATCTTCATTTTGAAAACGCCAAACGATTACTACTTTTATTAGCTTTAAAAGTATATATACAATAAATATATATTTGTGGCATACGGTGTCTTAATTTACCGTTATGCGAAACTAAAATTTTGCAAAATCCATTAACCCTTCTATCTTCTAAACGGTTTAAGTTGGAAACTTGAAATTTTGATAGAAGTTAGATCTTTGAAAATAAGTATGAGTCATTTCAGAAATTTTTTTGTATCACCCCCCGTTTAGGAGCTGTAAGGAGTCAAAAACTGAAAATTTCCTATTTTTAAACACCTGTAACTTGAACACCTATTAAAATTTTTTTAAAGTAATACACAAAAATTAAAGCTTCAACATCATACTCTTATTTCTGTTAACAACTTTTTTTAATAATATAGGGTTACTTTATAATTGACGAAAGTGTTACTTGATTTTTTCAAATTTTCTAACAAATTTCTTCAACAAATTTTTTGGATTTGTTTTATTCGATAATTTGAAATTGTTGAGGATATAATGCGTAGTACACAAAAATGTAAATAAATATACAACATAACGGTTGCTTGAAGAATTTTTATTTATATGATATTGATATATATACATACTTATATAATATCATGTTTATTTACATATCGTATATGTCACTAGTGAATGAATGATAAGAGTATATATGTATATTATATAGCGCCGTATTTACATACATATATGTATTTTATTGTACTTATAAGAAATTATTCTGTCAATGGAATATTTAAATATAATATAATATAATATTTAAAATTATATTTATTATTTTGTACTAAGTAAATTTAATATACATTTACCGCTTAGTATTAAATGGTACCATAGAATATTTGAAAAAGTTTTGGATTGATAATCGTTATGTGAAAGGTTAGAATCTGCTTTCGAAGAATGTACATATAAACATATAGTTTGAATATATGTACAACCCATAGTTCTAGAAATTATAAAATTCACCCAAATTATTTTAAAATACTAAAATATTAAAAAAATAATATTGTAAGCAGAGTGACAGACTGTGAACATACTAACGGTTCGTACGGGTATCTAAGAGTTGACAAAGTCAACTGTATTCTTCCTCATTTTATATTATATTCCATCTTAATATGAACTTAATTCTGTATAGAAATAATTCAAAATTCTATTAAAGTGTCTAAATTGTATTTTTAGTCTAACATATATTTTGATTATGAAAAAAAAACGAATTGCCAATAATTTTCTATATAAAACACATTAATGTTACATGTTACATAACGATACTAAATAATAATTTTCTTCCCAAACAGTACATTAGAACTAAAGTTTTTTGTATCTTTTGTTTGGTCAAATAAACAGAGATGATGTTTCGTGATTTAAAATGTGATACACTCATAAAAGAATCAGAATCGTTCAATGTCTCTTAATGATTTCCACTTTCATCTTAAACAAATTCCTATAATTAAATCGCAGTTTTAATTCGATTTTGAAAAATAGCCAAAGTAGCTATATAATTGTCACAAACCAATAAGACGTGCTGCAATAAATGTTCAAATCTTAGTCAATAAATCTTAAACTTTAATTTTTAACACTTTTATAAGAGCAAAAGGACATGTACTAAATCATTTATTATTCATTTTTGACAAAGCTTCAGTTTTTTTAATCCTTTTTTTTTCTAAGCTAATTAAGCAGCTCTAGCATATATTTTATAGGATTATGAAACATAAATATGTATTATATTTGTGGGCAATCTGTACCCTCTAATTTAATACAAAAATTATTATTTATTTTTATTTATTTTATATTAGGAGATTTATTATTACGATATAAACTATATACGATATAAATTATTAATATTGGATTTGACCTGACAAAGATTTGAACCCGAGACCTTTCAATTAGAAAACTTTCGGTTTAGCCATTCGGTTTAGCCATGGTAGCCATTAGTCAAATTCAGACTTATAATAAACACAAATAAATAAATTAATATCCAAACACAATTCTGTTTCAGTTAAACAAAGAAGCAACAAAAAAGATTGTCTTAGGCTCCGAATGTCTCAGATATAAAAAATTCAACATTAATTTAACTCTTATTTTTTTGTATATAAATACATAGTATAAAATTAAAATCATTCAGTATATAATAATAATTTTTTTTAATTTAAAAAATTAAATCAGTTACATTTTATTTTTATATTAAACATAAATAAGTCTTTGTTAGTATACAACTTTTTGGTACATTACCATACCTGAGTGTCCATTTATTTATTAAAAAAGTGGGATATTAATAATATTTATTTATTTATCTAGGGTTGATGACGAAATCCACAAACAAAATCCATAAATAAAAATCCAAAAGTCAAAATCCACAAAAAAAAATTATCAAAGAAGAATACACAAATTCAAAAACGTGTAAAGAATACATTGGGAAAAGCAAAATGCTCTGATTTTGTAAGAAACTCTAAAGTTCTTCCTAATTATTTTGCTTTCATACATATTTCAACATCAAAATATATAAAACAGTGGGCACTGCCGCTCCTAAGCGCCGGGCAGATAAACCCAGATTTTGTAATCAACTCTAAAGTCCTTCCTTATTATTTTTGCAAACAACTAAGTTTTTAAAATAATTCTGAATTTTTTTTTGTGGATTTTCTTTTTATAGATTTTTTTTTGTTGGTTTTTTTTTTTCGTTTCGCAAAATGATAATGGATTTTTTTTTTTTATAGATTTTTTTTTTCGTTTCGTAAAATGATAATGGATTATCGTTTTTGTGGATTTTTGCCCATATCCATTTATTTATTTTATGTTCTTAACTCACGGAAGATTTTTGTAATTTTTTATGTATAAGACTATATAAATATAAAAAATTAACTTTAACTTTAATTACTACTAAAAGACTTGTGCAAATATATTTATTTATTTAATTAACCTGTTTGGATTTTATATAAGTGACAATTAAAATTTAAAGAAGTGCTAAAAAAGTACAATCAGAATTAGATCTTATCAAAAATAAGAAAGTTTTCTAAAATCAAAGAAAGTGTAATAATCGAAAGCATAACCGTTTTTCTTTTTTAAACTTTACAGAAATTTGCGTGTGATTTTTTACCTAACATAATGGTTCTCTGAAATTAAGCCAAAAACAAATAAAGACAAAATGCACGTTTTTAACTTTATTTCAATTGCAGATTTGAAATAAAGCAAAAATTATAAAAATTTTTTTTAAAAATGAAATAAAGCCAAAATCATGTTTAAACAGATATACTTTGATAAAGTTTTAATTTTTTTAATTTTACAGTTGTAACCAACTATAAAATCCGTCCTTTTTGAAATCACTCATATACATATTACATATATGTAGATATATATTCTGGAAAAAACGTATAACTCTGATTTTGTAATCAACTCTAATTAAAATTTTTGTTGGTATATTCAAAATTTGTTAAAAAAATTTTTTTATTGGTTGTATCAAAGTTATACGCTTATTCCAGAATATTTAAATATGTAGCTGTGATTTTATAGTTGGTTACTCTCTTTTCGGAATATGTATATAACAAGGAATTGTTCTATATAACAAATTTACTTTTCACAAAATTTTTGGAAAATAACAATTCAATTGTCTGCACATTAAAAATAAAATAATCCTTTTCGAATTGAAATGTGACCAAATTTTAAAAATTCACTTTTTGGCTTTATTTAAATTGACTTTATTTCAGTGAACCAACATAATCACATAGAAATAATATTTTATAAAATAACATAAACACTTTGCTTTTAAAATAAAACTTATAATCATCATAAAAAATTTAAAAAAATGTGTTATTAATAATAAAACAAAAAAAAAAACAAAAAAAAGGCCTATACTGAACTTAAAATGAATCCAAAAATTTTTTTACTATACTTTTACTAATTTATTCAAAATAATGAAATGATTCATGATTCATGATTCAAAAACAATTTTATTAATTATTATAATTCCTTTTGTGACATTTTTCATTTATATATTTGTTGTTTTTTATTTTTATTTATATTATAACTAATTTCTTTTAAAAACATTTTTTTTGTTATTTTTAATTTTTGTTTTTTTTTTTTTTGTTTTCCAGGTCAATAAAAAGCAGTCATCATCATAATCGTTTTGATGATCGTCGTGGTTCACATCGAACTAGATCAATAATAATGTACGGTAAAAGTGAATTAAGTAGTACATCATTAATGACTAGTAATAGTGATCGTCATCATGGTAGTAACGGAAAATATAATCGTAATAAAAATAAAAATGATAATAATATTATTAATAATCATAATGATGATAATGATGGTAATGTTGGTGGTAATGATGATGATAATAAAAGTGTTAGAAGTAATCGTTCATTAAGACATAAAACAAATCTTGTCAAAAATAATAGTACAGCCAGTGATGTTATAACAATAAATGGTGAAAGAGTTAAACAGGATGTACAACGTATTAGTAATAGTGTACAAGCACAAATTGAACGTATGTTTACAGATGTTGCAAAAGATGCAACATGCAGTTTTGATGTACGTTGTTTAGGTTCATTGCCATTAAAAGATAAAGTTACAAGCTTACAAGGATTACAAATTCCATTAAGACAATTGTATTTAAGTGATGCAATACAAGGGGTAATTTATAACATTTGTTTTTATTTAAAATTTCTTAATTTTTTAAATATATTTTCTTTTTTTATATAAATTCTTAATTCTCTAATTAAATAACTATTATTAATTTATAAAAATGCAATAAGACAATGTGTAGAATAAAGGTAGTAACTTTTTTCAAATATATAGGAGAATTTTAATCTTGGAACATCTTTAAAAAAACCATTCAATTTTTTTTGAAATAAATTAATTGATTTTTTATTCTATTTTCGAATTTTCGCAAAATGTATATTAGTACTATAGCCTACACTCTTAAAAATATACTATTAGCTTATAGTCTGTTGACTACAATTATGTCGGCCATAATATCTGTTTTTTTTTTTTCAGTTTTCCTTTATTAGACTTCAAAAATAATTTCCAATTTTTAGTTGGAAATTTTTAAGTTTTTTTTATTATTTTACTTTAAATATTCTTAACTATTAATACGATATCGAACAGGAGTTAATTAACCTTCACATATAATTTGTTTTTTGTGGATGATAATTTAAGATGTAATAAAAATGTCTTTTACTTCATTGATAATTTAAGATATCTTTTAGAGCAAAAGATTTAAAGATTTTTGTTTGTTATGGTATACCTTTGATACAAGATATTAACATTATGATTCAAAAAAAAAACAAGGCCAAAGTTAGGCCAAACAAGGTCAAAAAATCAAGGTTGAGTCTGGAATTTAAAACACTGAACAGAAAACTTTAATTAGGATCGTCAAAGAGTATCTATCATCCTATTATTCACTAATGTAATAAATAGGTGTCACTATACTGTAATAATTCAATCGCGTTATTATAGTAAAATGACAAAATTTAAGCTATAACTGAAACAAAAAACAAGCATATTTTAAATTTTTAATTTTATATTAAGCTATAATTAACATCTTCAGTCAATTAAAATTAAATTTCTTTACAATTGAACACTCAACTTCATCATATTAAACTTTAAAAACAATAATTTATTTTTTTTTTTAATTTTTAAAAATTTTCTTATAATTTCCATTTTGTTCGTCCATCTATGTATGTATTTGTTAAAAAAAAAAACCTTTACACCATTTGAAATCTTATAAAATAAAGTGTAGTGTAGTGTAGTGTATTTTATGCATTTCCACTGATAACAAAACTAAAGTCCACAGAAAAAAAAAAAAAAGTTATTTTTTTAATTTAAAAACACCAAATGACAAAAAATTTCTTGTGCCTTACAGCTGTGTGTAAGTCTTGGGTAACTATATAGCTTTATAAATCAAGCCAAAAGTACAGAAAGTAGGTTGTAGGTGTATTGTTTTGAAATTTGATTTTTAACTTTAGTGTTAAGTATGTGAAACTAAAAACGTCAAATTTTGAAACCCTTGTATCTTCTAGAAGTTTAAAACGAGAAACTGTGAAAGCAGTAAGAACTTTAAGAATGAACACAAGTTATACTTCAGCAAAATGCTTGTCAAAAATTTAAAATTTGCTAATTTGTAACACCTATAGAACCGGATTAAAGTTAGGATACAAATATTAAAATGTAAACATAATATTTTTAAGTGTTAAGGATTTTTTTAACTAGATGCATATATATTATGTAACTAGTATTTTCTTAAAGTTCAAAAGAGTTCTTTTTTTAATTTTTCCATCATTTTCTTCATAGTAAAAAAAAAAAAATTTTAAGAAAAATGCAATTTTTAATGCAGAAATTGACGCAACTTTAGAATGTGCGACTTTAAAAACTTTTAGTTTTACATACTTTCTTACATACTGTCGCAAACAAAAAACAAAAACAAAAACAAATTTTTATTGTTTCAAATCACATACCATTTAAAGTTTATCACACTTTTCAATTGTTCTGCTCCTAATTAAATTGTTAAATGGCACATTTACCTGAAAAATCAGCATACGGTTATAATCACAAAACAAAAAGCATAATATAAAAAAATAATATAATTTTATTTTCATGGTTTCATGACTAAGTAGAATTTTATTTCAAAACTTTACAGCTGCATTTTAGTTTTCTTTAATTTTTAATTTTTTTTTTTATTTTAATTCACTTTCATTTAAAATGTTGCTTTACTAAAAAAAACTTTGTTATTATAAATATAATTTTGTTTATAAGAAGATATAACTCTTATTTTCTAGAATCAACCAAATGGCCAATTGGATATTTGTGCGACGGGTTTGCGTTTTCGCCAAGATGGAGAAAAAGAAACAAAGTTTACTCCATTTCATAATATTGCTGTATGGTCAGCTGTAAAATTTATTGTTTCACAAGAAGAAGGTGGAGCTGCATTTTTACCATTAATTACAGATCCAGAAAATATTGATAAATCGTCATTATTTCAACCGCTTAGGTAAAAATTTAAAAAAAAAAAGGATAACTTTCAATTTTATAATTTCTTTTTACATATTTTTTTTAAATTATAATACAGTGCTGCCGATCAACGTCGTCTTTCATCTGGTCTTCATGCCCCAATTTTTGCTGTTGTAATGCGATCATCTGGCACTCCAAAATTACTCGAATGTCATGCCTTTGTTTGCCAAACACCTGAAGATGCAATTGTTATTGCAGCAACCTTATATCAAAGTTTAATGTCACATGTTAGTACGAATTCACATCGTAGCTCAAAGAAACGTACCCCACGAAATCAGAATGGTGTCAGTTGTATTAGTATTGCAAGTAGTTCAGCTGTAACCGGTTCTAATTATTTATCACGCAATAGTAATGCCAGTTTAGCAAACATTGGTCGGAAAAGTTCACTTCGAAGATCAAATAATAATAATCGTTCAAATCAAATAAATAGAGTTGAATCAATTAATTCGTTAAGTGGTTCAACAAGACAATCGCAAGCACAACAACGTAAGAAACGTGCTGCTTCAAGTTCATTAAGCGGAGAAAGTGATAATTTTCAAGATATTGTTGAAACAACAACTGAAGAACGTAAAAAGAAATCACATAAAACAAAAAGAGCACCACCGATACCAACACCAGCTCGTAACAAACAAATTACTAATTCGAATAGTAACAACAATCATGATTCTACAGCAATAAATTCTTCAGCATATATTGATGGTATTGATAGTATTGCTGATTTACATTCACAAACAACAAATTCCAATGGTGGCAAAAAAGTAGATTCAAAGAATTGTGGAAAAGCTAATAAAAATCCGAATGGTGATCAACATTATCATAGGAATAATGAAGGTGGTGATATTTTAACTAGAGTTGCAATACCACGATCAGGAAGTTTTTTAAATACAGGAGGTCTTACTCGTTATAAATCACGTGCCACACGAAGAAATTCTGGAAAGAATGATATTTGGGGTGGTGGTGGAGGGTAAGTTTTGAATTTTTTTAAACATCTTTTTTTTTTGCGATTCTTTTTGATTCATATAGCCATTAGATTCATTTACATGAGGAATTCTCTATAGTATTACGTACAATTATTCATGTTTCCACACATTTTTAAAAACTATTTGAAGGTCAATAATTTTGAGGGACCCTTTAGGATATTTTAAAAAATAATAGTTAAAAACTAAACCAAAAATTTACTGTTTTCCGCTATTATTTTTTTTATAATTAAATTAATATATAAGGTACTATCTGAAGATAATACCGAAAAAGTGGTTAACTGGTAATTGACCTTTCAGACTAGAACGCTCCATTTATTATATTTTTTTACATTTTTTGAGCTCAGTTACTATTTTCGTATCATAATTGCAGTTCACTGCGGGACATCTGTAACCGTAAATATAATTTAATTATTTCTTTTTATATAATTCGTTTTGCAATTGACAATACCACCAAAACGATATCAGTTTAATTAATCAGAAAAATACTTTCAAAAAATGATCTTAATCAAAAAACACAAAAAAAAAACATTAATTTCGCGAATATATTTGATATTTATACACAATTACAGATCACCACTTGGTTTCAATGAACTTTTCAATGAATTTAGATTACAAGAGAATCTCCATTCCTTGGATGACATATTAAATGCAATCATTGATGCTGATGGAATGTCATTTAATGATTTGAAACCGATTTATAAGGAATTTTTATTAAAATTAGCTGTAACATTAACAAAAGATGAACTTTATCAGCGATCTAAAAATATAATGAGAAGACAACGTAAAAGGAAATTAAAAAGAAAGAATAGTCAGGTATAATATAATAATTAATATATTCATATTATATATATATGTACATAACATTCATTATATAATTTATTTTTTTAATATATTGTAGAAAAAAAATTTTAGTATTGGAAGTGGAATTAGAAATGTTTTTCGTTTTGGAAAATTTCGTACAACTAATAAATCACTTAAGAGCACTGATTGTTCATCAAAATCAACATCCGATAAAACTACTTCAAAAGATTCATCAAGAATAAAAGATAATCCATGTTGTAAAATAGGTGCTACAAGTTCTTCTGATGTTTCAGTGGCACGTCATGATAATAATTTAAATGCATTTCATAGAAATAGTTCCAGTGGGTAGGTATATTATTGCTTTATAAATTTAGGCAATAAAAATGCATTTTTTTTTTTTTGTCTATATTACATCTTTGAATATATGTGTAGTAAAACTGATTTCAATTGAAGATTTTTCTTTTATTCGAATAAGATTTTATTCTGAAAGATACTTAAATTGAAAAATATTTGTTACGAAAAGATTAAATTTCATAAACATATTTAAGAAGGTTTAAAACTTTTAAAAACCTCTTCTACCAACATCAACTAAAATTTCAAACCTGTTAAATTTTTAAAATTTTAAAACCATTAAAAAATCTTGTTTATTTTGTTTTGTTTTAGTTTTCCATCAAAATCACTTAAATTATACAGACGTCGTTTTGCAGACTATAAAGAAGTTTTACTCAGATTTTATTCAGATTCGGATACTCAATATTTTTTTTTTTTAATGCTTTTCTCTGCCACATAAATATGTACACAGCCTTTCCTGTTCAGGCATGGGCTGTAAATGTCGTAAGGGAGAATAACTCTTACGACGTGTGTGGGATTCGAAACCACCCTCGGTCGGTGTTAACAGCGTAATTTATACGCTCTTACCCACTAGCCCACCGAGGGCCCTATATTCAAATTTGTTTAGACACAATCCGATAAAAAAAATGTTTTAAAGTTTTGTTGGAAATGTCCTTACCTTAAAAAAACTGTTGTGGAACTGAACTTTTGTTATGTTCAAAGTTTTACAATTTTTTCAATAAATATCTAGTTATGAATCACATGATCAGATAAAAAATTAAAATAAAATATTCAAAGATGTAACCAGATCATTTAAAATATCACTTTTAACAAACATTTCTATTCTTTGCATTTCCATTCATTTTAACTTTTTCATATTAACCAAATTTTCAGTATAAAATTTTTTTATTTTAAATAATATTTTAATTATTTATTTATTTCATTTGTTATTTTGTTTCGACATTACTAACCCATCCTTTATCAAAATTATTTTTTCTACTTTCATGCTTATAATTATATGGTTATTTTTGTTGTTGGTGTTGTTGTTGTTGTGTTTGTCTTGTGTTTGTCTTGTTTCTTTTGAAACGCTAATTTCAGTTATGTTTCATGTTCTGAATGCAGTTATGATTCGGAAGCATGTACATGTGAATCAGCTGATCGTTGCTACTGTAGTTTAGGTGCAGATAATATACCATCATCTGAATCACATCATCATCAACATCAACATCATAATAGAATAACAAAAATTAATTCTTCTAATCGTTCAAATCAATTTAATGAAAAATTAAAAAGAAGATCACGTACACCAGGACCAAGAGATTCATTAATATCATGTAGAACTGAAGAAAAATGCTATTGTTCAATGTTAGATACACCCGGTTATACATCAGATACAACATATTGTGATACAGATAGTTGTAATAGTGCTAGTAAATGTTATTGTCCACATAATGAATTAAAACAAAAACGTCGCTTTGATTGTTGTGATAGCAGTGATCTTAATGAAAAAAAAAATATTCATCAAAAAAATACAAGACGTAAACCACCAGAAAAATTTGGTCTTGATTATGAATTATTTCAAGTGGATGATGATAGTATTAATATTAAACAGCAACAACAAAAACAAAAACAACAACAACAAAGAAAAAATCGTAGCCTTAGTACTGGTAGTATTAATCAAAGTAGTAGTTGTCAAGATAGTTGTTGTGAAGTTCAAATTCGTAAACAAAAATTAAAAAAAAATGAAACTTTAAATATGAAAAAAAATATTGAATCTTCTGCAATTTTTGGTGATGTAAAATTTAGTCAATCATCTGATATAAAAAATATAAAATCTAGAGGACAAGAAAATAATAAAATAATTCAACAACAAAAAAATATTACAAATGATGGTATAAAAAATACATCAACAATAATTAACCAACAAATAAATCGAAATAATAAAAAGAATTCAACATCATCAATATCATCAATTTCAAAATTAAATCAACAAAATTCAAAAAATTTAGAAAGTTATAATAAAAATATTAGTCACAGTTATAAACCAAGTACTAATAATAGTATTAGTAGTCAACAAAAATTATCATTATCATCTGGTAGTTATAGAAATCATCAAAGATCATCTTCAACTGATAATTTTTTAACAAAATTAAATGCTATTGAAAAATATAATCATCGTAGTGGATCAAAAAGTTCAATTAAAAGTCGAACAATAAATGAAAGTTACTATCAATCTATGAGAATTGTTAGTGCATCTTTAGAAGATTCACTTGGTTATTTGCCATAAATCTATATATATATATATTTTTTTTTTTTTTTGATAAATTTATTTGTATCTACATATTATCATATAGATTTTAATAAAAAACTACATAATAAATAAAATATAAATTTAATTATATTTAAATAAATTATTGTAAGAAAAACAGACTGAACATCACAAATGATGTCAAGTGCAATTTTTTTTTTTTTTTTTTTTTTTTAAATATTATTAAAGAATATTTTAACGCTTACTCTTTGATAATATTGTAAATTTCAAATAAAAAAAAAAAAAAACTATATAGGGTATATTAAGTAATTTTTAAAATATTTTATTTAAAATATAATTTCAAAAATGAGTACATCATTTTTAATTGATATAAACTTTAAGTAAGTCTGCAATATATGGTTATAAAAATTATATTATATAGTTACCAATTTTATTAATTATTAATTACAATTTTGATAAATTTTTATTCATGCATTCTTACCGTTGTTTTTTTTTTTTTTTTTTTTTTTTGTTTTTCAACTACATTCCCCACTTGTTACATTTTTTAAATATATTCTTTTACATCCGCGATGTAGAAGAGTTTTTTTTTAGGTAAAACGTATAAATTGGGAGATTAGTAGTTATACACAGTTTGAACATATGGAAAAAAAAAAAAAAAAAACTAAACTTTTAGTTTTAGCATTAGAATGAATGCCTGAATGATAATTAAATTATATATTAATATTTTTAAAAAAAAATATAAAAAATACATTACATATATACATACATACATATATATATATAATTTTATATAATTATCATTTTTACTAATAAATAATTACTATATATAAAACATTTTTATATATTTATTATAATTTTCCATATTATTTTTTTTTTTTGTAGTATAATCATAACTTGGGATTTTAATTGGTGATTGGTGCAATTTAGTACTAACATAAAAATGTTATCCTTATAAATTTAATTTAATACAAAATATCAGCAGTCATTTTTTGTTTATATTTTTATATTGTTTTTTTTTTTTTACCAAACATTTATAAATTATAATATACTTAATTAATTTTTAAATTTTTTTCGAATTGAATGAATAGAGAGTACTTCTCCTATTACCTAAATAAGTTTTCCTTTATATATATGTATTATCTCAAAAGTTAGTGTAGAATATTATAATCAAATTTTTGAAAACAATTCTCTCTAATTATTTTTATTATAGTTAATTTGTGGTTTTTCAATCAAATTTTTCAAAAAAAAAAATTCAACACTTTGTAACTAAATGTTTTCAGAAATATGTCGGAGTGGAGAATTGTATCCCTGTCTGTGTTCGCTTTTTGTAAATTTTGTTAACACTATAACGCATGCAAATATACTTCATAGACATAAAGTATAGATGAAATGGCATCCTTACTTATTTGTAATCAAATATTTAGTTTTCTATAAGTTAATTCAATAATCGAAACTTGTGTTTCTCGTATAAAGTAAAAATTAATTTAAAAACTTCTATAATATTTATATATTTATATGCTTCTCTATATATAATATTACGGAAGTGCTCGGTTGCTTTTCCATATTTACATATTTATATGTATGTATCTAAAAATAAAATCAAGAGAAGAACAATTACGGTTTATTTATAAAATAAAATAAAAAAAAAAAAGTATGTTACTTATATTTTACTTAATATTTGTCTCCCTTTTTGCCTCTTATTTTAGGATCTTTAAGTTGAGGAACCAAATTACTATTTTTTAAATTGCTTTGTAATTTTAAATATTAGAGTTAAGCTGCTGATTTATTTATATACGATTTTTATTAATTAATAAATGTACATACTATACTTACGATTTTGTTTGTTTTTTTTTTTTTTTTTATTAAAATGATGTCGTAAACTATTGTAAAATCTATTTTTTAGAAATAAGAAGAAAACAAAATTTAAAAAGTGCAATATAAAGTGCAATCAAATTTAATTAAACAAAAAAAATTGTAATAATTAATATTTTTATATACTTATAATGTATAGACATATTTTTAACAAAAATTTTAATGAAATTTAATACCTAATCTTAAAAAAAAAAATATGCCATTTTGAAAATTAATTAATTAATTAATTATTAAATAATTTATATTATATTCTGTTAATAACAATTTGATCAGATTTAATGGTAAATAAAAAAAAATTAAAAAAAAAAATTTATTTATTTTATTCTTTTTTTTTTAATTATAAAAACTTTTTATTCTAGATTTAAGATACAAATTTTTTAATCTTTAAAATTTGTAATTATTTATACATATAAAAAAGGTTTTAAATTAAGGTTAATATTTTATTCAATTAAAGTGATAAGTAGAAAATAAATAACATAACAATAAATTTGTTAAACTATAAAGATGAACTTCGCATGTTGTAAAAAATTTTTACTTAAATTGAAAAAATTATTTTATTTTCTAAGAATGAATTAAAGGAAGGAAAAAAAAAATGAAGTAAATTTTTAATTAAAATTATTGTAAAATTTTTGATAAATTTTACCAACAGACTATTTTTGTTTTTTTTTTTTCAAAAAAAATATTTAATATTGATAGTTATTGATTATTTAACGAAAAAAATTCTTCTTACCAGATATTACAACAATTTAATTCTCTGTTTTCGATTTAATATGAAAATGTTGATCAGTTCAAAGATAAACAAAAAGTAAAAAATTTTCCATATTTTTTCGTTAAAATTCAGCATTCTTTAAAATTGTTTCTCTAGAATGTGTTATACTCAACAAACAACAGCTAACAATAATTTTGTCCATCACTTAATAATATTTTCAGTTAATTTTTATTTTGGGAACTTATTTTCAAAATCAACTTAGGTATATTCAAAACTTATAACTTATATTTAAAAATGTTATTAAAATTTGTTTTGTTGACTTTTTTGTTACCCATACTATATCATATTAACTGTCTCTTTAAAAGTTCTTTCAAGAAGCTTTTATAGTGGTACATAAAATGGCGATTTTTTTTTAAAAAAGTATTTTATTAAAATACGAGACTCACATCAATTATCAGGCCATGAAGTGCAGAGAGTAAAAGCTTAAAAAAATAGGGAGCCGACTATAAATTTTGAAATAATATAAAAACCATTTACTTTATTCAATTTGGTTCAAAGAGAAAATTAAAGTCGCATCTTTTTTACATAATTCATTAAAGAAAAATATTTTAAAATATAATATTTTCATTCATAAATATGCATTTAAAAAATTGCCTTCCTTTAAATTTTTTATTTTAAAAGCTTCTTAAGATAAATTGCCTCAATATCGTAATAGACAATTTATCTTAAGAAGCTACGTCGAGACTACTTTCATACTTTGAAATTTTGTACACACTTATATGGCTATAATCGAGACTCACATCAATTCTGAAATTATTCATACGCGCGATACGTGAGAATCGATTGCAATTCCCTCACAACTACATTCAAGTGTTTCCAGTTCTTGCCCTGTTAACTTAGGTCTTGCATTAATATAACAAAAGATGCGCGACAGATTGAATTTTATGCCCACCTTTAAACGAAATCAAACAAATGTATAGTTTTTGAGTTATAAGCATTTTAAAAAGCCTCCTATAAGAATACGTAAAGTTTTCTCTTCATATACATGGCCTAAAAACTATTGCCAGTTGCCACTTGCCTTGTCAGCTGTGTACTCAACGAAATAAAACAGGTACATACATATGTATTTTTATTTTGTGATTGTTGATACCAGATACTTACATATGTAGGTGAACTTAAAATCTTTTATCAAAAAACTAACCAAAAAATTAATAGAATTGATTTTTCTTGTTATCTAGTTGCAACGCTATAGAGAAAAAGCTTCTTTAAAAATTCATTTTTAATAAAGGATTATAAGGTTTAAGTTTTTTAATCATTTTTTCCCAGAGTCTAAATTGAAGAAGAATGTTTTTGAAGTACATACCATAAACCTACATACATATGTACATGTATTGTAATTAGTAAACAGACAATTGTGGCCTGCACAACTTGGACCCTGCACTCGGACCCTGCACTCGGACAATGCACAACTAGGGCCAAGGACAATTGGGCCCAGAGACAACTGGCTCCATAAACAATTGAGTCCATAAACAATTGGGGCCATAAATAATTGAAGCCATAAACAATTTAGGCCATAAGCAATTCGGCCCAACGGCAACTGGGTACATAACTTGCTTATGTATATGATACAGGTTATTGAAAATGTCTCTATTCAAAATTGAAAAATACATTCAAAAAGTTAATAATATTTATTTTGATAAATAAAGATCAATTTAAGATTATATTAAAAAAACTTCTAATTTTAATTTTTCAATATTTTTCAAAATTTTTTAAAAAGTTATATAAAAAGTTTAATTTAAATAAATTAAAATTTAATAGTTAAAATTAATATAATAGGGTTAATACGCTTTTTCTAGAATATTTATATATACATATTATACATACATATGTTTATGTGAATATAATATGGTCACCCCTGATATTTTGAAAATTAAAATATTGAAAGCCAAAATATTAAAAGACAAAATCTTGAAAAAAAAAACTAGACAAAAAGGGACAAAATCTTGACAAAAAAACCAATTGAGTTTTTGTTACTTTTTTTTTCTTTTTTATGCTGTCCATATACGGCGGACTAAGTTGTAAACTTGGTACGCCGACTTGATAAGTTGTATTGTGTATGGGCAAGTTGTAAAACCATTTTGATTATTGAAAAGTTGGTTGGATGAATAACAAAAAATTTTGATTTTTGTGGACGGGTATTTCGTTTGTAATAAAATAAAATACATAATTACAATGGTTGGATGATAGGTTGGACTAGTGTGTGGTATGGTTCTAAAACCTGTCCGAAATTATTATTCTAGTACTTTTTTTTCTAAATTGAGAAAGTTCCATCACTATTTAAATAATTTTGATAAATTTTTTAAGTGCCAACACTGATCAACATTGACATTTGACAACTGACAATTATTATTGTTATTACTTCATGTTTTCAAAAGTTACAAATATTTTTTCTTGAAGTTTATATTTCAATATTTAAAAATGTCACACAACACAAGTCACATTAGTACATACAAATATACCCATATGTATGTGTGTATACATTTTCTATATAATATTATAGATACATAATTGAAAATATGTGCAATTCCACGTAAGTGCAAATATTTGCACCTTACATATAATTGCAAATATCTCATAACTGCACAAGTTTTATTTGCCTGGTTGATGTGCCCTTATTCGTTTTCGACTGTATATATCAAATGTTATACATACTAGTTGAATTAGACAAATATATTATTTACACATTAACTTGAAATTTTATTTGAAATAGTTATGATGCTTTTGTTATCTACCATATTATATAAAAATGCCATTTGAAAATAAGTAATTGTCCCAGTTATTAGTAATCCCAATTGCTTATGGCCCCAGTTGTCGTTGGGCCCAATTATCAGGGAACCTTTTTAATTATGTATATCTTAAATTTAATATACTGAGGCCGTTTCCGAAACTATCGCACTTTGTTCTAAAAATACAAATTTTATATATTTAAAATTTGTGTTTTTAGAACAAAGTGCGATAGATACAATAAATTATTTCAAATATATAACAACAATCTTAACAATAAATTTTTAAATTATTAAAATTTAAAAATATATTGTCATAACTTGATAATGATAATTGACATATTCAAATAAAACGCATCCAATATTGCCATAATCATCATAACTGTAGCTGAATAATACTAAAATAAAGTACATTTTTGGCGTTGCCAAAATAAGTTTGACACAAAAATGATTAAGGTAATAAATACTTCTCTACTCCTAAAAAAACTGTTATAAATTTTAGTCCACAAAATACTAAAATAATATATTAGAGAGAAAATAGGAGGAGAAAATAGTGTGACAAACTGGGGAAAATAGTTCGTAGGCCGTAGTGCTACTGCTAGTGCGAAGTGCTAGTGTGACACTGTGAACTAAGACCTAGTGCGATACTTTCGGAAACGTGAATATTCTTTTACACAGCTCCAATACCTTCAATATTTTATGCTAAGGGTATTCAAGAGTTGGTGCAAAAGTGCAAATTTTTTTTGCACCATAGCACATATTTGCACCAACTCGTGAACAACCCAGCATGAATTTTTATTGAACTGTCAAATATCGTTGATGTGCTTGTTTTGTTTACATAAAAATTTAATATGCTTACCAAAAATTTAAGATATTTGTATATCTTCATATGCTTGACTTAATAAATAATCAGAAATAATTTTTTTTCCACATTTTTTAGACATTTTTTAAATTTTTATCTAATATAGCGCTTACAAAAAATATATAAACAAACTTTGCAATGGTCTTGCACAAATATGCAATAGGGTTTAGGTCTTGCATTTTGTTCCGACACGTATGAAATTTTATTTTTCGTACGTGTTTTTCTTTTACCATCCCGCTTTCCTCCCTTGCCTAAAAATTTTGGAGTAACGTACGTTTTTCCACAAAATGTAAAAAAGGTCTATAATAGAATCTCGACTTAAGTAGAATTTTGATATTATTTAATTTTTTTTTTTTTTTTCAAATAAAATTTTCCTGAAACGCATGTGTATTTTAAAATATTTTTACATTTTAACAAAAATAAAAGAAAAATTTTGTCTTAAAAGGTGAGTTATTTTTTTGATAAATTCATAAATGTTATGTAATAGAAATTCACCAAGGTGAATAATTATTAAAAAAAAAAACAGGAAAATATCATATATAAAATGTATCTGATTTTGTTATTCTTTTTAAGTAATTTTCTTCGATGTACCATTATTTACACCAAATTGATATGCAGCAAAGTGTGTTGTAAACAATCGAATCAGATTTGTTATCATATCACACATCCCTAACCTAACAAAAAAAAAATTAATTTAAATTCAAAACTAGTTTTAAAGTTTGCATTCAATTAATTCATTAGCCAAGCTGTGATTTTAAAATCAGGGTTTATTAATTATTTAATCATTACTTTGAAAAAAATCTATGGTTTTTGCTTTAACTTAAATCTTTATTAAATTAACTTAAGTTTTTAATTATTTCAGCATATATTATCCAAATATAAATTTAATAAAAATATGTAATAAATAAGAATTGCGTATGTTATACTAATAAAGAATTTAATTAAAATTATTTTTCGAAAAAACTCGTAGACAAAAGCTGATGTGAACTTTATCTCTTCTCTATAAAAAGCGTCGAAATTGACGTCCACAGTGCAGTTTTAAATGTCATGTTATAATATCTTATATTATATATGTATTTTTTTTATTTTTATATTTAAAATTATGAAATTCTTTTATTCTAATTGTTTTGATTGTTTAAAATTTTTATTTTTCCAATAAACAATTTTAAATCATTTCATTACAAAATTTTTTAAACGCCAATAATTTTGACGCTTTTAATCATCTGCTTTATATGCGTCTATAAAAATGTCAAATTTCGAAATCAATTTCGAAAATTTTATATTTGATAGTACACAGCTGTTTAAAATTGAAAAGAGACAAAACTATTATATATTTTCCAGAAGTTGAGAAAATGTATAAAAATTTTCAGTTTTGAGAAAAAGATTTTCGAGAAGCGTTTTTTCAATTGAATTTGTGGAAAAATAAGTTAAATAAATATAAGAATCGGAAATCTAGTTTTTAAATATATAATAAATGACGAAAAAATAAAAAAATAATCATAAAAACTTGAAATTTAAAAATTTTAATAACCATATAAAGGAAATTTGCAAATGAAAAAATCTATCAAATCCCAAAAAAAAATATGTCTTCGTTGCAATTTGTAGTTTATCCTGTTCCAGGAACTGAAGAACAATTAAATGATAAGTAAGTATAAATATTTTTTGTCGATTTAATATTAATTTCAATATTTAAAATATGAAATTAGATAAAAAATTAAATTCGCTAATTTGATTTAATGGCGATTCCTTTTTTTCGTGAAGGAAAAAATTCAGCCATAATGGCAGCCATGGTTCCACGTTTTCTTAATATTTTACCTAATATTTTTCAAAAAAATCTGACTCATCATGCTTAATTTTATTAGTTTATTTTGTGAATTTAAAAAAATGCTTTATAACTTAAAGATAAATGTTAAATTAAAATTAATATTGTTAAAAAAAAAAGAATTTGTTACTTCGGGTCAGGTGTTTTTTTTTTGTTCGTTTTTTTTTCTTTCTCTACTAGATGAATTTTATGTAAGTTTCAACATGGCTGGAACTGCCATCTTAAATAGAATGTTAGTATATAAATATTCAAGAGAGCATATTCCAAATTGTCTTTGTTTAAAATTTAAAAAAATCACAAAAATTAAACTTAGTAACTTTATACAAATTATTATTTCAATATTTGCACTTAATTGTTATTTATTTTATATTCCAGATTTCGTGAAATATCAGACAAACTAAACAAATTTGGTTCACCAGCTTTACAAGCATTACAGTCATTAAGAGTTCCTGTTAAACAAGTTGTTATTGGTCCAACACATTTAGGATTATTATTGGAAGACGGTAGAGCATTTAGAGTTGCTTTTTCAATTATATCAGAACGTTTAGATTTGACTAAAAACGATGCAAGTAAAAGGTAATATATTATAAATAAAACGTTAATTAAGTTATTTTTAATTCTAAAATTTTAAAGCGGAAATAATGCTTCATTATCATCTGGCAACTCTAAAAATTCTCCAGGAACATCATCTCGACAATTAGCTAGATCAAGAACTCGTGTTATGCGTACTGCTATTAGAAGTGGTAGTAGTAATCAAAATTCTGGGTCTCGAAGTACAGGTGTAATTATTGGCGGTAGCTCATCAGGTAGATCATTAGTTACGGTTCCAGCGCCATTTGTTCCAGATGAATTAATTAATCAAGCTCAGGTTGTTTTGCAGGGTAAAAGTAGAAATTTAATTATGAGAGAATTACAGGTAATAGCAAAATTTCATAACATGTTAAACCAAATATGTTAAACATAATTTTTTATTTCTAATTATAAATTAACTACATATATTTTTTTAAATTTTTAGAGGACAAATTTGGATGTGAACTTAGCTGTAAATAATTTATTATCTCGCGATGACGAAGAAGGTGAAGATACTGAAGAAGGGGGTGATCATTATGTTCCAGAAGATCTAATATCTTTGTTGGATAATGGATTTCACGCTGATAATAGTAGTGTTATAATTGATCCAGCTGATGGTCTTTTTTCAGAAGAAATGTTTACTAATTATTCAAGTATCAGAAAGTAAGTAAATCATTTCATGTTTTTGGTGATGATTAGGAAAATGACAATAACAAAAAATTCGGAGTTCGTTAAACTATTACAGATTCACATCAAAAGTGCGCAAATATGTTTTGTAAGGAATATCAAAAATTAAACAATATTAATTTTAAAAATCTATTAAATTAAAAATTTAATTTTTCTTACGAAAAGAAAGTCAACTTATTATAAACATTTCTCCCTTAAATATAGTTTTTAAACTACAAATTTAATTTTAAAAATCAAATATCTAATATTATTATATATTAGACTTTATATTATTCTCAATAAAAAATCTCAATTTCAATAAAAATCAAATAATTAAATTAACTTTTTGTTGGAATAGCTCTAATTAATTTTTTTTTTGATTTATTCATTTATTTGTTTTTTCAAATTTTTAACTTTCCCAATATACTATGAAAATTTGAAATAAACTAAATTTCATTAAAGCTATTAGCAAACCAATTTCTGTAACAAAAATAAACTCTTACAGAACATGAACGAATATACAAAATAAATTAATTTATTAGTAATCTAACTAGAAAAAATTATTTCAATTTCCTCAAAAAAGCTTGTTATTTAGCCGTATACGCAGTGAACGTAATCAACCAAATTCAGCAAGTACTACAGGCGCTGGAACTGGCACTACAACAACTGATGGAAATGGCGGAGCTACCGGAACAATGCGATCAACAGGTTCTTCAACTAGTTCAAGTAGTGGAGTTTCATCTGGTTCAGGTTCGTCAGTTCAACCTCCAAGCGATCGTGATGCGTTTAGTCGTTGGAGAGATAGACAATATTATGGTCCCAGACGTTGGTTTGCACAAAACGAATCTGGTTGGGAAAAAGAATCAGGTTATTAATAATTGAAACCTTACAAAAATATAATTTTTAATCAATTTGAACTATAATTTTAAAATTTCAGATGTTAAAAAAAAAGATGCAAATGCCGGACCTCCAATTTGGATATCTGATGAACTTGAACCATGGCCGGAAAAAGAAAGCGTACCGATAAGATTTAATCAAATCGCCGCTTTGTATTCAGAATTTATTGGAGTTTCTGCTAAAGGTGAATTGCATCAGTGGCGTTGGACTGATTATGACCCGTATAAGAGTGAAGTAAGTTGATAAAAAGATTTTCATATTATATGTTTTTGAACGAATATTTTCTAGACACCAGGAATTTATCATCCAAAAACTTCACAATTGAATTTATATGAAAAAGTAATAAACATTTCTGCATCAACCATACGATGTTCTGTTTCTACGGATAATAATCGAGTAGCAACTTGGATGGATGAGCAACTAGGGTATGCTGGGACAAAACTTGAACACACAGCTATCAGTTTTCCAGAATTTTCTCAAGAAAACATTCAATCACTTTACACTTGTCCATTATACACCGTGGCACGAACAGAATCTAATTCTCTCTTTTGGTGGGGTGTACTTCCTTTTGGTCAACGGAAACGTTTATGGGAAAAATATAAAGCAAAAACAAGAAAACCAGTAAGGCCGTCATCCCAGAATCCAGAAATAATCGTAGGTTCTCAAGTGATTATGAAAAAGTGTCCAATGTATCAAATGGGGTCAATTGGATTTACAATTTCCAATGGTGTACCAAAAGTAGGACAACTGTTGAATGCTGCATGGGACTTATCAGACGTATGTCGTTTTAAATTAATTAACGTAACAAATAGTGAAAAAGACAAATCTGTTAATACCATAAGTATACTAAGTAATGATAAAGACACTTCTTCAATAAAAAGTAATTCGTCGCAATCCTCCTCAACAACAAAGCAAACAGGGAATACAACAAATAACAAAGAAAATGCTGATCGCATAGATATGCCTCCACCACCTTCGCCAGCATCAAGCACATGTAGTGATACAGGAAGTGTAACATCTCATAAAAGAGCTAAAAGAATGACTCCAAAAGAAGAAGTAGAATCTAAAAAAGATGAAGAATCTTGGGTTTTAAAGGATGTCGTTTTTGTTGAAGATCGTAGCGGTCCAATTGGTAGAGTTCTAAAAGTTGACGGTGATTTTGTAGCTGTACGATTTCCAAATGCTACAGTTAATCAAACTGAAAATAAAGATGATGATTGGCAAGAATGTCGATTATTACGGCGTGATGATATTCAAGTAATTAAATCAGGTACAACATCACGCAGTCCAGATTGTTTTCAAAAATCACCACGCAGAATACTTTTCGTAAATGGCAGTGGTAATGAAAATGCTCAAAGCCATTTATTAACGCTGTCGGTTGATTCAAAAGGTGTACATGCCATTATGAAAATTGGTTCTAAGTTACATTATTGTCTTTACAATTTAAATAATGGTAGACAAGAACAAGATAGTGTATTTCCAACAGATTATAATACATTTATAGGACATTCAATTAATAATGTTGTTTTATCATCGTGTAGTGATTGTAGTGAAAATAGTGTCGTATTATTACGTGATGGAAATAGTACAATATATCCATTATCAAAAGATTGTGTTGAAGCAATTAAAGATCCTCAATGGTTAGATTTACCCCCAATTCGTTCTGTAGCAATGGCATCCTTATCTGTTCCATCAATTGGTATGAATTTAAAAACTCAAGTTTCGTTAATAGCATTTTTGACGGAGCCTCAACATTTAATGCCACGTATATTACGATGTGACTCCAAGGGAGCCACAACATTTTTAACTCAATTAGAAAATGAACTTAGATCATTTTTACCAGCAGTAATAAATGAACGGTGTGATGGTAACCGAAATATATTCCATGCTTGTGTATCAATGTGTTCTCCAACTACAAACAAAGATATTGAAGATAAACCAACAATTACTACATCGGGAAATTCACGAAATTCGAATTCTAGTTTAGATTGCATGAATATGAATCCATTTGTTTCGAATAATGCAAGTGGTGCGAATTCAGGCAACGATAATGGTGCTACTAATAATAGTCGAGAACAAACAAGACCTGTGTGTCTACGTGATATTATAAGTCGAGTTTCTCATATAGAACCAAGCGGAAATCCAACTAATAATTTAGCAACAAGTTCAGCTTCAAATGATGGTGAAAACACATTTGTTCCATTATCATACTGGCCCCCAGAATATGATCCAACTTCTGGAGACGAAGATAGTTTAGGTAAGTTATTTTGTGCGTTTTTTCATATCAAAAATGTATTTTTGTTATATATTTTTTTAAGGATCAAATACACAATCAAGCAAATCATACGTTTCAACAACATATGTTTCTGATCCAATACAACGTCGGGAAAATGCTTGTTATATTTTACAACAAATGTGTAATAATTCAGCACTTAAACCTTATTTAATTCAATTGTTAAGTGCAAAAGATGCTCAAGGACAAACGCCATTTATGTTATCAGTTTCATGCAGAGCATATGAAGCTGGAAAAATTTTATTAAATACAATTTTAAATTTAGCAAATGGTGATACAACAATTAGAGATTCAATGATATTTCCACCAGGATCCTTACCAGATCAATCACCCTTACATATTATTTGTTGTAACGATACTTGCTCTTTTACATGGACTGGGGCCGATCATATTAATCAAAATATCTTTGAATGCAAAACTTGTGGTTTAACTGGATCACTTTGTTGTTGTACAGAATGTGCTAAAGTTTGTCATAAAGGACACGATTGTAAATTAAAGAAAACATCACCAACTGCTTATTGTGACTGTTGGGAAAAATGTAAATGTAAAGCTTTAATTGCTGGAAATCAGACGAAACGTTTTAATTTGTTATGTAAATTAACTACAGACACTGACTTAGTAACAAAATTCAATTCTAGAGGTGAATCAATTTTATTGTTTTTGATACAAACAGTTGGTAGACAAATGATTGAACAAAGACAATATCGTGCCACATCCAGAATTCGAAATAATTCTAGTAATACAAGAAAAACTCCTTCTCTTGAAGTAGATCAAGATATGCCAGAACATGATTTAGAACCACCACGATTTGCGAGGAAAGCATTAGAACGACTTTTGGTTGATTGGCCAGCTGTCAAAGCAATGATAATGACAGGTGCTGAAGATGAATCTCATATGTCTTATAATACACAAAATGTAGAAGATTATGAATCCCATAATTTATATTTAAAATCGCAATGTGGTACAACATTACTGGATAAATTTACGCACAGTTTATTTGTTAAATGTAACGTAGATCATTTAGAAATTTTATTAACAACTTTAGTAAGAGAATTGCAAAATTATTCAATACCTGGACGAATTGAAGAAGCTCAAAAAGTTGCGAGACGTTTTGTTCGTTCAGTTGCACGCGTATTTGTCATCTTTAGTTTAGAAAAAGTCCCAAATCCAGAGAAGCAAAGAAGGTAATTTTTACTGAGAAATAAAAAATTTTGAACCCTTTTGATTAAATGTAAATTTTTTTATTTAGTTCCTCACAAAGTAGACATATTCAAAGTTGCCAAAAAGTATTTCATATATTACATAAAATTGCTATAGAAGAATTATGTGAAACAGCGGATGCTTTAATTGCACCTGTCAGACTTGGAGTAGTAAGACCAACAGCGCCTTTTGCTATTTCACCTAGCACAAATGATGTAAGGGTACATAAATCCTTATAAATAAAAATTAAAACAAAAAATTTATCTATTTTTTTTTAGAATTCTGATGATCTATTCAGTGTTGAACCTTTAGCACCACCTGTATTCAGAAATGCTGATCAGCCTGCAACATCATCTGCCGAGGAACCTGGGAGTATATCAAACTATCGTTTATTACAAATGGACGATAATAATGAAACTGATGGTAATATTGAATTTTTTTTATATTTTCACTGTAAAAGAGCAAATATATAATTTTAGCTTTAGGTCAAGGCGATGGAGATATATCTGAACAAGATGATGTCCTAGACAATAGCCGTTCAGGTAATCGCCCAATTGAGGAAGAAGCTGCAGATGCATTAAGAAATGAAGACGTGCAACCAGAGGGTGAAAGTGATAATGAATTTAATTTTCAAGAAGCTGAAACAGAATCTGATTCAGATGATAATCAAAGTACTCAAGATGCGCAGAGAAGTGTTCAAACAGGTGCTACAGCTGGTTCTGATACAGGTGAAAATTTTTATACCTCAGTTAGAATTATCTTCCTCTACCACACTTTTGATTTAAAAATTTGCACACTTCATGTCATTATTTTGCTTTGTTGTATTTTCAAACTTCCTTTTTGGTTTAAATTCAAAGAATTAAATTTCTACAATATTTAGGTTTACAATCATTGCTCTTATTTGAAGATGAATCTGGTGATTCTTCTCCACCTGATGACGAAGCATCTGACGATGGTGAAACAGATGAACATTCTGAAGAAGGTTTTGTATTAAATGACGATCAGTTAGAAAGGCGAAATGGGAACGGAAATTCAAGAAATAATTCAGCACCACAATCTATGCAATGGGCCATACGTAATCGCGAATCAAGTCGTTCTTCAGTACGTTTACCAACCGGTTCTAGTTTAGTATTTATTGATCCAATGGCTTTAAGAAGGTCAGCCGTTTCAAGTTCAGCCGTCACTGCAGCTTCTCAAGAACCACATACAATGGCAACAACAGCAAGTAGTTTAGCTAGAGCATTTGGAATCGTTGTTCGTCAAATATCTGAGTTAATGACTAGCTTATCGGAAATGTTAGCTCAATCATCCCATTTCCAACTAAAAGTAACTTATGAAGAAGCAGTTGAACTTCAAAAATACTTAGAAACACGATTAAAACCAACGTGGGACTGGATGTTAAGAGTAATGGATGCGACCGAAGCTCAATTGAAATTTGGTGCATCACTGACAAATTCTACAGACCCATCCCATCCATTACATCCGCTTAACACTACAGCACAAAGTGGTAATAGTGGTACATCTTCACATGGAATCAATTTGTTAGGAACAACACAACCAAGAAATAGAAGTCAAGGTGGTGAAACAACACAAAATGCTTCAACATCAAATACTAGAATTGTTGGATTCTCCAATTCAGATAATCAACGTAATTATGATAGAGAAGGTAATAAAATAGATTTTTTTCTATTTTCTGTTTGAAAGAAAAATAAAATATATGTTTTGCAGCTTCAACGTATACACAAGCTTCACGTCGAGAATTTTTTACATATTGTTTATCATTAATGAGAGCTCATACATCTGAACATAGAGATTCATTACCTGTTTTAGATGTTACTGCTTTAAGGCACATTGCCTATGTCCTTGACGGTATTGTCTTTTATATGCGAGGGGGGATAAATTCTACTGAAAATGAAAAAATAGACGTTGGAACATGGAATGACCAAGATGAAAATGAAAATGACGATACGGAAGATGAATTAGGTGTTGTTATGGGAGATAATGATCCTACTGAAGATGATTTACTATCTGCGCCGGGAAATATGTCATCTCTTGGTAGACGCCATAGTTTCTTCCAAAGATCAGAATCAACATTATGTTTGGGTTGTCCAGCTCCTGATCCATTTAATACTCCACTTCAAATAGCTTTGCCGTTAGCAGACAAACCACACTTATTGCAACCTGGTGTTAAACGTGAAGAGTTGTTTTCTAACTTATCCTTACCAATAACAACAGATGTTTCTGGTGATATAGCCGGTATTAATTCATCATTAGAAATACCACCAACGAGATTAGGTTTATCTCCTTCATTTGAACAACTAACAAACGAATCATCAAGATCTCAATATATACCAACAACAGTGCCCACATCTTCAATTTTAAGTCAAAATCAAGGCAACATTATTTCTCAACCTGGTACTTCAACTTCAGCAAATAATATGAACTCGATGGAACAACATTCTGCGATTATTCATCAACAGTCCAGTGGTGCTGGTGAATCTTCATCTTCCCAAAATAATTTGCGAAATGAAGGTTCTTCAAGCGAAAGTAGTTCAACATATAAGTCAAATGAAAATTATGGTAATTTATATGTCCAATTAAAAAAGAAAAATTACTACGACCAACATGAAGATGAATCGAAATCGAAAAATGACAGTAAGAATATGAAATGGATTTAATATATGAAAATCAATTTATTACGTTTATTTATTTAAAGGTCCACAGGATTTGTCAGTTTCTCCAGCAAAAATATTTAAATCTAGTAATGATCATTCAAAAAGACATTTTCAAATGGATATGGATTACGATGATGAGGATGATGATGACAGTGATGACGAAAGACAACCACCGCCACCTCCATCTAATGAGCCACAAGCAAGTGGAAACCAATCATCTGGTCAATCGACATCATATGATGCTACTGATTATGAAATGAATGCAGTACGTCCCCAAATAATTGTGACTCCGAGAAAAGTCGTTGCTGCTATTGAATCAGTTACAGCTGCTATTTTGGCAAAAAATAATAAAAGTTCGTTGTCTGAGCTAGTTAAACCTGATATTCCAATAACTCTTTTACCATCTTCGTTCATAGCAATTACTGAAAATAAAACTCAACAAGCGGATGGACAGCAGCAAAATTCCGATACAGGTACAAATTCGACTTTAGAGGCTAATATGGGTACTCCAAAAAAGAATTCTCCATCAAAAAGTGTTATTGTTAGAGCTGGACCCTCGGTAAGAATAATTTAAATTCAATAATTACAAAATTATATTCTCTTGACAGTTATTTAAAACTTTAATTGGGCTTGATGATACAGTACTGTCGAATAAGGCTTTTCTTCAATTCTCACTTTCAATCCCTATACAAATTGACATTTGCTTTCTGATGAGCTTAATAATTCCAGCTTTTATTTAAGCACAGATACGGAGCATACAATTTCATGAAATATTAAATATATAAAATATAACAAGAAATAATTTAATTTTTAAAATTGTAAATTACAGTCTTCATCTAGTTCAATGGATGCTATTCAGCATACTGAAATTATGGATACTCAAGAAATATCAGCACATGTTACTGTAGAAACAACACCATCTACAATACCAATGTTAGTATTGCCAGCTCGCGGTAATATGTTCAGACCAAATTTGATTGCTAACCCACCAACATGGAATTTATTGCTTGGACGGTGGAAATTATCATTAGATTTATTTGGTAGAGTATTTATGGAAGATGTTGGTTTAGAGCCAGGATCAATTGTTTCAGAGTTACGTGGCTTCCCTGTAAAAGAAACTCGATTTAGAAGATATATGGAAAAATTACGGAATAGTCAACAACGTGATCTAACATTATTAAAAATTGAAAGAAATCGTGCTAGTTTAATTACGCAAACATTTAAAGAACTAAATACACAATTTGGTAATCAAAATCGTCGGGGACATCCACCTTTAACATTTAATCGTGTTAAAGTAACATTTAAAGATGAACCTGGCGAAGGTTCAGGCGTAGTTAGAAGTTTTTATACATCAATTGCCGAAGCACTTTTAGCTAATGAAAAACTACCAAATTTAGAATCTGCTCAGGTTGGTTCTAGTAAATATAGTGGTTCATTTACGAACATGTTAAGAAATCGTAGCTCAAGTAGTAGAGAAACTGCACCATCTTCTTCATCGTCAAGGCGTGCCAGTAGTAATAATAAAATTTTATGGAGAACAAATCGTGATCGAAAAACGTTAAATTATGAAGCACGGCCATATATACCAATTACACATGGTCATGGTAAATAAATGATATTGGTTAAGTTATATAAAAAAGTTAATGTATTTTCTATTTTAATAGATGGAGCTCCAGTTAATCCAAGTATGAACGATCACTTATCAATTCATTTACAGCAATTAGGGGAACGACTATATCCTAAAGTACGTTCTGCAATTTAAAAAAAAAAATCCAGGTCTTTAATTTTTTTTATCTACTTATAGGTTCACGCAATTAGTTCAACTCATGCCTCAAAAATAACTGGAATGCTCTTAGAGTTACCTCCAGCACAATTATTGATAATACTTGCTGCTGAAGATACATTACGGCAAAAAGTAAATGAAGCATTAGAAATTATATTATATAAGCAGAAACCTGAAATAGGTATGTTCCAAATATTTCTCGAAATTTTGTTTGAAAATTTATAGTTCCATTATTTTAGGAAATAATTCGACAAGTGGTAGTTCATCTTCAAAGAAAATGAATCCTGTTGTAGTTTTAGAAACATGTCAACTAGAAGATAATGCTCCATTATTTTATTCACCCGGTAAACGGGGGTTTTATAGTCCTAGACAAGGAAATTCTTCTTTCGAAAGAATAAATGCTTTTAGAAATATTGGAAGGTAAGAAATATTTTAATTATTAGAATAAAAATTTACATTATTTATTTTATATTTTAGATTAATTGGACTTTGTTTATTACAAAATGAATTACTACCGTTGTTTTTACAACGCCATGTACTGAAATTTATTTTAGGAAGACAAATAAGATTTCATGATTTAGCATTTTTTGATCCATCTGTTTATGAATCATTAAGACAATTAGTTTTAGATTCACAAACTGAAGAAGGCTCAGAAATGATATCAAAATTAGAAATTTTCTTTGTGTAAGTTATACATCAAAAAAATTTTTTAATTTAATATTTATTAATAGAATTGCCAAAACTTTACTTTAAAAATATTAAAATTTATTTCAGGATCGATTTGTGTAAAGAAGAAGGTGGTGATAGTATTGAATTAATTCCAGGTGGTCGAGATATACAAGTAAATGAACATAATATTTATGACTATGTTCGTAAGTATGCTGAATATAGAATGGTTAAAAGTCAAGAAAAGGCTTTAGAGGTAAGTTTTAATAACAGATAAGAACAAATAAATAGACTTTATAATAATATATTTATATTTAATAGGCATTACGTGATGGAGTATTTGATGTATTGCCTAATGGAGCTTTAGAATCATTAACAGCTGAAGATTTACGTTTATTATTAAACGGAGTCGGTGATATTAATGTAGCAACACTAATTTCCTATACAACATTCAATGATGAATCAAGTGAAGAATCTGATAAAATAATTAAATTTAAAAGATGGCTTTGGAGTATTGTAGAAAAAATGAATAATTTAGAACGTCAAGATTTGGTATGATTAATCAATATTAATAATTAAATGTTTTTTTTTATATAAATCAATATTTATTTATTTTTTAGGTATATTTCTGGACTGGATCACCAGCTTTACCGGCGTCAGAAGAAGGTTTTCAACCAATGCCATCAGTTACAATAAGACCAGCTGATGATCATTTACCAACAGCAAATACATGTATATCTCGATTATATATTCCTCTCTATTCAAGTAAAGCAGTTCTTAGACATAAATTATTACTTGCGATAAAATCCAAAAATTTTGGTTTTGTTTAAAAAAAATTGAAAAAATTTAAAAGAAACAAATTAAAATATTTTTTTTTTGTTCTATTATCTTTAACATAATATATTGCATTGAATTTAATATTTTCTCTTTTTTATTTTATTATATAAATAACATTTAAAACAATTTTATTTTAAAATAAAATTTACATAAATTAAAAATAAATGTTATAATAAAAAAAAAAATTAAAAAAAAAAAAAAACAATATTACGAAAAAAATAAAATAGAATAAAAATCTAAGATTTTTATAAAAATTATCTTAGACATTTGAAACTTAACTATTTAAAAAAAAAGAAAAAAAAATACAAAAAAAAAGGAAAAACTAAATTTCAAATAAATTTGGATAAATATTTAAATAAATAGTAATTCATTTAATTATTAAGTTTTATGATAGGATAGAATAAATCTTATACACACACTTTCTTTAATAAAATTTATAAAAATTGTTTGCCAAACAAAATAATGAAGAAAATTTATTATGTTTGTTAACTTAAATAGTGGTTTTATATTTTTTTTATAAAAAATTAGATTGAATTTAATTCTAAATTTATCTGTATATCATCTATTAAGATTGATATAAAAAGCTCTTTCCTTTATTCACAACTCAGTGTAGACAAAATTTTCAGGTGACTTTAATTATTTTTGAATCAAACTGATCGAAATATCTTTCCTTTATTTAAAACACAGTGTAAACCAACTTTTCAGATAACTTTATAATTCAACTATATAACTTTTATATCAGGTAATATAAAAGTTTTCATCCATTTTAATAAACATTAAATTTATTATAATTTCAAAAGTTTTACACCCGTAATTGAAGTGAACTTTGTTTTGTTACTGAATTATTATTATTTTTTAAATAAATGCGCTGAACCTTTACCAATGTTTTTTCAAACAATAGAAGCCACAAATTAATCAAATTATTGTATGTTTGATCGAAGTCGGATATTACCTAAGTCACCAACTTTTAATATTACTTTGACCCATTTTACTAAATACTGAGGTTTTGAGAAGGAAATAAACAAATACATTTGTACATAAACAGGAAATAATTAAAAAATTCCTGTACAATTATGAGAGTGAATGTATAAACATTTTTCAGGAATTCAAATATATCGATATTATTTTTTAACCATAGCAACATGTCTACAATAAATGGGATGTAAAAATTCCTGTAGGTAAACTTTTGTTTATCCTGTTAAAAGGATTTAGTATGTATTGAAGCGTGTCTTTTTTAAAATTTTTAAAAATTAAATAATTATTGGTTTAAATAAAAATGAATTTCCTGTTAAATATAAATTTGAAAGCCTGTCAGTTACTATAAAAGGGAAAAGACAGGTTAATTTTTATTGGAAAATAACAATTATGGATGATTCGAACTTTTCTCCTGGAAGTACTATTAGTGGTATATTTGATCCAAATTTAAAAGTAAGTATATTTAGTTAATTAAAACTTGCGTTATTTTTTATGAAATCCATAGTGTAATCAAATAATAGTCTTAAGATTATTACTTATCATTATCTAGCATTAACCTTTAGACAATTACATAATATAAATGTCAAAAATTTTTATAAATTTGTATTATAATGCTATATAAAAATAATTTACTTTTATGACATATTAAAAAATTGGATTTAAAAGATTCCGATCAACTATTCACCTCATTCTTTTAATTACATTTCTCTAACAAAACAAAAACATTCTTTTCTTCTGAATCTAAGACCCCTGATCCATTTCAATTCGTCTATATAAGTCATCCATTTGGAGCACCAGCTTTAACACCGACAACCCCAAGTGATTTTTACGAAAGCAGTTTTGAAATCATGGATTTTCCAACTAATCTACCACCACGACAACCCTTATCACGTCAACGATCAACAATTAATTTTCATTGCAATTTAATGGATGATTACCCAAAATGTCATCCTAATATTGATACTTATTATAGGCCAAGAGAATTTTATGATATTAAAACCACATTTTATCCATCTCCCGTTCCAAATGATTCTCCATTAAATCTTCACCATCATCACCACCAACAACAACAACAACCACACCAATTGCATCATTGTACAACAGACTCATATGCAAATAATGCTAAGAGTTATCTACAAAGACATATTTTATCACAAGAACATTTAGAATCCAAAATACCACCAACATCAAGAAAACAACATCATCCTCCTCTTTTTAATTGTTACGGTAATTACATCTTAATTAGGAAGTTTTTTTTTTTGTTGCATAATTTTCACAATTTTCAGATGAACGGACTGTTCCGGAGTTAAAATTTATTTTTGAAACTTTAAGGAATGTTTGGAAAACACCAGTTCCTCAAGAAAAAAATTCGCGAGAAAAGTAAGTTGTTATACATTAAGTTTTTACAGAATATTTAGAAAATTGCGAATTTTTCGTTAGCAAATGTCGAAAATTTTGTTGTCAAAACTTACCACACAAAAGGAATGGATTAATTAATCCCGACACACGTTCACAAAATAATATAACTCCTATAACACGATCGAATCTTATAAGGAGATATTCACTGCCTGAAATTGAAATTAGAAAGTAAATCTTTTTCTAAACTTTGATTAAATTTATAAATAAAAAAATTTGTTTTTTTTCCATAAGATTCGGAGTTGTTCAAGAACTTGACTCCATATTAAGATTAGCTGAACAATTAAGATCAAAATATAGAACAAAATTTCAAAATAAACAATCAAATGAAACTATAAATTTTATTAAAACAGAAGAGAAATCTTCACAAACCAACCCAGTTACAATTAGTGAAAATTTTGAATCATCTCGAAAAACTAAAGAAAATGATTTAATTAAACCAACAAATTTTATTCAACAACCGAAATATGAATTTTCTGATAATCGACCGACATATTTAGATTTAGTAAATAATAGACGTGATGTTCATGCAACAATTGTAAAAAAACCTGAAACTATGCCTGAATATGGTAATGAATTATCAAAACTTAACAATGAAAATTCTGAGGACTCAAAAATATCAAAGAATGAAACAGCTCAAACAAATGTTATAAAACAGTCATCAAAAGAAAATGACTCACTCAAACAAGAAATCAAATCAATTTCAACAATAAAAGATGTTGCTAGTACAAAAACTCTTATTTCTAAAACAAAAGATAAAATAATTCTAACTAAGAATTTGAAAACAGAAAGTTCTGTAGATTCTGATATTTATATTTCAGAGCTTTTAATAAAAAATTTAAATGAAGAACTCCATATTGCTGATACTTTAACAAATGTGTTAACTGAATCAAAAGATCAAACAACTATTAAGCCTAAAACTCCTTTAATGACTCCAAAAATAGAAGTATCAACCGTTTACGTATCACCAGAAAAAATTAACGAAATTATTAAAAAAAGTTCAAGTATTGATAAACCTGAACAAGTATTTAAACAAACCTTACAACTTCCTGATTTATGTTTATTAGATACATTTGAAAAACTCCCACCTATAGATCGAGCTGGTTTTAATATTCCATTAAAAAATGACAAAAAAACTGCTTCCATTAACGAAAAAAAAAATTTTTCTTCTTCTACTTCAACAAGTAAAAGTAAGCCAGAAGGTAGTCAAAATATTTCTTCTGAAATCTCTTCATGTTCAGTTACTTTTCAAGATACTTTTGATACACCAAGTTTTCCCACAAAGAGTATTGAAGAAAGTCCTGTTGATAGTTTAGATTTAGATAAATGTACGCCAAAAAAACCCTATCCAAGTATTAGTGATAAAACTGCATCAAAATCTAGTACTAAAAGTGACCACTTTCAAAGAAAACATCCCAGTAATGTTGCTGAAATTCAACCAATCAAAACCAATCAATCTAAAGAAGTTTCCAGTAAACATAAAGTTAAATCAAGTCAACAATTAGCTGCAATATCTACATCATCATCACAACCGGAAAAACAACTTGTTCTACCTCATAGAAAAAAACTTAATCGACCTAAACTTAATGATAAAAATATAACAGACTCGCTAGACCAATATACAATTGATTCAAAAGGTAATCCTAATTATCAAAAATCATCATCAGTCACTAAACAACAATCAACAAGTAAAAATCGATGTGGTAATCAGCAAACTTCAGCAGCAATTAATAGTCGGTATTTAAGAGTAAGCGCATCAAGTACTACTTCTCGACAATCCATTAATCAAACAGATAAATTAAAAAAAGTTACAATATTTGAAGCACAATCAAATATAGTGACACCTGATCACGATATGGGTCCAAAACGTTTTTACCAGAAAACTGAATATTTTGATGGTGATAAAAAAATTGATATACTAGAAATTGTTGAATGTTTACAATCTCCATTTCATGGAGAACGAAAAACATCAGGAGATTTTTATGCAAAATTATCTAAAATACCAATTCCTATTAAAAAATGTTGCAGATCAATTCAACCACCGTCAAATTTGAATTCATGCAATGGTATCAATTTTAAATGTTGTTCCTCGAATATAATGAAACCACCACCATTAATAAGTGCACATTGCAATCAATTTAAAAATGTGAAACCAATTGCAGATTCTGGGAAAGAAGACAGATTCTATCGCGAATATATGCTTCATGAAGCTCTTCATAATAAATGTGAAAATTTTGATATGAGAACATCAAATAAGCTTGCACATTTTCCTATTAAAAATAATGAATTAATAAAAGAGGAAGGAAAACCAATAGAAGCAGAGAAGCTTACAAAATTCAATGAAGGTGCAGGTAAGCTATATAATTGTAAGTTTCATTCGAAATTTTAGTAATCTATACTGATAGAAATCTAATTTAATATTAAACTCTGAGTTATTATATTAATATAACATTAATTTTGTAGGTCCACACACTATTGATAACAGTACGAAATCAACAAACTGCAATGATGGCGTTTCATCAACAAATGATGCTTACACGATAAGTATTCCTAGCACAATGACAGCACATCATGGATCAACACCAAGAAAAAAATCTTCATCAAAAAATAAATACTACCCTCTAAAAACAAGTTCAAAATCAAGTCATGCTTCCAGCTTACTTTACCATAGATCAAAAAAACTTAAAAGCTTGGGAAGATATGAGAAAAGACTTCTAAGCCATCGTAGACAACATCATCAACACCATGAAATTATACATGTAAAACCAGTTAAATGTAATCAGCCTCTTGAATCTGAAAATTTTTGTAAAAATTTATCAAATCGACCAGGTTTAAATTTTATGGATGATGATAAAATTAATGCTTGGCGTATACCTTCTTCTGATTTTTATGCCCCACTAAAGCATTCGCTTCCAACCTGTCATACGGACAATAAAATTATAACTTGCCACACAAACAAACCTTGTGACACACTTAAATTTCAAGAACCTCAAAATATTGATTCTAAAGTAAAAGACAAATGTACACCATCATCAAAATGTCCCACCGAATCAATTATGTCTACAACAACAATATGTGAAAAATGTCGTTTATGTTCATGCTACACTAGTACAACCTTTTCAGATAGGCTTTTATGTTCCCCAACACCATCAGTTTGTTCAGTATGTAGTCAACCGTTTACTCCAATATATCGAAATTCAGACACTTCGACCAGTCATGGTGCAGCTGGTACGTGCTTTAATATTAATTGTAGCCAACATAACAAAATATCAAAAAAGGATTTCGATTTTAATGATGAGTTTGCTAGTTGTAAAAACAAAGCATGTCTGCCAATACCATCATCATCTCAAAGAACTGAAAATACATGTAGTAAAGGAAAGAACAACTGTGATTGCACTAGTAATCGATTTCCAAAATTTACTTCAAATGAGTGTCCACCAATACCTGAAAAATATTGTGGATTTATGCCAGGGAGTAATTCAAATATATGTAAAACAACCGATCAACCTTTAGAACGATTCATAACATCAAGTTGTTCTTCATTAACATCATCAATTTGGAAATCAGCACGATCTCATACAACAATGCCTTGTATTAATTGGAAAAGTATTTTAGATAATAAAAAGAAATCTGAAATAAAAATTGAACCTGTTAAATTAACAGCAACAACGTCAGAAGATAATAAAAACAATAATTCAGGTTTGTATATTTAATACTTGATTTATAACATTTTCCGTCAATTAATTTTATTAATTTAATTCTATTAATATCTTGATTTCTACATTTTGCTATCCCTGTAAATATATTTTCAACTTCAACAACAAACAAATTTCAGGTTATCCTTAATTGCGATATAAATCTTAAAATTTCTCTAGTCTTCTATATGGAAGTATCCTGGGATTCTAGGTATCCCAAACTAAAACGTTGGTGTGTGAGGCAAGTAACACAATTACAGAGAATGTGTTCAGTTGTTTTAAGCATCGGCCATGCAGACAGCAGGCGAGCGAACAAGAGATTTTTCATAAAAAAATGAGCGACAAGAGTGCGATTTTTTTACGAAAAGTGAGCAATTTTTTACATTTCAAATAAATACTACATTTTGATTTCTATATTTTTTGAATTTTGCTTTTAAGAAAATTGAAGAGCTTGTGAATACATATTCTTAAATAATTAAAAAAAATCTGCGAGTGTCTTCTCTAACTTAATAATGTATAAGTGATAAAATTCACCAAGATCACATTTTTTATTATGGATAGATATTTTTTTACATATAAATTAAGCCAACCCCATGTGTATCTTCTATTTTATAAAAGCCGTAAACGTTTGCAACAATAACCTTTTTAATAGCAAAAACTAATTGCACATAACAGAAAAAAAAGAATAAAAAAAATTGTAAATTTATAGGGTTGGGTACGTATTCCCGAAACTCAAAATTCCAAATTCAAAATTCCGAAAACAAAATCTCGCATAGACATATATATATATGGATATAAATATGCCGGAAAAGGGGAATACTCTGATTTTAATTCCAACTATTAATACTTACAGTATGCCAACACATACATATGTATACCAATTTCATTCAAAATTTTCACATTTCCATATGAAAAATAATTAATTTTGAAAACCCCGAATACAAAAATATTCAATTTTGACATTTCACATAAAAAATACTGCATTTATGTATACGAATGTAGATATTTTTATAAAACAATAACAAAGATTATTGTTGAAGGAAAGGAGGGCTATCGTCCCCAAATCCTCATTACAAAATTTTTCTTTAGTTTTCTTAGTGTTGTTATATACCTTTTTACGTTTATTTAAATTTATTCTTATTCTTATTATTAAGTTAAGTATTATTACTAAAGAAGGGAACATAGTTATCAAAAAACTTTTTTAAGATAAATAAAAACTATATTAGAACAGAAAGAGATTTATTTTTATTTCATTAAAAAGTTAAGTGACAAAATGAGGTAAAGTTACAAAAAAGCTATGTATATTATTTCAAGATTACTAAAATAAATTACCAGTATTATTAATCAATACTATTTCTAGATTGCTAGACTGGAATATGCTACGACGGGTTTATCTAGTATTTTTATAAAACATAATATGTATGTTTTATAAAAAAAATATGAATTATTTTCTCATTTTAAAAACTGTCAATTTATACTGGCATCATTTAAAGAATAAAAATTTTCTTTATAAACATTTTCTTTGTCTCTCAAAAATCTCAAAATTCTATGACCATTTCCTCGCAAAAAAAAACGCTCGTTTGCTGTCTACGTGCGGCCTTAGTTTTAAGGACAACTATATTGGCATAGCAAATTATTTGTATTTATAAAGTGTTAATTTATTTCGCCCTGTATAGTAAAAATATCCACTAGAGTGATCTATTCGAACTGTTATTAAAATCTGCAGAAATTAATTTACATAAATCGAATAATTTTATTTAACAACTAAAATATCATCTTCTTGACCCGAGACTGCATCCGCATGTTAAGATTTAGACAATTTTGATGTAACTCTTGCCGAATATTTGTTAAAAACGCTAGAATACTTAAAGTAATGTATTATTAATACTTTAACAAAACTTCTGAAGTGATAGAACAAACCAGACGTAGAGCATTTATAGAATT
The DNA here is from genome assembly GCA_947095535.1 of Poecilobothrus nobilitatus. Classification (NCBI taxonomy): domain Eukaryota; kingdom Metazoa; phylum Arthropoda; class Insecta; order Diptera; family Dolichopodidae; genus Poecilobothrus; species Poecilobothrus nobilitatus. Next base: position 219,751,726 of record OX352773.1, on the reverse strand, counting down.
CGTATTCATTGAACATAACGTTTAAGCCAATATACAGTTCAATTGTATTCGATTTTCAGTTTAACTTTTTTAAATGGCGATTATCAGTCATTACCTCTTTTTCTTAATTTAATACTTTATTTTCTTATTTATCGTTCGTTATATTACTTACGGTCGTTATTTTATTTATACTTACCTAGAAGTCCGTAAAATGATTTAAGTCAAATACATACTTACATACTTTTAAACATTTTATTTAATTCCAGTTTTCACCGTAACTGTGAAAGGACCTACACTAGAAAAAGGAACAGATTTGAAAATGGAATTATGTTTTTCAAATCCAAATACAGAAAATTCAAAAGCATTAAATAATAATGACAATGAAACAGATGATGTTTCATCGTGTTCTCTAGAAACAATTCACGAAAGAATGCTACCAGGTATATTTACTTTATAAATTTATTAAATGATTAAGGTTGATTATAATAAATTATATTCGTATTTTACGATTTTTAGAAGGATCATCTAAGGATTTATGTAATTCTCTTGTAAGTTTCTTTATTTTTCAGATTACATATGTATGTACCTACATATATAATAAACATATGTATGTATTCAATTTGGAAAAAAATATAAAACTAAATTTAATTTTTTAATTTATTCTAAATAGAAATTAAAAACAGCAACTGAGACTGGTGGTAATGTAAACGATCATCTTAGTTCGGCATACCATTTAAATTTATCAAGTATTTTAAACCAAAAGCATTCATTTAACCATAATACTAGTCCAGTTAAAGGTAACAATCATTTATCAGTGCTGGGTAATGCAATTGCTCCAGAACAAAAACCAAAAGCACCAACTATGACAGAAAAAGATTTAACGGGAAGGTATCGAAAATAAATAAACGGAATTAGAATAAAAGTACAATTGGATTTCGATTATGTTGAAAAATTTTTAAAAATATAAAAAAAAAATTTAATTTAAATTTTAAAAAAATAATAATTTTTACTGCCTTTTTTTAATTTCTGTGGAATCATAGATAGTCTATTTAGTTCTGCTTTTGTACTCTGTTTTAGACCATTTGTTTTATTTCTCATAATGTGGATAATTTTTTTGTCCTATTACTTTTGTCACTTATTTTCAAGTTCCAATATATGGACAGAAGCTGGTATTTTTCGAAATGTTTGTTTCTATTTACTTCTAAATTCTGCTCTTATTTTTAAAACCGTTGATTAATTAGGGCATTGATAAGTTTCATGTTTATAAATTGTCTATACTATAGCACCAGAAAATCTTGGATATGATCTATTTACATATACGTTATATAAGGAGTCAATCATGAAAGTCTTGTGAGTTAAGACTTTTTTCTTCTCTGAAAAGTCTTTGAAAAAAAGTCACGCAAACATAAAAGTCTTATGAATTGAAAAGAAAAGACTTTGCTTTGTATAAAAAATTTTTGGTGTCAAAAACATAAACTGCATTATCTCATTGAAAATAAAGACATTTTTTTTATGCAATTTTGTGGATTGAAAATAATAAAAAATAAAATTGGGAAAACTAATTTTATTTGGAGTTTCATTTTGGATGAAGAGATTAAAGAAATTGAAAGATAGTAGTAAATACCATTTTGTACCGTGAAAGAAGATGCCTAAGAGACATTTCGAATTTTTGGATACACAGATAAAAACAAATTGGAATTTGAAAAACAATTATAGTATAAATATAATATACATATGTAGGCATTTTCATATCTATGACTATGCTACAGCGAAAGTTGCTAGAAGCCCGCGTATTTTGGCAATCAGAAGTCGGACCGACATGATTCGACTTTTAAGCCCGCTCCAAAAAACAGACCTCAAAAACTAAGATCCCACTTTCCGGAACTTTTTTTAATTTTTTTTTTCATTATTACAGTATCGGGGACTAGCTTTTTTAAATCAGATCGGTCCGACTTCTGGTACCTAAGATATTGATATTTATTGTTCAAAGTCCACAGCCAAATTGCGTGTGACTTAAAAAGTCTGAAATCATACAAATAAACATTCTTGATAACGAAAAATAATGACTTTTTTTTAAAAGTAAAAATTCTTTTCCCATGAGACTTTCATGATTGACAATTAATGACTTTTTCTAGAAAAGAAAAAAGTTAAAACAAGACTTTCATGATTAACTCCTAAGACGCCCATCACAATTGTAGTTGTCTAGTTCAATTCTTCCACAATCTCATAATCTAAATATTAATTTAGCTTTCCGTCCGCTTGATCAATACAATTAACTGAAGTAGCCACTTTTTCAACTGAAGTAGCTGTCATAAACTAGACAGTAAATGTGCTAAAAAGAGATGTGATTCCTACAAGAGCAGGTGAAGTCTTTGAAATCCATTTTGTCATGATACCTGAATTCAAGTCAACTGTATAGCCAAAGAACTGTCAACTGTATAGCCAAAGAGCAAGTTAGGAGTGATACAACATTGTCCAAAATAAAATTTTATGACAACTTATAAATATTAGTCTGAACAATACACTTTATAGAAACCACAGATGATATGGTAATGAGAGATGATATGGTAATTTTCAAATAATTTTTTCTGAAGTATGCAAAGATAAAGAAGAAGAGGAATCAAAATAGTTTATATAGAGCACTTTGTAAATATTTGACAATGATTTAATTAGGATAATGCAGATCCGAGGTATCCACAAAGGACCTAATATAATTACATATAATAAAACATAATAAAAAATATGCTGAACAGTTAAATTTCAAAAGGGTATAACATAAATACAATTCAAGATATCGAACACCTAAATAAAGCGACATTTTAATGAACAAAATAGAAAATAAAAATAGAAATAAAATAATTTTCGTACAACTTTTTTTTTTTTTTTTATTATATTTTAATTATTGGCACTTCAAATAATTTTTTGTAAGATTGTAAATATATTATTATATTATTATTATGTATTTTATATATCATAGAATTTATATTTTTAATTATTTTTTGTTTTATTAATGTTTTGCTTGAATTTTTTTTTAATATTAATCAATTAAATTTATTTAATTAAAATATTTTTATTTTAATTTTATTTAAATAAAATTATTATTGGTAAAAATAATAAAAAATTAAACATCTTCAATTTTTTTTTTTGTTGATAACTTTTTAATAAAATTCTATAAATAATTGAAAATTTCTCAAGAAGGAGAAAATAAATTAAAAAGTTTTTCTTTGAGAAAGTGTACTTATTTTTAATTTTTTTCTCTATTTAGATTAACTAATTATTTTAAATTAAGAAAATCCACATATTTTTCTTAAGCAGTTTTTTTTTTTTAATTATTTTTAACTTGATTTAATAAATAATTTTTTTTTTTTTTTCTACATTGGTTTTATTCTTTAAATTTCCATTTTATTTATTGTTTCATCTAAAACAAATCAAAGTGTTTATAGTATAAAATTTATAAAATAAATAATATAAATTCAATTTTAAAATATTGTAAATATAAAAAATAAATTAAAATAAAAAAGAAAAACTTTTTGAAAAAATATTTCCACGATCAAAAGATAATTTTTTGTGTAGGAAAAATTTTTATTGTCCAAATGACAATCAGTTTCAAAATATTCGAATTCTGCATAAGATTTTATAATTTGTTGCTGTTTTGAATAAAATTTTAAAAGGAATTGTCAAAATATAAATTTAAATATGTATTTTGTCAATTTTTGCATGTTATTTATAACATTTAAGTAGATCTTTTTCTTTTTTAACTTGTGTTTCAAAAAACAATTAAACGAAATAAATACTAATTTGAAATAAAAAACGATCGTTTTTTTTAAATTTTTAATAGTCGTCAATTTAATTATGGGGAATCATTTTGTATTTGAATCATTTTCATATATCATTTGACTATAAAGAATTTACCCTGAATATGTACTTATTTCAATCTACAATTTTTTCGTTCCCCCAATTTTACTTCCTCCAAAATAGATATTTTGCAATCTAAAATTATTTCATGATGTGATATTAAATTTTTTGTTTTCTTTTTATAGCTCAGAACATTCAGAGCATATTTTTCATGCTTTTTATTGGCTTGGAAAATGATCAAAATGTGCTGTACATGCTCTAAATAAATTTATCGAGTCAATGGATTATTTAATAAATCGATAATTATAAATTTGATATTAATTATTCTAAGCAAGAAAACATAAAATTATTTATTTCTTTATTTATTTATTGTAACTTGTATTATAAAGTAATTTACATACATACATATGTAAATTTTTTTCTGAAACAAAAAACAATATCATTTTATTTACAATTTTATTTATTAGAATTTTCTGTGCATATTTCGAAGCCATTCTAAGCGTCCTCTGAACAATTAAAAAAAAATAATTTTAATTCGCATTTTTAACTGCTATCAACTATTTTGTAAGTTTGCCAATGTTATATTTTTTGGTATTGTCATTATTGCTAAATTGTTATTGAAATTGTTGGTTATGTAAATAGATACATTACTACATTAGAAATAGATTGAAAAGATGGATGAAGTCGTCTCTTTTCTTCTTAAGTGTTTTCTATTTTAATTTAAGATATTTTAAGTTGTTTAAGTAAAATATAATAATTGATATTATTTTGTTTTTAAAATTAAAATTTAATTAAACTGTTTAAATAAAAAGTTATTAAAAATTTTAACTACTTGTAAAATAAGAAAATAAGTGACTGTAATGAAAATAAGTGAAAAAATTAAAAAAATTTCAACTTTTAGGAAACTAATTCTGAAGAAATTAAAGCAATAGGTACATAACCACGGCTCACTCAACTACTTTTCAAAATTGACTAAAAATATTGCCTATCTACAAGTAATGTAGCTATGGTCAAGTCCATTGCTATGTGATACTAGATTGTATTTTCAATTCTATTTTTGTATCATGTTATAAAAGTCTCACCTGCTTTGCTAATATAATTCCATTTTGACAATGTCCATTTTGTCTTGTTAATTTTGGCAGTACTACATTAAAGTGGTTAAGTGATCAAACTAAAATGGCTTTTGTTTTTTATTAAATCAGATCATGATAATTCGTGCGCAGTGAGTTCAGAGCTTATAATTCGCGTTGTTTTTTTATTAAATATGACTCATATGAGCGATCTGAGCATATCTGAGCGTAACTTCCTTTTTTTTTTATATTATCAAATATGTATTACTATTTGTATTGTATATTGTCTTTGATACTATGTAATAAAAATGCACTGATGTAATTAATTGTTTCATTTTAAATTCAGCGTTACAATGTTCATACAACTACCAAAAAAGCTTTTTTTAACGACCGAGTTTTTTTAAAAAAAAGAATTGTTTGTAACAAGATAAGTAACATCCCACCCTGATAAAAACGTTTGCAATAGGCAAGATTTTAAGTTTTAAAATATTTTAATCTTCTATACAACAAAATTATCTTTAATAATTTTAAAAGTCTTATTATACCAAACAAAAAAAAAAAAAAAGAAAATTATTAAATAATAAAGTTTTAATATTTTCATTTAATTCAACCGGTTGATTCCTTATATTTCATTTTTGAAATTTTATCTACAATACATAATATTTAAAATGCAATTTTTATGTTATATAATATTTTAATTACCTCTTCATATTACAAGGTAAACAATTTCGATTTTTTTTTTTTTTTTTTAATGCAATGTTTCAGAAATCGTCAGAATACTTTTATGTTTTTTAGAAATTTTTTTACTTAAATTAAAAAATTTAATTAAGAACCCGAGAAGTTTACACTACAATAAAAGAAAAAAAAATGTTTCTACCATTATTAAAGTACCTACATATAATAAATTGTTAATTTTTTGCAAGAGTAAACTTTTTTTTATTTATTGATATTTTAAAATATAAATTATTGTGTGGTATTATACTTATTATTATGGTATTTTTCATTATAGAAAAAAAAACTATCATATTAATCTCGCAAAATTGTTTAAGAAGTACCTTAATATTAAATTTTACTTTAAACACATTCTAAGCTAATCAATTTTTTTGTAAATTTTCGCTGAATTAATGAGGCAATTATACTTTTTTTTAAATACTATTATGAAGGACTAATTTTTGTATCCACTGTTCTATTGAATTAATAAAGAAAGAATATTATATTTAGATGTCAATTATGGGAGCCTACAGCATGTGGAAGCTTTTCCATTTTAGAAAAAATTCTAACCTAGAGGCCAGACGAGACAGTTACTAGAAAGATACTGCACAAATCCATGAACATTATTTACAATACTATTACATTTTTTCAACTATCTTCTCTACTGTCTTGACATTTTTCTAGCTAGTAATTGAGATAGTAATTTGACACTTCGAACAATTAAAAATGGCGACAAATGAAAAAAAAACATGCATTTCAAATAAATTTTTTGCGGTTGTTTTATTTTTAATTTCATATTTTATTTGTGTCTATTTTAAACATAAAATTTTTTGATAAAATATAAAATAAACTTGAAAAATTTTCATAAAATATAAAATAAACTTGAAATATTTTTATAATAAATGAAATGTTTTGATAGTAAAAATGCCACATACGTCACACAGACAGTAATTTGACATTTCGTATTACATACTCGCAAGATAGTAATACTGTCTCGTCTGGCTGCCGGATAAAATTTGGCATTATGGAAATCCACTGGATGTAGAATTTTTTCTCTTTGGAAAAATTTTAAAATTTGTTTTATGGTTTAAATTATTTCAACATTTTAACTTTTAAAGTCAAACATATTTTGACATTGACATGACATTGAGGAAATTGAAATAGAAAATTAAGAAAAGACATAAGTAAATTTTTATTTAAATTTTTTTTTTTTTAAATTAAACCAAAACTATTTTTTTTTTTTGAAAAAAGTAAAATTGACAAAACATAAATAGTTTTGTGTTTTTGACATTTTTTTGAAAAATTTTCATACGATAGCATTATTTAAAACATCAATTCCATTATATTTTGTAGACTCTCATGATTACGTGACTTTCCTCGTAGAATTCTGAAAGTAGAAATAATTCTAAACCCAGTAGATTCCATAAACACCTTATTTTTTGTTTGTATTTCTCTTGTGAATATTTTCAGTTTAAAACGAAAATAAATAAAAATAAATAAAAAAATAAGACTTAATAATTAAAAAATTATAAAAATTTATTATTAAAATTAGGTATGGTAAAACAATATGAGAATTGAGAATTTGAATTAATCTTAAATAATTGCAAAATTTCAATATTTTGAAGAAATTATAGAATTAATTGTTTTATTAGCCCTTGCTCTCAACTTTTTGTTTTATTTATTTTTTTTAATTATTGAAGAAGACAGTCATAACATTGAACCCAGTTACCAGAAAGCAAAAAGAAACATTTTTTTTTTTTAAACATTTATCAAAATTCTATTTTCATTAATCTGAAAAACTACAATCTTAAGGCACCATTAGGTTCAAATTATTTCTGTATTACTCATTTAATCATATATCATTTATACTTAAAATAAAAATTATATTTTTCCATATTTCCTACACAAAAAAAAGCAAAATTATTTTAAACAATATTTAATTTATTTTTAAATTTATTCTTGTCTAATTCAATTCTAATCTAATTATTTTTTGTTACCCCTTTTAAATAAACAAAAATATAAATATGAAATAATTCTTTTTCAAATTTATATAAAACTGAAAAAAAAATAATTATATTATAAATTTGCAAAGCCAAAAAAATATTTTAATATTTTAATATTACAGATAACATTGGAAAATAAGTTTTAAAAATATAAAAAAAATACTTAGAAAATTAAAATGTTATAAAACACATTATATTAAAAATTAAAAGATTTTTGTAAGGGTATTATCACAGCCGTAGAAATACAATTAATAAAGTTGGGAAATTGTTTGCTGCGATAGAATTAAATAAAAAATATAAAATATTTCTGTTATAGGGAATAAAAGAAACGGGAAAAACTTTTTTTTAGAAGGAAGATTAGAAGAAATATACTATTAATAACGTAAGGCTAGCAACTACCGGCTATCGCTGAAAATCTTACGCGAACATTTATATATGAAATAATTTAGAAATATTAAAAATGTTAATATGAAAATTAAAATAATGATTGTAAATTGTACATTTAAATAATTAAAATAAAAACAAATCAAATAATAAATAAAATTACTTTTGTTTTGTATATAGATTTATGTCCGTCTTACGTTTTTAAATTTAAAATTCAGATGACGTATATTTGACTTTTAACTTCATACATTAAATTCTTGTTTTGTAACATGTCACTCTTTGAGATTTCTCATAAAAAAATGAACTTCAATATATATGAATTTGTTGAATATGAAGAAACTTTAACAGTGATTTGAAAAACTGCGATACAGAGATTTTTATTTTAATTAGATTATCAATTGTATTTGTTATTCTTATTTACGATAAGCGGTTTTTGTTTAGGCATTAAATAAGTTAAGCCTTAAATAAATAACAATGTTTTATATAAGAAAAAGTATTTTTTATTTTTATAAGTGTTATTTAATTTGGCTAGTGGATGTTATTTGATTTGCTTTATTTTTTTTAAATATTACTTCATAAAAAATAAAATATTAATGAAAAAAAAGAAATGCAGAATTATTTTAGAAGAACAAAAATTTACGTAAGATAATCATAAAATATTTTTTGTTCAATAGATTAATTATAAATTTTTATTTTAAATCTAAGTATGTATTACATTTTATTAATTTTCAGTCAAATTTTTTTTTTTTTTTTTCGATTGATTTTAAATTGTATTTTAATCTTAATTTAACTTATTTTACTATATATAAATAAACTTTTACACTTTTTAAACAAAAAGTTATTGTTTTTTTTTTTTTTTTTGACAAATTGCAAAAGCAATTATTTTGTCATTTAATTTTTAAGAGTAAATTAGAATTAATATATTATGTACATATTTATTTTGTAGAAAGGTATTAATATCAAATTTTAAACAACTTTTATAGAATTTTTCTTTGAATCAACCTAATTTTTTATATTGTGGTGATTTTAAATTGTATTTTTTCTTTACAAAAACTATCTGGACAACGTTTAATCTGAAAGTATAATTTAAAACTGTTTTTATTTACCAAAATAATTCTAAATTTTTTCCATACTCTTATATATTGGTTTTTTATATCTTAAAATTAACAATTTTATTTATATAATTCTGTTGTTACTTCAATAAAAAAAAAAAGAAAAACATATATTTTTGTGAATAGAAAATATGAAAATAAAAGAAATATCTAAATATATTAAGCTTAAAATATTTGAGTTTCATTTTAATTCAAAAATTTAAATTTTTTCTCGGGTTCATAACTACATTTCTACATTTACATTTTTTATTTTACATAAAAACTAAAATATTTCTATTATATTATACAAAAGTACTTTTTTTAATTTTATTTTTTATATTTTTATTTTATATTTCAATAAATTCTTTGAATTTGATAAGTGGCGAAGTCACTTATGTATTCACAAAAGTTTTTTTATTTTATATTTTTTTTTTTTTGTTAGAAAGTATTATGGTGTTTCATTAAAGTTAAGTTAAATTAATTTTACAAAGTTGTTTTTATTAATATTAATATTTCTTACTAAATTTTAACAATTCAACTCTTAAGATCAAAATATTGTTTAATTTTTTTATTGTTTTTTTTTTGTAATTTTTATAAAAGATCGATATTTCATAATATTTCACTTTGATAATTTTACATTATATTTTCATTTAGTTAATTAAAATAAGAATTCAAAAGGGTAAGAATTAAAAATTAGATTTATTAATAAATTTAAACTTAAACTTTAAAATAATATATACTTATTTTATACTATTTATTGACTGCTATTAAAATTAGAATACATTAATAATGTAAGAAAATTTAAATTCATGGAATAAATCTGTAAGAAAATTTTAAGATTTTAAGAAAATTCTTTATTGTGTTTTTTTTTTTTAATAAATTGAAATTGAAAAAAATGTATTAATTATAAAGAAGAGTAAATTATTTAATACAATTTTTAATATTTAAATATCGATCCTTAAATTTTTATAATGTACTGCGTGTAATATACCGTATAGAATATTTAATTTAACTTTTTGTTTGTAATTTATTTCTAAATTACTTATATAACGATTGTATTTATTTTTTACTAAAATTTAAATATTAAACTTGTTTTAATGTGAAATGTTTATTGAAATTATTTTATAAATACATATATATTTACATAATATATGCTTAAATTTTTTCTTACACTAAATATTTACAAATTCAAAACAATATATATATATAAATTTAATATCACTTTTTTTAATGCTCCGTAGTAAATTATAAATTTACTTATTTATTTTATAGCAAAAATTCTATATAAATACGTTTAAATGTAATCTTTGTAATTATATATATATATATATATACATATGTATATTATATAAAGTCTATGATTAATAATTTTTTATATATTTTCTTTTGCAAAGATTTAAGAGTTATTGTGTTATTTTGTAAAGATTTATTATTTTAAGAATAATTCTTAAAAGTTTCCTTATTTTGATATTAAGAATATTTTCTATTACGACAAAATAAAAACTATTTCACTTTTCTATTATTATGTATTTCTTATTTAAAAAAAAAAAATAAATGTACTTTTTTTCCATGTACATTCTTAAAAAAAATTAAATATTCTCTTATATAATATTTTATTTTAACTTTTTATTAATTAAAGTTAAACGTTTTCTTTGTCAGATGCATTTAGACCAGTGATTTTTTTCTCGAAACAATTACCCAAAATTTTCGTTCCATTACATTTTGATCGTGAGTTCTGAATAAAAAATAAATAATAAAAAATTAAATATGAGTTATTGTTTTTGAGATTTTTATATGGAAACTTACATTACACTCAATTTTTGGACATTTTGGTGAATCGCTATTTGTTAATAATTGCCGTTTTACATTACGATATTTACGATATCGTCCAACACCAGGTACAATTAATAAAACTGCTCCTGAAAGGACAATAAAAAATCCGGCAACATAAAATGACAAATCATAACTTCCAGTTACATCACAAAACCAACCTAAAAGTAAATATTTAATTTTGAATTATTCTATTCTCAATTTTTCTAATTAGATAAAATAAAATAATTTTAATTAAAAATTAGGATAGAGATAGTTACCTGCTAATGGTGGACCAACTAAATTTGCAATTCCTTGCACTAATAATAATAAACCATACGCATTTGTAAATTTATCAATTGTAATTATTTCTACTAATATAATACTGGTTAGAGCATAATTTGCAGCAATAAATAAACCAAATGCTCCGGAAATAGTACACAGCCACTAAAAAAAAATAAAAAATTACTAAAGTTCTGCATTATAATTTTTACATTGATTCTTACTGTGTAAGTCGTTAAAAGTGGTACTAAAGCTGTTACAGCTCCACATAGTCCCATACAAATTGCATAAACAACACTAGCATTGATTGATTTCAAATCACCAATCCATCCCAAAAAAATCTGTAGTAAAAAAGAATTTAATAAAATACTTTAATTTTCATTTAAAAATAAATCAAAATGTATTAACTTACCTCACCAAACATATTCACTATACCGATTAATGATATTAACATTGAGGCATCTTTCTCAGGTATACCAATTTCGATGGCATTATCAGCAATATAAACATATGGTACATCATACCAAGTATACAATAAGAAATTTGACATGGCAAAAAATAAAAATTTTACATCGGCAAAATATGAAAAATCTAATATATCTAATAATAAATTTTTGAATTCATCAATTCCTTGATACCATTGATTTTTTTCTTCAGCAATTGTTGTCATTGAATTACGATAAATATCTGGGCATGATGATGCCCGTAAACGATAACGATTAATATTTAACATGGCACCACGATACGTTAGTGAGTGACGATGTAAACGTAAATCTTTTAAATATGATGCTGAGGGTGGTTGATTGTGATTGGGATTCTGATGATGATGATGATGATGGTGATGGTGATGATGATGTTCATGATTGTGTTGATGCTAAAATTAAGAAAAAAAAAACAAAAAATTAAAAAAATGGAATCGTAATTTAAAAAAAAATTTATATTTATATAGTAGCCTAAATTTAAGCAATATCACCATATAAATTTTTAATTTTTTGTTAACTTGCAAATTCTTAATTAATTCACTACAAACATACAATGCACATAATGCTGTAATCTTATCAAACATATATAATATACGATACAATTTAATTAAAATACAATTATTCTATTCTATAAAATTAGTTATCTGCGATTTATAAGACATAAATTAAAATTGTTTGTTTAGGTACATTTGATTTTTGTTTTATTTTTATAATTTTCTGTTAAAAATTTATAAATTACTAATTATTCTTTGTTACTAATTTGAATGGTGAAAGGTAACTAAATAAGGTTAAAAACTAGATAAAAAACTTTTCACTTTTACTGCAATTTAGAATCAAAATTATTAAAAGTTTTTTACAAACAATAAATTTGGTTAATCTTTTTCTTGGTTTTTAACTATTACTACTATTTTCTGATAAATAAATGAGATAATATTAATTAATAATATGTACTTACATTATGATTTGAATTACAGTTAGCAGAATCTTTATTTGGATCATTCGTTTCTGGGCAATTATTTTGATTTTGATCATTTTGATCGTTTTGCTCATGACATCCATCTTGTAAATGCTTAGGATTTTTCAAAACAATTTTATTATCTGCATATGGTTCACTAAAACTTCGTGATTGATTTAAATTTGGATATTTTTGCAATATTTGATGAATATTTTTATGTGAATTAAGGAGTTCTAAAACTTCTGGAGGTACCTATATAAAAAATAAAAATTTTATTTAATAAAATAAATTAAAAACGAAAAAGAGAATTAATTACTTTTTCTCCATTGTGTATAAATGTTGGAAGTGAAACTAATGAACTGAATAATCTAGGGTTATCACAATTTTCATTAATATTAACATCTTCATAACCACAACTTCCTACACCTTTACCACCCTTACAACTACTACAAGCATTAACTCCAGCACCAGCACAAGTACCAACACAACTATGATTTGGATGTAAATGTTGTTGATTTAAACTAGATGTACCAGCAGTATTTGTGCTATTACTGAATGAAAATGATTCAGCTGATACTCGAACTTTTTTCTTTGATTTTGATTTGATTTTACGTTCTTTTGCCTTTAATTTTGCTTTATGTTTTGTCCATTCTAAATCCCTCATTAGTAATCCACAAACTGTCATATTAAGAAAACAACCAGCTAATATTAATGTTGTACCACGCCATCCATATTCATCAATTAAAACCTGTATAAGTGGAGCAAAAATAAATGTACCAATACCACTACCACAAACAGATAAACCGGTAGCAAATGAACGTTTTTTCTCAAAATAATATGCAACAATAACAACAGCTGATACATAGCATAAACTTAAACCAAATCCAGCTATAATGCCAAATGTTAAAAATAAAAGTTCCATTGAATTACTTAAAGCTGATATTAGAAAACCGAAACATGACAAAATTGAACCAGCTATTGTACATGCTCTACATCCATAACGATCTGTTAAAAATGATGCAATTGGTCCTGATAATAATGGTATGGCCATAAATAAACTTCCAATCCAAGCAGTTTTACCTTTACTCTCACCAAAATAATTTAAAAATTCTACATATATAACACCAAAACTAAATGTTATACCATCAGCAATTAAATTAACCATAAATGAAGCAAAAACAACAACCCAACCCCATCCACCATCTGGTGCTCTCGGTTGAATATATTGCTCTATGCTATCATCTTCTTCTGATGATGATGATGTTGATGAAGTCGATGATGAAGATGATGTTGATGATGATGTTTCACCTGATGAATTTATAGAACAATTATCATTATGATGATTATTGGTATTGTTATCGCTATTACTATTAATAATACAACTATTATTAAAATTTTTACAACTATTAAAACGTTGATTATAATTGGTGTTATTTTCACAATTACAAATACAATTACAACTCAATGTTGTTGAAAATTGATCACCAACAAATTGAACATGTAAAACAGGTCTATCAGGTGTTTGTATTATTTCTATATTTGATTTATCAATATTTGATTCAGATAATTGATGGCTATTTTTTGTCGATAATCGATTATTTGTACTCATTATATCCGGATATTGTAGATTAAAACGATTTGTATTTTGTTCTATTGTTGTAGCTGTTGTGGTTATTGATTTTTCTTGCTGTTTATCATTTAAATTATCATCAACAAAATCATAAGTTGAAGGTAATTTTACGATACTTTTTAAAGGATTATTTATATTTGATTTAATTATGCCCTTTGTTTTATCAAAATTTTTATCCGATTTATTTTGTTGTTGAGGTATATTAAATGATGAAACATTTTCTATATTAATAATTGTATTATTTTTGTTGTTATCATTATCATCACTATAATTTTCTTCTTGAACACTTGGTCTTCGACTAAGATCCGTAAATGTTTGATTAATATAATCATTATATTGTCCTTTTAATAATTCAATAGACTTACTATTGTTATTCGATTGTAATAATAGTTTTGATGATTCATCAACATTTTCATCATTAATAATGTTATCATCATTTTTTAATATTGGTGTATTTATATCACCATTAACACCAATTCTTATATTATCATCGTCGCGTTTGTTATAATCATTGTCATCATTTAATATTACATTATTTACGATATTCAAATTTTTCGATTTTGAATCCGTTTTAACTGCCAATATTGATGATGGTGTATTAATTAATCGATTTTGTTCTTCAATTTCTGTTGAATTATTTAATTTAAACCTATATTTATTATTTATATTGCTATTATGTTCTTCATTCGTTTCATTTGTTGATTTAATAAAATTATCATCATCGTCATCATTACTATTTGTAACTGTTGGTGTTGTTGTTGTAGATGCTGCTGTTGGATTTGTTGAAATTGAAGATACATTTGTTGTTTGTTGTTGAAAATTATTAAATGTAATATTGTCATTACATTTAATTGTGTTTTCAAACGATTTATATTTATTATTGGATCGATTGTTATCCATTCCGATAGATCGCGACTAAATTGACGCCTAAGTTTATTAACAAATTCGGCTGTCATTAATAACTGTAATAAAAAAATATAAATATTTAGATTTACAAAAACTTTTTTTAATATACATTTTTTTTTTGTTTTTTTTGTTAATTACCTCAAAATTAAGATCGTAATAACGATTTGATTTTATAAAATTTACTGGCGAATTAATATCACCAAAATAATTTAGAAGCACTGTTCCTGCCATACGTGACAAAATAAATTTAATCTAGAAAAATACTGAAAAAAGAAAAATTTAAATTAATATAATTTGTTTTTATTTTTTTTTCAATTCAATTTAAAATTTTATTATCAACAGAAAAAATTCATATTTTACAGTTATCTGTGAAGTAAAACAACTAACAAAAAATTTAAATCAGAACTTATAAAGAAACCTACATTGCAGCCACGATATGTAAATATGTACATAAGTGCATTATTATAATATATATGACTAATGAATAATGACAAAAGAAAATAAATTAATAATAGGTACCAACATTAGATTAATTGATTGATATTTCATATCTGTCATCAACCTATCGAAACGAAAATAAATCATACAAGATTCAATCTTTAAAAAATGTAAAACTAAGCTGCGAATCTTAACATAATTTTAATGTATGTAAGTAGGTATGTATATGTAATTATATTTTTACATAATTATTATGTAACAACAAATATAATTTTCCAATGGAAGTGCTTTCTTTAAGGATATTTGTAGTTTCTATAAAACTGAAGCAGTTTAAACTTTAGATACAATACTAAACACAATAATAAATTGCAACTGTAGTTCTAAATTAACCTTCAAGCTATATAATTCAAAATATAACAACAATTCTTTCTTATTTAAAATAATATATTTTAGGGCCTCGGTGGCCTAGTGGGTAAGAGCTTATAAAATACGCTGTAAACACGGAGGGAGTGTAGGTTCGAATCCCACACACGTCGTAAGAGTTATTCCCCTTACGACATATACAGTCACGCCTGAACAGGAAAGGCTGTGTAATTTCCTATCCACATTTATGTGGCAGAGAAATACATTAAAAAAAAAAATAATATGTATAGCGACCTTGAAAATACAATTAATACAAAAACAAGACTAAATATTATATTAGAGCTCGTACTTTTTACTTTTATAAAGAAAAAAAACTTAACAAAGTATTCAAAACATAATTAATAACTTGTTACATATACATAATATATACATATTTTGTTTGTTTGTTTACAAAAAACAAACTGATTTATGACTACCTTTCTGTAAACGCACGTCATATTCCAAATTTTTTTTAAATTCTTTTTTTTTTTTTTACAATAAAAAATAGAGAAAAAAAATTGTCCTTGATTATTGTTTTTTTACCACTCTTCTATTTGTTTGTATGGTTAAACTGTTTATTATTTTCTTTTTCTTGTTTTTTTATAGTTAAACTACAAAACAAAAAACAATTCGTCCTACATATTTTATGTATATATGTATGTATATAGATTTATTTATACTGATATCAATACCATATTTACTTGTCCTCAGGTATAATTAATAAGTATAGAAAACTAAATCCAACAATAAAATCAGGATCAAAGACAATATTAAAAATTCTCCTACCCAATGTTTTTCGAATTTTTCTGCATACATTTAACACCATATTTTTTTAACCAAACTAAAATCAAACAATAATTAAAAGAAAATGCCATAGGTGGTATCAATTTCAAGGACTAAAATATATGTATTTTGTTTTTATTTTCCATTTTTATCCGCTTAGTATTGTTAAGTATATGTACCGGTACACATAAATATATACAGATTAACCACAAATAAAAGTCTATAATGTTGGAAATCATTAGAAAAACCTATTTTAATTACTTTTTAAAACATAAAGATTTAAAAAATTTTACCACAATTGCTTTTAAAATTTTTTATTTCAAATTTAATGGTTGTTTATAGTACAAACTCAAATAAATCATACAGTTGACTTAATAACCATGGTTTAGTGAAATTAAAACTTAATGTTCTAAGATTCTATTTTAATTGTCCTAAGAAAACTTTATTCTCCAATTACACACGTCGATCTAAAGAATAGAAATTATGATTTTAATAGTTCTAAAAAATTTTTAAATCAAAAATTTTGCTGCAATCACATTTTTTTTTTTCTTATTTTAAACCGTTATAACTAGGTGCATTTTATTTGTGAAACATCTTGTACATCTTTATATATATACCATAAACTTTTCATTTTTCCAAGAACAGCTAAAATAATCTTTAAAAACCTTATACTTATAAAGTTATAATAATTGGTTTATTATAACCATAAGCTTTTTAATTTAATATTATAATTAAAGCATATCATTACAAAACTTTCAAAACAAAAAATCCTCAATAAAAAAAGATTTAGAAACTAACAAATAAAGTTCTAAAGAAAATTTTTAATTTTCCATATCATTATCTACCAAAAAAAAAACAACAAAATAATGACATAAAAATTCTTGTTGCAAAATTGTATTATGTGTATATAAATGTGACTGAAAAAGACTAATAAGTTTTTACTATTGTAATACACAAATAAAGGGTAAAATTATTTTATAAAATAAAATTGAATAGACCTACTATAATAATCTACCATAATAAGAGTGCCTGCTTCTTCTACATGTAAAAAAATATCAAAGAAAGCTACACGTCAGTAATTTTATTGATCCAAAAATGGTGTATAGTATGTAAAACCAGAGACTAGTAAAACTTTTATCATGTGTTAACAGAATATAAATTACTATAGAACCAACTGTTCCAATAAAAAAGTTACTTTCAATTTCTTTTAAAAAAAAAAACAAAAAATCATAAAGTTTTTGTAAAATTACTTTCATCCACTTCCTGTTCAAACTTTTATAGTTTCATACATGATAAACATGATTATAATCTGAAACTTATACATTCTGACTAATTTTTATACATATATATATATATGTAAGTACATATATGCAAATCAATACCAAAATAACAAGTAAAAAAACATACAGAGTGTTCCACGATAGACACAAGGTTTCAAGATATATAATTTATAATATTTGACTGAGCAATATAATAACCATATAGAAGATCTATCTATTATCATCATATTATCTTCCTGTCATCATAGAATTTTCTTTAATTTCGAATTAAATATAATTACAATAAAATATTTTCAACTCTTTTCGAACACCCTATATAATTATAATAATATGGTAAATGTATAAAAATTAATTCAGTTATCTGTAAAGGACCTTCAATACATAACATTTTTTTTTATTTTTTTGATAAAATATTTAAATTTAGTTAAATAAGCACTTAATTCCTAAAAATAGAAAATATAACTTTTTTTTTTTTTTTTTAGATTAAGTTATCCACCACAAAAAAAGAACATAGGTACCTATTATATAAAATAGTTACTTACATAATATGAATTTTTATTCATTCTATAGTAAAACATATGAATGGAGGAGACCTGGGGGGTTCTCATTTAAAATTCAAAAACAAACAACAATAATAATAATAAAAATGATGATTCAAATTTAACCTTTTTTAATATTTCATAAGAATTTTAAAAAGAAATTATACCTAAGTATATAGGGATCATTTTATTATCATGTGCATTAATTATCAAAAACGTTTTAGAAATACTTTAAATAATTATGTTTAAGATTATTTTCATCGACTTGAGATTTGAGAACGATAATAAAACAATTTAGATTTTTAATTGTATCTATACATATAAAAAATATCTTTAAAATGAATTGCATTATAACATTATAATTAAATGGATTAGTTAAAAATAATTTTCTACAACCGAATATGTCTTGAGAAAATTATAATTAAAAAGTATAGGAAAATAGCAAAAAATGTTATGAAATGTAAGAATGTAAGAAATAACTAAGTTTTAAGACAAATATCATTTAAAGCAAAATATAAAAAAATAATTAAGAAAACTTGAAATGTTGCAAAAAAAAAACTGCTGTAAAACTGGGATATATCACATGTGAATAAAGTACAAAATGTATTTTTTTTTTTTTTGTTAATTAAATAAAAAAAAAAACACAAAAGTAAGAAAATTAAAATTATTTTTTTTTTTACAAATTACATATGTAGATTACATAAATCATCATAAGTCATGCATATAGGTACAACATCATGTTACATGCGATAATTTTTCTCCGTAACAAGTATAACAATGATTTCATTACACTTATACACATAAGTACATAATGTATGACTCGGGAATAAAACATTACCGAATTTTATAGCCATGAATAATTTCTTCGATTGACTTATTTCTTATATTAAAAGAGAAGTGAATATAATATGTACTCTAAAATTCAGCAATTATTTTATTAGCTTTAGTATATGTATATGTAATTAGGACAGAATTTCTATTTCAGTAAAATTATTTTCAAAATCTACTAACTAACATATGTACCTATTATGATTTTAATATTCATACATATTCTGCATATACAATTCCCATTTTAAAATAGACGATTTTGTAAAGATGGATAAATTTAAGAAAATTCAAACAAATTTCAAGTTTTTTTTTAAATTCTTTACGAAAAATGAACTTAAATAAATAACATAATAATTAGTAATGTTACTAAAGTTTGTATTTGATATATATACATACCTACTTATGTATTCATATAAATTTTCATATAAATAAACGTATTAATATCGCATCTCAAACAAAAAAAAAAAAAAATGCTAACACAACACAAAATTAATTTTGTAAAATTTTAATGAAGCAACGTAAACGCAATTAATTAAAATAACTTTAAGATCACGAACATTTTTTTTTTTGTTTTTACATTATTACAAATTGCTACAAATAAAGAAAAATTATGAAAACACAGCAAAATTAATTTTAAAATACGTACATAGGTAATTATAATTACAAAATGTATTGACCAATGAAATTAAAAAAAGTAACATTTAGTACCGGTATTAAATATGTATGTATGTACTAAAATTATTTAATATTTTAATTTAGTACCTATTTATTGATTCTAATAATTTATCTTGAAATTTTGATTGCCACATTGTAGCACGCACTTGTAGACATTTTCTAAATATTTTGTTAATTCTATAATATAAACTTTTAAAATAACCTAACTTAAGAAAGATTTACACCTTTACCACAAACGGCATTTAACAGATTTTTCTATACCATCATACCAATTAAAGTTTAGATTTATTGCTATTTATTTTTTATTAGACTTCTGCCATGTGCTTAAAGTTACTTATATAAATCTATTTGCTTCTTATATATTTACATATGTGCTTAGTTGATTTATTTGTGTTGGTCATAAAATCCCCAAGTCAAAACCACCCTCAAGACAAAATCCTCAAAAATAAAATCCCCAAAGCCAAAATCACCATATCCCCATTACATTTCTCAACAATTGAAAATTTAAAATTAAAGTGTATTAAAGTACACACAACAATTTTACTGACCCTAATAAAAATTTTTATTTGATTTTTCTTTAGTTTAATTATAAATTTAATTTATTAATAATTTTTGCGTATTGTTTTTTATACAACTCCCTTCAATGTTTATTATATTTACCTCTTACTCTATTATTTTTAAATAAAATATTTAGACATAATAAAGTAGATTCTGCAATAAATCGTGTGGAATAAAATGATTTCTGCAAAAAAAAGCAAAAAACGAAAGCACAACATAATCGTCTAAATTAGCCCAATGGCATGGCAAGCAATACTATACTTAATACTATTATAATAATGTAAAAATAAAAACTTTATTTAAGAAAAGGTGCTGTTGCCAGAATTAATTTTCAATTGAATTTTAATTAAAATCGACTTAGTTGAAATAATCGATGTGGAGTGTCACAATTGTCTTGATTTTTTCAAAATAGCAGACTTTCATAATTAATTAACTAAAATTTTTCATTGACAGATGACAGAACGTTTTTATGTGGAATATGGATTTGATGTTCTTGCTTGTTCCATTTCAATACAATTTTAAAGTTGTTTGCGAGTGAGAAATAATACAGTTTTTAAAATATTTTTGAAATTCAAAATCAACAAGTTGAATCAATTAATTAAAATTAAGTTAATATTGACTTACGCGACACATCTGTTTAGTGTTTACACAACTACAACTTTTTACAACTACAACTTTTCAGTTAATTTGGAAAAATTCAAAATAAAGCAATAGCAAATTGATCTTGTAATAGCACATAAAGTAAACAACTGCATAATATTCATCCGATTTTCTATTACCTATTATAAATGTCTTTTAAATTATTGCAATGCAAAATTACATATTAAATTTAAAAATAAAAGATAAAGTTGTTTAATTTTTCGAACCGAGAATGTGAGAGATCATGTATTTTTCTTTTAATATTACATTGAAATAAAATCAAGAGTTTTGACAAATTTTACAACGATAAAAAAAATTACATACATATATCAATTTTTACAACCAAAAAATAATTACATTAGATCAAGAGTCAAGATTTTAGGTATTTAACAAAAAACAAGTGTCTAAAATTTTACTATTAAATTAAAAAAATTGGATTTCTACTGATATTTCTTTATTAATTTTCTAAAATTAAATATCATAATAACTATGTACATAAATAAGTATGTATATTACGTTCTACTGAACTGAACAAAGAATAAACTTTAAAAAAAAGACAAGGTGTTTTTTATTAATTTAAATTCTCTAATGTTATTATAGGTTATACAAACAAAAGTATATATGTAAGCAATTTCTATAAATACCTGAAATACCTAGCAATATAGGTATCTAAAACGTGGTATACGTATACATTTAACATTATATTAAGTTTATACATTATTTTTTATTTTATTATTTTCACCACAATTTTAATAATGTAAATCTGATTTTTAAAATAAATTGGATTATTAAATTTTTTCCTCTTTTGTAAAATTTTTTTTTTCACTCGGCTATTTTTATTAGGTATTTTCGATAATTTATAAAAAATAAAAATGAAAGAAATCAAATAATATAACAAAGCACTAAATGAAATTTATTTTAAGAAAAATTAAAATACCTACATATAAGTATGTTACGATTTTTTTTTTTACTTTTCTGTTCATCATAGTTTTAAAATGATTTTTATTTAAAATATTATTTAAAAAAAATTTAAATATAAATAAACCGTATTTCCTCCAAAATAATTTATTTATTTATTTATTTTTTTTTCATTTTTAATGATTTTTTAAAGCTTTACAAAATCAAATTTTTTATGTACATAAATATATATGTATATAATATGTACATATGTATGTACTATGATACATGTATTTACAAAATCATAATACCTACCTATTAAATCTAAATCTAATTTTGAATTTAAAAAAAAAAAAAAATAAATAAATAAAAGATAATTTTAATGATAAAATGAAAATGAAAAATATAATTAAATAAACAAAAATATACTTCTCGCTAAATTACGTAAAATTGATTATCAAAAGAATAACGAATTTATTTTATTAAGGCAATGAACTTTTCATTTTATTTATTTATTTATTTTTATTTTATTTTTAAATAATAAAATTTTTTTTTGCTTTATTGATATTCACCACACGCAGGGTTGAACTTGAATTTTTATTAATATTTACTTAATTTCATAAGAAAATGCTATATTTTTATCGTAATAAAAATGTTTTTTTTTTTTAATCATTAATACCTTAAACAGAATCGAAGAATCAAATAGGTTAGTTAATTCGTTAATTTTATGCCAATTACATTGCCCATTGTAGTTATTAGTATTGGTTTTCGTCAAAAGTTAAACATTATAAAACAAATAGGTACTAATTACTTCAATGGGCAATATTATTGGCAATATACAGCAAAAGTTTTTAAACGAAGTTGTTTATCAAATTGATGGGCACGTTGTTTACGCGGTATTGGTGAATGGTGATATGGTTGTATGTGTTTTGTTTTTTAATTTGAAGTGTATTAAGACGTATTAAAATACTATACTTTTTTACACTGCAACTATTATAGTGATTCTTATCTATATGTCATCTGTCATAAAAAAGAGTCATCGCAAACATTGCATAAAACTATTTAAACTTTTAATTTTAAGAATTTACTATTTTAGCGAAATTTTTTGAATGTAATTTAAATAATTTTACTTTATATTTTATCTTTTGAAACAATTTGTACCTAACTTTAATAGCAACGTTTTTAAATATTTTATACCTATACAGTTTTATATGTATATTTTTAATACTTCTGTATTATTTGTAGAAGAATGGGACAAGAATAATAAATGAAAACATTTTAACATCAACGGAAATGAAAACTGCCCATCATTTCTCTTAATTTTAGAAATTTGCTCCCAAAACTCTTCAACTCAATTTTTTCGAGAGATTCGCCAAATATATTAACAAAATTAAGATTTTTAATTTCCAGAAATCCTGAATCAATAGTTTGCAAATCTGATGGCGAGACTAGATTTGGAAATAAAAATAGGCTCGTACCAACCCTTATTAAAATTTAGAAAATAAACTTTCTTTGACATATTAAAATACTGAATTATTGAATATTGATGAAACTTGTATATTATATAGTTGTAACTTGTAACAATATTATTCTAACTAGAGATACCTATATACATATTTGTTTTGTTTTGGGTCAAAATCATATTTTTCCTTGTTTTGGGTCAAAATCGTATTTTTTTGTCAAAATAAGACTAAAAATCGTACATCGTATTTTCCCTTTAAAATTCGTACAAAATACGAGAAATACGACGCTATAACATCACTGTACCTGCATATTATTTTAGATATGTATCATTTTTTTTTTTGGATAACAGTTAGGAAAAAATAATATTGTCCTAGAATTATTGTCATATTTATTGATTACAGATTTAAATAATTGAAAAAAAAACTAAATACCTATTAATTAAATATTAATTCTTACTTGATTAAAATTTAATAATTCATTTTTTAAACATTTTTAAAATTTTACTTCATACCAATTATTTGTTATTTAGGTACTTTACACAAAATATTATTGTTTTCATTTTACGAGAGTACCTACATACATATTTATTATTGTAATTTAATTATAAACTAGAGCACTTTTTAGTAAAGCACATACATACATACACATAATAAAAAGTCATCGTATGTACACAATTACATAAAGTACAACATTAAAAAAATTCTTCATTGTAAACATTTGTACATATTATATACATACTTATGTATATATTAGCTATAATTTCTTAATAAGTTGTCAATATTTTCATAAGATTACAATCAGTAAGAACTGTTTTTAATTTATTTAAAAAAAATTAACTAGGTACCTATATATTATAATATATACATACATAGGTACTTAGTTAGATAAATTTTATATTTTAATTTTAAAAATTCCCGTTCAAACAATAAACGTTATAGGCCTAAGTGATAACTGATAATTGCTCACTAACATGCTTCAAAATATATTTTATTTTCACAATTAAGATTGAAAGTTTATGTACATATATAAAATAACACATTTAGATTAAAACAAAATATATGTAGATACATCATCATGTAGGTACTTATATTATTCAATTTCGAAAAACTGCATGTATTATTTATTTACATATAACACTACACATAGGTATATCCATAAATACATACATACATATTATTAATATTTGTTTTTTTTTTTTTTAATTTTATGAAAAAAACGGAATTCTTAAAAAATTTATTTTTAACCTATAGTTTAATTTTTTATTTTCTTTTGTTTTAAAAAAAAAATTTTTTCACGAACATGAATTAGTATTAAACAAAAAAAAAACTTTTTTGAGTGTCTAAAAAACAAAAACATATGTTTATTTTAAAACAAAAAAAAAAAAAGAAAAATGTAACAAGTGTAAGAAAATTATAGAATAAAACACTATAATCAGCTATAATTATTATTATTTTATACACAACATTTATATTAAATTTGTCAACAACCTGTTGACATTTCTTTTCCCCTTTATATTTTTACTTTAACTTTTTTTTTTTTATAATTATTATTTGCATAACTTTCTTTTGTTTTTATTTTATTTTTCTGTTTTTTTTTTTTAATCTTAATTTTTCTTTTAGGGATTTTAAAATAGGTATCTTTTATTTTAACATTTTCAAAAATGTACATAATATATTAAAAAAAATTTCCCTTACAATTTTTAAAACCATGATTAACCACAGCTGATATCAATTTATATCTACTACCTATATATTTATTTTTAAGGTAGGTAAAAAAAAATTTAAAAAACTAACAAAAATTTAAAAAAAAAAAAAACAAAAGTTAACGTGTGTACATGAAAGCGTCTTAAATTCTTTTAAAAATTAAATTCTCTTAAAAAAAGCTTTTAACTTAAAATATAAATAATACCTATTATATATTAATATTATACACATGTATATACATACATATATATAATAATATTTAACAAATTTAAATTGAAAAAAAAAAAAATTGTCAAATATAGTGGAATATATAAATATGTATTATACATACTCGTATGTACATAATATATTGTATAATATAATATTATTATCTCTTATTATATTAATGCATAAAATTTATAAAAAAAAATGATTTATAGTTACAATAAATTATACCTATATTATATGTATTAATTATGTATAAACACATGTAATGAGATATACATACATATGTAATTATAATATTATTATAAAAAGTGCATATAAAATTCGTAAACAAAATAAAATAATAAAATATGAATAAAATATAGGTACCTATCTACATAATAAGAAAAAAATATATGTGCATATAAATAAATAAGGTTTACACATAATATTTATATGCGTATATATATATAACACATATATGCATGAACATTATATTGAATTTTCATTAAAAAAATCATTTAAAAAAAAAATCTAATAATAACCACTTTTTAAATAATATCTGTCCGTCATACCAGTTTTTTTTATTTTTTTTATTTTTTATTATATACAATATACAACCAGACAACTTTAATTAAATATTAGATGCTTTGTATAGTATAGACAAAGTGGTTTTATAGCAAAGATCAAATTTTAAATTAAAAAGTAACATACATACATACATATGTGTATATGTATCTAATAAATTTTTTTTTATACAAGTAGGTAATTAATAAATTTCCAGTTTTTTATACAAGCCCAAGTATATTTGATGAAATTTATAAAACAAAATTCATTTAATTTTTTTTTTTTATACAAAAAAGTATCAATAAACATTTGTTAATAACTTTTTTTTTAATTAAACAAAGAAAATTTTAGTAATAAATTATGATTAATTTTTTATTTTTTACACAAATATCGAAAAACTGGAATATGATAATCTTCTCTTAACAAAATTATCGTTTATTTGATTAATTTATACAGTTAAAATAATATTATAAATGTCATAAATATAAATACATAATTAAAGTTTATTTAAACTAAATAGTATACACATTATAAATTAAATTGATATGAAAAACTTGGTAGATATGTACATATTATGTATTTTACATTACTTAATATTATATTATTATGTTATTGAACATCATATTTTTTCTTATACAATCCATTTTAACCTCAATCTCTACTTTAAAGTCTTTAGCTTTCATTCAGAATAGAAAATAAGTCGCTTCTTTGTTCTTTCTCTTCAACTGTAATATGAACGTTTAAATTTTAGAGTGGCACAGTGGCATTATTTTGATCTTGTTAACTATTTCGGTCCATATTCTATTCTATTTCATACACTGTAAACCAGTTTTTGAATTGTTCGTATTTCCAATTTCAAATGTTATTTATGAAATCCATTTTTATTTTCTTCTAATTTTTCTTGTTTAATTCTAATTTAATATTTACATTTAAATTTAAATAATATTATGTAATACGTATTTGGTACATAAAAAACGACAATATCTACCTAAAGATTTTCCATTACATTTAAAAGCCAATGTTCATTTTTGATTGAATAACATTTTTTTCTATTACAAATGATATTTTTTTGTTTATTATTTATTTTAACTTAATAAAAAGCTTTAGTTTGAAATTCACTGATTAAATAATTGCTCTATATGCACTAAAATACATATTATATATGTTTTTAACTATAAATTTTATAGCATAGTATGTTAGTATAATATGTACCTATTTATCTAGTCATATAATATTACAAAAAAGCTAAAAAAAAAAAACAAAAAAATGATAAGAAAGTGAAATAAATATGAGAAGTAACAGCCGATGTAAATCTGTTTACTTCTAAGTTAATTATACTTATAAGAACAAAAAATTAATTATGCAGACAAAAATTTTATAACTAACATATTTATTTAATAAAAAATATAGGTACAAATATACAAAAAACAAGAAAGAGTGTAGTAGAGTAGACTATGTCAACATTGGAATATTCGTAAGAAGATAATATATGATGTTTCCATAAACCTTAATCATCTTTTACAAAATTTCAGATGTTTTACATGGGAGCGGTACGAAATCTTGTTCCTTAAAATCTTGTTTTTCGTAAAAATCTTGCTACATCTTGTTTAAAGTTTATTAAATAGTTCCAATGACAGCAGCGCATTTTTGCAGAGTTGCAAAATTATTTCAAGTGTTATAGTTATGGTTACAATCAGAGTTATACGCTTTTTTCCAGAATATGTTTATATGTTTATGCCAGGTTTTAAATTAGGAGTGATTTAAAAATTAATGATTAAATTAATTAATTCATTTAATTAGAAATACTAAAATATAACAATTCGTGTTCTAAATAAAAAAAAATAAAATTGTCATATTATAATTAAAGCATATTTCATTAAGAAATAATATGTTAATAATATGAATATTAAAATGTTAAATTTTTTAAAATAAAACAAATACAATATTTAAAAAAAAAACCAATATTTAAAAAAAAAAACAATATTTAAAAAAAAAAACAAGATTTAAAAAAAAAAGAATCGTAGGCAACCCGTTTTACATTAAGTGCAAATTTTACAAAAGTTGCTGTAACTCAACATTTATTCACAAACTTTCAGATACCTAGACACTGAGTTATTTTCATATAAAAAAAAGGTTGTATGCAACAAATGATGCAAGAGCTTGCACCAGCACAACTACATTTTTTAAAAGTTATTGCCATGAAACTTGACATCCTTCCACAACATTTCAGATACCTAGCTTCAGTAGACACTGAGTTATTTACATATAAAAAAGTTGTATGGCAGCTACTCGTACCCGACGGCCGAATTTGCTGCATTTAAATAGCGAAACTAACTATTTTTTAAAAGTAGCGTAAACAAATTTTAGGCTTATAATTTCTTTATTTTTTGAGTTATCGTGCAGACGAATGCACGGATTTGCAAACATACATATGGCCTAATCGACTCAAAATTCGATTCTGAGCCGATCGATACACTTGAGTCTATATCTAGCTCGACTCGTTTAAGGTGGCACAAGCATAATGGTAAATTTATTATACTTTATATGTATAAAAAAAAAATTTTAAATAATGATGGAAAATAAAAAGGAAATTTTGAAATAATGATTGAAAATAAAAAAAAAATAATTCTAATAAAAAAAAAGCATACCATGGTTTCATAATCTCTTTTTATTCACGTTTCATAAAACCAACAAACTAATTTAGTTACCATAGTTAAAAGATTATGAGCAGTATGTCTATATGCAAACTATCCAGTGGGAAACAAAAACAATACAATAATAGAAATGCGCAATTAATATTGTATATTACATAAAAAAAAAACATGTGCTTTACTTGGTTGCATAAAGAACAATTTGCCTTTAATAATAATAACAACATCTAACTTGTTAATTTTTTTTTTTTTCTGAGTTCAATCCTTTTATAATTTTAAAGTCAGCTGATCAATGTTTACTTTTCTTCCTTTACTTCGTTTGAAGAATTCAAAGAAGATAAAATGGTATAAGTTCGCCGTACATAATTTTAAAACTTGTTAAAATATGAATTTTTTTTAAAAAATATTTAAAAAAAATTGTTTTTTTAATAAAATAATTATTAACTAAAATGGAATATTTTTTTTATTGAAAAAATTAAAAAAAAAACAAGTAATGAAAAAACCAAGGGTTTTCAAAAAAGCACATTTCCAAAATTAGTTTTTCGTAAAGAGTATATAAATATTAAGTAGTTATATTGAATAAAATAAATTTTTAAAAATACAAAATTTGAACGATATCGTTAAAATAATTTGTTAGAGAAATTGGGAAAAATCAAGTCACACTTTTGTCAATTTTAGGGCAACCCTTTATTAACACAATCAAAAATATAATGTTGGAGCTTTAATTTTTGTATATTACTTCAAAAAAATTTTAACAGGTGCCAAAGTTACAGGTGTTTAAAAATAGAGAATTTTCTCTTTTTGACCCCTTACAGCTCCTCAACGGGCGGCGACACAAAAATATTTCCTGAAATGACTCATACTTATTTCCATTTCTTCTCATACTTAAATCACTCCTATCAAAATTTCAGGCGTCTAGGTTAAACCTTTTGAAAAATAGAAGGGGTCCGAATTTTTGCAAAAATTGAGTTTCACATAACGGTATATTAAAATACCGCGTGGAAAACATATTCATTTTATATAAAGCTAATGAAACCAGCTATCGTTTGGCGTTTTCAGATTGAAAATACACCTTATAGAACCTGTGTTATAATAATTTAGAGTTAGGGCTTTTTCGAACTTTGTAGAGCTGTAGCTTCGCAACGGGTGAAGCTACAGAAAAAAGTTGTTCCACGAAATTAAATTTTTGGCGATGCCTACCCGTAGTTAAAATTTCATTGCTTTATTTCAAACGGTGTAGAAATTTTCCAAACACCCACACTGACAGACAGACAGACGGACAGAGTGAAATTAAGAAGCACATTTTACCAAAATTTTTTGAAAATGTGCCAAAAACTAAATTTAAGATAAATGTATGTATATATATATTCAACTAACAAATTGTCAAAGTATTCAAATTGAAGCATGAAAATGAAAATTCGTCAACTCAATATCTAGTTTATTTTTTTTACCTGAAGTATATTTTACCTGAAGTATATATTTCATATTTAATATGATGCTATTGTTATTAATTCATTTCAGCTGTCAAAGTTTTTAAAGGAAATATAGACAAATCCTTTTATGGCTATGGCTATGAAATAAATAGTTATTTTTTTAATAACCATATGAGCTTCATTTAGCCAATAATTAATACATAATTTGTATTCTTTTACAAAAATAACGTATTTCAAATAATATGTACTTTACTTTATTGACAAAAATGTAATTTGATCTACACAGTTTGTAAAATGTCAGAAATGTACAAATATACCATTTCTTCATAATTATTTTGTATAAAAGAAAAAATATTTTTTATTTATTGTTTTAATTTCATTTTACAATATTTAATATTATAATTTCAAAAAATATAAATAGTGATAGCCCCTTTATGTTAACATTTTCTTAGTAAAATTCTCTGTTTTATTCTTATAAGATGTAAACATTTTTAAAAATGTTTCACCCTCTCTTAAGAGTGAATATTTAAAAAAAAATCTAACCAACTTCTATAGTGTATTATAACATAATATAGATAATAATATAACATTGAATATTTTCGAATTTTGTATTTTATTATTTACATATTATGAATATTTTTATTATTCTTTGTTATTCTATTAAAAAAAGAAAAATGAAAAATTTATTTTTTTTTGAAAGAATTTTTTTCTGCATCTGAAAATGGGTATTAATTTTTTTTCTTTTTCTTTATATATGTATGTATATATAATTTTTTTTTTTAGTTTTAACTAACGTTCTCGGTTTTGTTCTTTTCATTTCTGTTACAGTCCTGTGTTACATTTTCTTTTTTCATATAGTTATATATATTATATATAAGTACCTATATTAGATATATATAGGTATAATATATTTTAAGTATAAACATAATACAAAATATTTATACAATATAATATATATATATATATATATACGTATATATAGTTTCTGTGCAATTGTATAAATAGTTCCATTGAAATATTTATAATAATATGATGCTATTGTTAGGTCAGTTAAGGAAGCTTTTGTTGTTTTATTTATGAAAAGAACTTACAAATATTTGTTATTTTCAGTAAACATACAATACATATATATATATATATATATATATATATATATATATATATATATATATATATTATATTTTATATTATATTTTATATTATATTTTATATTATATATATATATTATATAAATATACTTATTATTTTAATCAAATGTTGAAAACAACCTAAGTATAATAAATAAAAAAAAATGCATAAAAATAATAATAAAACGGTTAAATATACATATATGTAATGTAAAACTCGTGAAAAATTTAATAATACAATAATAATATATTATACGTTAGTAACATTAAATGTAAATTATAAACTATATATATATATATTTTTTTTTAGTGCATTTCTCTGCCACATAAATGGGAACAGCAAATTACAGAGACTTTCCTTTTCAAACATGGCTGTAAATGTCTTAAAGGGGAATAACTCTTACGATGTGTGTGGGATTCCAACCCACACTCCCTCGGTGTTTACAGCGCATTTTATACGTTCTTACCCACTAGGCCACCAAGGCCCCTGGGCACTATATATTTAAACAAAAAAAATGAACTGAAATTTAATATATAAACTAACTTTTAATTATGAATAAATATTATAAAAATTATTTCAAATTTTAAAGTTTTTCTCAAAATTTTCAAAATTGTTATAAACGAAGAAAAAGCTTATAAATTAGAAAACGACTGCTTGTTATATAAACGGATGCAAATTATGGATGTTGATGTGTATCATTTAAAGAAAACTAAAAATATTGAAACGAAATATTATACGTGGAAATGTTTAGCTCCGGAATACAGGAAAACATATATTTTAAAAGTATATAATAATTATGAAATAAATGCATTAATTAAACAAAATGTTGTTAAATATATGCTACAAAATATTAGAATTGGCTGCACATATAATTAAAATAAGCGAAAGCAAGAAAAGAGTTTTAAAAATCTAACTTTTAATATATTTATAAAGAACGAAAGGTAGATTCATTAATGAGATGTATAAATAATATTGAAAACGACATTCGAATATTTCAAATTATAAATAGTAGTAATAGAATTTAGTATAGTAGCACAAGATCGCTACGCGTGGAAAGATATTTTGAAAAAGGTCAAAGCTGCCCATAAGAAGAGAATGAATTTGTAAAAAAAAAAAACTTGAAGCAAACAAAAAAACCCTGTGATATTGTTTATATATTTTTCTTTTTATATATATATAAAAATAATTAAGTACTTGACGTCAATCTGAGAACTTATAACCCCCTACTAAAAAGATTAGGTATTGTACATATAGAGAAAATTTAAACAATCTTAATATTGAATAAAATAGATAATAAATATAGTTAAAGTTATAATATAGTTATCACTTTACAGATTATAATATTATTATAGTAAATTTTTATTTTATAATAATGAAAGATTAATCAAAATAACTAAAATAATTTATATAATTAACTTTGTTCTTCCCTTATTTAAATTAGAAACTTGCAGAATCTTTTAATATTTAGGATTGACACTATTTTCATCAAGCTATTTTTTATTAAATCTGGTTGGATAAAATTTATAGTTGGATAATTTATAGGTCAGTAGTGAGTTTTCTCTAGTTTTTTCTGTTTTTTTTTTTTTTTGTATCTATAAATACAGTATAGTTTAGTTTTTTTTTTTATATCAATATAAATTTGATTCTTTTCTAGATGCATGGCTTGACGTATCAAAGTGTATTTTTTGTATAATATTTAGTCGTTTTTCACAATTATCACTTTTTTTTTTTTTTTATATTTTAACATCGACACAAAAGACATGCTATTTAAATATAATAACAGGTTCTACTTATGTGAACAAACCTTTAAATTCTAAGTAAATAAAAGAATAAAAAAATTGACGAACAAATTTATTACACTTTTAGTTTTTTTCTTTTGTAAATGTTACATTTATATAAATTTAACGAGTAGAACGTACAATAAAAATAAATATGTAATAAATAACAATAAACAGGAAGTATTGTTTAGATCAAAGGATCGACAAAGGAAGTATAAGTTAAGTTGACAAAAGTTGTTTAGTTTGAAAGAATTAAATAAAAAAAAAAAAAAAAACAGTATATTGTTTATAAAAGAATAAAGTATTTTAGTATGTTTACATTATACGTATATTTATGTATGTATATAAAATTGTAAATTCATAAATGAAAAATGTAAAAGCTAAAATATATTCACTGAATAATTGTCAAATTCAATTTTAAGACTAAACTAATATATTATTATATATATAGCTAAATTTATCAAAGTTTTACAAATTTTAATAGCAAGCAATATTTTAAAAATATATACTTAATATAAACAAAAATAATGATACATGTATACACTTATGTATTATCTCTTTTCCTAAATAAACAAAATACTTTATTATTTCAAAATATGTTATAAATTATCTACAACCTACTAATTAACGGTATTTGTTGAAACTGTTTAAGAAACTAAAACAGTTAGGCTAAAAACTTCCAAAAAACAAGAGGCTTATATTATAGGAATTTAAATAATATAATCTATAATTAAAATGCTTGAAACTTAATTAATATTCTTGCAAAATTTGGGAAACTATAACAAATTACGAACAAAATTAAAAAAATAATAGGAGTATTCACTATTTATGTTTTTGTGACTTTTTAGTTTAAGAAATTTTTTACTTTTCTCCTTTATTAAAATTTCTTAAACATTTACGTAGGTACCTCTATAGTAAAATTAGTTCTGTCCATTAGATTTTTTAAAAATTCCATTATTGTTTTGGTCTATATAAGAAATAAAGTTTGACATTTGACATCAAATAAAATTACATATACAAAAAGAATAAATCTGAGAAAAAATTTAGATTTGATTTGAAAATTTCAAGCAAAAAAAAATAATTTGTAAAATATAATTCAGAAAGTGTTAATCGAACTGAACTAAAAATAAATCTAGATTCGCTCTTTTTGATCTAGATTTGCTCTTTTTAACCAATCGAAATTGCTATAAGTATATACATAATTATATTTTCCTAAAGGAAATTAACAACATTGGAATAGTTACAAAATACTAATAACCTTTATATTATATTAATTGAAGAATTTAAAAAAATCTGTAAAATTTAAAGAGGTTCCTTGAAATTTTACTAAAAAAATCTAACACTTAATAGAATTAACTTAAAATTTTTTTTCATATAAATATGTTCATTACATATACTAAAATTTATAAATCATATCAACTAATCACAAGACCAAATATTAATTTTAGAAATTTAAATAAATATTATTTTGTAATTTTTTAAAAATAAATAAAAAATTAATCTTTACCTAAATTTAAAATAAAAAATTAATATTATATATAAACTAAACTTTTATGTACCTACTTATTTATACGAGATGTAAACATTTATATTCTTAAAATTATTATAACAAATAAATATAATTTACATTATTATCAAACAAAATAAAAGTCCAAAGAAAAATTGAAATTTTAATATATACGTATATGCATTTTATATTTTTGTATATATGTATATATAAATATTTATTTCATTTACTTTTCTTTATATTATTCACATAAATTTTACATCCATTTACATTTATATTATATTCTTATATATATATTTTTTTTTTATTTATTATTTCAATTAATGTCACATTTCGCTTTAATTTATTTATTTTGAAGTGCATTTTAATAATGAAAACCTATTTTTATTAGTTTTTATACTATATTATGTGTGCAATATATATACATATACATATATATATACATTAATTTTTATGAGGTATTTTTTTTATAAATATATTTTTTTCTTTATTAAGAATAAAAAAGAAAGAAATTTTAACGCTTATTATAACCGATATATTTAGATATATCTTTTAAATTATATTGAAAACGTTTAGTATAAAATTCGGGGGTTATATATTTTTTTCTCGTAATCATATTATTCTTATATCAATATCTTTCTTTATAATCTCTGCTACTGTTAACGGCTTCGACACTGATAGTAAAATAACAACAACCATAATAATAATAATAGCCGGATTCATTGTACCCTTACAATCTAATTCCCAAAATTCCGTATTTTTGGCCTATTCTTTCACATACTTACTTCCTACCCAATATACTGCGTTAGTCGTTAACGATTTCTGCCCATTATATTTGTTAAAAGGGGATATGAGTGTAGTCAGTAAGAATCTGACATTACGAAGGAGGTATTTTTCGTATCTTTTTAAGATACTCCCTTCCCTTAGGAAAAAAAAAATATAGCACAAATTTGACACTCGAGAATCTATTGAACATCTATTAAAAATTATTTTTCTATTGGATTCAACTAATTGAGCTAATGTTCTGAGTCACTTTCAGGTGTGCGATTTTATAGTAGGCGATCAACTTTATAAAAGAGTCACTGTATATACTAGTGTTTTGTTTTTTTTTTAAATTTAATATTTATTAAATAGAACTAAATCTAGATTTTTTGTTGATTATATCCACATCTTTACGTATTTAATAATATGTAATATGAATGAAATAATTCCACTTCTAGAATCAAGTGTGCCATAACAAAAGAAAATTAAAAAAAAAAAAAACTAAAAATTAAACAATCAATTGACATATGATGATTATAATTGGTTATATGTATATTTTATAAAATTCTTGTAATCTGATATCAACATGTTTCTTTTTAAGAAAAAAAAAAAATTTAATAAAAGATGCTATCAATGACAATTAAATCAATTGTGTTCAATTAATCAAACAAATTCATTTAAAACATCAGAGAAAACTAAAAAATTTATATTTGATTGTTTCATTGTTTGATAATATTATGTTGTTAAATTAATTATAAAATGAAACTTTTAGATTTTATGATTGGATAAAAAGGATTTATTGAAATGGATCTAAAGTTTTTGAATATATATCTTTAAAAATTTCTTTAAAATTTTGAATATATTTATATTATAATATATAAAGAAAAACAAAATGTATCTTAATAATATTGTAACGAGAATAATTTTAAAATTCAATTTTTTTTTTTTTTTTAATGTAATCAAATTTTTAAATTAAAGAAAAATATTTAATATGAATTAAAGAAATTAAATGATGCACATATTATGTACGTGATTAGATTATGTAATGTATTCGTTCTTAAACTATTTAATTTCTTTTAACAAATATGCTGATTGACCTAATTCGAAATTTTGAACACTAAAAATTAAAAAACTTTGTTTAAGGTTAAATACATAAACATTTTCAACAATACAATTACATGTTTTCCACTATACTCGTGTCTACTAGCTTGATTTGATAGCTAGCTAGTAATTTGATATTTCGTATATTTCAAAATGGTAAAAAATAAAAAAAAATAGGCGATATGACTTTTGTCTGTAAATACGAAAGTCCAGGAAAACAACAAACAAGCCAAAACTTTCCGGGGGATTATAATTCCTGTAAAACGGCCAAAAGTTTCTTGGGGTATTTATGACTTCATAAACTGAAATATTTATAATTCAGTAATAAAACAATAAATTATTTCCAAAATTTATAAAAGTACATAATATATATTACATAATTATTGATTTGCATATTTTTTTGATAAGATTTTACAGTTGGATACGAAATCAGTGTATTCCCTATTTCCAGAATGATAATGATAAGATTTTAAAGATGTATTCAAAATCAGGGTATTACCTTTATCTAGGACAAATAAATAAATACTCTGAAAAAAGGGGCAACCTTGATTTTGTAACCAACTTTAAAATTCCTCCTAAGTTCTACAATAGGATACCGTCAGAGTTATAATCTCTCGGTTATAATTTTTTTTCTGACATAATAATGTTGTTTAGTTTTTTTTTCAATTTAAAATAAATTTTGTTATTGAATATTGGAATAAAATAAAAAATAAAAAATAAATTACACAAAAGTTATTTTTTAAAATTGATAAATGAAATATCAATTATAATAAAAAATGCCACCCACCTACATTACACAAATAGTAATTCACATTTTGTATTACATATTATCGTAAGATAGTAATTCTAACTATATGGTCTGACTGCTGGGTAAGATATATTTCAATGTCTAAGATCAATAAGGAAACTTACTTCAAAAGTACATATACATATATTTATTTATGAATATAAAATATGTATTTATATAAATGGTATATAGTACACCCACCTCTATGATCCGATGCTAACACTAAAATTACACTAAAATTTATAAAATTTTGACAAAGTGCCTATATGTACATATGTATTTTTAATATGATAAATGGTATATAGGAAATATATTAGCTATAATTTCGCAAATTTTTTTTTAAATAAAAAATATTGTATATACCTATCTATGAAATTTGAATTAGAGTATTTGTTTTACACTTTAAGAAAAATTATCATACACTTTAAAAGGATTAGCAAATACTAGAAATATAAAATTTATTAATTAAAGTTCATTTCATTTCATAAAATAATAAAATAAAAAATGTTATATGATTCAAATAAATTTATATAGAAGTTTAATAAATTTAATACAATTAACAATATTACCTGACTTTACATATATTTATACAATTATAATTAATAATTATAATCAATTTTATTTAAATTGAAATGAAAAATTATCTAAAAATCTTATCTTTTTTTTTTTTGTGTTCTTTAATCGTCTATTGCCCTGTTATCATAAATATAAAATTGGCATAATTGTTTTAATTATAGATTTTAATTTATTATTATTATATAAATTACACATTTTTAATATTTTTTTATATATTTATAATATTGATTAATTTTTATTTTTTTTATTTGCAACTTTTATTATTGTTATCAATAAAATATTTAACCATTGATATACAAATGGAAAATTATCTCAAGGCAAAATTACAAACTTATATACATATATTATGTATTTTATATGATATAATATATGATGAAGGTTATGGGCTTTAAATATATTGAATGAAATTTAAAAATAATTCAG
The DNA here is from genome assembly GCA_947095535.1 of Poecilobothrus nobilitatus. NCBI lineage: Eukaryota > Metazoa > Arthropoda > Insecta > Diptera > Dolichopodidae > Poecilobothrus > Poecilobothrus nobilitatus. The sequence goes on along the minus strand of OX352773.1, from coordinate 219,713,467 downwards.
AACATTATAAATAAAAAAAAAAAAAAACTGATAAAATTAAGAGTGATAAAGACAACAATTTAGTTCCGCAATGTTTAACGCCAATTGTGATTCATCATCATTACCATATGATAACTGTACTGTGCAGGCTTATGCTAATGGTTAAAATTTATCAGGGTGAGTTTCTGTTAATGGTATAGCAATAATTCAATTCAAATGCCAAGTAGTGGTTAAAGATCTCATGAAATTATTTTATAAGCGATTCAAATAATTCAAAAATAATTTAAGAAATACTTTTTCTTTTAATGTTTATTTTTAATAATAAATTAACTATAAGTTAATTATTAATAAATGCAGATATGTTTTCATTAATAATTTTAAAGATATTTAAGAGGATTTTTATATTTAAAAAAAAACATGACTTAGTAAATAAAAATATTCCAACTGAAACCTAATTTAAAATCGTTTAAAGATAAATTACTTAAAGAGACATATGATTAATGATATGAGATCAATGTAGGTATATAGAGGATGGAGTATAGAAACTAAAACCCCATAATAATATTGACAAAAGTAAACCAGATCTGAATATTATATAATTATTAAATAGTTATTCCATAGTTATTCAATAGTTATTCCACTATTTAACAGTAGTAAATATATATAATGTCTATAGTAAGTACATCATAAACTAGAAACACACTTCTTAAGACAATTTCTGATCAATTATACGTTCTCGAATAGATAATTTAGATCCTTGTTAAAAAAAAAATATTTTACCAAATAAATTACATGCCTTTTTACATTAAGTAAATAACTATATTAAGTAATATTGATTCAAAACTAGGTCATACAAAAATAAAGAAAAATTCATCATTTATGACAACAGCTGCACCATAATGGAATATTAAATGCATGTCTTGTTTCACTCCCTTAATTATATTTTTATTTGTCTTTTAGAAAGAAAAAAAAAATATTTAGATAGGAAAAATATATATTTGGATGTTAAAAAAAATGTATTAATAATATATATCAGTTAATACATAATATGTTATAAAATAATACATATATATATATATATATGGTACGGTTTAAGTAATGAATTGGTTATTATTAATAATAACCGGACATTATTAATAATAACCAATATAGAAAGGTCAAAGTGATTAATTTGGACAGAATTTATTAAATTTATCACATAAGCCGGTAATTATTAATAATTCCCACCCATCTTAGGTAAATGTAATATTTTAATATATCTAAATAAAAATATTTAATTAAGAAAATATTTTTCTTTCCTAAATTAAACATATTATTGAAGAATTAAAAAAATAATTCATATAAACAAATGGAAATTCCCGACAAAGACAAAGTATACCAACATTTACCAATCCATACAGGTAATTATTAATACTTACCGGTAAATATAATAATTTCTAGTTATTATTCATATTTACCAAAATACTAGGATATTATTAATAATGACCGGTTATTATTAATAATATCCGGATTTATTATATTTACCGTAACATATATATATCAGAGATCCTCTAAAACTTTAAAAAAAATTTTAAATTTTAAAAATTTATGACATATATTTTAGCTTTAAAAAGCAAATTATTAAACTATAAGAAATGGTAAAATAAAAAAACAAGATAGGTAGTATTTCCATAGTTTACAGAGTAGATTTTTACAAGGTAGCTTTTAAACGATTTCAAACCTTAATAATTTAATTTAGAATATTTTTCTTTTTATATGAGTTCTGTGTTAATTAAAGACATAAATTAAATGAGACAGTTGCAGCATTTTTTTGAAAAAAAGAAAAGCAATTATTTTATGCATTAATAAAATCAGTTGTTGTTTAAATTAAAAGGAGCTTCAATATATCTTAATATAAGATTGGAAAGAAAATCTTAATTTTTTTTTTATTTTCATCCTTTATGCTTAGTTAACCTGCTTCGACATTTTTCTTCTGACCTATTTAAAAAAAAAAGATAATACTCTCAACTCAACAACCATTCACCCACCCGCTTTAGAACAATTTTTCTGTAGAAGAAAAAAATTTAAACAGCTGAAATTTGAAAATGACATTCAAATTGTTTTGATGAATTGTTATTTGATGAGATGAAAAAGAGTTCGGGTTGAGTGCGGCTAAAATAACCGAAGCGGTGAATCATCAAACAACCAGCATTAGACATTGTGAGGCATATATAATAGTAGTTACTAAAAATTATACTAAAAATATATATATGTATATACACATATATGTATTTTAAATTTTTAAGAAAATTTCTCTTTAAAGATTATTTATTATATTATACGTGTACTTCTTACAGGAAACAAACCTACTTTTACCCAACATGCAATAAATGATTAAACATTAATTTTTGTTGCTATCTAAAAATCAAGGTCATAATTGAATGATGAAATGATATTTTCTACATACATATTAAAACCTACATATAATATGTAAAATTATTCTTTATTAAAGTCTAAATCATATGATAATATATAAAACATTATCATATCTCATTAGAAATAATTAACAATTAATTAAAAAAAAAAATAAAAACATTTAATAATCATTGTTTTTTTTTTTTTTTGTTATAAACACAACATCAGTAAAACAATCAAAATTAAGAACAAAACGATTTAATTAAAACTGTTTCATGATGTCTTTTCTATTATCAAAATTATGATTGTGTGATAATTTATACAAGATTATCTTGGCATTTTGTACAAAAAAAAAAAAAAACACCAAAATTTATCAATTTCACTTAAACAAAATTTTCTTTTACATTCGTATAAAACAGGGAATAAAATCCGATTATTAAATCATAAACTTCCTTAGTTGTTAATCAGAAGCTCAAGTAAAATGAGAGGTAAAATTTAACTATTTTTAATAATTATTTATTTTTAATTATATTTTTTTTTTTTTCTCTCATAAGGATTCGCCACTATTTTTCTGATTGTTGCAACAATTGCAACTTCAACAATTGCATTCCATTGTCCAACTCAAGGTGTATTTACACATTATGATCCAAATCAATTTTATTTATGTGCAGAACCAAATGCTGAAGCTGTTATTGGAACCTGTGATTATGGAAAAGGATTTTTACAAACTCGTAAAGTAACTGGTTGTATACCATATATAGATTGGGGTTGTACAAATAAAAATGGTGTTAATCCACCAATATGTAGTGAAAATACTGAAATTCCACATTTAAATCCAAGTATGTATTGGAAATGTTATAACAAAGGTCAAAGAGCAAATCTTATGGTATGTTCAGCAGGCAAAGGTTATCAACATGGTTATGGTTGTGTTGATTGGTCTAATTGGTATTGTAAAGATAGATATGATTATGAGTAAATTTTTACAAAAATAATCTAATATGAATTTTAATAAAGGCAAATATTTGAAAATAATTTAACTATTATGTTTTTTTTTTTAATTTTTTTATTTATTTATTTTTATACATTTTTAGAAATTTTTTTTAGATATTCAGAAAGAATTACTATTATATATCCATATAAGGTTTATGCAAAATATATATAAAATATTTTAAATATAAATTTTATATATACATATTTATAAAATATAAACTTTTGTACTAAAATAAAAGGAATTAAATATCCCCACATACATAAGATAAATGGACTTAAAAGAGGATTAACTATGATTTTCTTAGGTAGAACATTTTTGTTTTTTTTTTTGAATAAATTAAAACATTTTGTTTAAATACATATTTAAATTCTTAAAGTGAAATAACTATATATATATCAAACATTCTATAACTACAAAATTACAATTATGAAAAATTTTCCATCTAAAATGGAATTGAAATCAGAAATAAAATTTTGAAACTTGTTTTAAATATTAAAATTTTTGTGATATACTAATTGTAAATTAAATTAAAACTATTCAATAAAAATTTAATTGATAAAGTATAAACTTAAAAAATTCAAAAAAAAAAAAAAAATCAAATTAATCATTTTTGACCTTAAGGCATTATAACAGACAGTAATTAACAGAAAAAGTCAATGTCTTGTTTAAGTTATAACGAAGAAATACATATTGAAATTAATAATCATTTCTTCCGTTCCGTTTTTTTTTTGTAATTTTTATTTTTTTTTTTATTCAAATTGTCAAAAGTTTTAACGAATTCTTAAAAATTCAAAGCAAAATAAATTTTTTATTACAAAACTTGTTTTTTTTTTTAATATAGTTTTGTGTGGTGTTGTGTTTAATACACAAATACGTATATATACATATATGTATATAGAAATAAGAATAGGTGTATCACTTTTGGTAACTTTAAGGAAGTAAGGAAAGTATTGGTTTTTTTTGTCTATTTTTTTTTTAAATATTTATTTCCTTTTTTTCTATTATTATATTTCCCTTTCTAGTTATATATTATACATAACAGTGCCCCGTTCCCCAAGACTTCTTTGAATTTTGTGATCATTGAAAAAGAATAAGGTTATGCAAAGTATTTCTGAGTTTTTTTAATATTAAACTTGATTTATAAGATATTAGATAGGTATATAAGATATTTATAACAAAAAAGTTTATTCTTTTTCTGCTGAACCCTTTATTGGTTACCCATAATAAAATAAAAAAAGGGTTCAGCAGAAATTGCATTTTAAAAAAATGTATATACGTCTTGTATTAGAACTATTCCCATCCTCATTATATGAGAAACGATTATTAAATTTATAATTGACTTAAAAGAAACGCTTTATGTAATTTATTTTATTTTAATATTAAATTTTTTAATCATATAGAGAGCACATAAAGATCAAATTTTATTAATTAAAGAATAAAAAAAAAAAAAATACATTTATGTAAACAGCATAAGTAATAATAGAATAAATAAGGAGATATAAATATATAATTAATATGCAAATATATATTATAATACCTATATCCTTTTTACTGCTGTATATAAACCCATATATATTTAAAATTTAACATTCAAATTAATAATATTAATAGCAATTAATAAAAAAAAAAAAATTGTTATTTTCATTTTCAATATAAAATTATTTAATGTGCATTTCACAATATTATTTTGTACACAATATTGTAATTTATAACATTAATATTTTAATATAATATCTTTTATAAATTTTTATTCTTCATAATATTTTTTTCTATCTTTACATTTCCAATCATTCCATTTTACACAACCATAAAAATCACCTCCAGCACTAAAACCTGTTCCATTTGGACATTTTATTAATGTAGCTTCTCCGCCACTATTAATTGCATCTGAACAAGTCCAATAATAATTTGGATTTACATGTGGTAATAATTTATCTAAATTTTCTGATTTATTACAATCTGGTCGATTTTGTTTTTGTTTATGGGTACATTGCCATTCTGTAAATGGTACACATCCAGTATTATAATCATTATTTAAAAATCCAGAATCTTTAGGGCATTGTATACGTCTACTTTGACCGCCTTTCCATGTACAAAGATGAAAATAATTAATATCACTATCAAAAATTGCTGTATTTGTTGGACAGATAAATGATGTGACTAAATGTACTATTGAAATTAATACTGTTATAATTAAAATGGATTTAATGAAATCTAAATTAAATAAAAGAAACAAATATATGTAGTTATATAAAAAATAAAAGAATTTAATAAATTGTTTTTTTTTTTGTTTTTTTTTTGATTTTTCAATCAAATTTACCAAACATTTTTATAAATTCGGGAAGTTCGTTAAAAGTGTAAATTAATTAAATTACTAAATTTAAAAACGAATTAGAATAAGGTATTTATAACCTCTCTTAAATAAAGTGATAAGTCTTTACAACAGATAAAATTAACAAAACATGTCAGTTTTTTAATTAATTTTCCTATTTTTAATTATAATATATATATGTACATATATGTATATGTTAAAGCTTTTTCACTGTAATTATTCTATCAGATGTCTTAAAAAATAAATTATTATACCATAACGAATTCAAATTAAATTTGTAATCATTGGGCCCGTTTAGTCACTTTAAAATTATTAAACAACTTTTAAAGTTGTTACTGTCTACTGAACGGGTTTTTCTTTAAGTGCTTAAGTAAATCATTTTATAAATTTTACAGCATTAAAAAACTATAACTTTATCGAGAACCGAAATTTGATTTGACAGCAAATTCTCTTTTTAATTTCTCAATTTTTTTTTGTTTTTTTTTTATAACAAAACAGTTTTGTATTCATATATTTTAAAAACAAAACGTTTTAAATTAATTTTCTCAACCAACAAAATTGACAAATGAAAAATTTTCGCTACAAAATTATGCTGAAAATTTTACAGCAGTATTCATTTCAAGCCCTTCAATTCATCATGCACTGCATTGAACTGAACGGTTCCAATAACTGAAATCATTATAATTTTAGAAAAAAAATTCATTAAATCAAATAAAGAATGAACATAGAAAATAATTATAATTTTATTATTTTTAATTAAACATTTTTAGACCGATCTAGTTTTAAGTATAATGAAATTTTGAAAATTTACCCGAGATAAGTTAACTCATAATTTAATATCAGAATCTTCAGAATCGTCTTTCAATTACATTTTCACTATTTTCGAAAAATATTATATTATTAAAAAAAAAAATGTTAGGAGGTCGTTTCTGGATGTACTTTAACATGTTCTAGTGAATTATAACCTTTAAAATCAAATTTATATAATCTCTTCACTCTAATATTAATTCATAAAATAATTTAAAATAATAATTAAAAGACATTTTCAAGAAAGATCATATAATTCATACAAAATATTTTTTTATTATAAATGTACATATATGCTTGACCTCCAGTCGATGGAGGAAATCATAATGTTTCATTCATTCTTTCACGAGACTCATACTTTATTTCTAAACTATAAATTCTTATCTACATTAATGAGTATATTAAGTGAGGGTATTGAACATTTTAAATCATGTGATCAAATATGTACTTAAAAGATAACAAAATTTATAAAATGTGATTTTTTTTTTAATTAAAATGTTGAAAAAAAAAAAATTGGAACAAGTATTAATTAAAATTTGAGTATATTGAAAATTTAAAGGAAAAAAAATTTTTTTTTTGAAATCATCAAAAAATTACTTGGAAAATGATGTAAACTATATATACGAGTATATACATAAAGAACAAGAATAACTATTCATTAAATTTAAAAAAAATAGTACATGTTGCTAGGACGTAAATTCGAAATCAGTCGAAAATAAATTATGCTATATATATAAACAGGAATTAAAACCAGTTTAGTATCTGCGTGAAGACATAAATGCCACTTATGTAGTGTATAAGCAATTTAAAAACCTGCATTGGAATCTGCAGATAAAATTACTGATAAGATTATATAGTATATAGTATATATATAGTATAGCGGTATATAGTATATATATATAAATGTAACAATGCTATATATCTTTCATCAAGCCGGAACACTCAATTGATTTTCCGAATTTTATCCGAAATTTAGTTTCATTATTAATTCGTGTGGAAATTGCTAGTAAATTTCAATAACAAAAAAATAAAAAAAAACAATAAAAAAATTAATTTATTTTCTCATTTTTTAAAATTTTTAAATTTGTGTTGTTTATAAGATAAATTATACAGAAAACATAGCGGCTGTAATTATTTAATATCGTATCAGAGTATTATAGAATCTATAATAAAAGAAAAAAATTAAGAATCAGAAAAATAATAAAATAAAGTGAATTAAATTCTAAGTCTAATTCACAGCTACCTTATATAGAGTTATTGAAAACAACTGTTAGTTTTTTCATATCTATTTTGCATTCAGATTACTTAGATTACTTACTCTCAGTTACCTTTATTTCTCAACCAAAAAACTACACGACAAAGCTGGCATGCAATTAATTGGCAAGAAAATTAATAATATATAATAGAAAAATTTTCTGATAAATTATGCTACTCAGACAATATTCTAATTAGGAATCTCCACACCTAAAATTAAATATAATTAAAAGACCTAACTCTTGCAATATAACATTAAAAATAATTCTTGTTATTGTAAATACTATAAAACTAAATCAAATTACCAAAATAGAAAATAAACAAAAGGATGCTAATCATATATAAAAAAAAAAACTAAAAGTAAATAAACACTAAAATATTTTCATTAAAACTGAATAAAATTGTAAAATTTCAAAACGTTGATAGAACTAAGTTATGACTTTCATATTATTGAATTAAATTAGGCTAAGTAGTATAATTAAATAGTTTTAAGTTTTATTATCATCTCCATTTTCCTTGAAATTATTAAATAGCTAAATATATTATGTAAAAATATGTAAATAACTAAGTTGAAAAGACTATAACAAAAATGTCTAAACTCTGAATAATTTAAGTAGTAAGTATATAATGTAAATATGTATATAATGATATTTGAGAGAAAATAAATAAATAAATAAATATATAAATTACAAACATACATATTATATTTCTAAATTCATAAAGGGTTTTTCTAATGTATATATAATACATAACAATCATTTATTCTGTTTTCTTATCTACATATGTAATGACAGATAGAGAAAAAGTACTTCTTCTTAAAATATTTTTAATTTATTTAATATATAGTTTATAATTAAAAAAATAAAAACAAAAAACTTTAAAAGAAAATAATATTTTATTCTACTTTATACACTATATTTTATTATTTTAAATAAAAGTTTTCTTAATTTACTGCTTTATTACTTAACTTACAAGTGCATAAATATTAAAAGAATTTTAATTTAAAATATTAGAAAATTTAAGTTTAATTATAATAAAAAATAAATTATAAAAATAATAACTCCATTTTAAGTACATTTAACAAAAAAAGAAAATAAAAAAATATTCTTATTAGTTATACACTTTGTCAGTTCGTTCGTAATCGTATGTTTGTATTTCAAATCGAACATTTTGAATTCTCTCCGTATTTTCTAAACGTCTAAATCTAGAAATCTATAATGTTGAAAGGTTTCCGTTTCAGAATAATGTTTGGCATTTCTCTCTGTTTAAGGGTTATAAAGATGTCAAAAATTAAGAATTCGCTCTTTTTTTTATATCTGGCATTTTGACACTTAAAGATAAATTATATTATATTTTTCAACATACCCACATATTATGTATGTATGTGCGTAAACGTGTTTTTTTAATTAAATAAGGACTACAAAAATATTCGAAATTTTTGTTTAAGTTTTTATCGTAAACACAAAAAACCAAATACAAAATTTCACAACACAATATTCCAAATTTTGAAATTTCTATATAATTGTCAAAGCTCAATATAATATAATTACATTAAAAAATATAAATATTAGTATATTGTATTTTGGCAAAAGCATATAACTCTGATTTTCCAAGCAACTCTAAAATCCTCTCTAATTATTTTTTAAGAAAGTATTTAAAATTGTGCAGCCTGCCTTTGGGGAAGGACCTCCATTTATTAATAAGCAATATCTACACATTATTGTTTATATTTAATGTTTTTGTTAGAAACCTAGACAGTGCTTTTTTAGAAACTTACATTGTGATATAGGATGTAAATACTTCAATACTTTTAACTTTATTTCGAAAATAAATAATATAAAGAAATTTTGTTCCTAATATAAAGAAATTTAAAATAAAAATTAAATAAATATAGTTATCTTTCAATATCGAGGTGTATTAACAATTAATAATACGAATATTATTTCCCATTTTTTATATTGTAAAAATAGGGGAGCTGTAAACTGCTATAATTGTACCTCTTTTCAGTTTTATAAGAATTAAATTATTTTAAAAATAAATCAAATTCAACATTTTTTTTTTTTATAATCAACACGTGTAATGCACTTTGTAACTTTTCTACTTTTTTTTTTCATAATCAACACGTGTAATCTTGCATTTGCATTTTGTAATCTTTTATTGTAATTATAATATACTATATACCTACGAGTAATTATAAAAAACCTTAGAAAAAAGTTGTCATTTTAAAATTTCTGAACAAAAAATTTTTAAAAGCATATGTTTACTATACGGATTTTATTTGAAATAAATATATGTGTATATATTATATTATACAGAGGTGTTATTATATTATATATAGAGGTGTATATATACTCTTATATTATATTGAAGAATATATTTATAATACAATAAAAATATATATTTAATGATTCAAACAAGAAAATATCATAATCGCCAAGTCGCCAACCTTTCTATCGGAGGGTCCTGAATTCCGATAACCCCGATCAGCTCATACATATTTATTATTTATATGATAACCCCGGTCAGCTCATATAAATAAAAAATATGTAGTATATTTCATATCGTAATAATGTATATCGTATAATTAATAATAATAGTAATAATAATAATAATAATAATAGTAATAAAAATAATAATAATAATAATAATAGTAATAATAATAATAGAAATAATAATAGCTACTACAGTGGAACTATCTTTGGTTATATCGTGCAGGAAGGTGTTATATACTAGTACTGCACGTTGTTATCCCCTGATGGCACTGACTCTGTAGTAAAATAATAATAATATTAATAACCAATACCAATAATAATATCTGCTACATTTACAGTGGGGGTTGCTTTCAATAATTACCTCATGCAGTAAGGTGTTATATACTACTGCATGTTGTAACTGTTGTAACGGCTATAGTCACTGTTAGCAAAATAGTAATAATAATAGGCGGATTCATTGTTTCCTTACAGTCCCACCCCCAATTCAATGTTTCCGCATCCTTTTCCTATTCTTTCCTATCCTTACTTCCTAGCCAATATACTGCGTTATCAAGTAAGGCTTTCATCCCATTATATTGGCTAAAGGGAAAGTGGATTTAATCAGTAAGAATCTGACACTACCAAGAGCAAATTCTTGGTGTCTTTGGAAGATTCCCACCTCCCTTAGGACAAAAAATAATAATAAATGACAATTACATACCATTTATTTTTAAAACTTGAACAAAGTTTAAAATCAGAAAATAATGATTTAAAAAACCTACATAATTTTTTAATATATATGTGATTATCCTTATAAAATAACTTTTGTTTAATAATAACTAGTTACAAAGATTTTTTTCAAAAAAAAAATAATTGACGAAAAAAACACTTGAAAAGTATATATGTAGTATTAAAATATAAAACTTTAAAACTTTTTCTACAAAAAACAAAATAAACATTAAAAATAAAATTAAAAATAATTTTCACCATGTTTAATGGTAAAAGAAAAAATAAAAAAAAAAAATAAAATAAACCTTGAAATCAAAATAACATTTAAATGTACATACATATATTATATGTTACAGGATAACATAATATTTTAAAGGGTATTTTTTGATGTAAAACGATAGATGCAATCTTTCGGATATGCGAGTATAATAATATAACCGTACGTATTATTAAATGCAGCATATTCATAATATACATATATATGTACACCTGTATATATGTACATGTTTGCAACAGAAAGGTTTTAAAATATGAATTTTGTTTTTCATTCTTCAAAGTGCAGTGATGCATTTAAAAAGAGCCTTGACAAAACAAAAAATCACAAATTGTAAAAGAAAATTGGTTTTACTTAAGATTTTAAATATATAAAAACAAAACAAAAAAAATTCCAAAGCAACAAAATAGAAATTTTAATGCATTTATTTGTATAACAATAATTAACGGTTTATAAATTTTAAATGATTTCTGTTAATTACCTTGCATCATATAATTATCATATAATATTTGGTAATTATATTTTTCTTAAAAATTTTCTTCATAGATACGAATGTCAAGGCAATACTATTTTTTATTATTTACGAGAAATAATTTAAACTGACAGACAATATGATGAAATATTGTATATGAAAATTATGCCATGTTATTCTGATTTTGATATCCTTTTCAATATACATAAGTATTTCTTCTTGTGCTAAAACAATTTCAAAAATTTTTGAAAAAATTTGCCTATTAGTTTCCTGTCTTTCAGTCCGTTTAACTATGTCTCCGTCTGTCTTTCTATCCGTGTGTTTAGAAAAGTTCTAAACCGTTTGAAATAGGGCAATCAAATTTTAACTTCAAAAACGCATCGCAAAAATATTAACTTTATAGAACAACTTTTTTCTTTAGTCCCACCCGTTATGGCACTTCAAAGTTTATAAAAGCCCTATATTTAAACTGTTATAACACAAGTTCTATAAAGTATATTTTATAATCTGAAAACGACAACTTTTAGCTTTATAAATATCTATATAATAAATATAAACTTTTACCATACGGTATTTTAATTTACCGTTATGCGAAGTCAATTTTTGCAAAATTTTTAAAACCTTCTATCTTCCAAGCGGTTTAAATTAGATACTTCAAATTTTGACAAACGTTAGACTTTGAAAAAAAGTATGAGTCATTTCAGAATATTATTTTGTGACGCCCTCCGTTTAAGCTGTAAGGGCTGCTGTAAGGGGTCCTAAACTTAAAATTCGCTATTTTTTTGAATACAGAATTTATTTCCCATTAAAAAGTTCTAACACTAAATTTTTATTTCTGTTAACAACTTTTGCTAATAATTATCTTAAAATTGACGAAAATGTGACTTGATTTTTCCCAATGTTTTCTAACAAATTTTTCTTAACATTTTTTTTCAATTTTTATATTATTATAAATTTATTTTTCAATACCTATATAAATACAATGTACTTATTTGAAAACCATTGGTTTTCTTTATTACTTGTTTAAATTGATAATGTTACAGATTACCTATGATATCTTTTATAAACACAAATTTTAATAATATAAAAGCTGTCACAATTTTAAATTGAGTTTTATTTTCTTTTAAAAAATATGGGCTTTTGGAAACCTTTAGTTTCAATATAACATTACTATATAGTTTCAAAGCTTTAAGTTACTAAAAACAAAATTGTTTTTTACTTTTACTAAAAGATGTTCTATATGCAATTTATCCTATGATGTAAAGTATAAGATTTAGTATAGTAGTTAAAAATTAAAAAGAAAATCAAACATTTGCGATTCTATCTTTAATTTTTTAAAAATTGTGTTATAAAAATTTGCACGATCAGATTAAAATTTAGCTGATCTGTAAAGGACTTAATTATATACAGTGACTCTGATAATTAATGCTTGCTAATTCCCAGTAAAAATTTTTAGTGCCGACATTGTCAAAATGGAACTACTTAGTACCTACTACCATATAGAACTACTACTATATAAATTGTCTTAAAATCATGTGACAAAATATAATAATTGTGTTTTATTAATATTTCTCTATATATTATGTATGTTTATATTTTCAATATAAGTATTTATGTATACCTTAAATTTGAAATAAAATAAAAAATTGCTGCAGTACGTTCCTTTTTCTTTTAGAAGTCTTTTAGGTCTTTTAGAAGTCAAAGATAAATTTAAAAAATATAATTACATTCAAAATCGGTTATAACGACATATCGCTTATTATGACTTATTATACCCTACACATTAAGTATAGGGTATATTAACTTTGGTATGGTGTTTATAACCACCAAAAGGAAGCGAGTTAGGTATAGACATGTATATATATTCTGAATCAGGATCACCGCCTGAGTCGATTTAGCGATGTCCGTCCGTCCGTCCGGCCGTACGCACGATAATTCAAAAAATAATGATGCTATCTTGATCAAATTTATACTGTAGGTTAACAATGACTAAGGTAAGGCGGGGATTGTAAATGGGCGAAATCGGACCATGCGTTCGAGTACCTCCCATAAAACTCTCAAAACCAAATACGCATATCTTCGAAATTAATAAAGATAGAAACTTAAAATTTTGTACGAGGGTATGTTTTTCTGATATCCCTAAAATTTGAGATGAATTGGAGTGGTTGTTCAGGTACCTCCCATACAAATCCCAAAACAGAACAAGCATATATTCGAAATTAATAAAGATAGAAACTTCAAATTTGGTACTAGGGTGTTGTTTCCTGAATCCCTGATTTGTCCAAAATTTGAGATGTATTGGAGGAGATGTTCGGCTATCTCCCATACAACTCCCAAAACCGAACAAGCATATCTTCGAAATTAATAAAGATAGGAACTTCAAATTTGATACGAGGGTGCTGTTTCCTAAATTGATTTGCCTAAAATTTGAGATGAATTGGAATGGTCGTTCGGGTACCTCCCATACAACTCCCAAAACCGAACAAGCATATCTTCGAAATTAATAAAGATAGAAACTTCAAGTTTGGTACTTGGGTGTTGTTTCCTGAATCTCTGATTTGTCCAAAATTTAAGAAGAATTAGAATGGTTGTTCGAGTATCTGCCACACAACTCCTAAGACCAAACAAGCATATCTTCGAAATTAATAAATATATAAACTTGAAATTTGATATAAGAATGTTCTACCCTCTTGATGTCTCTAAAATTTGAGATGAATTAGGGTGGTGGCCCGCGTGCCTCCACACACTTCCCAAGATCTAACAATAATGTTATAATGCCGAAAAATTAAAACAAAATAAAGAAAAATGCATACCTATATATATGTACATAGATTATAATAACTAAGAAAAAAAGCATCAAATTGACCCGTTACTTATTGTCACCTAATTGTCGCCTGGCTGTTGTGCGAGTTTGATATTTCTAATATTTTTATTTATGTAAAATAATATGTATTTATGTAATAAAAAAACGTAGAGAAACTAGTCTGCTGTGGAGAAAACGCTCTTATTGTTTGGTGATCAGAGTCTGGTTCTGGTAAATAAAATAATAAACACATACATACATATTCTTAATAATTGTATGTTATGTTACGTTTTATACATATGTATGTATGTATGATTGGAAAGTAGGTACCAATATATTATTTTTTTTTTCTTTTTGTTAAAAACTGTTTAATAAAGACTTTAAAAAATAAATAAATAATAGGTACCTAGTTTTTTTATTTATAAAAAAATTCTAAATTGTTTATAACGATCTATCGGATATAACGACCAAATTTCCTGGTCCGCTCAATCTCGTTATAATAGATATTGACTGTATTTGGTTAAAATTCTCCTTTTATTTTTATTTTAAACCTTGAACTTCAATATGAAATGTTTAAAATATAAAAGTTAAAATTTATATAAAACAATAAAGTATGGAAAACCTAGAATTTTTTAAAGTGCACATTTATTAAACGATCATAATATAAAGAATTACATTCAAAACCAGAATTGTAATAATTTTTTTGTATAAAAATAATATTTTATTAAAAAATTAAGATACACGTTCTTTAATTTAAAAAAAAAAATTATTCAGATATACAGGTTGCAAAGGTGTCTCAAAATTACAAATTTTCATTTGTGTGCCCTTCATTTTCATTTCGTTACAGTCCTTTTTAACTTCTGATGTTACTGTAATTCTACTGGTGAGTTAGAATCTATATAAAATAAGTTATCCTAAAAAAAATTTTTTTATGGGATCTAACTACACATTTTATGATTAAAAGTTCATTACTTTTTCATTACTTGTATACAAAAGGACAGAATGAAACTAATAAGCATATTTTTTTTTTTAATTTTCTAGAAATAAAATATAAGATTAATTTTATTCATATAATAAATATTAAATGTTCATTAATATGTACTGATGTATGTATATATATTGAAATTAGACAGTATGAAAAATTTAAAAAAAAAAAAAAAAAAACAAAATAAATAAATAAATCCTTGGAACTAACGACAAACATGATGGTATTCTTTGCTACATTTATTTATAATTATTTTGATTTTAATATTTTTTATTTTGTTGTGTATTTTTATAAATTGAAATAGCATATATACCTATTCTATTCTAATATTTATTCAAAGGATGTTTGTTGAGAATTCCGGCTCATTATAATAATTATATTTATATAGAATTTAAAACAAAACTTACTTTTACTCCGTATACATACATATATACAACTTATTTATATGTAAATGAAATCTATGAATGTTAAAATGTATATATACATACAACAACATACGTGATTTTAAACATTTTAAAACAGATTACATGCAGGAAGAAAAAAAACAAATGTAAAATTTTTATTTGAAATGCAAAAATATTATTTAAATGTAAAAAATGCATTTTTTTATACATCACATTACTTTTTGCATTTTGTAGTAGGTAAGTATAATATTTAGAGTAGTCATAGTCACATGAGACTTAATCATATGTAATAAGCTTAACCTCTATCATAATTTAATTAAAATATATTAAAATTTAAATGCACAATAAGTAATAGATATATCATGATTTATATGATATATTATTAGAAAATTTATATAATATTATTAAATTATTTTTTCTTAGAGTATAGGTTGAAATTAAATCCCTAAAAGACACTACATATATAAAAAAGTGAAGTGAACCAGAATCTTCTATTATTGTAGTATTGGAGTATATTCATATAACACCATGACAATTTTCGATCACCCGACAAATTAAAAATCTCCAATTTAATATATTATAGTTTACTGACCTACTGCATGAATGGGCAAAAAATATGTTTGGTTTAGAAGAAGAAAATGAGGATGAACCTATATTAGAGCAATAATTTTTACTAGAAAATTTTTATATTATACAATTTTTAACTTATATTATAATTTTCGGGTTAAACCAGAAATTGACTTGGTCAAATCACATTTCTGGTATAGCTAAGGATGCAGCTAAATGTTTGGGTTTTTTGTATCGCTGCAAAACTTGCTTTTCCGCTTCTGATCTTCTCAATATCTATAAAACGTACATTAGGCCTAAAATGGAGTATAATGCACACATTTGGGCTGCAGGGCCTCAAACAGCACTGGGTTATTTAGATAATGTGCAAAACAGAGCTATTCGTTTGATCAACGACCCCAGTGTAACTTCAATGCTCACTCCAATCAGCCATCGTCGAAGAGTTGGGTCACTGACCTTGTTTTATAGGTATCTCGTAGGGATTAACACTTGTTCCAAAGAAATAAAACAATTAATGCCTCCACTCAAAGTTTTCCAAAGAGAAACAAGGAGGGCAACAGGTGATCATCCCTACCATGTTGAGTTATCAAGATGGCGAAATACAGCCTATGGAAATTCGTTTCTCATGCGCACGTCCCTTTTGTGGAACCATATACCATCTCATGTCTTCTCTAAAGTTGGTAATTCATATGTGTATGATTTACTTAAGTTTAAGAAGAACATTAACATTTCAAAATGTTTTCTTCAAAATGTCCCCCCAAATTTTCCTACCTATCCCCCATAATTTCCAAATTTCCCAATTCCAATTTCCCCAATTATCCTTCCCACATCCCTATCCCCAAAACCAAACTTTACATTTGTATTAAAGGTTCCATCCTAAAGTTTGGTTTTAAAAGGGGGGTGGCTTTGGTTGTTGAAAGTCCAACACTACCCTGAGGAAACACGTGCAGTTCTTTAAACTTTATAAATTATTTTGTAATTAATATTTATATAATAACTAATTTAGTAACTATTACCAATTAATTTTTTTTTTTTTTCAAATTTATATAATAATGATTTGCGTAATCGAGATAAAGATTCAGATTTAAATTTCAGAATTTCAGAATTTCAACGTTACAAAATTCTAAGATTTATACCTAATATAAAAATTAAATTGTTATAAAAATATACATAAGAAATATACCTAAGTAAATATGTATATGTAATAAGAAATATAAACATAGGTATATAGAAAAAATAAACAGAAATGTATGCACATATAAAAATAAAAAGATCACTTTATCAAAAGACACATTGCAAAAAAGATGTTTTACAAAAAAACCATTTCGTAAATTCTCCATTTGACAAAACAGCCACTTCTCAAATTTTCATTTCACAAAATCATTACTTCGCAAAATTCCGATTTAATAAAAGCATTAAAATCCAAACATTTAAGCTTTTGTAACCATCCAACTATAAAACTCTTCTAAATATTCTTTTTACATCTTTCAACAACAAGCGATTTAGAATAGTGTGAGCTGCTGTCCCCCAACCCCTGCTAAAGAAATTATTGAATATATTTTTTGTTCAAAGGTCAATTTTGCAAAGTGAATTATTTGCTATTTGTCTGTTTGTAAAATGTACTTTTTTGAGAAAAGTCTTTTGATGGAATGGCTTTTTGCAAAACGACTTTTGTAATATGTCATTCTCCCTTTTTCTCCCATATACAATTTTATAAAAAGCTAACATGGATACTATAAATATTAAAATTCGTTTAATTAGATGTAAATTTAATGGGAAACTACAATTCACTATTAAATATATATATAATAATAAAACGTAGTTTAAAAATTTTTTTTTAAATATAATTTCATATGATTAATTTAGGATTTTGAATACATCAGAATATAAGTACTTAATAAATGCTACATTTTTAAGTTGTATAAAAAAAATTATCTCCAAGATTTTTATATTTCCATTTTTATATTTTCTACTTTGATATCAATTTAAATTACTTAAAATTTTTAGCCAAGATTAATTTTAAAACAGTTGTAAAGATTAATTTTAAAATAAAATATAATAAAAATGTAATTTCTGTAAAATCCTAAAATGTAAATAAACTAAATTGTATTTATTATGAAATAATATAAATAAATAAATTTAAAAAAAAGTATATTATTATTTTTATATATTAGGGATATTATATTATAATAATGAATACATATAAGTACTTATATATTGTAAGCTATGTATGGAATTTTTCAAAAACAATAATTAAAAATTTTTTACAATAATTATTAATAATAATTAATATTAAATAAATTTTTATCCTTTATAAAATAAATATTTAATTATTAAAGAATTTAAGAAGAACAAAAAAAATTATTGTATGTTAAAAAGGAATTTTTTTTTTTAACATAATTTATTAAATTTTTAACCACTTTTAACGTTACCAACAGTATATATAATAAAACACAATATGATGTATGTCAACTATAAAAAATTTTTTTTACAACATATTAAATTATAATTTTGATGAATGGATGAAAGTTTGCTTTGATAAATGTTAGTACAATCTATATAGATAGGTTATATAGTGTAATAAATAATAACCATATATTTTATATGATATTATTTTATTTAAAAATCCAGTACAATATCTTCATTGATTCTTTCTTTTTGCAATCAAACTATGATTTGTAATCATTTAAGTTTCGCACATCCATCATAGATTAATTTACTCTTTCGCCTGAAATTTTAACTTCTCTGGTAGAAATTTTCGGAACTCCAAGAGATATATTTGTGCACAAAATTAAGGATACATGCTAAATTCTTAGATTCTCTGTGGAAAGAATTCTATATTTTTGGTATAAATAACTTTCCTCAATTAAGAAGTACCGAAAACTATGTTCAGTATACCTTTCCAATATCGAGGTCATGAAAAGCACCAAAGTAAAACAAATCAATAATACATTCTAATTATATATTACATATTACATAACATGTAAGAATTATAATATACACATATTTCATATTCCATGTGCATATCGTTTTTCAAAAATTTTCAGATGTATATGTGTATGTTTATTATATTTAGTCTTGGTCACAAATATAAAAAATTCCATTTTACATTTTATTACATATATTATTAATTATATTATATATTATTTAGATATATATTTATCATCAACAACAGTATTTGTTCACGTGGAAATAAAATACATAGTTATTTTTAGAAAAAAAAAAAAACAAAAACTTTTTTTTTTATTTTAGACGCTTTTATCAGTTTACCACTTGTAATTTTATAACATATTTTCATTTTTGTTCCTGTTTGTCATGTAAAAAATAAAAAACAAAAAAAAAAAAGAAAGAAAAATCGATTGCATAAACTTTTCAACCTAGTTTTAAATTTTTTTTTTTTTTTGTAAATTACAAATTTTTTCTGCTTGTTATAAAATCAAAACAATATGAAAATAGGGTAATTTAAAAGATCACATAAATCATTCATTATTTGTAACAGACACCTTGCTGTTGACACTTGAATATTTATATCAGAATTTTTTTTTGTTTTTTTTTTGGTTTTTACCATATTAATACTTTTATAATAAAAGTGTGTATATTTAATATTTATCATATTAATACATTTTTTTTTTTTTTGTATATCATACATATTGTATATTTTTGAACTTTGACCTTATTATTAACTCATTAACATTTTTAGTACAATATATAATTATAAATTTAACTCATATTTTCATTGAAAAAATAAAATTAAAATATTATTTCTGTTTTAATTATGACTAATAGCATGCAAATTCCCATTTTAATTAAGGATAGATTATAGAGCGCATTTTAGTTAAAATAAATAAAATACAAGTCGTATCCTAATTGAATAAAAGAACTTACATCATCGGAAAATATAATTTTTAGCTAATTCTTTTCCATTATGCCGATAATGGAAAACTCCTCAAATCGCCAAAAAGAACGAAAATAAAAATCTTTAATGTATATAACGTTCCCATTACAAAAGTGATTCTAGGCTAGTTAATGAAAGGTATAACTAATAAAAAACCAAATCAAAATATAAAGAAAATAAAACAAGTAATCACAATCTCCCAGCAAAGTTTTAAGAATTTCAAGAATGTTTTATGATACAAAAATTAGTATTTAAATAAAATTCTGTAGTACAATATTGATTATAAACGGTGAAGAAAACAAAGGAGAGCATACTTAGTTGATTGGAGCGTTTGGAACCCGATGTACTTAGTTTAGGCCATTTGAAACTCTATATACAAAAACTTGAATTTACATATATCTATACAATTTTAATCCAATTAAATAAGATCAAATAAAAAGAACATAATATTATATTCATTGCCAATTACAATAAAACAAACATTTTAACTTTAAATCTTTTTTTTCATTTTCCAAATTATCTCAAATTGATTTTCTTTCAATAATTATAGACATAAATAAGATCAAATAAAAACTAACTATCAAGTATCATTAAATCATTAAAATTAAATCCTTATTTTTATAAAATATATATTACTATACAACCATAAAAATTAAAAACTATATAATATGTATAATTACATATTTTCACAATTCTATTAAAAATACATTATCCCATCACTTTACTTAACTACACCTAATTAGTTTCTTGTATAACAGTTCCTTTTTTCATCGTTATAATAATTATTTAATGGTACTTTTTCTATAAAAAAAAAAAAAAAAATACTGACACCAAACCAATGTTAATATTATGGTTTGTGCATGTTTTAACTATATTCATGCATAATTATAGGCGCAATAATGTAATCATTAATAAAATGATAGCACATTCTTGACATTGAAAAGGATTTTTTTTTGTCGTTTATTTATTCAAAACCTTGAGGTGGTACAAGTTCATAAGTCAAGGAAATAATAAAATATTATAAATTTAGTACCTATACAGAAATTTATTACAAAATAATTTTTAATCATATTTGTAAGGAGTTTTTTTTTCCTATTCCACTTCTGTTCTGATACACATGGTGTTCATATTTTTTGCCACTTCCCACTATTTAAAAACAAAAATAAAGGCGATGGTGTAAATGGTGTAAAAAATCATATTGATTTTTTTTTATGTTATTTTATTTTCGTAATAACAAATGAGGCAAATATTAATTATGGATATGATTATTTTGGATTATATTTTATTTATATGCATTTTATGTATATATTATATATACAGTTATGGACATTAAATTAGATATAATTTGTAAATTTTTATTATAATAGTAAAAATTATTAGATAAAAAATATATATCCAAATTTGAATTTATTTTAAATAAACACAAATTGTAAGAATTTTTTTTCAGTATATTTACATTATTTTTATATTAATTGGCATAATTGATTGATATAATTAGTTTTTATATTATTAATATATCTATATGTTTACCATATCATCATGAATGATATACCAAAAAAATAATTAGGAACTATAGAGAGGTAAAAAGAAACCTATTCAAGTTCAGTTTAATATTTCCTTGTATTCACCTTGTATTCCTTGCTTTCCTTCAGTTGTATTCACAAATGCTGTATGCTCTATATTTTGTAATAAATTTTTGTATAATATTTATAATATTTTAACGTGACTTATACTTTTTTTTATTCTAAATAAAATTTTCAATGGATGCGTTTAATAAATTTATAATATTTTATTATTACGTTGACTTATGAACTTGTAGTTTTTGAATATGTAAATAAACGACAAAATAGAAAAATAAAAGAAAAAATCCTTTTCAATGTTAAGAATGTGCGCTATAATTAGTCAAGTTTTGGAAAATGTTTCTTTTGAAAATAATTAGAAAATCTTTTTTTAATTCCATTAATTCATTAATTTTTAATATCTTGCAGTTTTAATTTTTATTTGACATTAGCAGAGTACCCGTCGTTGCCCGGAGTATTTTATTGGCTTTATGAAATAAAAATTATTAACTTTCTGCGTTTCTGCGTTAATATAATTTAATTAATATAGTTAACTTATTACTATGCATTTACAGATGCTGGTAGTTTATATTCTATTTTTTATTAGATTTAGTTAAATTGAATAAACAGAGCCAAGAATTAGAGACAATTCTTCTACAAAATATTTTTAAAGGAATCAATAATCTATTGAGTACACAATTACGGCGAAGTGAATTTCCACAATATATTCTTTAATACCGAGACATAAAATCGCATTTCAATTATAAAAGACCATAATGTAATACATTTTTTTTCGTAAGTAATGTCACTTCATTTTTTTGTGAATTATCCTTTTAAGCACATTTTGAAAAATTTGCTATTAGATTCGCTCTGTCCCTCCGTTTGTTTACAAAACTTATATATTCGTTAATATTCGTTAATACCGAAACATAAAATCGTATTTAAATTATAAAAGACTATAATGTAATCAATTTTTTTTTTGTAAGCAATGTCACTTCATGTTTTGGTGAATTATCCTTTTAAGCACATTTTGAAAAATTTGTTATTAAGTTCGCTCTATCCCTCCGTCTGTTAAAACTTATATACTATTTAATAAAGAGCAATGAAATATTAGCTATGCATAGGTCTCTTAAAAGAGTAATGTTGTAGAACAACTTTTTTATGTACCCTCACCGTTGGAGATTCTACAGCACCGACAGCTCTTCAAATTTTGAAAAAACTTCTTTTTAAATGCGTACATTTCAGGTTCTGTTTAACATATTTTCAATATAAAAAATACATGATTGATTTTTACCTTTATAAATCAACCAGAATTTTTTTACCTTTAGTTTTTCTAATTATGTTTCCAAATTGATTGGCTAAAAATATGTGTAAAAATTGTATATGGATAAGAATGTAAGGTTTTCTGTTCTTTAAATATGTATGAACTCATTTTTGATTAAATGCTGTACAGAAATGTGAATATGTTTTCTAATTTAATTGATTAAGTTTATAGTATTTTTAAATATACAGATATTATACATACTATATGTACATATTTCAATGATATTTTATTTTATTTGTTATACACATGCATATTATTTAGGTAGACCACATGTAAAGAGCACATGTAAGTAATGCATTTTTGAATGATGACATGATGATTGTCTAATGTAGGAGATAGTTTCTGTTTTTTAACAACGGCCGAAAATGTTATGTTATTAAGACTTAAACACATTATTCTTAAGATACTTAATAAGGTTACTTTAATTACTGTTCTATATTAGAAATTTGCATTGAAAGGTTTTTATGGAATATTAGAAACAGTATAGATAAAAGTAAAGAGTGTTGGAAGTATCTTTTTAATAATAATAACAATACACAAAATTAGGCAAAATATTATTAATAAGTGCTCGTGCGGAAATGGGTTAACAAACGTTAACAAACATTTTGTCACAGGCTTAATTTAGAACCATAAATTCATCCTGCCAAATTAGACAGAAATTAGAAACGAAATTTTTTTTTTGACAATCTATCGTGTCGAAATGTGTTAATGTATCACAACAAAAATTTATTGAATGAGTTTGTGTGTCAAAATGCAATACTTGTACAAATTTTCAATGGGTTAAATCGTTTAAGCACAACAACAAAAAATGAGAATTTCATGGCCTGAAGCCTGAAGGGTTAATGTATCGTAACCAAATCAACTCAGAAAGCTTTTGTTATAAAGACCTACACTTTTGTAAATTTTCAACTCAATTGGTAAAACCGTTTAAGAGCGACAGCAAAGAAATTAAAAAATGTTATTGAGCCCTGGTGCCGAAACGGGTTAATGGATCTTAACCAAATCACCTCAGTGAGCTCCTGTGGTAAAGAGCTACACTTTTGTAAATTTTCAATTCAATTGGCAAAACCGTTTAAGCGCGACAACAAAGAAATTGAAAAATTTCATTGAGTCCTGGTGCCGAAACGGGTTAATGGATCGTAACCAAATCAACTCAGTAAGCTCCTGTTGTAAAGAGCTACACTTTGATAAATTTTTAACTCAATTGGTCAAATAGTTTAAGTGCGACAACTAAGTAAATTACAAAACTTCACTGACCCCTGGTGCCGAAACGGGTTAATGGATCGTAACCAGATCAACTCAGTGAGCTTCTGTGGTAAAGAGCTACACTATTGTAAATTTTCAACTCAATTGGTCAAACCGTTTAAGCAGGACAACAGAAAAGTTTAATAACTTCGTTCGACACTCCTGCCCAAACGGGTTAACGGAACTTCATAAAAATTTGTCACAGGCTTTTTTTCGAACCATAAAACCACCATACAAAATTGGACATAAATCGGAAACAAAAATTTTTTTGGAAGCCCGCCGGGCCGAATCCGGATAACATATTGTATCCAAATTTATATCCAAATTTGTATCCAAATATTGTATCAGCATCCTTCTAAAGCTAAGAAGAGCATTTGTACAAATTTTCAACTCAATCGATCAAACCGTTTAGGCAGGACAACGAAAAAACGAAACGGCTTTAAATGGCTCTCGGGCCGCAATGGGTTAATGAACCGAAACGCGATATAGCCTATAACACTTTCCGGGGTCGTAGGAACGTTCCTGCAAAATTGGTTACAATCGGACTGGTGGTTTTTACGTGAAAAGGGCACAAACAAACAAACAAACAGAATTTCTTCCTTATTTATTAGGTAATATTCTTTTAATTAATTTAACATCAATAATTAAAAATTGTAAATTTTATATTTTTTA
The DNA here is from genome assembly GCA_947095535.1 of Poecilobothrus nobilitatus. Taxonomy (NCBI): domain Eukaryota; kingdom Metazoa; phylum Arthropoda; class Insecta; order Diptera; family Dolichopodidae; genus Poecilobothrus; species Poecilobothrus nobilitatus. The sequence goes on along the minus strand of OX352773.1, from coordinate 219,688,310 downwards.
TTTTAAATTGAATGAAGTTTACAAAAATGTTTTTATTCTTCAATTACTTAATAATTTAAAATATAAATATAAAGCATATTAAACATTTAATAAAATATAAAACGAATTAATTAATATAAGAAGAAATTAATTGAAATAAAAGTGATCAAAAGAAAACACATCAAATATGCATTATTATAATTAAAAAGTTTGTCCCAATGAACCGGAAAAAAATAATTAAAACACAATATATACTTATTAGCATTTTAATTAAATTTATACTTAAAAATAATTTAACAGCTTTAAAAATGCAACTATTTTTTTATTTAAATTGTATTTAAATTAAAAAGTATTATTATCTTAAAAATATACATATATAAGTAGTTATATTGTATATAAAAAAATAAAGAAAATAAATTGAATAAATTCATTTAAGAGATCTGAAATTTAGTATGCAGATTCTCCTCGATGATTTTTCGTCAAATTTTGAGCAAGATCCGACGTGATTAAGTGTGAGTTCCTCCATAACATGAAGAGCAAAAATACGACAACTTAGAACGAAGTAAAATATTTGTTTTATTTCGAAATGTTTCGAAAAAATTTGTTTTACTGTTAACTTTGGGACCAAATCTAAAATTTACAGAAAAACAGTACTGTTTAATAGCGAGCCTTTAAACTTATTTTTATATTCTATAACCATTTGATACCCATCGAAATTACTCACTAAATTTCAGTTTCTAAGTAAATATCGTTTTCATGTTCTTTTTTAAATATCATAAAACAAAAAAAAAATTACTTCGCTGCACTCTTCTATTATTTTCTATATTGATGATTTGATGTTTTGTCTATATTATTTTCTATTTTTTTGTTTTTTAAAACACAACAACTTTAAAGTTAATTACATATGTATACTTACTTGAGTAAAAAAGTAAATAAACAATTTTAACTTCATAAAACTATTATATATATATATATATCTTAGTGAAATTCTCACACCCTTCTTTTTAAGGCAATATCCTTCCAAAAAACAAAAGAAAAACAGCAACAAATAAAATATAATCAAGAAACATAAGTATGTATATATGTACATTTTTTGTTTTATTAAAATCAGTTATAGGTCAACGGCATCATTATTGATTTAAAAGTCCATAATTCTACCTGCAGTTATTTACATATAAATAAAGGAGAAGGAGAAGAAATACTATAATAATAATAACAAATTTAAATACATGTTTTTTTTCTTTAATTTCTGTTTCATTGCAATTTTATTTTTGGATTCTTTTGATCAAAATAATCAAATCAATATTAAAATAATCAATTCAACAAATTGAGAAAATTATTCTTGAGATTAATCTTCTTAAAATTACAATTTTTTTTATTTTTATTTTTATTGTAATTTTAACACCAATATATTTTAAAACTTAATGCGATATTATTAATGTCACTATGTCCTGAATAGGGTTTTGGAAAGAGAAGAAGATTATAAAAGAATGTGGTACTATAACTATAGATTTTTTGTTTTCTTTTTTCTATATTGTATGATATTTTGATCATATTTGTATATGGATATGCATATATAGGTATATTTATGCACTTGTTGTTTTTAATTAATAAAACGTAGAAATCATATCTGAAATAACCCTTACTTTATTTCCTGATTCATTCTTCTAACTTAATCTTCATTCTTCAATTATTTTTCTCAATTTCTTATAGACTCAGTCAAACTTTTTTCTATAATCTCACAAAATTTCTTTTTGAAATAGTATACACAGTACACTATAATAGTATAATGTATGATTTTTTGACGATGTTATTTAGTGAATCACATATTTGAGATGAGAACATCAATACACTCCTCTACTCTATAGTGTGTTTTGATAATTTTCATTTAACCATTTAATAAGAACTTTTCTCGTTTTATATAATGTTCAACTAATTCAATCTAAAATCCTTTTATTAATTGCTCAATTCACTTCTTCAGTTTTTTTTTTTTATTTATATTCAATTTAGTTTTAAAAAGCATTTAAACAAATTTACGCCTATCATCATAAAATTGATTAAAACATTATATCATGGTAGTGTATATAAATTTCGATATTTCTTAAGTAATTATTTCTATTTGCTCATTTTATCTATTTGATCTATTCTATTTGATCATTTTATCTACAAAATGCGTTTTGAATTACACCTTTCAGGAAATAGCAAATAATAGTGAACACATAATATGTCTGATTTAAAATAACAATCTGTTTTATTAAAAGTAAGTATGTATATAAATTATCTTTTTTTTTATATAATTCTTATACAAAAACAAACAAAGATAGTCATTTTTATTTTATATGTCATAAAAACGTGTTTAAACCATAAAACAAAAAATAAAATAATAATATTAATACTTATGATAAGGACAATAATTAAATTATAATTGATTATTAACAAAAAAAAAACTATACACACTAAGTAACAAAATAGTTAATTTGTATACGTATATATGTTTTGTTGTATGTAACAACTACAAAATTTAATCGATTGATTAAGGCCAAGTACCACTTTAAAATAATTTAATTTTTAAATTTATTGTATGTCCATTAAGATTCATGAGCAAAAAAAAAAAAATTTAAATTTAAGGGGCTACCACAAATAATTTCGAGACCTGAATTAACATAGATATCATTTGATTCATTCGAATAATATCTGGTCCTTCTCTAAAATTACAAGAATAGTATAAAAAAAAAACGTAACTAATAGGAATACATTCATATATTTTAGATAAATATGACGTGTTTAAAATTTAATTAGCATTTTAAGGAAAAAAGTAAATAATAAAAAAAAAACGCACGGAACACCAATCGTACTGTAATAATTGTTTTATTAATAAAAAAAAAAATATTTTCATTAATTTAATATGAATTTGATTTGCAATTTTTTTTCTTTTATATAAGAAACATCATCTTCCTTATACAGTCAATATCGGTTATAACGACATTGAGCGGACCGACAAATTTGGTCGTTATATCCGATAGGTCGTTATAAACAATATCAAAATTTTTTTATTATAAATTAAAAGAAGTATTATTTATTTATTTATTCAAGTCTTTATTTCACCGTTTTTAACAAAAAATAAAAAAAAATAATATGTACTTTACATACATTTAACTGACCTAATGTAACATGCACATCTAAATAAAAATGTTAGAAATATCAAACTAGCACCACAACCAGGCGACAAGTAGGCGGCAAAAAGTAACGGGTCAATCGTTTGATGCTTTTTTTCGTAACTAATAATAATGTATGTGTTTTTCTTTATTTTGTTTTTTCGTCGTTATAACCGATAATTTTTTCTTTTTTGAAGTAAAAATAAGTCGTTATAAGTAATATGTCGTTATAAGTAATGTCGTTATTTCCGATATAAATTTGTTTGAAATTATATGAACTTAAAATCGGGACTTTTAAAAGTGGTCGTAATAAACGATATGTCGTTATAACCGATTTTGACTTTATGTATAACTATAGATATAAAGTTATTTAATAAGAAATACTTTGAAAAAAAAAAAACACAAATCAATTAATAAAAATTAAAAGTTTAACCAGAAAGTATAAGATAATAAGTTTCAGAGCCTAAGATGAGAACACCTAAAAATGCATAATTATAAGAAAAAGAAAAAGTATTGCATTTCAATTTGCAGAAGATTCATATAGATTGAAAATTATTACTATAGTAAATTGTAATTTGACCTTAATATCAGTAAAAATAAAAAAAATAAATTAAAAAATATATTAAGTATACACACAGTGAACAATGAAAAGAACGAACGCATAATTTATACATGCTTTAAAATGAGTCAGAAAAATAATAAAGAAAAAAAAACCACAATCTAAAATAATGTAAAAAAGTTGTTGCACTGCAATTTTTTTCATTTTTATTTGTTAACATTTCCGCTATCTATTTTATATTTAATTATAGTTTATTTTATTTTTATTTTTATATATTTTTTTTTTCTTTTTTTGTCAATAACAAAAAATTTATTCAATTTGAATTTGTTTTATCAACATTTTAAAAATAAAAATGCAACTTTGCAATTTTTTGACAATTCTTAATAGAATGTTTATTCAAAAAAATTGTTTTTGTTTATAAAATATTTATTTTTAAATTATTTTTAGGAGAAATAGTCAAATAGATGTGGAAAATAAACTACTAAATTTAATCTTTTTGTCTCACACTTTTTGAAATAAGTAAAAAGGAAAAAAAAAACATCTAAAAAAAATTTTTTAACACAAAATAAAACAATTTCCAAGAATTTTAATAAAGGTTTTTATAAATTTCAACATGATAACCGTCATCATTTAAATGTTCAAAAAAAAAATGTAGATATTTAATTATATTAAAAAGAAAATTTTATTTTCTGACAATATGTTACCATCTCTTCTATACTATACTTTGCATCTGAAACTGTTTGGCTAAATTAAGATAACTTTTAATTATACTATACATCAATAAAAGAAAGCTATGCTATCTTTTTTTCTTCCAAAAAAAAATTCAAGTAAATTTTGTCAAACTCTAATGCTGCCCATACTCGGCGGACTAGGTTGTAAACTTGGTACGCAAACAGGTTTTAGAACCATACCACACACTTATTCAACCTATCATACAACCACTGTTTGTACCACTGTAATTATGTACTTTATATTTTTATTATTTTCTAAAATCAAAAAAACTCAATGTTAAAATGACATTTAAGTTGTACAACTTGCCTATACAAGATAGAACTCAACCCCAAACCTAAGACTCCGCCCACAAAAATCAAATTTTTTTGATATTCATCCAACCAACTTTCCAACCATCCAACCATGGTTTTACAACTTGCCCTTAGACGGTACAACTTATCAAGTCTACGAACTTTTATGCTGTATGGGCAGCATAAAAGTTTTTTCAACTATATAATAATTTATATAGCTTCAAATAAATGTCTCGACCGGACAGAATGTTAATTCAATATTAACAAAATATTTTATGTATAATAAAATCTTTTCAAACAGAATAAACCAGAGAATAAAAAACCAGAGAATGAACCGTTTTTCTTTCATTCATATTCTTACATTTGTAAAAAAAATACTATAAGGCAACTCTAACTATTAATTATCAATTATTAAAATATACATTTTTTTAAAATTTTTTTTTGTTTCCTTGTCACTCCTATAATCCACTAAGTCATTTCTTATTCATATTTGACCAGGCTTCAGTTTCGAGAATCATTAATTTCACTAAACCGTTGATTATTCGGCTGGTAGCTATTGTACAAAACTATGAGATGTTTATTTTATTTCTACGCCATCTATTATCTTATACAACAATTATATTTTATTACATATTACTTTATTATACATACATATATATATCCCAATTTGATATTCATTATAATTTATAAGATATATATATATATATATATAGTTATTTTTATTTTAATTATATGTATTATATAATACTTACTAATTATATATTATAAAAAAAATTTATATTATTTTTTATTAATCTACATATTTAATCCAGCCAGAGTTTTAGACCATTTATATGAACGGCCGGTGTTTTAACCACTACACCAATTGGCTGGATATATGTTTAAATATACATAATATAAATTAAAAAAAAAAAAAAAAAAAAAAACAATTTTCTGAGTAGAAACTATAACAAATTACCTACTTATGTTTCTTATTGATTTTAAGTTAACTTTAAATTGAAAAAATATATTGTATGGTTGCTATGAAAATAAAAACAATAAGTAATTATTTATATTTAATAAAAAAAAAAAAACTAATATAAATTTTTATCAGTATTTCGAAATCAGCATTTTTAATCTGTATAAAAAAAATATATACTTAAAGTATGTATATATACATATATATTTTAAAGATTAACTAAGTAGTTTGTATGTATTTTACTATTATTTATATGACATTATCTTCAAAAATTATGTTAAAAGAAAAAAGTATATAGCTATAAATAATAAGAGTATGTTTTATAATATTTGAAATTAAGGTTGGTCATTTTTGGTTTTTTTTTTTTTTTTTAATTATTACCTATATTATAATTGTAAATCATTAATTTAACTATTAAAAAATGAAATATTAAAAAAAATAATTACCATTTTAAATAAATAAAATTCAATTTAATTAAATTCAATATAACAAAAAAAAATTTTTCAATATTAATATTCAATATTAACAAAATATTTTATGTATAATAAAATCTTTTCAAACAGAATAAACCAGAGAATAAAAAACCAGAGAATGAACCGTTTTTCTTTCATTCATATTCTTACATTTGTAAAAAAAATACTATAAGGCAACTCTAACTATTAATTATCAATTATTAAAATATACATTTTTTTAAAATTTTTTTTTGTTTCCTTGTCACTCCTATAATCCACTAAGTCATTTCTTATTCATATTTGACCAGGCTTCAGTTTCGAGAATCATTAATTTCACTAAACCGTTGATTATTCGGCTGGTAGCTATTGTACAAAACTATGAGATGTTTATTTTATTTCTACGCCATCTATTATCTTATACAACAATTATATTTTATTACATATTACTTTATTATACATACATATATATATCCCAATTTGATATTCATTATAATTTATAAGATATATATATATATATATATAGTTATTTTTATTTTAATTATATGTATTATATAATACTTACTAATTATATATTATAAAAAAAATTTATATTATTTTTTATTAATCTACATATTTAATCCAGCCAGAGTTTTAGACCATTTATATGAACGGCCGGTGTTTTAACCACTACACCAATTGGCTGGATATATGTTTAAATATACATAATATAAATTAAAAAAAAAAAAAAAAAAAAAAACAATTTTCTGAGTAGAAACTATAACAAATTACCTACTTATGTTTCTTATTGATTTTAAGTTAACTTTAAATTGAAAAAATATATTGTATGGTTGCTATGAAAATAAAAACAATAAGTAATTATTTATATTTAATAAAAAAAAAAAAACTAATATAAATTTTTATCAGTATTTCGAAATCAGCATTTTTAATCTGTATAAAAAAAATATATACTTAAAGTATGTATATATACATATATATTTTAAAGATTAACTAAGTAGTTTGTATGTATTTTACTATTATTTATATGACATTATCTTCAAAAATTATGTTAAAAGAAAAAAGTATATAGCTATAAATAATAAGAGTATGTTTTATAATATTTGAAATTAAGGTTGGTCATTTTTGGTTTTTTTTTTTTTTTTTAATTATTACCTATATTATAATTGTAAATCATTAATTTAACTATTAAAAAATGAAATATTAAAAAAAATAATTACCATTTTAAATAAATAAAATTCAATTTAATTAAATTCAATATAACAAAAAAAAATTTTTTTTTTTAATTTTTAATTAAAAACTTTGTTAGAAGTAATTTTTTTTTACAAAAAACTCGCATTTAATTTAATTACTTAAAATAATTAAATTTCTTTTATTTTATTTTTTTTTTCAAATTAAAACAAAAAAAAAAAAACAAATTCAATCTAATACGGAAGAAACTAGTTAGTTAGTTTTAGAACGCGCGATGTAATAAAGAACCACTACAAACAATTAATTTAAGAAATACTAAAATTAATTTTTATTTTAATGTTTTGTCTCTTAATTCTTATTAGTTTTCGGTTTCTTTTTTTTTTTTTTTTTTGTTTTTTTATAATATTTTTAAATGTCAATAAAATATAAATTTTAGTTGTATTTCAAGTTTTTCTTCCCGTAACGATTGAATATTTATGTGATTTTTCTTTGTTAAGAACGCGTTAATATGCAGTATTCTCTTATAATAATACTAAAGCTACTGACTGACTGGTTATATTTTCCTCTGATTGTATATTATATTATTAATAAAATAATATTATATTTTAAACCGATTGTAGATTTGTAGATTATTATTATTTAGTTTTTCTTTTTTTTTTAATTTTTGTTTGTTAACAATAAATAATACGTACTTTAAATTCCTTTTTTTTTATAGTATTTAGTTTTGATAAGATTCAATTAGTTGTTGTAATTCCTTATTCAATTTTTTTTTTTTTTTTTTTTTTTGTTTATTATTATTAGTTCTTTATTGAATGTGCGGAATAAAATAAAAATAAACTCATACAATACAAATTTTAAGATAAGACTGATTATGTCTATATTATTTGTTCTTAGACCATACACAAAAAAGAATAAAAGGTACAGATAATATGATATAGGCATTTAAAGAATAGAATTCGAAGTTTAATGTTTTTTTTTTTATATTTTAGATTAAAATAAAAAAATGAAATTATTTTAATTATTTAGAAATTTCAATTAAAAATAGAAACATGAAAATATAAGCAAAAATATTTACGTGACATTAGACAATTTCTAATCTTAAATATCTAATTTTAAATATGTAATTAGATTGAATATTCTTAAAATTATTACATAAATGAATAAACCAATCAATTTTAATTTTATTTTAACTAATTAATAAACAATCTTAATGTTTCTAGTGAAAAAAAAAGGAAAACAACACTCGTATTATAATTGTAAAAAAAATTTAAATCTTTCAAATTGGAAATATTTGAATTTTTTTTATCTACCTAAGTATTTAATAGTAAAACAATTTAAAAATATTTTAAAATTTGAAATATTTATTTGTTTAAAAATAAATAATGTACATAATCATAACTCAGGTTAAATTTTTTCATCATCAACAGATTTATGAATTAACTATAACCTCAATATCATAAGAAGTTTTTAAAAGGGATTTTATTTTCATTTCCTTGTAATAACGCCAACAATAAAAAAAATTGAAAAATTGCCAAATTAAAATAAGTACAAAAATTATATACATGTATATAGTACATAATATATATATAATAGTTAATACATATTAGATACATGGACCATGGAATATAAGTTTTTCATATTATGCATAATTACATCCTTAAAAAAAAAACAAAAGAGTTCAAAGATTTCAGCTAAAAAAATGTACATAAGTGTTTTATAATTAAAATCATTTACCTACTACCTAGAAGTTGCTTAAAATTTAATTTGAAAATGTTAGAATATTTCTTAGTAGACACTATGGAGCCACGAAAAAAACATCACACTAACATTTTATTCTATGATTCATCAAAATCTTATTAGAAATTTATATTTGATTTTTGAAATTATTTTTGCTTGTTTATTTTTTTTTTGATTTAATTTATTACAATAAAATGTAAATTTGAATGATAATTTTATGTTACAAGCTTATATTCTTAATTAAAACTAATAGATTCAACAAAATTCTAGAGATATATGAACATAATTTTGTACAATTATACTTACAATTTACATACACACATGCATACATAAGTACATAGTTTCTTGCAATTTATTTACCTGTATAATTAAGCTTTTGTCTTTTTGATTTATAAAAGTAAAAAGAAAAAAAAAGGATAATAAAAATCATAGTACCTACATACTTAATTTTAATTAAAGAAAACAAGACAATTAAATAATATGTGCTTACGTACTTACCCCTTTAAATAAATCGTATGTCAGAAGTAATAACACATTTCGAATTTAAATAATGAAAGATATACATATATGTATGTATGTAAAGCTATTAATTTTTTTTTTATTTTTTTTTTAATTTATTGTCTATCCGCAATCCTGTCTAGTGATTATTCAAAAATTAAACTTTTATTCTTCTTTTAAATTATAAAAATAATATTATTAACCAATTTTTTTTTTATTTTTATTAACTAAAAAAATAAATTACTTTTTTTTTCGATTTTCTTAAAGATAACTCACAAAATTTTACATTTCTTTTTAATTGAAAATAAATAAATGAATAACAAAAAAAATTACTATTTTTTTAACAAATAAAAAAAAAATACTTTTATACCAGAAGTCACGAGAACTTTACTTTTTTACCCACTACTTTTTTAACAAATAAAATATAAATTTGACATTTAGGTACTAGTATAAAAGTAAAATCAAAACAAATTGTATTCTATTCCATTTCATTCCAATTTCCAATTAATATCAAGGTCGTCAAGATACCCAGTTAACCACAAAAAAAATGGAATATAAGTGGATTTGTTTACATATAAAATCATTATAAAATGGATATGTCATTTTAATATTGTAAAGATTGTATGTAGGTAAATTCAAAAGAAAACTGATAAAATGACAAAAATGAAAACCAAAACCCTGAAGAGATAAATAGATATTGGATATTAAATAAATGTAATATTATATTACCTATTTATAAATATGTTTTAAATATTTGGTATTATTATTCTTTGTGACTGTTTGATTTTTTTTTTGCTAGAAAAATATTACAAGTTACAACTTAATGTCTTTATTATTTATGCAACTATATATATTTTTTATACTGATAACTTATTTACATATTATGTATAATATACTGATAACTGATTTACAGTAAGTTCCATAGTTAAAATGTAAAAATCCAACAAATATTAATTAATATGAAAAAATAAAGAAAATTTTTTAAAATTAAACTTAAGATATTATTTACATTTACTTCTCTATTAATATTTAAAACACGCAACAATATAAAAAAATCAATGAATTTATAAATAAAAAAAAAAAATCTATCAATTTAAAAAAGGTTGATTGTTTTAAATTTTATAATAATATTTAAATATTAACATACTATTCCTTCGTGTATTCAACTTTCTTCTTATTTTATAATTAAAAATTAAGATTATAATGTAATTATATATAAACAATTTGTTCTGAAAGCCGTTTGATTACAAAAATTCACTTTGATAATAGAACCATGATAACAAATATTTCGAAATATATATCTAAATATAGCAAAGTAAACCAAAAATATGATATTTTATTAAAGACAAAATAAAATTACTAGCAAAAAAAAAAACCAAAATTCTATATGTAATAATATTATAAGAGTTAATCAAACAACATAAACGAATCCACTATATCCAGTAAAAATAATTTTGATAGATTTTAATATTTAGTAATCTACAGACTGGATTTTAATTTACTGATTATTATAGTGATTCTTCGCAAAATAGGCTTATCAATTATTGAATAATTGTGACCAAACACTATTTGAAAACATCAAAGTTTATTTTTCTTTTTATACTTTATAATTAAAATCAATTACATACTTAAAATAAAAGTAATAAGTGAAATTTATATAAAATTTGTAAAATGAAACATTATTTTTTTTACGCCTATAAAAGTTATCATCAAAGTTTATGAATTGAAACAAATCGATTCAAATTTAAGTTTTTTTTCTAAACTTTTAATATAAAAACAATATATATATATATTATGTATATGTAATTATGAAAGAAAATTTTATTGATTATAAAATTCTAGTTAATAGCATCAAAAACAAAATCTGAAAACTATTAATATAAAAATAACATATATTTTTGTAAAAAAAAACAAAAATACATATAAAAAAAAATTTACACCTAAGTTGAAATGAAAAAAATTAGTTAAAACCATTATATTTATCTTAGTATATTATTCATTTTATTTGAATTTTTTAATTAGTATATTAATAACAATATGTTATAAATGTATATAAATAATTTAAAGTGTATCATTTAATTTTTCAGTTAACCAAAAAAAAATTATTGTAAAAATACATTAAGTACAATGTTTTTAACTTTAATTATTAAATTATTATACGAGATAATTGAGATATGTATTAAATTTTTTTTTATATATATCATCAAGAAGATCCAAATTCTCTCATCCATCTCTCATATTTTTCCAAGTCTTGCCTTGAAACACTTTTATTGCACTTAGCAATTGCCTCTAGAAAATCTTGTGTTGAAACTGGTAAATCAATTTCTTCTTTAGCTAATTGCTTTATTTGTTCTGGTTTTAAACCAGCAATTTTTCTTCGCATTGACATCATACTTGCATCCCGACACACATTTGTAATATCAGCTCCCTATAATTATTTTTGAAAGATCATAAAAAAATATGTTTTAAACAAATGATTAAATGAACAATGCTTACAGAATATCCATCTAATTTTTTGGCAATAGTTTTTAAATTAACACTTGGATCTAATTTAACTTCTCTTAAATTAATTTTTAATAGTGCCTCACGTCCTTCATCATTAGGTAACGGTATATATATTCTTTTTTCCAGTCGACGTCTTAACGCTTCGTCAATATCCCCTAAACAAATTTATTTTTTAACATAAAATTTTTATTGAGAAAATTTTAATTTTGAAAATATACATGGAAAATTTGTTGCTGCCAAAACCATAACAACTTTAGTTGCTTCCTCACTACCAACACCGTCCATTTGAACTAATAACTCGGATTTGACACGTCTTGAAGCTTCATGTTCTGATTCAGAACCACGTCTTGAACACAACGAATCAATTTCATCTATAAAAATTGTACTTGGAGCGTAAAACCTAGCCATTTCAAATAATAATCGAACCATTTTTTCTGATTCACCACGATATTTGGATGTCAATGTTGATGATGAAACGTTAAAAAATGTTGTTCCACATTCAGTTGCCACAGCCTTAGCTAACATTGTCTTACCGGTTCCGGGTGGGCCAACCTAAAAATTTAAATGTTATTTTAAATAACTTGTTAACACAAATTTTAATTTTAATATACCATTAGTACACCTTTCCATGGCCTTCTAATTCCTTTGAAATAATCTGGCATCCACATTGGTAAAACAACAGCTTCTTCTAGTAAACGTTTTGCATCATGCAAATCTGCTATATCGTCCCAATGTATATTAGGATTTTTTTGTAAAATATCACGTTCTAAAATTAAATTAATATGAATAAAAATCTAGTTTAAAGTTTCCCAAATTAAATATTTATATTTGTAAAATTTGTAAATATTTATTTAAAAAAAAAAAATTGATTCCAATAATACCATTGTTCAGTCATAGTAAAATTTGTTATATTATTCTTAGTAATCTTATTACTAAGACAACAAAGCTATCAATGGCATTTATCACAATAAATAATGTTTCTGTTTCTGAAACGTATCTTATCATAACTGATAAAAACGTGCGATAAAGATTAATAAAGGGAGAGTTTAAAAACAATTTTAATTGAATAAAAAACGCAATCAATAATTATTTTTAATTTAAATATCAATTTTTTTAAGCCATAAATAATGACTAATTTTAATATCTTAAATTGTTTTTGTCCTTTTTTTTATATTTATTTTGAAATTAAATGATTCAAAGCCTTGCCGCTTATATAGGAAAGATAAGAAGTAAGACATACCTAAAATATCAACTAATTCTGACTCAATATGATTATTAGGCTCAAAACGTTTCTCTTCATCTGTAATTTCTTCGTCGGGTTTTACTTCTTCATCCGGTTTTTCTTTATTTGAATTTGCTGTATCTCCAGGTAGATTTACATAACTAATTTTCCGATCTTTTGTTGTTTGATTTTTATTATTTGGTGCTACTTTAGCTCCAATAGGTTTTCTACTAATTGGTTTCACGGTAGCTGCATTTTTTCGATCAATTTTTTTATTATTTAAATTACCGCCTTTCATATTACGATTTAAATTTGATCTAAATAAATAAGAATATATTAAATTTTAATTTAAATAAGCTTATTGTAAACATTTACTTTTGTTCTTGTCTCGGAGGTCCCCAAACATCTGGATCTTTTGGTGGAGGAGTCCATATATCTGGGTCTGCTTGAAACCATGATGCATCATTCATATTTCTTTCTATTTCTTTTGTATGTTGTCGCATCATTTTCATTCCAATCGGTACATTTTGTAAATCCATTGTCATATCAACTAGTAATTTTTGTATTGTTTTCATTTTTTCATATTCTCTAGCTATTTCTTGTTGAATCATTGTCCATTTTCCTTTACGCATCGGATCATGTATTGAAGATACCATTCTACAACAAAAATATTACATTATCAAAATTCCAGTTTGTTATAAGTTTATGATTTCAATACCTCCCAAGCATTCCCTGAAGTCCTTCATAATATATTGAAGCAGAATCATAATCACCACTTAAGGCACATTCTCTAGCAGATTTTGCATTTTCAGATATTTCCGTAGCCGAGGGAATTTTAGCCATTACTGTCATTACTAAAATAAAAAAAAAAATTATTAATAATCAATTTTACTTTTAAAATGTTATTTACATTTACTTAAAATTTATTAAATACTAAAATAAAATATTCAAAACCGCGCACTAAATTTTATTCATATTTATTCATATTTATATACATATGTATATGTGATTTACATATTATAAACATACATATACACCTAGTTTAATATTTTATCTCAACCAAATTACCTTACAGAACAAAAAGTAAAAATGCTGTCTAACTTGGTAACGCTTGATTACGTTATTATCATACTAAAAATGATCAATAAATAATAATAAAAAAATAAGAAATTATTCTAAAACTTGAATATGTTATATCGTCGCAATTATGGTGTCATCGAAGAAAAAACTTAAGTAAAATTAAAACAAAAACTATCAAATGAATCAAAAACTTTAAATGTAATAAATATCACATATCTAGATGAAATTAGGGTTTGATTTTATTTTAAATAATCTGAAGGATTTTTTGAAATACATATAATCATTTTTTTTTAAAATTATCAGACTAGAACCAATAACCATAGAATAAAAAATTTTAATTTTTATTTTAATTGGTTTAATATTGACTTTAAATTATATTGTCTATTGAAGATGACTGGTACATTTTTTTTGAAAATTATAAAAAAAGAAAGTATTTAAATAGTTTTTTTTAACATATATAGCTATGCCGGTACTCTAATGAGTTCATTAAGTCATCCATTACATGTACCCTCGAACAGAAGATAAATTTATGATAAAAAATTTGGTTGGCCTTAGTTACAGTGTCCAACGAACTTCTTATAAAATTACATATTTCATTGTCTTTAATATATAAAAAGTCTTGTGTTTATGGTTTAAATAATTTGAAATTCGTGAGTACAATGAAAATTCATTAACAATTTAAAATTAAAATAAAAAAGTTAAATTTTTTCCATTTTTTCTAAAATAACATAAATTATGTATGTATGTGTAATATAATTTATTTTATAGACTTAAATTGAAAGAGTTGATACAATTTGATTTTCTTTTTTGTAATAATAACTTTTTCGTGAATAAGACTGAAATTTGTTTTTGATCTTGCAATTGAAAATACCTAAATATTAATATACATATTTGAAATCGCTAATAGGCATGTAATTAAATTATTCAAACATGTTATGAAAATTATTTTTTGACTATATACCTTGAAACTTACACCTACCGTAAATAAAATATTTTCGTTAAAATGTTTAAAGATGAAGGGTAGGTACTATAATACATATTTGTAGAAACATTTGGAATAAGAACTTTAAACATTAAAAAAACATTTATCACTTTTGTATTTCAGATGAACAAAACCAAATTTCATTAAAATAATATAAAATAAAAACAAGAAAACATTTATTTCATAATTGTAGTAACAGACAATTAATTTGCATGTACAATTGTTTTTTTACTCAAGCTGATTACACTTTAATTCAACTTAAATATAAATATATTATTTATACTCTTTTACACATGTATTATACAATATACATATATTATATCAAATTAATAAATGTATATTTTTATAATTTTTTTCTTGAATAACCAAAATTAGTTAAAACAACTTTATTTCGAGTTCTAAAAATTTTTGAAAGAAAATTTTTTTTTTTTTGACCTTCTTGTATTTATGTTACGGAAATGTCAATATTAGTCATTTATCAATCAAAATATTACATTTTTCAACACTGACTCGACTCGACAATTAAAAGATGACGACAACTTATTCAATAAATAGAGAAGGGTTTAAATATTGAAATTAAAATCTCATCTTGAATAAATGTTATTTGTATAATTATAATTGACTTTTTTTTTTATCGATATACGTATGTATGTAGGTACTGATATACAAAAACCTGAACTAATTTATCCAGTGTTACATACAAGTTAATGAAAACTTACCTTTATAGAAAAATTATTTTTTTTTATATATTTCTCACTTTTTTTCATTGGTACTATTTTTATTGTTTTTTTTATATATATTTTCAGCAAAAAAATATTTACAATATTCAAATTAACATATTTTGTAGAAATAATTTTCATTTACTAGAAAACAAATATAAATATCTATATTCTATATATACATATGTATATATTTAATTAACTAAACAATCAGAGATCTAATAAATAAAAATCTAAATAAATAAAACAATTCAAATCTACTTGTTCCACTCTCTTTTAAATTTTCTAGAGAAATGAATTTCATTTAAATTTTATTAAATAAAAAAATGTACTTTACAAAAAAGGTTATAAAAAAACAACAAAATGACGTAGTAGCTTTCGATTTACGAAAATTAAACCTATCCCTCTGTAGGCGAAAATGTGTAATTACAATAGTGAATTATATTATTATATTGTTTTTTTTTTTTAATTTTTAATTTATTAATAATTATCAGATTATTTATCCTAACATTAAATTGCATTCCCATCTCAATAAAGTTCATTTAATTTTTTGAAAACAAAAATACATTCATCTATGACCTATTTCAAGTAGAAAAAAACCATCAACATCATATAAGAAATTATTAGAATTGTTAAGGTATTTAGAACTTAATTTAGTATATCAATCAAGTATGTATATTGTATAGATATTTCTAATCTACGTATTTTAAATAAAATTTAATTGTATAATTCAAATTTTTAAAGGTTAAACGCCAAATATATGCACATAATTCAATGTTTTCATCCTGTGTTATAATAATTTATAACACATTATATAATAATTTATAACACATAGTCGTGTTATAAATTATGCAAATTATTTTAAATATACATAAATAAAAATATAATTCATCTAGAAATCAATTGCTTTTTTTAAATTAATTTCAGTTTTATAAAATACACAATACGATATTAGTTTCGTAATAGCATTTAAATTTTTATTCGATAATTTTCCAACTATTTGCAGACAAACTAGTACTACTTTTGATTTCGGCATTTTGGCATATCCGAAATTAAATTGTCGAATTGGAAAAATATTTCAACGCGTCACCGGATTTATTTAATTTTATTTAAATAAATGCAATTGATTTTTGTACAATTTTAAGATATAAATTAAAATCTTAAAATAGTTCTAAAATTCGGATTAAATTCAATTTAATTATAGTGTGAAAAAATATTTTGTATATAAAATTGTCTAGCTAATTTTTGCGGGCATGTGTGTGTTTATATATTAATGGCTCTATAATATAGTTTTGTTTATATATATTAATTAGAAATTTAAGTTTTGTGAATAGTTTAATGTTTAAGTAATTTGTAATTACATGAAAAAATCTAAAGGGTAATTAAATTTTTAATGGAATGTAAAACGCGGCTTTAAAAACAAAAAAAAAAGTAAAAAAAAAAGACTTTTTGTGATATGAAATGTACTAGTCTTTTTGATTAAAATGAAATAGATTCAAATGTTATTGTTTATATCTGTCTTTTTCTTAAATCTGCACATAATTAGAAAAGGAAAGACATATGTATGTGACAATAGAGAGATGAGATGAGAAATGTTGAAGCCGAAACGAAAAATCCGGGAACCATTTTTTAAATGTGTACTCTGAATTTTAATAAAAAATTACTAAAAAATATTACATTTTAATGATTATTAAGTGTAAAAATTTATAAAAGATTAATTGATTGACAATTGTATAGTATATTTTTTAATAAATTATATTTGAATAGTGCAATAAGAATAATAAAAAATACGAATGAAAATTTTTGAAGTGAAAATCGCCATTATTGCCACTGTGCATAATGGCTCGGGTGTTGGCGTTATTTTTTTAGACAAGAAAGATTTTCTTTTTTAAATTCGATTTTTTTAAATAATATTATATCATTCTAAAAAGATTAATAAGTAATATAAAAATTTTTAATATTTTTAGATGTAAGAAAGCAGTGTTTTTAGAATAAAAATATAAAAAAAGAAAAATATGAAAGATTGGAACATTGGTATAATCACTATCTCTAATAAAAACGACTGCAAATTGCCCAAGTAGACATCGGGTTTCCTATGAAAAAAAGTAATTAACAAGAAAAATATATCTAAAAAAAAGCATTTAAAAAATTTAAAAAGTGAAAAAAGTGTGTATATAATATTTGATAAAATTTGTTTTTTTGTTTTTTTTTTTTCATTTTCTATTTGAAAATTAATTTAAAGATTAAATAGACTAATTAAAAAAATGAAACTTTTATATGTGAAAAACAACAACAAAAACACTAGCAACACGAACATGAAAGGCAACAACAAAAACACCTAAAATGATATTACTCTTGGATGTAGTAGGATTTGTCTTCGCCATAATCGCCATGTATCGTTTTGCAGTTGTTCTGCGCCGCATCGATTGATTTTTTTTTTATGAAAAAAAAAAAAATCTTGAGCTCTACACAGCTATATAATAATTTATAAGATATTACTTTTTTTTAATTATAACTACATATATTTAACACATCTATATAAAAAAAAAGGATATAAAAAATAGTGCAAATAAAAAAAAAATTGAAAAATATCTACACCCAAATTTGGTAAAAAAATTGGGTATAATTGATATATAATTAAAAAAAACATTAGTTTTTAAAAGACATATATAACTTATATATAACATTAATATATATATATATATATATATATATACATTATATTATTCTATAATAGTTCCAAATTGACAAAGTTAAAAAATTAGTGTCCAAAGTTAAAAAAAAGAAAAAAAAAAAAACAATTTGAATTTATTTAAGCGACGAAAAAAAAAAAACAATTCTCCGATGGTAAGAAAATAATGGCACAACAACAAACAGAAAATGTGAATGAAGTGAATAACATAAATTCGGAGGATTCTAATAAAAATAATGTTAATAACAGCAACACTATACAAAACGGAACAGATAAACAACCTGGACAAGGATCAGGACCACAGCAATGTAATAATCAATCGCAACTACAGCAACAACATTCACAAATGCAAAATACTCGCCAAATGCATCCACAACAACAAGCACAGCAACAAGCTTCACAACAGCAACAACAAAATTCATCAAATATGAGTGAAAAATTTTCAGCATCTAAATCACCAAATCAACAAAATCCAGGTGGTGTACCGGGAGGTGGCCCGCCTGGTAGTAGTAGTAGTAATATAATTTCAAATAATGGCAGTGAATCTCAACATATTTATGGGAGTGGAGAAATACCTGGTGGCATACCCCCACCATCACATTATGGTGTACCGCAACCACCAGGTGGTGGACATCATAATCCCGGTGGTGGAACTGCAGATCAAAAAGACTTAGATCCATATGGTCATGCAGCTTATGGTAGATACCACCAAGCTGGTGATCCAAATAACCCTGAACAATATAGATATGGTCATTCTCCAATGCTACCTGGTAAGCCAAGTGGTATAATGTCACCAAATAGACCACCTCAACGATACGTGCCTGGCCAGCAAATACAAGGTCCTACCCCAACATTAAATTCATTACTGCAATCACATCCACCACCAGGACAACAAAGATATCCAAATAGTTATGATGGACAACAGCAACCAGGTGCATCAGGGCAACCACAACAATATGGACCACAAGGTTGGAGTCATCAACCTAGACCTTATAGCCCACAAATGGGACAAACTTATAGAACTCCATCACCGGTAATATTTCAATTCTGTTTATTAAATTTTCTTATAACTTTTTCTTTTAATGTTAAGTCTAGATATTTTTTTTTTCTTATTTTCAATATAAATTTAATAAAAATATTTTTAAATTTTAGGGAAATCCTGGGCGGAGCCAATCAGGATATCCTGTACCGCCTTCACAAGCGGGTGGTACTTATCCTCCATCTCCACAACAAAATATGTCTCACCCGCCTACACAAGGGCCAGTATCTTCACAATATGTTGCACCTTATCCGCCGCGGTATTCTACTCCACCTGGTGCAGCTGGACCAAATCACAGATCACAATATTCAGCACAGGTAACAATTAATTTTCTTTATTCTTATTTTATTTGCAACATTTTTGATTTCATTTTAGTATTCCGATGGTAGTCGTTCCTGGACAGGTCCGAGTAATTCATCTCCAGCTGTAAGTCCTGGACCAACAGGACATCCTAACGCGCCTCCATCACCACATCAAGTGCAACATAGTTCAATACCACCACCAAATAGTCCTGGACATGTTCCATGTGCATCTCCTCAACCTCCTCAGGCCTCGTCGTCTCCACATCAGGTAAAATAAAAAACAAAATGGTTAAAAACTTTCAATATTTAATTATTTATGTGATTTATATTTTAGGAAATGGCTGGTCAAAATAGTAATGATAGTTCTAGTGGTGGTGGCAATAGTAACAATGCTCAGTCAGCAATGAGACCTACCCCATCACCAACTGGCTCATCTGGATCACGGTCAATGTCCCCTGCAGTCGGTAAGATAAAAAGTAAAATTTAACATTTTTTAAAGTTCATAAAAAAGATTAAGCATGACGTTTTATTAGTTACATTTAGAATTATTAACCTACATATTTCATTGTGTTTTTTTTTAAGTCAAAAGTTCATAGTATGTATTATTATTATGTTTTTTAAAAAAAAGTTACCTATTTTTTTTTTTGTAAGCATCAAAATTAAAATATATAAATATGTTGTTATATAATTTGAGTACCGTTTGGTGATATTTGACACCAAACATTTGATTATTTTTATTAACATTAAATAAATTTTAAACTCATTATTACATATTTTTTAAAATATTAACTTAAGGCTTAATTTTTTTATTATAAAGAAAATAAATCAAAATGTGTCCACAATAAAAAAGTACTTTACTTATTATACTCTTTGCATGATAAAATTAATTTTAAAATTCATTTACATTGAAATTTGCATGCCTTATTATTCTAATAAATTAAACTATGTTAATATAATAATTTGGTTTTTTTTGTACATAATAATATAGTTTAAAATTAACAAAGTGATTACAAAAAACAAAATAAAATTTTCTGCAAATAAAAAAATTGTATATTTTGTTAAAAAATAAAATTATATAAAAGTAATCCCTTAACCTAAATTAAATCTACAGGACAACAAAACATTCCAGTATCATCCAGAGGACCTATTATTAATCAGTTAAATTCAACACCCATTAGTTTAATATCTTCTCATTTGAGTGGAGGTGTATTAGGTAATGTTGGTATAGGAAGTACGCCAACTAGTTTACAACAGCATCAACAACAGTTACAACAACAACAAATTTCAAATGTGGTTCATTCTCAAAGTCAACAATCGCAACAACAATCTGTGCCTCAAATTTCTGAGACTATTTCTGGCCCAATAATTAGTCGAGCACCTTTAGTTCCAACACAAACATCATCACAATCTCAACAAATTGTTTCTTCACACTCTCAAATTCCATCAATTTTAACACCAACTGGTACAATGTCAACACAACAGCAGCAAAGTGTATATCAATCACCTCCACCACCTCCACCAAATGTTTCACATATACATGGAGGTTATAAAATGAGTTCTGGTGGTAGTAATACAACTGTACAAGGTAGTGTCGCTAGCAGTGTTGTTGGTGGACCTCCAAATCCTCAAAATGTGTCACCTTATTCACCATCACAACCATATTCGCAAGGTGATAAATCCTTGTTTAAAAAACAAAATTTATTTTCTTTTCTAAAATTGAATTTTGTTAATACTTTCAAACATACATACATAATTTCTTTTGTGGACAAAATTTAAAATTTTTTTCTTCCGTTGTGTAATATTATTTACAATTAATATGAGGAAACTTTATTCAAAATTCTTTTACTCATAATTTCTTTAAGTTATCAAATTAATAATATTCTGGTGTCGTTTATCCAAATTTTTATTTTGTATTTTTGCAATTTTATTATAAAAATTTTTTTAATTGAGTGTTTTTTCCAAATTCATGCTTTAATCTTTATTTAGAACTTTTTTTTTAACTAAATTTAATACTTTAATTATATTTTTAAAGTGTATATGGATTCATATAATTACCGAATTTTTATATTATATATTTTAGGAAATTATGCTCCACGTCCGCCATATCCAACTGGTGGTTATTCATCAGGTCCGAATTCAGCAAGCCAACATGCACCTGGTAGTAATTTAGCTCAAGGAAATAATCAGTATGGTAGACCAATGCCAAACCATGTAAGTGGTCCTCATCCACCATTTCCACCTTATAATCAAGGTGGTTGGGGTGCACCATCATCGCCACAAACTTCTACTGGTATGATGCCAAATCATAATCAAAATAAAGGGTCTCCATTACCATCTCAAAGTTCAATGGGATCGCCACGCCCACCATTAAATTATTTGAAACAACATTTACAACATAAAGGGGGATATGCAGGTGCACCAAGTCCAACACCACCTCAAAGTTTTGGAAATGGTTCTGGTGGAATGCACCCTCCAATGGGTCCACCTCATCACATGGGACCACCTCATGGACCGCCAACAAATACAATGGGCCCACCACCATCAGCTCCTCAAAGTACACCTCCACCATCAGGACCACCTCAAGGACCACCAACAGCAAATCAGCAATCGAATATAGTAGATAATTCAATGGCTGCTGAACATAATAATGTATCACAAGATAATAGCGGAAGTTCATCATCAACTTTAAGTTCTCAACATCCTGTAACCTCTGTTGTGACTACTGGTCCAGACGGCGCTCCCTTAGATGAAGCAAGCCAGCAAAGCACAATTTCTAACACTTCTGCTGGTAAATTGTTTAATTGTTTTTTAAGTTCTATTAAGTAATTAATTTAAATTTATATTTTGAAGCATCAACCGAAGATTCTCAATGTGCGACACCCAAGTCATCAAGAAAAAATGATCCTTATAGTCATGGTCATTTACCTCCACCAAATGCATCTCCTCATGCAGGAGCTGGTACCGGCGAGGATTTTGAAATGCATTCTCCAGGCAATTGGTCTCGCACTGCAGCTAGCCCTGTAAGAATATAATAGTTTTCATTACTCTTAGGATGGATTAAGTTTTTACCTTTCATATTACATTAAGGTTTTGAGTTGTATAATTATACATTAATAAAATATAATTTTTCGTTTAAGGTATTTAACCATGTTCCCCCACAAGATAATTTTAGATCAACAAGTTCAACAAAGGTACTGTTTTACACAACTAAATAAACCTGTAATTAATATGTTAATTATTTATAATTAATATTTTAGAAATCTGATAGTCTATGTAAATTATATGAAATGGATGAAAATCCTGAAAGACGTCCATGGCTGGATAAATTATTAAGTTTTATGGAAGAAAGGCGAACACCCATTACAGCTTGTCCTACAATTTCAAAACAGCCACTTGACTTGTATAGGTTATATATTTATGTTAAAGAACGTGGAGGATTCGTCGAGGTATGCAAGGTGCCGTAGTAACTTCTTACTAACTTTTTAATCACTTAAGTATTTTCCTTCTTTTTATTAATATGACAAAAATCAAAACCAAATGTATATATAACTATATATATGCATAATCCTATAGAATCAAAATGCATGAGATCCTTATTTCGGCAAGTCTATTCTGGTAACGGGTATATACATAATATTTTTTTTATATGTATTTAGATTAAACAAGTTAAAAAAATTTTTTTAACATTGTAGGGTAAGGTGTTAAAAAATGAACGTTTTTACCTCTTTTAACGATCTTGACTTTAAATATAAATATTATATTTTTTTTATATTATCAAAAATGAATTAACAAAATGTAATTGTAATATGTTAAAAATAAAAAAAAAATCAAGTTTGCATACGGTACTTTTAAAATTTTAGAATGTACTTTTACTTTTCTCCTTTGCTTTTTAATTAAGATTTTAGTGTAGCATCTTTTGTAGTTTCCTAAAACTAAAACTATCCTGTTTCTTTTAATTAATTTATATTAAAAACAATTTAATTATAATTGAATGAATTATTCTATTTGTTGTTAGTTTTTATAACATTATTACAATTACATTAATTTATTAAATAAAGCATTTCAGCAAATCTTTAATATTTTTTATATAATTTTTATTAAAGGTTACGAAAAGTAAAACCTGGAAAGATATCGCGGGTTTATTAGGAATAGGAGCTAGTAGTAGCGCCGCTTATACTTTACGTAAACATTATACGAAAAACTTGTTAGCATTTGAGTGTCATTATGATAGAGGCGGCATTGATCCAATTCCAATTATTCAACAGGTTGAAGCTGGATCTAAAAAGAAGACTACAAAACCTGCTTCTGTACCATCCCCAGGTAAACAATTAACTGAATATAATCATTATATCATAATGAAAACAATTAAATGATTTAATACAAATTTAAAATAATTTTTAAAACTAGTTTTGAAGGCAATAATAGTTAAAAATTTGAATGTAAAAAAATCAATCATTTTAGCTGGGTCATCTAATTCACAAGATTCCTTTCCACCAAATGTTGCTGGAAATGTTTCAATGGACGGTTACTCAAACTACTCGAGTACTTATCCACCAAACGCACAAGCAGATTTCAATGCTACAGCACAGCGACCACCGTCACAAAATAACGCACAGACATCACATCCTGGTATTATTAAGAAACAAAAACATTGCAACAGTGAATCTATTAAAAATTTATTTAAATTTTTAGGTGCTCCATATCAACCTCAGCCAAATTTTAATCAATACGGAACTCCAGAGCAATACACTGCGGGTCCGCCAAATCAATATCCACAAACTCAAAATCAATTTCCGCCGCCTAACCGAAATATGTTTGCTCCTTATGGGCCCGAAAATGATGCGTGAGTTTAATAAAAAAAAGATAAATTTCTCTTTCATAGAAATCCAAAACAAAATTGTTAAAATATATCTAGAACTTTTTTGTAATGAAATAAAATTTTCTTTTTTTTTTTTTTGTTAGAAGCGGTACAACACCAAATGCTTTTCCGCCTTATGGTCCTAGGCCCTATAATCAACCTCCAGTGAGTAATACACAAACATCAACATCATCGGTTACCAATGCAGCTAATCCTCCAGCAGCTACTTCATATACTGCTCAGCCACCATCTCAAGATTATTATAGGCAACAAGCTGAACAAGTAAATTCCTATATTTAAAATAGAGTTAATTATTTTACCACCATAATTTGAATTTTAGAATCAACCGCGAAGACATCCCGATTTTGTAAAAGATGCTCAACCTTACCCAGGATATGTACAAAGACCGCAAATATATGGTAAGTTCCTTGAAGTGTAAAACTAATAAAATATTTTCAAAAGTTTGTTTTAAAAAAAAAGCATTTTACAATATGTACATTTATATAATACAAGTTATTGCAAATTTATTAATTTTTTATTTTTGTGTAACAATTTAGGAAGTTGGCAGGGCAGCCCACAGCAATATAGAAGTCAGTATCCTTCTCAACAAGCACCACCACAACAACAGTGGAGCAGTCCTCGACCACCTGCAGGGCCACCCATACAGCCTAGTAATCAGCAGCAACAACAGCAACAACAACAAGCTCAACAACAGCATCAACAGCAGCAACAACAACAGCAACAACAGCAGCAGCAACAACAACAACAGCAGCAGCAACAGCAGCAACAACCGCAACAACCACAACCACCACAAGGAGCTCCAGGCATTCCTTCACAATGGGATCATTCGCAACCTCAACCACCACCACAACAGCAACCTATACGCTATCATCCACCACAAGGTCCGTCGACACAGCCGTCACCATATCAAACAAATCCGCAACAACAACAAACACAACAACAACAACAATCGCAACAACAACCTTCTGGCCCGCCTGGTGGTCCGCCAATTTCCCAATGGAATCAGCAAGGTCCAAATTCACAACAGCAGCAATTACAAATTCAGCAACAGCAACAGCAAGCACAACCACCCCCAATTCCTATGCCTAATGCAACATCATCACCGCTTCGACCATCACATCGTACTGTATCTAGTGCTGTACCTGGGGGAAAACCATCATTTAATATGCCACCACCCCAACAACAGATGGTGGCGCCAGCCAAACCAATGCCACCGGGAGTACATCCAACTCAGCAACAAGTTATCGGTGGTCCACCTCCTCATGCGCAACAGCAAACTTTTCCATCAGTTGCTACAAATCAAATACAAAAAAGAGAGATTGTTTTTCCTCCAGATAGTGTTGAGTCCACTACGCCAATTCTATATAGACGTAAACGTTTAGCTAAAAGTGATGTTTGTCCTGTTGATCCGTGGCGAATATTTATGTCATTAAGATCGGGACTATTAGCAGAAAGTACATGGGCTTTAGATATATTAAATGTATTATTATTTGATGATCATGCTGTTCAATATTTTGGTTTATCGCATTTACCAGGGTTGCTTACTTTACTATTAGAACATTTACAAAAAGCATTATTAGAAATGTTTAGACATGAAAATGATACAGAGGAATGTAATAAATTAATTGAAGGTTCATCAAGTATTCTTATAGAAAATGATATTGATCTTGGTCAAATTGTCAGTATTCCAAATCCTGAAGATCGTGTTGTTATTTTAACTACTACACAAAATTATACTTTAATGTCTCGCAAAGGTATAAATATTTCTTTATTTTGTCAATATAAATTATGCAACAATTTGTTTTCTTTTAGGTATACCAGTTCGTATACAAAATGCTGATGAAGATATATTTGTGTCAGATTCACCAAAGAGTTGGGATTTTGATTCAGATGAAAATTTTCAAGTAGAAACACCAGATTGTAGTGATGCTTACACATATGGCTATACAGAACGATTTCCTCATATGGGTATTATTGATGTATTTAAAAGTGACACAGTTGACATTCCATTTGCTCGATACTTAAAATCTGACAATAACATTAAAGAGAACTTAAAACGACCGTCTATAGATAAATGTAGTGATTTTGGTGATTATAATAAAAGAATAAGATGCAGTAATAACAATAATAGTAATAATGTTATTAGCATCAGTAATGATATTAGTAAAAATGTTAGTATTAAACAAGAAACGATAGATGCTGTTGAACATAAGCAGGATAAAAAAGAAACAACGAAAAGCGAAGATAATAAAAGTGGGTCAAAAAATAATGAACAAAAAACTTGTAGTAATAATAATAGTGATAAAAAATCTTTTGATCCGAGAACAACAGTTAAAGATCCATCTACAATATTAAAACGTCGTCGATTAAGTGATTATGAAGATGAATGCTATACGAGAGATGAATCTAGTTTATATTTAGTTAAAGATAGTCAAGATACATTAGCGCGACGTTGTATTTGTTTGTCAAATATATTTCGTAATTTAACATTTGTTCCTGGTAACGAAGTAATATTAGCACGTTCACCAACATTTTTAGCATTACTTGGAAATTTATTATTATTAAATCATGAGCATGTGCTTCGAACGCACAAAAATCGTAATTACGATCGTGAAGAAGATACAGATTTCGGAGATTCGTGTAGTTCCTTACAAGGTGAAAAAGAATGGTGGTGGGAGTATTTAATACAAATACGTGAAAATATGTTAGTTGCAATTGCAAATATTGCTGGACATTTAGAATTATCCAGATATGAAGAAATGATAACTCGACCCGTTTTAGATGGTTTATTACATTGGGCTGTATGTCCATCAGCACATGGTCAAGATCCATTTCCATCATGCGGTCCAAATTCAAATTTATCACCACAACGTTTAGCTTTAGAAGCATTATGCAAATTATGTGTAACAGATGCTAATGTTGATTTGGTAATTGCAACACCACCATTTTCACGTTTAGAAAAATTATGTTCTGTATTAACAAGGCATTTATGTCGGAATGAAGATCAAGTTTTACGTGAATTTTCGGTAAATTTGTTACATTATTTAGCGGCAGCTGATAGTGCAATGTCACGAACAGTTGCATTACAAAGTCCATGCATTTCATATTTAGTAGCGTTTATTGAACAAGCAGAACAAACAGCACTAGGTGTAGCTAACCAAAATGGTATTAATTATTTAAGAGAAAATCCCGATTCAATGGGTACTAGTTTAGATATGTTACGTCGTGCAGCTGGTACATTATTACATTTAGCAAAACATCCTGATAACCGACCATTATTCATGCAACAGGAACAACGATTATTAGGTCTTGTTATGAGCCATATATTAGATCAACAAGTTGCATTAATAATTTCAAAAGTTTTATTCCAAGTTTCACGTGGATGTGGTGGTAGTGGCGGTAGTAATGGCAATACGTCATCTAATGAAAAATCACAGCATAAACAAAAAAATATAAATAGCGCGGCTGAAAGATGCGCTCTTAATTTACAAACAATTAATAATTATCGAAATGAAAAATTAAATATTGTTAGTAATATTAGTAGTAATACAAGTAATAGTAATAATAGTAATAATAATAACAATAATAACAATAATCAATCATTACTGTCATTTAATAATACAAGTAAGACACAAACAGCAGAAGACGAACAAAAAGATCAGCATCTATCGACAACAGGCGACGATAATAGTAGTAGTTCTAATATAATGATCAATTCAACTGAACAGGAAACGATATCAGATGTTGTTCTAAAAGATCCAAATATAAATAAAACTGAAATTGAGCAAGAATCAATAGAAGCAGCAGAAGCATCTACAGAAACACCAACAGCAACAACGGGAGATGAATCAAGTTCTGATTCAAGTAGTGCAACGATAGGATGTATACCACCTGCAACTGATATCAACGCAATTTCTTCTATTACAACATCTTCAAGTATTTCAGCGCTTAAAGAAACCCAACAAAATAATAAAGAATTAAATTTAACAACAATAGCTTCTTCATCAACATCGTCGTCGTCAACAACAAATAATATTGAAAAATTTAATAATAATAGTAGTGGTAACAACAATAGTAGTAGTAATAGTAGTAGTTCTAGTAGTTCTAATAATAATTCTAGTGGCAATAGTACTAATAATGAAAATGCCAACCGAAATCTTGCAACCTCCATTACAAATACAACTGCAGCAGTTGCGTAGTAAAAAATTTTTAAAAAACACAGAAAAGGTAAAAAAAAAAAAGAATAGTAAAATGTGGTAAATAATTAAAAAAATTCAAATTAATTGATTTTTTTATTTGTTTTTTTTTTTTTTTTTTGTAATAGGGAAAAACTTTAAAATTAAAAATATGTATACATTTTAATATATATATGAGAATCATGGTTTTTATATTAAAATGATTTTTTTTTTTTAAATACAAATATTGAATAATAATATTAAAATATATATAAAAGTGCATATTTCAAACTCAATTTTAGTAATTGAATAAATTTTTCTTTGTTTTACTACATAAATTAAGTTCGTAATTTAGCTTTGCAAGATAGTTATTCTTTATTTTGTTATCTTCCATATAAATAAAACTTTATTATTACTTTATAGTCTTATATAAATTTTATTGTTTGTTTAATTAAATTTTAAGTTTAGTTAAATAAATTTCATTTTGTATTTTTTAAATCAAAATACATACAATTTTCATCATATTTTAGGTAAATTTAATATATATATATATATTTGTAAATGTAAAATGTTGCTTAATAGTTGATCTTAAGAAAATTATATTTATCATTTTCTATTAAATATTTTTTTACTCCTCCATATTTTCTTTTTTATAGTCCTTAATACATATTTAAAATTCTTGATTTTTTTTAAATCATACTAGTTTTTATCTTAAAAAAAAAAAAAAAAAAAAAATAAGAAATGCACTTCAAAAGTATGATACAAATTAATTGGAAATTCTGTTTTAAGAATAAGAACATTGTAGAAAAATTTTTGTTTTGTAAATTTTTGTCTAATATTTGATATTAAAAAAAAATATATTATATTTCACCTATATAATTAATTTGTATATTACTGAAATATAAGTATAATTTAATATATAATAATACTTATATTAAAAAAGTTGTTAATAAAAACCATGAAATCTTTAATATAATCATAATGTATTTATGTAATTTTAATACAATTTACACTCATAAGTTTTTAAACACATGCAAAATTAAATTAATATAATAAACTATGGAAATACAAAAATATAACCTAGAAGGCAAATTAATAATTATTTTTAATAATAAATTTTAAACTATTTTCTTTATAGGCATTTTTAATATTTAAATACAGTTTTCTGTCTCTCTCTCTCTCTCTCTTTTTTTAATTTTAATGTTCATAATTTTTTTATTTTAAAACAAACTATAAATAAAGAAACAAAGTTAAATTAAAACAAAATAATGGTGGCATATTAAAAAATCTCTTTAAATACAGGAAGTAGTTTTAATATTCAAAGTCAATTGATTTTGCTTAAATTTTTTTGTTCATAACTTCTATAAATTGTAATTTATTCGCATTTAAATTTAACTATAGTAAATATATATGAAAAATATTTACTTTTAAAAAAAAAAAAAAATTTTTTTATTGTATTTTTTTTTTTTTTTTAGCAAGTTAGAGAAAGTTTATCTTTTTATACTGTTTTTAAATTTTATACAATTTTGAAATTTCAAGTTTTTTAATTGAAATTAAGTGATGAGTAATAGTTTAATAAATCAAAAAAACTTTAGAAATCGGTGAAGATAAGAAATTTTTTTTTTTTATAAAATGAAAGATTCAAATTTAAATTATATTTTATTTTTAGTTTTCTTAATTATTTCAGTTATCTAATAATCTAAACTGAATCTTATTTTTCTATTTATAAAAAAATTAATAAAAAATAATTATACACACCAATTAGATATAAAGAAAAAAATATTTGTATTGGTATTCAACGGTGCTTAATTATTCAAATTACCTTAACTCTTACTTCACTTAAAATACATTTTAATAGAATCTACATTAAAGAAGAATTTCTGTTTTTAATACTATGAGATGTCAAATTTTTATTTAAGTCTCACTAAAATACTAAAGTAATTTTTTTTAAATTAAAAAAAAAAAAATCTTATATTCATTTACTTTAATTGAAAAAAAAAAATAACTATAAAATGATAAATAAAATTTAGTTAATGAATGCCTAATTTATATTTGAAAAGGAAAAATATGAAGTCTTCTATGTTATGAAATTTCATTTAAATTACAAGAAAAGAAAAAAACTAAAACTGTTTTTAATTTTTTTTTTTCGGAATGTGTGACATTAGCTGTGATGTGTGCTAAACATATGTATAGAACTTACTAGAAATAAAATAAAATTTAAAAAAAAAGAAAAGAAAAAAACAATTAATAAACTAATAAGAAAATCAATCACTTAAAATATAATTTAATGTCAAAATGAAAAAAAGATTTTATAAAATTTTTAGAAAACAAAATTGATTAAAATTTAGGATTGTTGAGGGTTAATAAAGAGTAATTAGAATTACGGCTGCTAATTGTAATATTTAAAATTATATTTAGAACAAAAAAATTTTTTTTTGTTTTGTTAATCTAAGTTTAACAATTTTTCTTGACAAATTTTTAAAAAAAAAAATGTAATTTATTATTTTGTTTTAAATACAATGAAACATAATTTAAGTACATAAAAAAAAATTTTTAATCTCAAATATTAGGATGGTAAAATAAACAAAAAATGTAATTAAATTATTTTAAAATCATAAAATATTTTATATTTAAGCAGGTTGATAAAATTACATAAAAAGCTGAAATGGTTTAAAAAGAAAATAGTAGGTAATTGAAATTATAATTAAAGTAAAATAAATTCAAAACTAGGTGTCACTGTATTATCAAATAAAAATGCAATATTCATGTTCATTATTTTTTTTTTTTTTGTTTTGGATATAAAATTTTAAATTCATACATATATTAATTATGTAGTATAATGGAATATTCTGATTGTATTTAAACTGCACAAGAAAAAGGAAATTCTTAAAAGAAAACTCAACCCTTGATTTTATATGATAGATACGTTTCAAGAAAATAAACTGAAATCGGAAACACCATTTGCTCATCGATTGCTCTTGTAGTATAATTGAAAACGCAGACAACCTATAAAGTAATAGCTGATTTTACACTGCATGGTTGCTTTTGTATCCGATATGCAAATGGCATTTCCCATTTCAGCTATTTACATATTTTAAATTTAAAATGTTTATATCTTTTAGAAAACGGGTAAAACAAAACGCACACAGCAGCGTATACAAGAAAAAAAGTATATATTAAAAATTTTCCTGGCCATATCATAATCATACTGCAAAATTACTTTAAAGTACAAAAATTAATTGAATGATCTAGCAGATACTGTGACTCTCGATATCTTCTAACTTATAATTATAATCAATAAAATTTTAAATATACTACGTATGTTTTAATATCGATAAAAA
Organism: Poecilobothrus nobilitatus; assembly: GCA_947095535.1. NCBI lineage: Eukaryota > Metazoa > Arthropoda > Insecta > Diptera > Dolichopodidae > Poecilobothrus > Poecilobothrus nobilitatus. Next base: position 219,655,829 of record OX352773.1, on the reverse strand, counting down.
AAAATAGAATAATTGATTATTTATTTATTTTTTATAAAATTTAATTCGAAAATCAATTTTTAAACATTATTTTATAGAAATTTCAAACATCATTCCTTTCTTGAAATTTGAATAAGTCCTTGAGTTAATTTAACTTTAATTTTAATTTTTTTTTTTTTTTTTGTTCTTTTAACATTGTAATATTGCATAGAAAATGAATCAATCAATAATCAATCAGAATATTTTTAAAAAATTTTTGAGAAAATTGGAAAAATTATTTATAATTATTTTAATTATATTTAAAAATTTTACTACAAAGTTGAAAAGAGCGGAAAAATAGATTTAGAATTGAAGCCTGCTTTAAAATAATAAAAAAAAAAAATATTAAATTCAAAAAAATTGTCAGGTTGCATGACTGAATATTAATTTATAATTTGTAATAAAAAATTGAGTTAAACAAAAAATATGATTGCCACAGAAAAAATTATATAATAAAAAAAAAAAAAAAAATCGCGCCTAAAAAAATTATAAAATAAATAAATAAAAAAAAAAAAAAGGAACTCTGTAAATTATATAATATAACTATAGATGATATTTATCTCATTTCAACTTAAATAGGATTAAAACAATAAATTTTAGATTTTTTTTTAATTATTTTTTACTATTAATTATTTTTTTATTTTTTATTTTAATATGTAATATCTAACCGACATAATTAATTTTTGTTTGGTGATGTAGTTTCGTTTATAATTTTAGTTATTATTATTATTATTATTTTTTTTTTTATTATTAATGTTTTATATATACATATATGTATATATATATATTTTTTTTTTAATAAGAAATATGCTAAATATAAGATATATATTTATATATAAAATTCATATATCATATAAATTCACATGTAATAAAAAAAATTTAAATAATTCATAGGAAATGCAAAAACAAAACAAAAATAAATAATTAAATAAAAAAAAAAAAAAAAAAAAAAAAAAAACAAAAGAGTGCGAGAGTGTGCGTGAATCATTTTTCAGTTGATTTAAATTTAATTATAAATATAAAAGTAATTAATTTTTATAAATTTATAAAATATAGAACAAAAAAAAAATTAAGTTAATTAAATATAATTCAAAAAAAAAATAATTATTAAAAATTAAGGGAAAAAAAAAACAAATATATTATATTAGAAAGACGAAGGAAAAAAAACTTAATAATTTTTTTATAAATAATAAAATTAAAATTAGTATATATATATATATAAATATTATAAAGTAATAATTAAAATTTAATGAAGGATTTAATTTAAAACAAAAAAAAAACCAATTTAAATCTTAAAAACAAGAAAAATACTATCAGTGATGTTATTAAAACTTTTATGTAGGTACCATTTTTTTTTTTTAAATTTTTATTTTTTGTTTTTTTTTTTTTTTTTTTTTTTTGATTCCTGAAAACAAGTAGATACAATTTAGAATTCGTAAAATTTAAATTAATAAAAAGAAAAAAAAAAAAAAAATTGGAAAAAAAAGTTTTTAATTTAAGAAAAACCAAGATAGACATGTAGTTAAAATTTGACATAAAACAAACAAAAAAATAAAAAAAAAATAACTTTCTCTTTAGAATTTAAGTACCGGCAAAAAAAGAAACAAAATTTCATTATAAAAAGAAAATAAAAATTATATAATTAAAAAAAAAAATTAATTTTAAGTAACAAAATAAAACAAAAAATAAAAAATGAAAAAAAAAAAAACAATATTTAATTCATTGGTGGATATTATAGTAATTAAATAATAGAGGATATAAATTTAAGATGCCCTAATTGTAGTTATAAATATTATATATAAAATATTTATATATACATATATGTATGTATGCATAAATACATATATTTATGTATGTATGTATGTATGCATATATAAATATAAAAATTATTGATTTAAAAATTAATATATATATAAATATATATAAATAAATTATGTAAAAAAAATGGTAACATTAAATATTTAAAATTAAATGATTTGAAAAATGTGTATGACATATTTTTAATGGAGTTTTTATTTTTAATTTTTATACTCAACTTATTTTATTATTTTTTAGTTTTTGTATTTAATTTTAGTTTTTGCATTCATTATGATATGTGATATTGTATTTTACAGTCAAAGTATGGATTAAGTAAAGATGAAAAACAAAGAATTTATTTACTTATATTGCAATATTTTACTTCATCGAATATATTTACTTATTTTTCCAAGTCTTTAAGAAAAAAACAAAAATTCATTTTCAATTATTGCAAAAACTATATAGAATCAATTTATTATTGTAAAATAAAACAAACTAGAAAAAAAAAAAAAACGGTACCATAAAGGACAAAATAAGCTGCGAATAAAATGATAATTTCGGTTTATTGGATAAAGTGTATTTCCGCCCGAAATAAAAACTGTTAAAAAAGTTTTGAACTATTTTCTGAAAAACTTGAGTTGAAATATTGATTATGAAGTTTCAATTGATCGTATTCGAAAGAAAATTGTAAATGTTATACGCTTTAATTTAAAAGAAAGTAGAGGAAAATTTTCTGTCAAAATATGGTTAGTTCAAAAATTCTTTTTTTTATATGGCCTTCTTTGAGAGTGCGTCATAAATTATTATGCACATGTATACATATTATTTTGTTTTTGAAATTTATAGCTACAAATTTCTTTATATACAAATAATTTAAGTAGTAAGGTCATTAAAAAAATTGATAGAAAATTGAAATAAGTTTTGTGCTACCACCCGTTGCCATCATAAGTAGATGTAAAACATACATAGTAGATGTCAGTACAAGATTTAGGTTTTAGCTGAGAAATAATACATTTTTAAAGAATAAAAACACTATTTGCAACAAGCTTGTCAAAAATTTTTGAGAAATTTTTAAGATTCTAAAAAAGTAACAAATTTGAACTTTAAGAGCAGCAGTAAAAAAAAAATTTTTAGCGAAGAAAATTGTTTATTGTAACGGTATGCTAATTGCATCGAGCGGTGTGCTGAAATTGTTTATTGTAACGGTATGCTAATTACATCGAGCGTTTACTCAACCAAATTTTGATCTTATGTATTTTTAATTTGACATGAGAGACTGGAAATTAATTAATATAAAAAATCTATGACCTAATTTGTAGTAAGTTCTCTAACTACTCATTTGTGTATTTTTATATTTTGCAGCTTTTTTTTTTGCTCGAATATTTGCAAAAATGTGTTTGAATAATTTTTAAAATAAAAATATTTTTATAATCATCAGTCTGCCTTCATATTACAACATCTAAATTCAAAGTATTACTCGACTTTTTCAGTATGAGTTAAAACGCACGACAAACGTTTTCTATTTTTTGTATGATTAACGTACGGTATGATTGTTGAATAAAAGTTTAATGTATATTTTGTCTTTTCCGGGTACATGTTAAATTCTTATTTAAAAATATGTATTATATATGCAATTATTTTTTAATTTGTTTCAATCATTTTAAACTATTGCGATTACGAGAACTATAACAAATTTAATCATAAATTGAAAAAATTTCCAAAAAACGATTTTTTTTTTCGTTATTCTCTTCCGGCAATTTTCTCTTTTTGACCGCTAGTAGTTATTAATTAATGGTGGTTGTACTGTGATAATGACTACTGACTGAATAAATGAGTACTAATTATAACTGAAACTGACGTATCTGTATTCTGTAGTCTGTACTGTAATCATACTTTTCTTTTCTTAAATCTTATTGGCCCTTTCTACACGAGTAGTGTCCTCTTTCGTTTCGTGACTACTTTCCTCTTTTTTTTATTTCCACACTGTTCCTCTCGATAGTCGTTACTTTTATATGTGTGTGTAAATATTTCATTTTAAAACAAAATTTGTTGCGAGAGGTAGATAATATATATAAAAAAAAAGCACGCATAAAACAAATAAATTTTTTTTTGTATTTAAGTAACATAAGATTTTTTTGCCTGTAATTTTTAAATAATATATATTATATATGTATGTACCTAGAAATAGAATAAACTCTGTACTGTGCACATAATTTCTTTTTGTCAATAGAATATATTTTAATAATTTCATCAAGTAAAAGATCGAAAATCACTTTACTTTTTTAAAAATTTGCTGCGACCGTTTCAAAAACTTTTTTCTTTAATTTTCCAAACGAGAATGAAACGTATGTACACATAAAATTTTTTTGACCCTCATAAAAATTTTTATTTGAGTTTTTGTTTGTGTTAGTGGACTAAATTTTTAAACTCTAAAATTTTGGTTTAAAAAATTACTCCTAAAAATCCCCACCACAAATTTAGTTTATAGGCAAGAGGGTATGAAACGAAGGTAAAAGTAAAAAATGACGAAAGAGGACACTACTCGTGTGGAAAGGCACATTGAACGATAATTTGTTTTTGTATTGTATGGTAAAGGGCCATTCCATATGTGTAGTGTCCTCTTTAGTTTCGTGACTACTTTCCTCTTTTTTTTTATTTTCAGACTGTTCCTCTCGGTTGTCGTTACTTTTATATGCTTGTGTAAATATTTCATTTTAAAACAAAATTTGTTGTGAGAGGTAGATAATAAATACGAGAATGAGTATGTACATATAAAATTTATTTGACCTTAAAAAAATTTTTATTTCAGGTTATGTTTGTGTTAGTGGACTAAATTTTTAAACTCTAAAATTTTGGTTTAAAAAATTACTCCCAAAAATTCCCACCACAAATTTGTTTATACGCAAGACGAAATGAAACGAAGGTAAAAGTAAAAAATAACGAAAGAGGACACTACACGTGTGGAATGGACCAATAGTCGTTGTCGTTATCATTGTGCGTATCTATCGTATGCGTATCGTAACTAACTGTGTAGTATAGTACAATTGCCAAATAGTATAATATGTACGTCAATTCGATCAAATTCTCTTTAGTGACGATTGTTTAATGTTGCCGCCTTTAATTATTTATAAAAACATTTTTAGTATGTATGCAGTGTGACCTTGTTTACGTTTGGGGGAAAAACGTACCTTTGCATTTTTTTTTCATTTTGTTCCGTCACTGAAATGAAATTTTATTTTTCGTACATGTTTTTCTTTTACCATTCCGCTTTCTTCTCTTGCCTAAAAATTTTGGAGTAACGTACGTTTTTCCACAAAATGTAAGCAAGGTCTAAAAGTATGATTGGTTACATGCCTGCGCATAATTGTGCAATAGTAAATTTGCACGTATGCTGCATATTGAAACACTTATTAAAAAATAAAGAACATCGGGGCATTTTTAAGATGATCCTTAGTAAATTTGGATTATCTTAATATGTACTTAAATTTAACTAGAATATTCCAACAAAAATAATTAAGATACATATTGTATAAAATATGTATAACAATAATTAAGATAAATACATATTGTATAAAATATGTATAAATCTAACTAAACTAAAATTCCATTTTAAAGGCTCCTTTTGTATTTGTTTAGCCATATTTGCTTTGTATAAAATTTTCACAATCCCAGCTGGTTGGAAAAAAGAAGTGTTGTAGTTTTTAAATTAGTTGTAAATTAAAGTACTCTGACAAAAATTTTCAATTTAGTATTCTTTTTTTATTTTTTAGAATGTCATCGAAAAGTATCGCGATTTTTAACATTCTGGTTTTTCCCAAAGTTAAAGTTCATTTATTTCATATTCGTACGCCAATAAATGTATATAGCACGATAAAGTAAAATCTTTTATTTGATTTTCCATGTACTTTATGGGATGTTTTTGAAATCGCACGATCAATAACATATTAGAAATAAATGTCGCATCAAAGTTGAATAAATAAGTTCATTACATAATTATCTTATTCATGACACAAACACGTGAAACAAATGTTTATAAAACATTTTGAATATTTCTTGACAAGTCAGTTTATATTTTATAGAAAATATTTATGGTTCTTCTCATATACAAACACTCATTTGTCAACTAACATAAAAAAATATGATAAAAAATATATGCATATGACAGAATTTGTACATTAATTTATTTATAAATTATAATAGAATGTATTTCTTTACTTTTGTATTTTTCAAAAATTAACGGTAACACTTATTATATAGACAATTATTTGGTTGGGTTTGGAACTTAGATATTGCACAATTTTGAGAGAATAACCATGTTTAGATAATTTATTTAATTATTTATAAATTATATATGAATATAAATATGAATTTTCTCTTAAATTAAATTGAGTAATAACTAATGAGTTGATTTTTATGCCTTATATTGTTCTTGTTGTATTTGTATTATTATGTATTAAAATTTGGTAGATTTGGTATTTTAAAAATTTTAATTTTATTAAGAGAAAAGATTGTATCATGTCATGATGACTATCATAGTATCATCTGTTCATTTCATACACAAAAAATACAATACATATATAAACATAACATTAAACATATAGGTACCTAGTTTATATTCTACTCAAGTCATAATGCCTATTGTCTACTGTCTAAGTAGTGCTGTGTTAATTATTTTGTTTGTTTTGCTACTGTGACGATGACTGTCTAGTGTGTGGTCAATTCATTAATTTCTATTCTCTATACTATACTGTAATCTGTATACACAATTTGTTCAGTCTTTCGTTAATGCGTGAAATATAAAGAAGGAATTTTCTGTATACGGTAAAATTATAAAGAAAATTTTTGCAATTTTTTAGAAAAAATTATTTGTGTTTTTTTTATACCGCAGTTTTAAAGAAAACTAAAAAGAATATTTAAATGTGTACCTGTACTTATTAAAAAAAAAAAAATAATAATAATATTGTATTTCAAAAATAAAATAAAACAAGAGAAAAAGAGGAAAAAAAAATGAAGTCATATTTGTTTTTAATACTAATTGTCACAATGTTCTTTGTTGTGACAAAATCTGAAGATGTAAGTACATAATAAAAAAATAATTTTCTTTTTTTTAACAAAAAAATTAATTGCGTTTGAACCAAAAAAAAAACAGATTAATGTTTTTTTTTTTGTAATTTTTAAAATATGAAGGAGCACAAAAATCATGCTAATTAAATAATTTTTAATTTTATATTAAATATGAATTAATAAAAACAAAAGGTCAAAAATATTTCAAACAACAGAAAAAAAAAAAACAAACAAATAAATAAAAATAAAATACATTAGAAAAAAAGTAATATAAAATATACTGCATTTTGTAAATTTTTTTTTTTTATATTTTAATTTTAACCTTGGTCTAAAATTTGTTTTTATTTTTTTACACTGCATATATATTATAGCTGCCTATGCTTTATTACATATACATACATACATATATATATTTTTAATTTAAACGCATAATTTATTTTGTATTTTAATATTAATAAAATTTCATATTTAATTAAAAAAAAAAAAAAAAACTCATGATTGGAGGTGTTAAGTTTGATAAGCATCTTAATGTTATCTGTAATTTATTTTATTCATTAATTTCATTTTTTTTTCTACTTATAATTTACTAAATTTATAAAACATTCGACCAATCTTAACAGTTTAATGTTGATTATGGTATTTACATATTATTTTAATACTTTTTTATATTTTAATTACTTAAATTATTTGTATATTTTTTTAATGCTTTTGTAGTACATAATTTTTTTTTTCATTTATATTATAAGAAAAAAATCAACTAATCAATATCTATATACATACATATTAAATGAATATTAAAATACTTTTTTAATACATATTTTACAGTTATATACAAATTGTCGACAAATGATAATAAATATGTAGTTTATAATAATAGTACCTATTCTATAGTTTCCAAATTAAATTGAAAAATATCTATTTAAAATTTTAAGTATGTATGTATATACACTCTTTTAATATTAATTGTTGTCATTTATTTTTTTTAAAATTATAATTCTGAAGTTTTCGAAATAACTTAATTATCTTTGCAAAAACTTAATTTTCTTTTAAATAACTTAATTGAATGTAAGATTACCAAACAATAATTGAAGAAATAGTAATATCTGGTAATATAATGCTTTAAAATAATCTATCATTAACTAAGCACAAAATATAAAAAGAAAAATTTGGAATTTAAAATAAGCTTGAAGTGAACTGCAATAAATAGTTGTGTTTAAAGTTAATTAATAAAAACTTAAATGAAACTTGTGAAAGAAGAATTATAGTTGTTAGAAATGTTCAACTATATATTATTGTAAAAAAAAAACCATACCTACCTTATACATTCATGTAGGCAGGGTCGGTAAAAAAATCTATTTGTCTGAAATCCCATGTAATGAAAACGAACTATCATCAGTATCTGATTGTGTCATAGTTTACAGCTTACAGGTGTTAATGGGTTAATAAATTAAGCTATTATTGTTAGTTTAATCAATAAAATTAAAATTAAATTAACAAGCTATAAATTTAAATATTATAAGAACAATGTTAACAAGTTTATAACTTGTAATCTTAAATTAATAATTCGGGCTACAAATATTGTTCAAGTTATTCATGCTCGAATAAATTAATGTGGTTATGTTCATACTCGCGTGAAATCTGACTATAAAGGTGATGACCCAATGCTCGCGTCGCGTTCTAAATAAAATACAGACCAAATGCTAGCGTCGCTTTATGACCAACAACCAATATAAAGTAATAAAAAAAAAAGAAACCAAACAAATTTATTGTCAAAGCGGGTAAAAGTAGAAAGTTGCTCTACTCTAACGTCGCTTCGTGCGACTATTTTTCTATTTGGTTAAGGCCATTTAAATCAATGTATTCTACTTAAATATCAAATCAACGTTAGAAGCGGCAAGAGCATTGGGTCATCAACTTAAGGATTTCTCCACGAGACAGTACTAACAAGATAGTGCACAAATACTTTAACATTTTTGACAATACTATTACATTTTTTCAACTATCTTCTCCACTGTCTTAACATTTTTCTAGCTGCTAATTGAGATAGTAATTTGACACTTCGAACAATTAAAAATGGCGACAAATGGAAAACAACATTCTTGTCAAATAAATTTTTTGCGATTGTTGTTTATTTTTAATTTGATATTTTTTGTGTCTATTTTAAACATGAAATATTTTGAAAAAAATAAACTTGAATCATTTTGATAAAATATAAAATAAACTTGAAAAATTTTGATAAAATATAAAATAAACTTAAAAAATTTTAAAAATAAATGAAATATCTTGATAGTAAAAATACCACATATACGTCACACAGACAGTAATTTGACATTTCGTATTACACACTCGCAAGATAGTAATACTGTCTCGTCTGGCTGCCGAGTTAGGATTAATGAAATTGATTTAAATCTCCTGTAAAATTATAATAAATAACCCATTGGACAATATTTAAATGAAAAGCTAAATAGTGTGAATCTGTGTGACAAATAAGATTTTAAAGTTTATTTAAGATTTTTAAAGTTTAAAGTTCTTTAATATTTTTTGATTACAATTTTTTATTTTGTTGTAATTTATGATGATATTAACTAGATAGGCAATATAACAAAATAATTTAAGCCACTTTTTGAGTAACAGCTATTTTTGCATTATTTAGTTTCTCCCGGAAATGTTGAAAAAACTTAAATAAATCGTAAATTTCTATATTTACATCACAATAAAATTGAATACTTTTTCGAAAATTCTCTAAACCAGTTATTTTATCTTCTGATTTAAATATCATTATTAAATATGTTTCTTCATTTGGCCTTTTATTTGGTGACAAAGAACGTACACGACCGTACAATATTTGATATTTTGTTGAATATTCTTATTTCGTTCGAGAATTTTCTTGTGTAAATGTTGAAATATTTATTTTCAATCATTAATAATTATTTTTTAAAATTATTTCTCTTACATATCTATTATTTTTTATTATTTAATTTATTGTTCTGATTTATACTTTTATTTTAGAGAGAAAGAGAATCTGCCAATCTATATTTTATTATATCTATATGGTTTTAACTGGATGATAAAAAATTAAATATTATTTAAAAAAAAAAATTGTGTTTCCGAATGTTTTCACAATGTTTAAAAAAAAAACTAAAATATTTACATATGTGTCATATTATGCTCATTTCAAAATATCTGTTGACTAAAATTCTTAGAACTTTTTACTAATGTCAAAAAACGATATTCTTTTAATTATTATTCCACAACTGCTAATTATTATTCCAAAATACTTACATATGTATGTACATATTGCGACTTTTTTATTTTTATATTTTATTCAATTTGAAAGATTTTTTTTTTTTTATATATTTGTAGATTATAATTTAAATAAAAACTGTATATAAAAATATTATGTATATAAATATATTTATATTATTTTATACACACGTTATATCAATATCCATACATGTATATATAGGAATATGTACTAATTTTGTAATACGACAAAAACGACAAAAAGTAATTTTTTAAATATTCTTATTCACTTAATTAAAGCTTTTGTCTGACTATTATTATAGAGGATAGCTGTTAAGATGTAAAAATATGTACATTTTTTTTTTTTTTTTTTAATTTCTTTAAATGATTTAAATACAATTTACTTTTACTTAAATGTTGATATATATGTATGTATATAAGTATATAAACAATAAAACAAGATTTTCTTTGTTAGGAAATTTCAATTTAGAATATCTTACATACAAACATACATACAATATACAATATTACTTAAGATAATATAAACAGATAAATTTTATTAAGAAATTGGCGGGGCAACTTTTTAGATATTTTTAGTTGGCGTTATTATTAATTACCATATATTGTCTATTTGAATTTATATTTTAAAATCCTTTTTAACATTTTAATTAACATCATTTTGTTTTATTTTTTATTGAAAAATATATAGATTTTTAAATAATAAAATTTCTATAAAAATTTCAAGTTTATTATAATACGCGTAAGGTTAGTATGACTTTTTTGAAGGATTATATTATTTGGAAAAACAGATTTATTTCTACTATTATTTTTTATTTTTTTTTTTTTTTCAAATGGTTATAAATTATAATAAAAAAGAATAACCATGTACCATTCAATGTTATTGCTATTTCAGATATTTTTATCGTTTTAAATAAAAAAAAAAAAAAACAAATAACTATTAATAACACTTTAAATTCATGTCAAAATTAAGGCGGTATGCAATTAATTATTGAATTATGGTCAAAAAATTTGAATGATGGAATGAAAAAAAAAAAAAAATAAATAATTATTTTTGGAAATTGAAAATATACATATAACATATAACGGAAGTTCTTAATTTTTTCTATAAAAAGTAAATCTTATTCCAAATAAAGACAGAATGTTTAAAAAATACCCTGTTTTTTTTGTAAAACAAAAAAAATATTAGAAGAATTTAAAGTATAATAATTATGATCTGGCTAAATACACTTGGAATACTTATTATTTATATTTCCAATAATTTATGTATGTAGGTATATATATTTATGTACAATTAAATATTAATATGAATTAATTTATTAGTATTTCATTTTATTTTATTTCATATTGTATAAATTTATTTACTAGAGATATAAATATAGATATACCTAACCCATAGTATAACATTTTCTTCTTTTGTTTTCTTTCTTTGTCTTTATTATTTCTAAAAAAAAAAAAAAAAAAAAAAAAAAAAAAACATGAATTTATATTAAAAATAATATTCATAATAAATTAGTCACATAATTTTATTATACTTTGGAGTAATAAATATCATGCCAAGAAAATTTTAACAATGGAAACTGCTGAAAAATTTGTAAAGAATGTATGTAATTTTTAGAGTGTCACTATAAAAAAAAAATAAAAATAAAACTATAATTTGGAATAAAGTACAATTTCTTAAAAGCGATTATAAAAAAATATATATATATTATTTAAAAAGAAAAAAAAAGAAAAAGATTTTAATTCAGAAAAAGCCTTGAATAAATTCAAAACTTTGGCATATATTTTTTAAGCGGATTTATTTTAACAACTCTTCTAACCTTTTTTTTTTTAATTCTAGCATTATATATCAATAAAATGCATATATGTATATATATACTTATATATGTAGTGTAGGTACATATGTATGTATTTTTATTGAGTAATCAAATCACGAACAAAATTAAAAATATCTCAATCCTATAAATTAAAATTAATTATTTTCCTTATATATACATAAGTACTTTTAATTTTCTTACTTAATTAATTGAATATCTCTTTAGGTCACATTGTTTTTGGTAAAAATAAATAAAAAAAAATATAAATAAAAAATAAAAACTTAATTTAATAATTACAATTAATTTAATTTAATTTCTTAATTAACAAATTATTTTGCAATTGAAAAACTTTAACAATTTAAATTTTAAAATTAAACTCCATTACACTTTTATTTATAACTCTAATGACTGAACTATACACTAAATTTCCTTCATTTAAAATATATTTGATGAGAAATAAAAAAAAAAAAAACTAATTAAAAATTATTATTTATATGTAATAATTTGATCTACCTATTACTATACTTACAGATATATGTATAAAAAAATATTGTTTTTAAATTAAAAATATATTTAAATTATTCAATATTAATTAACAATTTTAAATGAAAATTAATTATACTATAAATTACATTTATATTGATGTTGAAAAATACAAAATATATGTAAATAAAGTGTAATACACCAAATCCTGTTTTTATCTATAATAATTGAACGCGAATGTTTAATCAATAAATTTCCTTTCATTATTAAAATTTATTTAAATTAATTTACATACATACATATAAATACATATATTAATTTACATACATACATATATGTACATATAAATAATTTACTGTATAAAATTTTGCGAAATTAATATTTATACATATAGGATATACTAGGAGGCCATATAGTATATGTATATGGGGTTGGATACGAATGCTCGTATCTCAAAATTCCGTTTTATCATAATCTCGTTTTTTTCTTTTAAAATCTCATATAAGTATAGATGTATAATATATAAATACTAGGGGCCCTGTAGCTGATGTGTACGTATATTTTACCGTGACATCTAAATTATAAAAATTTCGTATGGAATACAAAATTTCTTCATTTTAAAAGACAACAAAAAAAAAATCATAATTTTAAACATAAATATGTTATATGTTAATGTAAATTTTGTAATAAAAAAAATGTATTCAAACATGTACTTGTATTCAAAACTTAGCGGAATATCATAATACGTAATGTGTTACTGAAAACTACTAAATTATAATTATGGATTCTGGAAAAAGCATAAAACCATAATTTTGATTCCAACTTTAAAAACCCTCCTATTATTATTATTTGATAAAAATTACAATTTCTTATTTTTTCTGTTTTTCTGAAAAAAAAAAAGAGATTTACCGAGATTTTGATAAAACAAAATTATGATAAAACGACGTTTTAAGAAACGGGATTTTAATAAACATTCGTAGCGCTCCTATATAAACTATATGGTTGAAAAATGTAAAGAAGATTTAATATAAATTTTACATTATCATAATTTCTATAAACTTATAAACTTAATTATATCTTAAACACTTATATCTTATAAATTTTTTTTTTCTTTAATTTTATTTAATTAATTTTTACTTTAATAACTTTAATAACTTTACTTTAAGTTTAAATAAATAATATCAGTTTTTATTGTATTATCATCATAAATAAACGCCTCTTCATTGCATCGGTTACATTATAATGACTTGCAAAACGATTGGAAAAATTGTAAATGTATAACCAAAACCAAGGTCATTTTCAAAATCAATAGGTCAATTTTTATTATTAATAATTTATGTAATACTTATAGTTTTCCATTTTAACGGACAAAAAATTGATTGTAAATCATATATAGGAGTACGTTTGTTTTTTAGACTGCAAAAATTACAACTTAAAATTAAGCTTAAATGTTATTTTAATATGTATAGGTATATATGGATAAAATATCTGAATGATGAATAAAATTTAAAATTTAAAAGTTTTTTTTATATTTAATTTAAAACAAGTTTATTTTTCTCTGAAATTATTAATTAATATGTATGAAGGTACATATACGTATATGTATATGTTTTTGACTACTTCCATAATAAAAGCTGCCGGTTTTTTTTTTATTGTTTTTGGGAAGATCAGTTGATTTTAAATTAAAAAAAAAATATATATATAGGCCAATTCACGATTATTGATTTAATCGGTATATATAATTTTTTTTTTTTTGTTAATTATTATTTTTAATTTTTAATTTCATTTAAAAAACTTTAAACGTTTCTAATAAAAAATTTGATCGGATGATATTTTTACGTTTAGATAAAAAACAAAAATGTAACATTATTAGTTTTTTATTTTATTTATGAAAATAATAATGTAAACTTTTAAAATATAAGCAAATCTTTAATTTGAATTAATAAAATTGCAAGAATATGGGTGAAAAATAAAACAATATTTACTATAAGATGCTGTCGTGAGAATCAAAAAAACTTGGTTTCAATTGATTTAATTTCCATTTAAAAAATAAAAACAATATAACATCCTTAAATTTGTATTGTTCTAATGTGCAATAGGGATCTTCACGTAAAAGTGCGAAGGAAATATTTCATACTTTACGTGAACGACCCGATGCAAAATTTAAATTTAAAACTAAAAAATTACAGATTACCAGATATGTTGATTTGTTTAGAGAAACGTTTATTGATATCTTTCCAGAAATATTGATTGGTATTTTGAAAAAATGTTAGTTGGTATCTATCTGTTATATTATGTTATACTTTGAAAAACTAAAACATAATTTTGTTTTATGAAAAATTAAAAGATAATTTTGTTTTGAGTTTTGATTTTGAAACATAAATAATTTAAAAAAAAAAAAAATGCCAAAAAAAAATTTTAAAACATATTTATAAATTATTTAATCGAATGTGCTATTTTTTTATTTTATACACTCCCAATAAATTCCAAAATCGAAACCAAATAAATTCTAAACTTCAAATAACTTCTAAAAACGAAATGGCAAATTAATTTCAAAAAAATATCCTCGATTAACTTCAAAAAAATATCCTCGCGCAATCAAATATGCAATAGGGTTAAGGTAGAGAATATTTTTGTCGAGGATCAGAGAATCGGTGCAAATTTTTTATATATGAAACAACAAAAATTTCTGTCAAAAATTTCCTCAAATCCTCCGATTCTCCGATGCATGACTAGTTGGCACTTTTACGTGAACACCCATAATATAAAAATTGAAGAAATGTCAACGAAAAAGTTTGCTCTTAAAGTTGCATTTTGAAAAAATCAACACCGATTATTTGAATTAAATCAACTTTAATTGAAAATCGATAGCAACTATTGTAAACCATCCTATACGCCGTACCTGTTGGGTTTTATGACAAAAATAAAAAAAAAATAAATATTATAATAATAGTTACAAAATATACTACTGTAAAAAAAAATACAGTAGTATGCTCTCTTTCTTTTGCCACCTATCTTATTTTTTTTAAATTTAAATTTCGCGGCAAATTAATAAAAAAAAGTGTAAGTGTCATGCCAATGTGATTTTTTTAGTGTTTTTTTAAGAAAAGTTCTATATTTAAAATTCGTTTATTTTCTTAAAAGTAAAATTATTATAGTTTGTAAATCTGATAGATTTTAAAAAGGCAAATAATATGATAAATTTATTAGTTTTAATTTTAATTTGCAAAAAAAAAAGTCTATTTTAATTACATTTATAAGGGTGTCGTCTTCTGGAACAAATATATTAATAATTTCCAAAACGCAGCAGGGGTGCGTGCTTACTGGAAAAATTAATGTTTTGAAGATAGCCACTAAGGGTACGAAGCACTTTATAGAAAAATAAAATATGATTTTATTTTGTTCTATTGACTGCGAAAAATTCATTAAAACCAAATATTGAAAAACATTAAAATTTTACTAATATTCTAAATTTTGAAAAAATATTTACAAATTTTTTTTTCTGAATTTTTATCAATATACATTTTACTTTATTTCACTATTTACTAAGTTGATACTGGAAGTAGACTGAGGGGGGGTGCGTACTGAACAGTGATACTTTCTTTACATTTTTATTTCAGGCTTTCTAAAAATTTATAGACATTTCAGGCTTTCTAAAAATGTATAGATTTTGTCTGTGCTGTTAAAATTAGAGGAGGTAGTAAAATTTTAGTATCAATATTTCTCTTAAGAGTGCTACATACTAGGCAGATTACAGTAGATGGTGTTATTATTGTGCATGAGGTGCTTAAACATCTCATTTATTATATTAATATTTATTAACATAAAGAAAAGTTCTATGTTTTTTTTTTTTTTTGTTTAACAAATTTTATTATTAATAAAAGTTATTTTTTTTTATGGAATGGTGGTTTAAAAGTTATGAAATTCAATAAATTAATTTTAAAAAAAATTAGTTAATAAATAAATAAAACTATATTTATCCTGTTGGTTTTAAGGATTGTTAATAAAAATGAATAACCAATATTATGAAATTTTAATAAAAAAAAAAGAAAAAATTATATTTGCATTGCTATAATGTAGATAAATATTTAATTGCACAATTTTATTGCTTTCATTATATTCACTTGCAAAAAAAAAAAAAAAAATTTTTTTTCAAAATAAAATGTTAGTTTTTTATATTTAAAAAATAAACAAGAAAATAAAAAATCATCGTCATCTTTATTATGATCCATTTAACAGGAAGATTATTATACAACAGAACAACCAGATGATATAATAACAACAACGACTGAAAATGCTTTATTACGAACTGGTCCAGAAGAATATGGAAAACGTGAAAATCTTGATCCAAATTTAACTGGTCTTGAAAATTTCGGAATATTATATTTACCAAAAACTTATAATTATTCAAATATTATTGAAGCTTATCGTGAAGTTAAAAATGGTTTTCGATATGAAATTTTAGTAAATGCAACAGATGAAAAAAATAATACAATTTATTGTAATATGACAGTATTGGAAAAACCTTGGTTTATAACACCATGGGATGGACGTTTAAGAACATTAGAAAAATCAAATTGTTCAACATTTATTGAAATAAAAGCAGTTAATGATTTAAATCAAGTTGATCAAGCATTAATTGATCAATCATATCAAAATAATACAATATTTAATCCAAAAAATACAAAATTATCAAAAGGATCATCATTGGATAAAATTGAAGAAATGATTGTTGAAACAAAAATTGATAAAACAAATAATCAAAATTTACTACAAAATTCAAATATACGTAATAATGAAAATTATAATTCTGGAATAATAGAAAGTAGTACTATTGTTACTACGGATACAACAACACCACAAACAGAAATAACCGAAACAAATAATGATGCTGGTGATTTATCTGTACGTGTTGATGATAATAATAATAGTAATAACAATAATAATAATGGAGAAGTACAAGAAAATTTCAATAATGTTAAACAGGTAGATGATCTAATATATATTATTTACTTAATATTTTAATAAAACAAAAATAACAAAAAATTTAAAATGGATTTAAAATTGCATTTTATTTTGTTTAATAATTTATTGTAATTTAATAATATCTATACTAATTTTTTTATGGAATTGTCTTTTTATGTAATTCATAAATATATTCAATAACATATTAATTATTATTATTCAGAAATATATTCATATTTTTATTATATTCGATTAGAAATTCTTATTTTACATTAATGTATTTCACAAGTTTATGTAACCTTTTCCTTTCGAATATGGGTCATTTCATATTTTTATTTAACTGGTACAAATTACATACATAATTTCTTAATTTATAATCTTTTCAAGACTATACAGTAATAAAATCTTGAAATTAACTATTTAAAAAGCTTAAAAATTTTTGTTAAATTTTAATTTTAAAAAATTGATTGGAATTTAATTTCAATTACAATACATTTTTTTTATGTCAGTGATAAAATTCAAAATTATTGTCAATTTTGTAATTTACTCAAAAAATGAATTCTTTTCAATATAAGCTTTGTATATATGTATTTATGTATTGTCTGTAAATGTTTAAAATGCAAATTTAATCCAACCATTATTTTATTTTTTTTTTTTTTTTAAATAAATTTTAAAAATTTTTACAAATTTAAAAGAAAAACAAAAAAAATAAACGAAACATTTTAAAAATAGGAAACAATTCTACAAAATAATAATGCTGATTATACAACAACTGAAACACCAATAACTGTAACCAATATACAACAAACTGGAAGTCGTGAAAAATTACAAACGAATTTAGTTGGATTAGAAAATATGGCTCTTGTATATTTACCTAAACAATTTACATATACAAAAATTTTGGAAGCATATAGAGAAGTTATTAATGGTATTCTTTATGATATTAAAATACAAGCAAGTCGAAATGATAATACACCAGTTGTATGTGATATAAAAGTACAAGAAAAACCATGGTTATTAACACCATGGGGTGATAAAGTACGTGTATTAGAAAAATCAAATTGTTCAAATACTATTGATATTATGGATATAAATGATCGTAATCATATTGATCAAGCAACTTTAGATGATAAATATCAAAATAATACATTATTTAATCCAACTGTACAACATGTATCTGATGATTTATTAGATCGAATTGAATCAATGATTATGGAACCAAAAAATAAAAAAAAACAATCATCAAATAATAATAATAATTATAATAGAAATCAATTTGAAACAACAACAAGAAGATGGCAACATTTTCAACAACAATCAATTCAAACATCAACAGAATCAATTCAAAATAGAATAAATCAAAATAATCAACAACAACAACAAGAACAACAACAAATTACTTTTAATAATAGAATACAACAACAGCAACGACAGCAACAACATCAACATACATTTAATCAACAACAATCAAGACAACCAATAGCTGGTAATGGACAACTGTCACATGATGATAAAGAATATTTAGATAATTTTTTTAATTATTTTAATGTTGATAATGAAAATACAGCTACAACTGCAGGTCAAGAAAATCAGGTATAGTTATAACAGGAATTAAAAAAATAAAAAATAAAAATATTATTGTGAAAAGATTTTATTTTTTTTAGTATTTTATATATATTATAAATTAATTTTAATAATTAAAAATAAAAATAGAAAATTATTTAATACAAAAATTGTGTTCATTACTCTTTTATTTGCTTTTATTTAAAAAAAAAAGAAAAAAAAAAGAAGGTTAATCACGTCTAGACATTGTTAAAGAATCCTCTTTAAAAAATAAAGTTCAAATACTTTTTTTTTTGATAATATATCAATAATGAAAATTTTTTTTTTAATTTTAAGGAATCATTCACAAATCAAATAATCACTTATTCACAAAATTGCATTATTTACATAACAATATTTTATGCGGTTTTTTTATTTTCTACTTAAAGAAAATCAACATTTTTTTTTTATGGTATTATTATATAATACCCTAGTACAAGATAGCAAAAATTTATAACTTAATAAGATACACAAATTGAACCACAATATTTTTTTTTATTTTCTTTTTCCTTATTAATTATTTTCAGGTCATCATTATTTCAATTTCATTTTTCTTTATATACATCAGAGGTACATTATAATATATACATATTATAATTAACTTAAATGCGCAAGAAAATGAAGAACAATAAATATTAAAAAAAAAAAAAAAAAAAACAAATAATGATAATATTAATATTTATAGTTTTATAACTTCAATAAATAATTTTCAAAAAGAATTACAATATTATTTAATAAAAAGAAAAGTAATTTGAAAAATTTAATTTCTGACTACATCAATATTTGTGGATTTCAATTAAAATTTGTTTCGTAATCAAACAAATATGTAATAAAAAAATATATATACATATATATATATATATGTATAATTACTCAATAATTTTTACAATTTTCGTTCTTTTAAAATGCATATAATTTAAAAATTTATCTTACAAAATAACAATTAAAAAAGATTAGTGTTGATATATACATACATATATATCTTTATTCCTTACAAAATGATACAGTAACCATTCATTGAGATTTATACATACATCCATATTTTAGATTGATTTTTTTTTTTTTTTTGTTCTAAGGGAGGTGGGAATCTTCCAAAAACACCAAGAATTCTCCACCTCCCCCTTTAGCCAATATAATGGGATGAAACCCTTACCTGCGAACGCAGTATATTGGCTAGGGAGTAGGGATAGTAAAAGATAGGGAATGGATACGGAAACATTGAATTGGGAGTGGGACTGTAAGGAAAGAATGAATCCGCCTGTTATTATTACTATTTTGCTAACAGTGACTATAGCCATTTACAACAGTTACAACATGTAGTAAGTATATAACACCTTACTACATGAGGTAATTATTGAAGGCAACCCTCACTGTCACTGTAACGGCTATTATTATTGGTATTAGTATTCTTATTAATATTATTATTATTTTACTACAGAATTAGGGCCATCAGTGGATTACAACGTGCAGCAGTATGATCTCAAGAATTTTGAAGTCAAGATACTCCCACTAGAATAAATTCAATTTAGTTGATTTTGACTTTTTCCAAACTAAACTTTTTATCAACTTTTAAAAAATCTGTAGTGTCGCTTAACTCAATTAATTTAGTTTAAATTAATTATTATTAACAAATAACCATTAAAAACAATAACAAATAACCATTAACATTGTATTGTATATTTGTATGACATCAAATCAATATAAAAATCAAATGTAAACGAAAAAAAATTTAATTGACTTTTAAATTCTACCATTTGAAAAAAAAAACAATCAACACAAATGGAGCTATATCAGATTAGATTGCATTGCGATGCATATACACAACTTACATAGGTATTCAGTCAAAAAAATACATAATATGCATTTTATAATAAGTATACATATCATTCACTCAGCTGTTTATATTTACGAAAATAATGTAAAGTAGTTTCTCATAATCAGACACCAGTTCCATTTAACAGATTTTAAATTGTTAGTAATAATTGATATATGTACTTATTTTGCTTTAGTTATTAAAAATTTTAACTGTTTGTAAAATAATAAAATAAGAGATAAAATTCTTAAAAAAAATTAGAAATGAAATTATTTTATTATTTAGGAAACTATTTCTGAAGAAACTAAATCAATACATAAACACAGTTCACTCAGCTGTTTGCCTGTTCGTCAAAATTGACTGAAAATAATATTTTTCTTCATGGCCTGACTATGGGTAATGTAATTACATATTATGTATCTATGGGTTTATCGTATTATATATACATAGTTTAATTTCCTAAAATTTTTATATTATGAGGTTTTATCAATAATGACGGATGGCAAATAAAAAAAAGTTAAAAGTCTATAGTAAAAATATATTTTCCGCTTTTATTTCAACTTAAAATTAAATAAGGGCAGCACTCCATCTACTGGTTACTGTTCAATATAAGAGCGTCTGAAGTTTGTTCTTTAATAATTTTTATTTACAAAATAATAAGTAAACTTTTATACAGTAAAAAACCTTTTATAGTATCTATAATTAAGTAAATTTTATTTGAACTCGCCTGCCATCTTTTGATTCAATTATTTCCTAATCGTATATCGTAATGTGTTTCCAATTTAATGGAATATTGTTATTGTTTTTCAAAATTCTATTACCAAATTTTCAATTACCAACAATACTATACCATAATATATTTTACAATATATTTTGCAACAAGTTTTGTTCTTTATGATCTTATTAAAGGGTGAGATAAAGTTTTCATTGAAAAGATGTTTTAATCATAAATTTTCTGTTTTGCAACATATTTTTTTTTTTTCATAAATAATTCCAAAATGTTTCATTATTTAACAAAAAAAAAATTAGGTATATATTAATTTTCGAATTCATTTTTCATAAATCGAATAAATAAAATCAGGTCATAAATTAACATAATGTTAAATATTTTAAGCGTAAATAATAATATAAACCATAATTGAAATTTTTAATGAAACCGGCGATGACTTACCTAATATTTTTTAATAATTTTAATTAATTAAATGACTATATTAATAAATAAAAGATAAAGTAATTTTAATGATAATTAGTTTTTAATTAGATCAGTTCATCGATGCATCTCAATTAACTGTCACAGCTGATGTGGGCGTTGGTCAAATACCTATTAAGAAAAAAAAAAATTGAATGAAAAAAATGTTGAATGAAGTTTTTTTTTTTTTAGTTTCACCTACTTTTATACATATAGTATATTTTATATTGAATATTTTATTAAAATAATGACTATATTTACTATTACAATATTTTTATTCTAGTTATTTTGGAAAAAACTGCTGATTTTTTTTTTACGCACACTTCCATTGTAAACATTATGTATGTATGTATATAAGCTTTCTTAATTTAATCAAAATTAAATTTAAATTAAAAAAAATAAAATAGTAAATAAAATCGCATTTTGCAATTACGCATCACTCCGTTAAACAAATTATTGAAACACTTATTTTGATATCAATTCTAAAATCCCTCCTAATTTTTTTTTTTTGTACATGTACATGTACATTTTGTACATATTTCAATAAAATTTTTTATTTGTTAAATAAATAAACTTAATTTCAAAAAAAATGTCGGAAATTTTTGTACAACAGAAATTCGAAATTTTTGTCTCAATTTCTTTTTTTTTTGTTCTTTATTCAACAATTTTTTTTTTAACCAAAAAATCTAAACCGCTCAGATAACCTTTTGTTTCATTTTCAATTTCCACAAATAACTTTAAAAGTCCACTTTAAAAACTTTTCTTGTTAAATATAATTTAATTTAAATTCTTGAACTGGCTAAATTAATTATGAAAATTTTTTTGGATTCGATTATATTTAAAAATGATTTGAAAGAAAAATTATTGTTTTCGTTTAATGTAAAAACTTTTAATTGAGTCAGCTTATAAAACTGATTGAATCATATAATACATATATGTATGTATGTACATATAAAAAATAACGAAGAGCGTAGAGTAGACTGTGTCAATTCTAGGATACACGCACGAATTTAATGTATACTGTTTTTATAAAATTTATGTGAATTTTGAACTGGTATGATATTGACACAGTACTTGATCCCGTTGCCTCAAACCAACTAAAATTTTATAGAAGTTGTTAACATAAAACTTCTTCTCACAAAATTTCAGATGTCTAGCTTCAATAAACACTCTGAGCTATTTTCATATAAAGAAAGAAGTAGAACCTAATGGCTAATGGTCGCACTTGCTGTTTTTGAATAGCAAAGATGTCATTAAGTAAGGTGAAGTAGTAAAAATTTCAGAACAGTAGCTCTTATTTTTTGAGTTATTATGGCTAAATCGATTCAAAATTCGATTTTGAGAAAGCATATACATATATTATATTCTTTATCATTCGTTTCATTTAAGGTATGTCACAAACGTAATTGCAAAATTATTATACTCTAAGAATTACGTTCGTATGAGTATAAAAAAATTGTGCTTCATTCAAATGTTCAATTCAATTTTTGTCTCCCATTCATAAATGTAGGTTGTTTTTGATTGAAAATCACTGCAAAGGAAACTGCATTAGAGAAAAGGAAAAAGGTATATTAATTTACTAATATAATATGTATTTAATTTACTGTATACATATATATATACATATATTTACATATATAATATTAATTTACTAATACATACAATCAAAATAATATATTAAGTTTTTGCAGTATGATTCAATCACACTTCAAAAAGGTTTTAAAAGATTTGTTAACTTTGTGATGATCATTTTTTGCTAACGTTACATAAATTTTTTTCGCTATATTAATATTATCATATTTAGCATAAAAAGTATGTACATAATATTGTTTCTGTCCAATATTTTTAACCATAATTTACCATTTTTGTACATTAATTGTTTTGTTTTTACTTAAAAATGACTAAATTAATGTTGTTAAATTAAATCTCTTTCTGAATGTTTCTTTTAATTATAGGTACTTTATTTATTTATTACTTAAAGAGAGTCTTCATTTTATATCTTAACATTTTTAATAAAATTTTTGTAAATACAACCATTGTTAGGAAAACATTTTTTAACCTTCATTTTTTAGACATTTTTAACATATAAATTTTAACTTTGTATTGTGCATGCACTTTTTCACCTTTTTCTTTATCACTGATTACTAAATACATTTCTCATCACTATGCTAATTCTATAACAATTAACAATACATTTTTTTTCCAATTAATTTTTGCATCGCATTTTAAAACATCGAAAATTTCATGATAATGATTTTCTTACACGATTAGCGAAGTTTTATTTGATTTTATAGATACAAAAAAAAAAAGAGTACGAGGGAAATTTTCAAGGGCATTGATTATATTATTTTATTTTTCTTTTTTTTGTTTGTTACCAAAGATTTAAAAGCAGATATTTTAAAAGTTCATAAAAATGTTGTTAATTTAATATTTACTCAAATTTTTTTTTTTTTACCAAAATGAAAACAAAAATTTCCAAATATATATACATATCTATATGTACATACATACATATGTATGTACATATTAATATATTATGTAATAAACATAAATAATATATTATGTACATATTTATGAAATGCAATAAAACGAAAATATCTATAGTTTACGCATCATTTAATTTTAATATAGTATGTAAATATGTAAGTATGTAATATTATTTCATGATTTTAAATAATTATTTAATTTATTATTATTTTTGTTTAGTTTTAAATTATGATTTTGTTTACTACGTCATGTCAAGACGTCTTATTATTCTGTGTCACAAATAACTATTATAAAGTGTATTTATGTACCTATAGAGGAATTAAATTATCATCTTAAGTACCAACTACCTACATATAAATACTTTTGTTTTTGCTTTTTGTTTTATTATTAAGATAAATTAAAAAAATAATAAATAATTAAGATCTTATTAGTCACACGGATAAAATATACATTAACTATTATCTGTTACATCAATACACATTTTATGATTAATTTTTTTTTTAAATTAATACAATATGATCGGCCTTTACATAATAGCTTCTGGCTTTTAGCATATTTTTATTATTATTTTTTATTTTTCTTGTATTATAATTAATTTTAGTTTGATGAAGCCTATTTAATTGTTAAGTAATTTATGGACCATAATTTTATGAAACAGCTAGTATTTTGTAAATAAAAATTATTTGTATGAAAAATTTATTGGGGTGTCGCCATCGGTGCCGTAAGCCTATAAGCGCATATAAAGTATAAACGTATAACACGATAAAAACCACAGTAAAACAAAACAAAAAAGAAGCGCATAAAGAATTTTTCTTTAATAAAAATAAAACCTATATAAAACCTAGTTTCACTTCCACCGTGTGGTTTTACATTACTTGCAATTTGTTAAGATTGTCAAAAAAATAAAAATAAATAAATTAAATATACGCAGCAACTACTATTTTTTTTTTTTTTTCTGTATAATAAATTTAAAATTAAAACAAAAAAAAAAAAAAATTTAAAACTGATTAATGAGCTGTGATGATGTTGTAATCAATATTAAGATTATCAGTTTATTTGTAATTTTGACCTTTAAAATATTGTAGAATCATTGACTAAAAAAAAATTTAAAAACGGGGGATGCACTTGTTTGTATTAAAAATTAAGTATAAATAAATGTAAATAAGGTTTCGATCATGTAAAAATTGATAAAAAAATTTTTTATGATTGAAAATGAATTTTTCATATGCACAAACCATATTATTATTTTAAACTTGTATTTTTATCGTACACACTACACAAATATTAAATTCACCTTCATTCAGTACAGCACCTACATACATATGTACATATTATATAATATTATGTAAGTACATATTATTATTATCTATTTAAATCAAAATTTTGTTGGAAATTATTTTGTAGTTTCATGAATGAAAATCACGATTGGTAATCAAATAAGTGAAGTAATGTAATGTATGTATATGTATACATATATATCGACATACAAATATAAAAACTGTGTAGACTGTAATCTTAGCGAATCTTTATAAATTTTATATTTTTCATGATTCTTAGCAAATTAATTTAAAAAAAAAAAAAAAATGAGGTTTTTAATGTTTAAAATTTTAACATTAGATCCTATTTATTACTTACTGTTTTTATTTGCATCAAATTTTATCTATTATTAACCATTTTATTTAATAAGTGTATAGAAAATAATATTATGCATTACTTAAATATAAATAATATATATGATAAGATATATGTACATACATACATATTTAAAAGGCAATGAATTTTTAATTGATGGTATAATTTATAGCTTTTCTAAAGTAACAACTTGTTTTAAAAAAAAATCTTAACACATTATCTTTTCTTCAAAAAAGAAAAGAATAATAACATAAAAACAAATCAATAACTTTTGTGAACGTATGAAACAACTTTAACCTTCTATACATATTTAATTAATATACATATATACCTACATATGTACATATATGTATGTATATTATTTTGGAGAAAGCTTTGAGTAAAAATTTTTTGTTTAGTATTCTTAAAAAAACGTAATAATCATAAGATATACTATTTTATTAATTCAATCTTAAAGTTCATCTTGTTTTTTTTTTTTTTTTTTGCTTTAATTCAATTTTATGCATATTAATATTTATTCAAATTTAAACAAGTTCCTGTTCAGGAAGGAAAAAAAAATACCCTATTATGATCTTCTTTAATTTTGATGTTGATCTTGATTTTATTCTTACTGTTTTCGTTATGCGTTAAATAAAGAACATTTTTTTTTTTTAACCTTTATCAATGCTATCACGGTATCACTGTCCGTGAATTAAGGTATATATAATAAGGACACATTTGAACATTTGCATTGCATTGGTTTATGTATTTTTATTATAATATTGTTTTAATCTAAATTATTTTTCAAGTACTGCATGCAAGATTCTTCACATGTATTTCCCCTATAATGTTATTATTTTCAATATATGGTTCAAAATATGTATAGGTACATATATATGAAGCTATAAATAATAAAAAGTTTTGAATATAATTTGCATAATATATGAATTTAAATTATAAGTATAAAATTTTGAATAGAATTTAAAAAAAAAAAATTAATCGTAACATTAGTTTTGTTGATTGTATATAAATGATACATATAATATGTACGTATAGATAGATGAATGTATCTTATACAAAGTAATATGTCGATGATCTGTAGATAGTTTTTTTTTTTTAACTAAATATTTATTATGTGTATGTAAGAGGTATAAGAAATATATATATAGTTTTGAATGTCACATAATTAAAACCGATAATTTAAATGTTTTTTAAATTTTACGCAATTAATCACTAATTTTGTATTAATAAAATTAAAAAATTTATTATATTCTTATTTTCGTTCACAATTTAAAAAAGGGTTAATGATTTAAAGTTTGGTTTATAATTAATTATTTTTTTAAGAATTTGCAAATATATGTCAAATATGGGTATATATGGGTATGTGAAATTAATTTATTTCAAAATTGTTAAAACGTGATTAAGTCGCTTTTTTTCTGAAATTATCAAAAAATCGATATTGTTTAAAAAAAAATGTAATACCACTTTAGTAAAAAATTAAAAATAGATATTGTAATTATCATATTTCACCAATTTTCCAGTGGATTCTGCGAATAAAATTTCAACATAAGTATACATATTTATATATTTATCATTATAATATTAGTATTTTTCCAGCATACTTTTTCCTCTATTGTTCTGTTCTCTCATATATCTAGGATGCATCTTATTAGCGTAAAAATCGTTAAAAATTAAGAAGCAAATAAAAACCAAAGAGTAGAGTTATAATTTCTGGCGATTTTCCACAAAATGCTATGAATAGAATTTCAACATAATCTTATGTATGTATATCTATGTATGTATATATCAAATTTTATCTTTTTTTCAGCATACTTTTCCTGTTTTCTAACATATATCTAGAATGCAGACCAGTCACTCTTAATTGTAGAAAATTATGAAGTAAATAACAAAAACAAATCGAAGTATGTGTTAGATAAATGAGTTAAGTTTTTGAGACAATTTACCAAGAGAATGAACGAACTCAAGCCAAATTTTAAGCGAAAACAATTTTTATGTATATACGTATAGGATAACAGCCCGATCTGTGTATATAGACGAATTTTATATTTTCTCAAATATATACATGTTATGCAAATCCATTTACTCCAATCAATCGATTGTATACTACAGGTCTGAATTTTTAGTTTGAATGTTTTGCCTGACATTTTTTTCTGGCCATTTCTGAATTTGGTTTTTTATTTCGGTATTTCCTCAATTTTATCTTTGGCTAATTCCTAAAGTTTCTAATTTAGATTTTTTTTAAATTAAAATTTACATTTAGCATATGAAATAAAATTAAAAACATGATTTTGCAGCCGAAATAAAATATTTAAAAAGTTAATTTCTTAAGTTAAAATAAAATTAAGTAAAAGTTAACTACATATTACATATTTATTTTATTTTTTAGATTTTTAAAAATGATCATAATCAACAAAATTTAGAACATCAAGAACATAATCATTATCATAGTTTGAGAAATAAACGTTCAACAAAGAAATATAATTTAAAAAAAAGTGAACACCTATTTGAAAAATTCCAAAAGAAATTCAATAGAAATTATGAAAGTTCATTTGAAAAAGAAAAACGTTATCAAATTTTTAAAAGTAATTTAATAAAAATTAACCAGCTTAATAAAAGGGAACAAGGTATAGTAGATTTTAATTTAGTATACACTAAGTTATAATGCAATATACTTTCATTTAATTGTTGAAAAATACAATAAATATACATATATATATATATGTACATATGTATATGTATATGAGAAAAATTTCCTAGGTGTTTCTATTCTAAAGAAAATTTACATAAAATTATGTTTTTTAATAAATAATTTTAATTTAGATTATAATTTTAAACTATAATTTAGGTACTGCAAAATATGGATTAACCGAATTTGCTGATATGACAACATCAGAACTTAAAATGAGAACTGGATTATTATACAATTCAGAAAAAAATAAGATTAGTAATCCTTTAGCTGACATACCTGATGAAGATTTACCAAAGGAATATGATTGGAGAACTAAAAACTCTATAACTGAAGTATGTAGAAGTTACAAGTCCTTAAAGTGAACAATTTTAATATTTTAAAAATTTTAATGAAGGTTAAAGATCAAGGTCAATGTGGTTCCTGTTGGGCTTTTAGTGTTGTTGGAAATATTGAAGGATTACATGCAATAAAAACAGGAAAATCAGAAGAATATTCAGAACAAGAATTAGTTGATTGTGACACTGTTGATAACGGATGTAGAGGTGGATTAATGGATGATGCTTACAAGTAAAAAAATTACCTACATTGAAACACTTTTAAAGTATTTTGTATTATATTTATATTCTTTTTTCTTTATTTTAAAAGAGCAATTGAAAAACTTGGTGGTCTTGAATATGAATCTGAATATCCTTATGAAGCTCAAAAAGAAAATTGTAAATTTAATTCTTCTGATATTCGTGTTAAAATTAAAGGTGCGATTGATTTCCCTAAAAATGAAACGGCAATAGCTTTGTGGCTGGTAAAAAATGGACCAATTTCTATTGGTAAGTAAATCTTACGTCATTATTATGCTTTATTGAAAAACAAAAAGTATGTAATTATAAGTATATCGTAAATCGTTATAATATACTTTTTTTTACTAAAAACTTGAAGTGAACATTTTTACGAGAACGATACGTTTTACGAGAGCGAACCCTTTTTAAAAATTTTCTAGGACAAAAGACCCTTTTTTCTATTTCAAATGTAATTTCCTACCACTAAAAACCCTATATAAAGTTCCTATGGACAAAAAAAACCATCTAAGAGATTTAAGGAGATCTGTGCTTCATTTTTAAGATTTAAGAGTTGGATTCAAAACCACGGTACCCATATGTATATGTACCACGGTATATATATGCGTTAAATTAGAAGTGATTTTATAGTTAAATTCAAAATCAGGGTTTCAATAAATTTGTTTAGCGGGGATTTTCAGGCGGTAGCCATTATATGTTTTAATATATATACAATAAATAATTAAGAGGACTTTTATAGTTGGTTACAAAATTAGGATTTCAATAATTTGCTTAGCAGTGGTTTGTGGCCTTAGCCCCCTAATTATATATTTAAATATATGTAAAATGTATAATTGGGAGGGATTTTATAATTGGTTACAAAATCTGAGTTTTACGCCTTTTACAGAGTATTTACATTATTTGTATGTATATACGATATTCTGAATTTGGAGGGATTCTAGATTTGCATTTAAAATCAGGGTACCCTTCCATCCAAAAGATTCATATATATCTTTATGCAAGATTCTGAATTATGAGGGATTTTAGAGTTGGATTCAAAATCAGAGTATTCATTCTTTCAGAATAAGTATGTACAAAAAAAAAAATTGATACACCACTCAAAATAATATTGAAGTTCATAGATATTTTAAAAAGATTTGAACAATGTAGTACCGTAATATTTGGTATTCCTAAATAAAAAATAAAAAAATGCATTTTAAATTGGTTTTATTTTTCCTGGTTTTCCATATCAAGCCTATTTTTACTTTAAGTGAAGACATTTTTATTTTAAATGAAGATTTTTTACTTCAGCAATTTAGGTAATATATTACATATATATTTTAGATGCACACATATAAAGAATTTCATATAAAAATATAAGTAAACAGTAAAAATGTTTTAACAGTAACAGTAACTTTACTGTAACTTTAACAGTAAAAATGTTTTCTGTTAAAGCAAAAAAATATATATAATACATAGAAAAAATTTTTAAATTAAGGAGTGAATGCAAACGCTATGATGTTCTATCGTGGAGGCATATCACATCCTTGGAAGTTATTATGCCGTCCAGGTGGAATAGACCATGCTGTACTTATTGTTGGTTTTGGTGTTGCTGAATTTCCTGTATATAATAAAACTTTACCATATTGGATTATTAAAAATTCTTGGGGAAAAAGCTGGTAAGCGTAAATGAAATTATTTTAAATAGGTATTTAATTACAAAATAATTAAACATTATTTTCGTTTTAAAGGGGTGAACAAGGATACTATCGATTATACAGAGGTGATAATGCATGTGGAGTAGGTGAAATGGCAAGTTCAGCAGTTTTAGAATAAAGAAGTTAACAACGTTTAAACATAAAAATTAAAAAATGTACTTCATAAATACTTCTGTGTAATAAATGCACGTTTTCAATAAAAAAAAAGTTATATCAATAAAATTTAAGGAATTATAATTATATTGGTAGGAATTTATAATTATAATTTACATACATATGTATATGTAAACTGATTAAATTACATTTTTTATAGTATTTCGAAATTTTTTTAAATAAAAATAAAAAAATAACTAAATTTTCTTTTTTTTTCACAAAAGGATAATTACTAATTTTGTGTTTTCTTTTCACTTTTTTGGAATATTAATGTAAGTATTGTTTATTTTGTCAAAATAATTGTATAAAAACAAGGCAAAAATTTTGTTCTTATCCTAGAACATTTATTTAGCAATATTGCTGTACAAAAATAGAAATTATAAGTATAAAATGTTGTGCATATATAACTTTTTTTATATTACTAAATTCTATAAAACAAAAAAGATCGTCGATCTTAAATAATACATTTACAATTTCCCATTAATTTCTGGAACAGCTTTAAATAAATCAGCTACTAATCCTAAATCTGAAACTTGAAATATTGGAGCTTCAGGATCTTTATTAATTGCAACAATTGTTTTAGAATCTTTCATTCCAGCTAGATGTTGAATTGCCCCGGAGATACCAACAGCAATATATAATTCCTATAATTGAAATTTACAATGAATCTTTAGAAAATAAAATTATTCTATTTAAAAACAAAAAATGAAACTTACAGGTGCAACAATTTTACCAGTTTGACCTATTTGCATGTCATTTGGCACATATCCAGCATCCACAGCTGCTCTGGAAGCACCGACTGCTGCATTCAATTTATCGGCCAATTCATATAAAATTTTGAAATTTTCTCCGGATTTTAAACCTCTACCGCCAGACACAACAACTTTAGCTAAAGTAAAAAAAATTTCTTAAGTAAATTAAAAATTTTACATCTCTAGTATACCTGATGCTAATTCCGGACGATCACTTTTACTTAGCTCTTGTGATACAAATTCAGATAAATCATTTTTAACATCAACTTTAAAATCTTCAATCGCAGGACTACCACTATCTTTAGATGCCTCAAAACTTGTGCCACGGACAGTTATAACCTTTATTGGATCTTTAGATTTTAAAGTAAGAATTGCATTACCAGCATAAATCGTGCGAACAAATGTGTCTATTTAAAAGTAATTTGCAAATCTTCTGTTAGTAATTTATATTATTTATAATTAGAATTTGTTTACCTTCGGATTTAACATCAATAATCTCAGAAATTGGAGAAACGTCTAATTTTGCAGCAACTCTTGGTAAAACATTTTTCCCTAAAGCTGTAGCTCCAGCCAAAATATGTGTAAATTTAAATTGATTTTGTGCGGCTAAAATTACAGGACTAACAGATTCAGCTGTAAATCCTTTTAGGGCGACATTATCAGCAACCAAAACCTTTGAAACTCCAAGTTGAGAAGCAGCTTTAGATACCTTAATAATTTAAATTAATATTTTATTATTCCTTATATTAATATTCGAAATTTTAAAACAAACATTTCCACAATTTGTTCCACAAACTAGAACTGTAATGTCACCTCCAATCTTTTTAGCTGCACTAATAGTATTTAATGTGACAGGATTTAGTGTTTCATTATTATGCTCTGCTAAAACTAATGTGCTTTTAAATCGTCTAGCCTAAAAAATTAAAATTTAGTTCTTTACATACATACATATTTTTTAGTATTATATTTACAATATTTTGACTAAAGAATTTTTTCGAGTTGGATAACATTTTAATTTTTGTATATTGTATGAAATTAAAACTCTTTAAATTCCAAAGTCCAGACTCCAAACTGCAAAGCAATCTTTCTCTACAATCTACGTACAATACAGGACCAACGTCAGAACAGATTAACAGAATTTTATTATCTTGTCAAAAGTGAAAAGTAAAACTATCACTATACTATTATCAGATGTATTTACATTTTAATACGTGACATTAGACATTTCTTAAAATAATTAACCTATGAGTGAAGTGCTGATACATTATTTATCTAGTATGAATCTACATAGTCAATATTTAGTAAATCTTATTTAAAAATCCATTTTAAAAATTGATTTCTACGTGAAAAAGGTTTGTTTTTTTTAATTGAACTTCATAAATCATATTGGAATTAGTTGCAAAAAATAATGTTTATATTTGTGTTTAACATAAATGGTAACTTTACGCTTAAAAATTTTCATAATTGTATTGTACAAATAATTTTAATTTGTACACATCCCTGTAATTTTTTTTGACATCAATAATTTAATTGAATTGTCATTGATTGATTGTCATTTTATTTCCAGACAGACGCGCTTCCTGTGTACTTTTTTTTTCAAGAAGCGTTTATAATAAGTGTTTAAATTTGTTTAATTATTAAGTAAAAAGTTTTATTTTATTTTTTTTTTGTTTTTTAAAATGTGCATTTTATGTAGTTTAATACGTTGAAAGTTAGAAAATAAAGTTTGGAATGGCTAATATTAATGTTCCTGAAACTCTTTTTGCTAATGTCAAATATTTAGTAATTGGGAACCTCGACGACAACGTAAGCTGAAAAGAAATAAATTACTTTATATAGCATTGTGTTATTAATTATTACGAAAACATTTCTGTTTTTCGTTTTATATTTGGCTGATACCTAATAATTGCATTAAGATGAACTAATTTTGTCTTAAGTGATTTAAATTTGGGTTACATTGTTATTTATTGTTTATTTTTATTAATAATTACACAATTTTTTTTTATTTTTAAGTATTTTTTATTTAATTTTAGCTTGAAGATTTACTTAAACGAGGTGGAGCTCAGAGTCGTGCCTACATTTCAGACCTCGTAACACATCTAATATGCGCTAGTAATTTTAATGAAGAAGAAATTAATTTAGTTACTGATCTTTATTCTGTAACAGCTGTACATGAAAGATGGATTTTGGACTCTGCAAAGTTGGGTCGTTTAGCCCATGATAGTGCATACAATCCAATTATAAATACATTATTTGGAAATCTGAATGCATCGATTTGTAATGTAAATTTGCACGACAAAAAACAATTAACCGCTTTAATTACGTATTTTGGTGGTATTGTTAATTCTCATTTTACATCTAAAACCACTCATTTGATATGTGGCAGAGCGGCAGGTCCAGCGTATGACAGGGCTTTTTCTTTACCAAAAGGCTCAGTGGTAATAGTGACACCAGATTATATAATGGACTGCTTAAAGAAAAAAGAATTACTTAATTCAAAAAGTTATCATCCTAGATTACTGAAAATAGATACAACTAAATTTGCTACTATTACAGTAAAACAATCACACTCTACCTCAGATTTAGCAAGTATAATTGGATTTGACGAACCAAGAGAAAAAGTTTCAACAACAGCACCATCAACACCTATTGGAAGTGCTCCGGGTACTCCAATAAATATCAATATTATAAACACAAATTCACAGGATTCCCAGGGCTCCAAAATTCAACAACAAGCGACTGTGCAGCAAACTGTGCAACAAAATTCTCAATTATCACAGCAACTTCAGTTACCTCAAAGACAACAACCACAAAAATTACAACCGCATCAACTACAACAGTTGCAACAAATTAAACAACAAATTCAACAACAGCAACAAAAAACCCATCAAGCACAGCAACAAAAAGTGCAAGTACAGGCAACCCAACCACAAAATATTCAAATTCAATCACAAAATCAAGTTACAACACAACAATTGTTAATTAAACCTCAACAAGCTGGAACAATACAAGCCCCTTCAAATGTTCAAAATCAAGTTCAGCTATCGACAGTCGCGCAAACGATAGTTTCATCTTCTCAGTTAGGTCAAAATGAAGTAATTAAAACTATTACAACTTCAGCTGGTCCAAATACTGTTGTAGTAACAACTGTTCCACCAAATCAATTAGGAAATATTCAACAACAACCACAACAAACTCAGCAAGTTGTTTTTGTAAGGCCTAAGACTGTTTCTCAACATGGTATTACAATTCAAAACCAAGGGGGACAACAAGGTGCTCAGCATATTATTCTGCAAAAATATATACAACAACAACCACAACAACAAAATATTACTACTCAACTGCAAGGTTTAAGTATTCCTTCTACAACCCAACAGCAAAATCTTATTAGTAATTCTCAAGTAATATCGCAAACACCTTCACAAGCAACAACACAACAATTGGTTACTACTTCTTCATCACCGGTTAATAATCAACAGTCGCCTCAACATCAACAACCAATTCATGTTAACCAAATTCAACAAAATTCTACTATTTTACAGATTCAGCGAAACTTAAAAAGTCCAAATCATCAACAGCAACAACTAACTCAACAACAAATGTTAATTTTACAACATCAACAACAACAAAATCAGCAGCAACAACAGCAGCAAAGCAATCCTCACCGTCAATCCCCACAAATAGCTCCACCTCCTTCGCCGCAGTTGCCCCCACCATCTCCTTTATTGCAACCGCGTTCTCCACAAGTACCCCCACCGTCACCCCAAATACCATTGTCTCCATCAACGCCACAGCCACAGCAGATACAACAGCCTCATACGCCACAATCACATCAATCACCCCAACATCAAAGTAGCATACAAATGTCACCACAACCATCAACTCCTATTTCAAATGTTCCTGCAACACCACAATCAAGTCAAATAGCATCTCAGCTTCAACATAATTTACGTCAGCAACAGCATCTTACTCAACAATTGAATAGCCCGGCTTGTACACCCCAACAACAGCAAACTATCCAAAATCATTTAAGTAATTTAGCTAGAAATCAACAAATTTTACAACAGCAGTTGCAACAAATTCAACAAATTAGTCAGCAGCTTCAACAACAAAGTCCTAGAATGCAGCATAATCAGAGCCCACGACTTCAGCAAAATCAAAGTCCAATTATTCAACAACAATCTCCTCAAAGTTCTGGTTCAAATGTACCATTGCCATCGCAATCTCCTTTACAACAATCGCAACCAATTTTACAACAAATGTCATCATCTCCTCAAATGACGCCACCGCCTCAATCTCCTCAACCTAATGGAAGCAATATAAGTAGCAATTCAATAACAGTACATCAACATTTAAGACAACAATTACAGCAAAATAGACAACAACACCAGCAGCAACAACAAATTCAATTGCAACGTCAAAATTCATTGCCAGGTAAGAGTAAAATAAATACTTAACTTTTATTTTTTTGTTACAAAGAAAAAACTTTTAGGGAACTCTACCTCAACAGTGCAACATCAAATTCTTTTAAACCAACAGCAAAAAACGCAAAATATACAAGTGTCTAGCCAAACATCACAACCAGGTCATCAACAAGTAATTTCAAAACAAATTTTGGTCGCTAAACCAATTGATCCAACTGATCCGGTTCAAGTTGCGCAACTTCTTAGCCGTGCTAGTCCCAGTCCGGGCCAACAACTGTTAGATCAAAATATGCTCTTAAGGCAACAAATGGCTCAAATGAAAACCCATACTATACATCAGCAGCAACAAGCTCAACAACAGCAACAGGCTCAACAGCAGCAACAGGCCCAACAGCAACAACAGGCCCAACAGCAACATCAACTACAACAGCAGCAGCAATTGCAACAACAGCAACAGCTTCAACAGCAACAACTTCAGCAGCAGCAGCAGCAGCAACAACAACAACAACAGGTTACCCAGCAAATCATATCTCAGTCACCTCATCAGTCACCACAACACCAACAAATCATAATTAATCAAGGTTTGTTTATCAATATTGTAAATTAAAAATTAATAAAATTAAATAACTCGTTTTAGGAGGAAATCAAATAATTACCCAGCGTCATGTCATAAATACTTCAACGACTCAAGGTCAGCAAATAATACAAAGCCATATGCTCAATATTCAACAGCAGCAGCAACAAAAACAACAGTTTGTACATGTCCAACAACAACAACAACAACAGCAGCAGCAGAAAACAATTAGCCAAGCACATTTTCAAACTCCAAGTGGTCAACAAGTTCGAATAATTCAACAGCAAATTCCTGCCCAAAGTAGTCAACAACTGCAACATCAAATTATTCAACAGCAATCGGTAATACCAGATTCTTCCCAATCACAACAATTGCAACAGCAACAGCAACAATCACAAACACAACAAATTATAACTGGTTCTACAAATCAACAAAAAATTATACAGCAAGTAATTCAACAAGCTGCTCAAGCTAATGTTGGTTCACAAACAACAAAACCTTCTTTTCAAACAAAATATATTATTAGCCAGCAACAATTTAACCAATTGAATCCACAGCAACGCCAACAAATTTTACAAAATCAAGGACAGCAAAACATTATTATAGTAAATCATTCTCAACAGGCAGTTCAAACCCAGCAAAATACCAACCAAATTGCACCACCTAATGTTGAAATTCAACAACAAATTATACCACAGTCGCCTGGCAATAATACAACTCAGACCGTCATCGACGGTCAAATTGTGAATCAAATTAGTTCTCCACCACATCAAAACCCTAAACTAAGTCAACTTCTTAACATACAAAAGAGTCATATTTCACAACAACAAATCCAACATATACAACAAGGACAGAAAACTAATCAAACTGGGACTATATTTCAACAAGTAGCTAATACAACAACAAATACAGAGGATTTAGATTCCAACATAAATACCGTATCTTCTCAACAATCTCCCCAAGCTCAACAAATTCAACATACACAACAACAAGTAATATTAAGAAGTGATTTACCCTTAAATCAACAACAAATTCAGCAACAACGATTGCAATATATTCATCAGCAACAGCAACTACAATTACAATTACAAAATAAACAAAATTCTAGTGGTTTACAACAAGTGCCTACACAACAAGTAATAATTCAACAACAATCTGGACAGCCGAATATTATTCAACAAGTAATACAGCAGGGACAAATTAATGCTTCAGGGAACAATTCCCAACAGCAAATTGGGCAAATTCAAAGTTCACAGCTGCAGTCTCAAAAAATACAAATTCAAAATCAAATTGTAATACAACCTCAGCAAAATCAACAAATATCACAACACCAATCTCAAATTTTGCAAAATAGTGGTGTAGCTTCCATAGTTCAAAATGATCAAATAGTTCAGCAAAATTCTCAATCAATTGGTAGTCAATCGAATCAATCTATTGGAAACCAAATTCCAATACAAAATCAAACAATTTTATTCCAACAACAAACAATACAATCACCACAACAGCAAATTTTACAACAGCAACAATGGAATCAAAACACGAATACTTCAATAATTCAACAACAACAGCAACAACAACAACAACAGCAGCAACAACAACAATCGGCACAGCAGTCGCAACAACCTCAACAGCAAATTAATCAGCAAATTCAAACTCAAACTGGTAATCCTCCAATAATACAACAACAATTTATAAGGACTGTTCGACCAGGTCAATGGCCACCTGGATCTTCTGGACCTCAGAGACAACTAATACAATTAGATGATAAAAGCCATGCGCAATTTATGGCACTGGGTAAAAAATATAAAATTCTCATAGTGTTTTTACCAAGTGTTTTTTTTATATTGTAGATCCAGTAAAAAAAGCGGAGTATATTGCTAAAATTCAGCAACAACAAAATAAACAACGTCTTCTTTTACGTCAACAAGTTTATC
Organism: Poecilobothrus nobilitatus; assembly: GCA_947095535.1. Classification (NCBI taxonomy): domain Eukaryota; kingdom Metazoa; phylum Arthropoda; class Insecta; order Diptera; family Dolichopodidae; genus Poecilobothrus; species Poecilobothrus nobilitatus. The sequence goes on along the minus strand of OX352773.1, from coordinate 219,616,906 downwards.
CAGTTCGACCTGGGGCACCGGGTGTACCTGGTGGGCCAAGGCCAACACAGCATATTATTGTCCAAAGTCAAATGCCTTCTGGTTTAACTCAACAACAACAAATGCAATGGTTACAACAACAAGGTGCGCGGCAGGTTCTTGTTCGCACAACAAGCCAAAACGGAGCCCCCACTCTTAGTCCAATAACACAACAAAATATAACTTCGTCAAATGTAAACAGCAATAACGATGGATCCCCACAACAAGTTCAACAATTCCAAACAGTAGTTGATGCTTCTGGAAATCCTATTTCACAAAATACACAACAACAAATCTTATTGCAGCAACGGCAACAACAATTACGTTATCAACAACAACAACAACAACAACAGCAACAGTTGCAAAGAAGTGAACAATCTGTTAAACCAGGGGGAAATGAGACACAAACTATTCAAGTTGGTGGACAAACTGTGATAACAGGTCCTTCGTCATCCACTATTATGAATCAGGTTGTTGGTCAACAATCTATTCAAACTGTTGCACCAAACGTAGTTGTGGGACCAAATTCTGAAATTCCTCAAAATATAACTATTAGTGGAAATGCTGCCAATATTAAAACAAAAACAGCGCTTGCTACTATGTTAAACAGTCGCCGTTCAAGTACAGTAGGTTCTATTGGTACTGTAATTAATCAAAGTGATGTACCAGTTCCAAATGTTGTTGTACCGCCTAGTTCACAAAACCAACCTGTACAAGGAAACATTATAACAGTTCAAACGCAAAATACACAGAACACACAAGTTGAACCATCAGCAGCTGGAACATTACGTTTAATGACTGCTCAACACAACGCTGCCTTGAATCAGAGTGTAGCAACCACCACGCCTATCAGAACTCAGCAAGAAATTTTAGCTTTACAACAACAACGTCGTGCTGCGATGCTAGCGAATAACAGTCAAATTATATCGTCTAATCAAGTAGTTGGACAGATTACACCTTCAGGTCAATCAATAATTTCACAGCAACCACAACAACAAGTTATAGTTCAAACTAATATTCCTTCTTCACCTCAAACTCCTGGTTCTGCTGTTATAAAAGGATCACCTTATAACGCTGGCGTTAGAGGACCTCCTCTTCCAATACAACCTCCAAGACCCCAATTCTATGGACATAATCCTAATTTAAAATTACCGCCAAATTTGTACTTATTAGGTTGTACGTTTTTTATTGTTGAATATGATGAAGATCGAATTGATAGTGACGAAAGTGACGACGAAGGAGATGAAAATCGGTGTAGCAATAATCGATTAGACCATATAGATAAAATGATATTTTTAATAAAAAATGCAGGTGGAGAAGTTGAAAATGTTTACTGTCAACGTGTAACACATGTTCTTTGTCGGACACAACGTCATGGGGTAGTTATGCAAGCTTTAAGAGATTCAAAAAGGTGTGTTACTATATATTGGTTGCGAGATGTAATGCAAAAAAAATCTGTCTTTCCACCATGTCAAGCTTTGCATTTACCAGCACCTAGCATTTTTGGTGTACAAAAACCAGCAACAAAACATTTAATTTCTGTTTCTGGATTTGAAGGTGAAGAACGAGATCGTATTCGAGCTATGGTCGAAGAATCTGGAGCATGCTACACTAAAACTTTTAGTAAAGCAAATACAATATTAATTTGTCGAAAACCTGAAGGAGAAAAATATAAAAAAGCTAAAGAATTGAATATTCCTGTAGTAAATTCAACATGGTTAAGTGATATATGCCTTGGTAATTTAAGTACGGTGTCGCAATATGATAGTCCGAAATACCAACAATATAACTTATCTGGTCCTCTGCGTATTGATTATGCGTTAGTTCCACAACTAATGGGTTAGTTTAATTAAATTAAAATTTTATTGATTATATAAATTTAAATTTTTTTAGCTGCATGGAAAGCTCCAATAAATTTGACACAGGAAGCTCATGAACGTGTAAAACGTCATTTAACAGATCCAACTGAACCTAAATTAAAACGTCAAAAAATTATGGATATGGAAGAAATTCCCGATAATGTTATTTGTATTGAATATCCACTGCAAGGTAGGCAACCAAGAGTATTGTTAACACAAGTAAACAATTTTATTGGCATTCAAAACGCAATTAAGTAAGCATTTTTTTCAAGTATAATTTGTATTCGAAAAATTAATTTTGCTTACCTTTATTTTAGTATATTGGGTGGAATTGTTGTAGAAAATGCATGCGACGCTACTCATATAGTTATGACAACAAAAAAAAATAGAACAACTAAATTTATAATGGGACTATTATATGCTAAATATATTTGTCATAGTAATTGGATTATTGAAAGCGTGAAAGCTGGAAAATTTTTACCCGAAGATAATTTTAAAATGATAGATTCTGAATTAGAAAAAAAATTTAATTTTAGTATAGAAAAAACTTTAGAATCACCTATCCGTCAAAAACTTTTCGAAGGAAAAATATTTTATGTTACACCCTCAGTATATCCATCGACTAAGGATATGATAAATCTAATTAAATGTTCTGGGGGACAAATAGAAAATAAACGTCGATCAAAGGTTTCAATTGCTGAAATAAATTCACATACACCAAATATTTATATAATTGTTTCTTGTTATGAAGATATGCCATTCTTTTATGATATAATACAACAGGGTATCCCTCCAAAATGTCAAATTATTGCAACAGAAGGTATAATGAGTTCGATTCTTCAGCAAAAAATATTATTCAAAGATCATCTTATTGCATTTAATAATAACAATAATAATACTAATAACAGTTCTAGCAATATAATTAATAGTAATGGCCATATTAACAGTAGTTCAAAATTTAAAAAGGATAAAAAATTTTCCCCATTTGATGAAAGAAAAAGAATTTAATTGGAAATATTTTTTGGTCTTACACGCATATTTGTTTATATATTTTAAAATAAGGATTTCGTTAAAATATTTTATACGTTTTAAGATATATTTAGAGCTTTTACATAATAAATAAATAAATAAATAATTAGTAAATAAGGAAAACATTAAAATATTTTTGAAACGATAGTTATTTTGTAAAACAAAAAAAGAGAAATAAAATATTTTGTAAGTGATAATTGCATAAGTTGGTTTAATGTAAAAAATATATAAATCTATCTATATATTATATAGTTGTATACAATTACTCGTTTTTGTTTTTTGATTTTGAGTTCAATTAATTTTAATTAAAAACTTATTTTAGTACAGACAATTATTTATTTTAGATATATTATTTTCTTTTATTTTGATCTTATTTTAACGTGTGTATGAAACTTTTAAAATAACGAAGAAATTAAGAGATAATTATAATAATTGTAATTTATACTATGAACCTTGTTTTTATTTTTATTGCTTTTATTTTATAATCTTTCTTGATAACACATATATTTTGAACTTCATATTTTTCGAATTAATTCGCTAAATCTGCAAAAAAATCTGTTACATTTGAAACTTTTGATGATGGTAAATTGTGTCTTCTGTCCTTATATTCATTATGCTTTACATTATATTTTATATCTGGAAAATCTTCAAAATATTTAATATTCCAAAAGAAAACATCTTCATTATGAGAACATGATGCAATAAATTCTCCAGAATGATTTATATCCATCGATTCAACACCTAATTTATGTTGACCAACTACACCTAAATTTTTAAAAGGGGTGATATGGGTTGCCCTTAAAATACCTTCTTCACCACATACACATGCTATTCTATCTGTTATTGGTATCATACATTCAATAGGTGCCTTTACTCCGGGATACATGTCTGAATGATAACCGAATTGTCCCCAATTAAATGAATATATTTTACCTTTCGATGTACCAACTATAAGTTTTGAATCATTTCTATATAAACCCATACAATTGAGTTCCTCTTCATAAGGTTCCGATTGTACATACAGTTTTCTAAAATTTATATTATTTAATAAATAGATATCACATTTTTTTTATTTACCTTGCGCCAATATTAATAGCTGTTAAATAACCATCACCACTTGTAGCCAACAAAATTTTTTTGGCATCATTTGTTAACATAGATGAAATATAGTCTTCTACTTCTTTTAAACTAAAAATTGGTTCTTTTTGTCTGCAATCCCATAATTTAATAGTACCTGATTCATCTCCTTAAAAGCAAATAAAGTTAATTGTTTTTTATAGTTAAAATAATATATTAAAAGTACCAGTAGAAAACAGATTTTCATCAATGACGTATAACTTATAAATTGGTTCATCATGAGCTTTATCATAAAATTGTTTCAATTTTTCGGTTTGAATATCAGTTAACATTATTGATTTATCTTTTGAAGCAGATATTATTGTTTCACCACTTAGATCAAATTCAACTGAACGACAGGCTTTCTCATGCACTTCTAATGTTTTAATTAATTCATTTCCGTCATTTGCATATTTATACAATAGAATATCCCCATTTATTGTACCAAGAGCTAGAAGATCTTCACTAGGATGAAAACTTAAATCAGTAACAAAATCAGATGTTTTAATTTCAGGTGGGTGAGTTCTTGGTTTTTTAATTGCATTTCTAATTGCTCTAATTGTTTCATCATCATCTTCATCATCATCACCATCATCATTTTCATTATTTCCTTTTTCATCGTTTTCTTTACTAGTTCCTGCTTTACTTGTACTAGCATTTGGAATTTCAGCTATGCTAGCATCTGAATCTGAATCCGAATCTGGTGAAAAATCAGAATCATCATCAGAAATATCAATGTCTGAAGCATCAGAATCTGACATATTATTTTGATTGTTTGGCAATACTATTTCATCTATTTCAACACCTAATTCATCATTAAATGATTCATCATCTGAATAATCGGAATCGCCACTCTTATTTGGATTTTTCGAAAATTCTCGCCTACAAATTGTACAAACTTCAAATCATCATTATTGTATGCATATGAATTTAAATTAAATAAAAAAAACAAATTTTTGAATACATGTATAATTAAAATTGGATAATACTAAAGGCAAATAATTTTAAGTTTGGAAGTTAATAGGTTAAAATACCGTAAATCAAAAGATTTTAATTTAAAAAAAGTTTGTTAGTATTGAAAGAATGAACAGATCTTAAAATAAAATGTTCCTTTTATTTTAAAAATTTTTTATCTAAATTTTAAACAATAAAAGTAAGGAATGTTGTCATTACATAGATACTTAAATACAGCAGCTTAAATGAATTTCTTGCTTCAATTGCAGCCGCTGCAAATCAAATTAATACAAACGTCAAATTTATAATTAGAGATTGTGTAGATGTAGCTTTAAGTTAAAAGGTATTGACATTTGCGTTCACAACATTCTGATTTCAGAGATTAATTAAAATAAAACAAAAAGATTATGGTATAATTTTATTAACTAACATTAAGAAATGGATAATTTATATTATGTTGAATTATGTAAAAATCCTATTAGATTTGATGCTGTAAGTCAATTAAATAACGTTTTTTTTGACGATTCAAATAAACAGGTAATATGATATTTTTTTTATCAAACATAATTAGTTTTGGTCAAAATTCTTTTTTGTTTTAGATATTCACTGTTCGTTCAAATGGAGCAACTGGAGTAGTAGTAAAAGGACCAACTGAAGCAGATATTATTTCATTTTGTTTGGACGATAAAGGACCAATACGGTCTATTAAATTTTCGCCAGATAATAGAATTTTAGCAGTGCAAAGGTTGTCTAAAATTTGTAATATATATGCTTTTATATATAAAAATTTTTTTTATTTTTTCTAGAGAAGTGTCTTCAGTAGAATTCATATTCTTTCGAGATTCCCAGCCTCAATCTAATGAAATAATTACATATAATACGAAAAACACAATATATGGTTTTGTTTGGATACATAACAGAGATGTAGCAATGGTTTCTAATAACAGTATTGAAATATTTACTGTTAATGCAGAAAAGAAGCAACTGAAATCAACTAAAAGCGCTTCAATGCCTATTAAATGGTTCGCTTGGTGTTCAGAAGGAAATTTCGCATTATTATCATGTGAAGGAAACATTTTATATCCAGCTATAATAAAGCAAAAAGTTATTACAAAATTACCAAAATTAGAATGTAAGTTAAATAATTTAATTTCATTAAATTAAATTATTAAAAAGATGTCTTTTTTTAGTGGATGGTAATAGAGAAATACCAGAGAGAGAAGTTACTTTAGGACAAATTTATGGAACACTCACAGTACTAATATTACAGCAAAACCAAAATCGTTTACTGGAAGTAATAGTTTATTTATTAAACGGCCCCGGATTAACACCACGAAAATCTCATGTTTTGCGTTTAGGTCATTGTGGAAGGTTTGCTATGAATGTTATAGATAATCTAATAGTTGTACATCATCAAGCTTCAGCGACGTCAATGTTATTCGATATAAATTTAAAAGATGAAGTAATTAATGATGTAACATTTCATGCACCAGTTACACCAGGAAGATCAGTCAAACCTTTTTCATTGAAAATACCTAGCTTATCTCCATCTCAAACAATGATTTGTGAATTATGTTAGTTAACAATTTTTAGTTGCAATTGTTTAAAAATATTTGTTTTACATATTTTATTTTAAAGATTCTATAAACTGGGTGTTATTTCAACCTAACATTGTCATAGATGCTAAATTGGGTTGTATGTGGTATTTACATCTACAAATGGACTCAATATGTACATTAATAACAGATAGAGTTCGATTAATAGAATTTTTATTGGAAAGAACAAACGGTAAAACAATTATACTACAAGTATTGAAACAATTAGTAGATGAACAGTACAATGGTACCTTATTACCAATTTTAGAAAATATCTTTGATAGAATTAATAAAGTATATCAGTAAGTTTTCATTAAAAAAAATCGAAATGTCGAATTGAAATTTGACTATAACATTTTTTATTTAGAAATTGGGTAAAAATTCAACTTCAAAGTCAAACAGCATTGCCAACATCACAAAAAAATGTACCTAAATTACCGTCTCCGCCTAAAGTAATCATTGATCAAATTGAAATGCAAGGCCATGTTTTTGCACCAATAATTGAAAAAGCTCATACAGAAAAGGTATGATATTTTGTTATAATTGAAATACAAAATCATTCTTTTCAATTTTTTTCTTTTTTAAGGTGTTATTACTTTATCTTCAATCTTTAAACAAATATGGAATATCTGCACAAGAAAATCTTAGTAAAATAATTATTACAGAATTGATAAGAAATCAACATTACGGAACTTTACAAAGATTAGTTGATTATTCTTTAATTATGGAATCTAAAGTCATCGCATGTTTTTTGCTATCACATTCAAATGTTGATCCGATTATAACCCAAACAACTTTAGATATGTTGAATAAAATGAATGCCACTGAAGTATGTATATATTGTATTTAAAGCATGCAATGATGTTAATTTAGATTTTATTGTTTCTTTAGATTATTTTGGAAGTTTTGTTAGGACAAGGGAAAATTATTGATGCCTTAAAAATTTTAAAATCTAACCCAGGAAAAGTAGCTGAAATGGTGGTATCAGCCAGAAAATATTTAGAAGCTGCAAAGAAAACCAATAATTCTTTAGTATTTTATGCTACTTTTAAATACTTTGAGCAAAGAAATTTAAGAATGAGAGGCAATATAGAATTTTTGGATAGTAATTTTTTTTTCTCTTAAGTTTGTATATTTGAAAATTTTATTTTTTAATTTTTAGATGAACAATGTGGAGATTATGTTCAACAGTTTAATAAATTATTTCCAAGCAAACATTGATATTATAATGCAACGTCAGTTAATTTTCTAATTTTTTGTTATCCTTTAAAATAAAATTTAAATAAATATTTGTACATATGCATACTTTAAAATACGGATTATTCTACTGTTATGAAAATTGTGATTGGTAAATATGTTAATATTATTTATAGTTGATATCTAAAAATAAATATTTCATTATATTTAAAAAGCCTTATTTCAAACTATAATATAAAAACAAATGAAACATTAACAAAATCATAAAACTAATAAATAAAAATTAATTTTAACCGAAATTTTAGAAAAGGTTATTTTATTCTTTATTAGAAATCTATGATCATAGTGACGATTCCATAAGCTCGAGATTATTGTTAGTAGATAGTTTTTAGAAATATTTTTTATAATTTTCGATATAATAATGAAAATATATCTGCATTAATACGACTAAATTGTTCAATTCCGAAACTCTAAAACTATTTTATGAACATTTAAAAGTCCAAATGCTGTTGCAAATAGAATTCAATTTAAAAATTTTATAATAAAATTAATTCGAATTTGAATATTTAGATACTCACATTTTTTTTCTTTATTGTAAAATTAGAAAAATGTAATCTACATTTAAACAAGCACGCAATTTACAAATGGTTTCACCAGTACCGTAAATAATAATACTACTAGTTAAATGCTAGTTAATAGTTATTGAAAACGAATAAAAAAAAACTCATGTTGTTTTATAATTGACACTTGACAGCACAAGCAAACCGAATGAAATTGAATGGGTATGTAAAAATATTAAACGACTGTTGTCAAAATTTTTGAATTTTGTTCTCTCAACAAAAGTGTGTTCAATTAGCGTGATTTGAATTTTTATATGAGTCAAAAAAAAACAAATTGGTAATTTTAAATTTAAGTTTGAATTTTTTGTTTTGAAAAACATATAAAACCATATATATAATATAAGAAAGAGTTAAAGTAAACAAAACTGATCGTTACAAAATTTTATGGTATATTATAAAATTCCTGTTTTTACGCATTAAACCTAAAATTTTGTATTTATTTTGAACATTAAAAATGTGAACAAAGTAAGTTAATTAACTTACGATTCGTTCTTTCTGTAGGAAGTCTAATTTTTCCAAAATTTAATAAATATTGGAGTATCTTTTAATATTTATTATTTCCAGCACCTTCAGTCTTCACATACTTACAAAATAAATAAATAAATAATTTTATTTTTATAATGCACGTGTATTTTATTTAAAATATATGTTTACATTCGCACGTATTTTTCTAGTTATTTCTTGTTTTATGATATAAATATTATACTTAAATCTTTCACTGATAAATTTTTCTTCATGAGTCATATCAATTATTAAAGCTAAAATATATTTCACATTTTCTTTAAATTTCCACATTTTATTGATGTTTGATTGACAGCACATAGGATCAGTCAAAGCCACCTTTGGTTTTAGGATTAACAAGCCGAAACATTGATTTTAAATGGCCAAAAGTTAGTTTTTACGAATTTCTTCATACGAAAATGATAAAAAGTTTCTATATGTAAATTTTTTTTTCGGCTATTAAAAATTAAAGTAAAATAATTTCCAATTAGATAATTACTAAATGGAAAATGTTAATTAGTAATAAATAAGTAAATAATTAAATATAAGTGAATAATAAACTAAAAATAAAAGAGTAAAATATAAGTTATTTTGTTTTATTGCTGTATTTTTTTATTAGTGCTACAAATTAGATCTGTTCGCGTACATTATTTTGCAGAAATTTGCAAATGAGAGGACAATTGAAATTTCAGAGAATAATCGTAAAAAAAATACTCATTTTAAACAAATCCTCTCATTTGGAAGAAAAAGTACGCGAACGCTTTTTTTTGCAAAAATTTACAAAATTTTTAAAAATGTCATAAATTGTCTTTGTGTTATGTTTACTACTTCAAAAGCAGATTAAACAAAAGAAATTAGAAAAACTTTTTAATTCAAAAATGTAAAAAAAAAGTATTAAATACCTATATGGTACGAAAATTTAATTAAATGATACTGTCTTCCTTCGTTTAACTTTTTTTGTTCAATTACCTTTGTTTACTTTTCTTATTATTTATTTGACAATTGTTTATTTTTTTTACAAATGACAGTAAAAAAAGCAACAAATTTTTACAAATTTTCATAAATAAAAATTTTATTTGTAAAAATTTAAAAAAAAGAACCGTCTCGTTTTTACTCATTTTTCTTTTTTTTTGAGTTTTTTTTAAATAAAACTCAAATTCTCTCAGTTTTTTGCGAAAATTTTTGCAAATATTTTGTACGCGAACAGACCTGGACACTGTTTTACAAATTCTTAAATATATTTTAAGTTACTTAAATTATATGTAAATAAAAATTGATTAAATAAAATACCTTCTCATTATTAATTAATGTTCTTTTTTAATTTATTTAAATTTTTCAAATCATCGGAAAAATTATTTCATATCACGAAGAAAGTATACAAAGCTAACTTTTGTTTATATTTGTTATTACATCTACGGCGGCCATTTGAAAAAACGTAAGGGAAAGGATTGTCAGTATTAATGGTGGCTTTGGATCAGTAAGAGTGTGTAGGTAAAAGTAAAAAGTCTGACCACAATTCCGTCGTGAGAGGGTTTTTTGCTCCTCAGTTAAATACCATTAATTTTGTAAACTAATTTTTTTATAAAGAACGCACCCAAAACTGTTTGATGCAAAATATCGATGAAATTGACATATAAAATGACAGCGGAAATTTAATTTGTAACAAACTTGTGACTTGTGAGTGCTAGTAAAAAAAAAAGCTAATTGAAGAATTAAATAGTCATATAAGGACGTTTATTATTTTATTTATTTGTAGAAAAGTAGATTTATTCGCAAAAATAAATGATATTTTAAAAGATAGTTTATCCCGAATTAAATTTATCTGTGAATAATATTAAAGGGACTTATAGTCTGAAGAATTAAAAATGGTAAATTTTATTTGTGTAAAATTATTGTATTTTTTTTATTCCAGACGAAACAAGCGTGAACAAATAAATACTGAACTTTGATCAGATATTCTATTTACTCATTTAATGTTTATGTCCTCATATAAAGTATTTTTACTCAAATTTTTAATTGTGTTTATTAGATTCCCGTTTTAATGTTATTTAATACAAATCTTTAATATGAAAATTGTGAGGGTAATTAAATGGAAAATTTTTTTACTTACAGGACGTCTTTTTAATGATAAGGCGGCAAAAAACAACAATTTTTACAGATGCCAAAGAAAATACTACTGTGAGCGAACTTAAGCGAATGATTGAAGGTACGTTAGTATCTGAAAATTTAAGAAAAGCATTTAATACAAAAAAATTATATTTTTAGGAATTCTTAAAGTAAAACCATCAGATCAAATGTTATATAATAAAGATAATATAGCAATGGAAGATGAAAAATTTTTACAGGATTATGGTATAACAATGTCTTCAGCAAAAGCTCAAGCACCAGCTCAACTTGGATTAGCAATACGGTATTATACTGATTTTAATTTGTTTTTTTATTCTCAAACTTAATTTATTTGGAAATGTTCTAATTTAAATAGAAGAATGGATAATCTTTCAACGCCCGAATTTGAACGCCTTGAAATTACACCATATTCATCACCGCCTGATTTGCCTGATGTTATGAAAAACCAAGAAGCAGCAAATGGTCAAGAGCAAGTGGCTTAAGGTCAATATATTAATTGAGAACAAGAATAAAATAATACAAAAAAAAAAAATTAATTACTAGAATAACAAAAATTTTTTTAATAATTTCAGTATCTTGGATTCAAATTGTTAATTTTGTTTTTATCCATGATAATTTTTTAGTTACAAATATTTTGTTTGTTGATTTATTAAATTTAAAAATTTGAGTTCAAAAATAAGAAAAAGAAAAGGAAAGCAAAACTGGGATTGAATTATATATTCTTTTGAAATTTTCAAAATAAATCATTACAACCGTTTTTGTAAATCTTTTTTTAGTAATTACTTTTGTTTAACATTAACATTAATCAATATTTTTTTTATTTAATATGTTTAATGTTTATTTTTATTGGTTTTTTTTTTTAGATTATCTAATTTCTTTTGTTAAATTAATCTAAGCAGACCGCAGATTAAGACATTTGTAATAAATAGCTCGTTGCAGAGTTAAATTGACATTTTCAGCATTTATAAGTGAAATCAAATTAAAAAAAATTAAATTTGTAAAATAGTGGTGCTTAGGTACACATTACTCTCTATAATTTATTTGAAAATATAACTCGAAAACATAAAAAAAGCAAAAGGATTTTAAATAAAAAATCCAATTTTTTTTTGTATAAAATATTTCTTTGTATACACATGTATTTTTCTCTAAAATATTTGAATAATGAATTTAAAATTAAAAAATAATAAACTAATAGCATTTTAATGCTGTTAAAAATTAATAATAACTTTAACAATTTTTTTTAAATTCAAAAAAAAAAAAAAAATCTAAGCATATAAATATACTTTTCTTAAACGTGAAAATATTAAAAGAAAATAATTATTAGCCTATTTTAATTTTCGTGAATTTTTAATAAAACTTAAATGAATGCTATTTTATACACAAACACATTGAGTATTTTTTTAAAATTAGTATATAAAATTAAATTTTTCAATATAATAAAAAAAATAATAAATTTCACATTTTTAATATTTCAAAAACGAAAATAAAGGAATGTAAAGTTTCCCTAATTTTTTTTATTAGCTCTTACAAAATAAGATAGAACTCATTATATTAGGTGAAATAAGGTTGATTACAAAATAAGAGGGCTTATGTTTACTTTCTTAAGAAAAGTGTTTTTGTTTTAAAACTTAATATTTATATTTTTGAAAAGAAAATAAAGGTAAATAACTTATTTTTAATCTTTTAATAACTTATTTTTAGATTTTCTAATATTAATAAATTTTACATTAGTTATAATTAAAATAATATATTTTAATTAAGCGTTTTAAATGGGAATGTTAATTTCTTTGTATAAAATAGACCGATAATCCTTTTATAAATATTTTTAACAAAAGTTAAATTTTATTTGACAAAATAAAAGGTTTCTTTATTACAATTTTTTATTCAATGCTTAAGCTTAATTATAAGATAATAAAGCAAATAATTGTTTTCTCAAACAGTTTTGTTTTAAATATTAGTTTGTTAATATATTAATTTCCCTGCCCTGTTACTCAAAACATTTTCCAAATGGGCTTAAGTTTTAAAGGTTACAATTTTCAGAATATTGTTCGATTAATAAAATTAATTTTGTTCGAATTCTTAAATCAATTTCATAATGCCATAAAAGACATTCAAAGAGTCCTTTAATAATGCTAATAGCTCACTAATTAACTGCCAGTCCAGTCAATAGTGTCTGCAAAATTTAATTTCCTAAGAGAAGGATGAATGTGAAATTATTATTACTATTAAATTAGATATTTGTCCATAATTATAACTATGTAGGAGCTACAATTATACCAATTTTTAGTTCATAATTCTGATAATTTATATATACATACCAAAATTGATTTGCACATTTTAGTATGAATATTAAAATAAAATGTAATAATAGTATATTAATTAAGTATTAATTGATATATATAAATATGGAATACATTATAAAATTACCAATTTTTGTTTTCGCTTGTTTTGTAGCTTAAAATAACGCTTTTGACGTTGTTGACGTTAACGTCGATGCTAATAAAAATCTTAGAAAGTCGTTTAACTTACGTTAATCGAAATCAAATTTTGACTCTTTTTATATTGACATTTGACAGTTGACATTTTGGTAAATATTAAATAATTGTATTAAACGAAAACCAATATAGCATAGAAAGGATGAAAAATTATGATCGGAAGCTTTAATATTATTTTAATTATTGCTTTTTTAATATTTTGCTTCACTAAGTATTCATTTCTTACATCAATCGAAAATTCAATTGAATCACCGGAAGAAACAATATTAGAAGGTAAAGAAATTTTTGGAAAAAAAGTGACGTGTACTGAAATCTAGTGTGTAATATTATTTATTTGTAGATTATCTTCTTTGTCGAGGTTGTGGTTCTGACACAGCTCCAACCAATCTTATTATAACAAAATTAAGTGAAAAATACTTAGCTTATTCTAATGAAACAATATTTGGAAAAAGAAAGGTAATCGTGCAATTAGTTGGAAATCCTAGAAAAGAACAGTTTGAAATTATTGTTTTAAAAAAAGCTAGTTGTTCTTTAGTTACTATAGATAATAATTGGAAAACTTTATACACGTTTTTTGAAGGTTACGCTTGGAAATATTGTTTTTGTCCAAGGTGTTCTGCTCATATTGGTATATTTTTTTATTTAATTAATAGAAAAAGAAAACAAAAAATTACTCTTTTTAAGGTTGGATGTTTGAACCAATTGAAACAGCCTTACCATCATTGAAACTACCATCAGATAAAGGATTTTACGCAATCGATCTCAGAAATATTGTTGCTGAAAGTGGTAATATTTTATATATTAAATAAAAACTTTATTTCAAGTTAAAATACTTATACTTTCAGAATTAAAATCAATTATTGCCACGCAGTATAAACAAGATCTTTGAAAGTAGAAATATAATTCTTTAGCACAACATTAATAATCATGGTTGACCCGAATCGTAAAATAAACCGTCTTACAGACAAAGATATTGAGTTTTTAGATGAATGTGAAGAAGAATTTGCTGACCGTTTTACAGAAAATGATAAAGAATTTATGGCACATTGCCAAAAGGAATTGCAAGACCCACCAATAGTAGAAACATGGAATACACATCATCAACAAAGAAACAATCATTATCATCACAAAGGTGGTCATTTTGGAGGTGGAAGGGGTGATGGAGCTAACCGATACAACAATTGGCGCGGTAATTATCATGGTGGAGGTAATAGAAATCATCCATATCATTACAATAGAAGAGGTGGAAATAGGGAAGCTGGAGGAAACTATGAAAAACATGCAAATAATTATTAAGACTGAGTTTTCCGGTTTATGTATTTATAAATAATTACTATTTCATTAGCGGTTCTATAATTTTTTCTCAATCCGGAAGTCTCTTTTATTTGAAATTCAGAATGTTATTTTTTTAAACTGCTTAAATTTTCAATTTAAAACAAATATAAAAAATAAAGTTGTTGTAAATTGAAACACGAGTGTTAATTTGTTTTATATTTTACATATTTATGAACTTTATAAATAAAAAATTTTTCTTTTTGCTAGTAACAACATTCTACAAACTAATTTTTATAACTAAATAACATGCTTTTAAAATCGGAAATTGTATTTAAATTTTTGATTTTAAGTGCACGTGAGTTAATTTTTTTACAAAGTTCTGCTATCTCCATCATTTGGTATTACATTGATTGCCTTTCCTTTTGCGTGGGAATCCCATATGTTAGAAATATTTTCCAAAATAGTTTTTGGGTCTGATAACTTTTGCGTCATAAAATATCCTTGAATTTGTGCTGGAGATGTAGGCTTGCCGAAGGAAAGTACTTTTTTAGCAAAAGCTTCTCCGTCTTCATTTGAAGATGCATTATAAAATCGTGTATACATTTGCTTTAATTGATTTTCAACACAATGACCAACATACTGCTTTAAATCTACTCGTCCTGGTCTTATTAATGCAGGATCTAACCTATAATTACAATGTTTTTTTTTTTATTCTTTTATAATTTGTTCTTACCTTTCTAAAAAGTTAGTAGTCATAAATACTATTCTAGCTTCTGATGATGCCACACCATCTAAACAATTCAGTAATCCACTAAAGGTTACACGATTTAAACCATCAAAAGCGGATTTTTGTTGCGAAGAATCTAAACGAGAAATAAAGGCAGCATCAATATCCTCTAGTAGAATAATTGATTGTTCTGGGGCGACACTACATTAAAATTTATTTTAAAATTTATAACACATTTACTAAAAAGCATAGTCTTACTTTAATAAATGATTCAGCCTATCATCAGTTAATCCTTTATCTGATAAATTTAGTACACATATACCATATTCAAGCTCTCCAGCCAAAGCTGTTATAAAACTAGATTTTCCACATCCTGGAGGACCATGTAAAAGATAACCTCTTCTATATGGTATTCCACGATCAGAATACCATTTCGAATTATTTATAAAATCTTTACAGTCATTAATGATTTGCTCCGATATCCCAGGTTCTAAAATTACTGATTCAATTGGTCTTCTTTTCCTTGGATGGCCAAATTGACGCCATTCAGCTCCCATTGGCGTATACATTATTGTTTTACCTTCAGTTTCTTTTAAAGCTAATTGCCGTGCTATCTAGTCAAATTTAAAAGAATAGTAATATTTAACATTTAAAGACAGTTATTATTCAACCTTCTTCCAAGATATTAAAATATAAATTTTTATCATTTCCAAAAGCTGTTAATGTTACATTTTCCCAAGGAATACCCATGTGTAAATCTAATGTCTTTTGTTCTCTTGTTCTTTCGACTTTGATCCACGTTCTTCCATATCTCATAAAATGTACGCCAATACTTGGTATAAAATCATATGTTGTTTTTATGTGACCGGTGTCTTTTTGTACATATGATGTCTGTACACTAAGATGTTGTGTTTTACGTGCTCCTTTATGTGTTATCCATTGCAAAAGCCATTGATACGATTTGTCTCGACATGGAACTTCTAATGTTATCATAAAATGCCTTCTAAATAATATTAAAGCTCCTTGTAAACCTTTTCGAGAAGCTGCTGCTAAAGCACCTATTCCAAATAAACCAAATCCGGCACCAAAATATGGATTATCAGAAAGACTTGATAAATAATCCATAATAGGCATATTTTAAGCGTCGGCAACGATTAAAAAATACTAAATATACATATAACTCTAGTTAAAAATTATGCAGTTAAGTTAAATTTTGCTTTATTGATGATCCATTTATTATTTGAATAGTATATAGAAAATAAAAATCACTTTACAAAAAGCAGCTGGTTACATTTGGATTTGAATTTTAAATGTCAAATATGACAAATAATAAAGCTTTTAAAAGCTTTATTCAAATTCACCTCACAAAGTTGTATTAAAACCTGGTGTTGAATTTTTGAATAAAATTAAATATATTTAAAATAAATTTGAATGAAATTTTTTTAATTACACATAATATTTCGGTTCTCGAGTTATAACTTAAAAAAATATATCGTATTTTGAATAAATTTCAAACATGAATCCAAATTTTTAATATTTCTTTTATTGCTCTTGTTTTGCACGACAGTAGCCATACAATAAAAGGGCTTTTGTCCTATTTTACATCTGCAATTTAATGATCGACTCGTCAATAATAGTGCTTCATCAAGCCCGCTATTCAACAAGTGGACGATTATTTTCTGGCCGAGTGCTTTCAATAATTTCGGAGAGTTCTTCTAATATCTCTCTTCAAAGGTTCTCCAATTTATAATTCTATAGCCAATTATTATTTTTCACTAAATTATTACTTGTATTATCATTCTACTTAGAATCTTTTCTATTTGATGGATGTTTTTTTGATAGCTTCAATTAAAACCAGATTACAATATTGTTTTCACAGGCTCTGACTAAAGACTATACATACATTATATGTATAGTCTTCTTATGTGCATATGTATAGTCTTTGCCTTGACCAAAGAGAGAGGAAATTAAAATAGTTGTAAAATTTTGTTAAAAATTTACACGTATTCTTATTATGTAACTTGTGTATCTTAAATAGCGTTTTTCAAATTTCTTTCAAAGGCCACCATAAAATTTCATCTTTAAGACATCTAAGACATCTTTAAGACACAGAAAATTTAAATTAAAAAAAAAAAAATTACTATTATTAATAAAATAAACTAAATTTCTATACATAAAAAATAAATATTTAAATATGTTATCTATTAAAACTATTCGAGTTTCCACACTACCTATGAGGTAATCTATTAATGTTTCAGTAGATAATACTAAAGCCTTGAAAGTGTCTTTTTTAAAACTATTTATTTGAATTTTCGTTTGTATTCCAAACTGATAACCAATCACAAAATTTTAAAAAATTGAGACAAGGATCTGCTCAGAGCTGGACTGGCCTACCAAGCTACCGGGAGTTTCCCGGTGGGCCGTGCCGAAATGGGCCGTTGTCTAAATCACAAATGTTTCCTTTTAATAACTTTTTTTAAGAGTGAGAAAATTTTCCATAAAAAATTAAAATGTTCCCACAGAAAAATAACAATTTTTACAAATTTTCAAATAAAAACAGTAGTAATTTCAAATTTTCTTAAAATCAATGTGTTAAGTAAACAAGAATACTTCATAGCCTACTACAATTTCATTTAAATATCATAAATCTCGCCTACAAAATTTTCAATAGTTTGCTGAAGACTTTCATTCAATTAGGATTGTTTGTGATTTTAAAAAAGTTAAAAAATTAAAAATATTATTATTTAAAAACATAATATATGTATATTAAAAACGATGAAGTTATTGATATTTTAAAAGAAAAAAGTAGTCTCTTGAAAAAATTATTAACTTAAAAAAAATATATATAGTATATAATCAACTTATTATTAAAAATAAGAAATTTGTAATTAAAAATTGGAAATGAAAATGGTATTTATTGAATGCTTTTTTTGTTAATGTAATTTCATTTTCATTTATTTTATATTAAGTTCATTTTTGTATTTTCTATCATATTCAATGTTTAATCATAAAAAGCATAACAATAAATAAAAAAACAAATTTGCAATTTTGATGCACTTTGATTTATCTCATAAATTGATGAAAAAGAGTATTATTAAAGAAAAAAATAATTAATTTTTAAAGCAAAAAAAAAACTTTTTTTAAAAAAATGATTTCAATACATGTTATGCAATATATTAGGACCGAAATGTTTAACTTTCCCGGTCCTAAATTCAATCCCAGTCCAACCCTGGATCTGCTGCCAAGCTGATCTTTATACTAATCCATAATTTTCTAATAGGTTCTAATAGGATAATTTTCTAATTTTTTTAAAGGATATTTAAATTTAATAACCAGGAACTCCACATTTTCGAACCATTATGTTTATAAAAATTAAAATTTATATTATTCCTAAATTTGTTAATGCGTAACTTAGAACTTAGAATGGTTCGAAAATGTGAAAAACAAATTACACTTTATGTTTTAAATTTCCAAAAAAAGAAACAGATACTTGTCTCAATTTCCTAAAAGAATTTTGTGATTGGTTATCAGTTTGGAATACAAATGAAAATCCAAATTAATAATCCAATTAATAATAGTTTTTTTTAATTAAAATTTTCTAACATAATTTCTAAACAAAAATTCTTGATAAAATTGGTTTTGCGAATTTTTTTATACTGTATCAAAAAGCAATCTAGCCTCATTTAAGTTAAAACATTTAAATATTTTAAATTTCAATACATCAAAACATGTCTTAAAAATGAAATTTGATGATGGGCTTTGGAAGAAATTTGAAAATACTATTATTTTTTGAGTTATTAAGATTTATGCTTAAACCATTATTTCATTTTTTATTATTTTCATAAGAATACGTGCAAATTCTTAACAGAGTTTTATCATTAATTTAATATCCTCTCTATGTCAGGGCCTGTGAAAACAATATTGTAGGTTATGGTTATACGTATTTATGCTAAAGCTAAACAGTCAAAAATCGTTGTTGGACTATCTAATCTATACTTTTTGATAGTCATGTTTTAAACCATGCATTCGTACTTTACCATGAGTCGCATATTCATAACATACATACTTGTGTATACATAATTCTTGGAAATTAGAATGAGGTTTATGGTCTGCATTTGTTTTGATGTGTTTTTATTATAATGCTATAAATTAAAATTTGTGCTCAAGTTTTTTATTTCTTACAGACCATTATAAAACTTGTTGTAGACCAACAGCCTTTTCAAAAAATGTATTTCATTTTTAAAATTATGGGGTAAGAGAACAAAATTTCATTTTTAAAATTATGGGGTAAGAGAACAAAATTTCATTTTTAAAATTATGGGGTAAGAGAACAAAATTTCATTTTTAAAATTATGGGGTAAGAACGTATAAGTGGTGTAAGAGCGTATAAAATATGCTGTAAATACCAAGGGAGTGGGAGTTCGAATCCCACACACGTTATAAGAATAATTCCCCCTTGCGACATTTACATTTTACAACCACGCCACGCCTGAAAATAAAAGGCTGTGTCCCTTGTTACATTTATGTGGCAGGCGAATAAACAAACAAAAAAAAATATCTAAAACAAATAAAAATCAAATCAAGTTATACATTATTATGTCTATACTTTAAAACACAATTTTTTTTTTACCATTATGATTAACTTTACCATTACACCATTTTTATAATGTTATTTAAATTGTGGTTTATATTTCTGGATAAATAGCATTTTTTTACAATTTTAATCGGAATTTAATGGATGTATTTTACTTTTAGTAATTTTAAAATAGAACTCAGAACTCTGTATAAATATCGTCTCTTCAACAAACATTAGTTTAACGTTTAATTTAGGCCCTTAACTTCCTAAGTAAATATAGAGATAATCATGACAATAATCATAAATAAATAAATATATAAATAAATAATTTTTTAAGCTATATAAAAAAAAAAAAAAAAACGTATTCAAGTTTTTTGATAAATTTTTTATTATATTAATTTCATTTTTTTTTCTTTATTTTTTAAATTTTACATTAATAATTGGTTTTTTTTTGTTTTCGATACTATGTTATTTGTTTTTTTTTTTTTTTTTTTTTTTTTTTAAATTATCAAATTTATCAACTTTTAGTATTCACTGTTTGAATTTATATTTTATTTTAAAGTTTATTTGTTTTATTAAATTTATTATGATTTCTTTTTCAGGCCCTGTATTTTTAAAAAAATTTCTGTGCAAATATCAATATTTATTTATTTAATTTTATTTTTATATTTTTATTTTCTTTTCAAATAATTGTATTTATTTTTTATTAATTTTTTTTTTTTTTTGTATTATAGTATTTAAAAATTTTATGTCATAATTTTTATAATATATTTAATTTTTTTCGTTTTTTATTTTTTATTAAATTTTAACTTTTTTTTTTTTTTTTTTGTAAATACCATTTTATTATTTTATTTTATTTTTTTTTAATTCTTTATTTAATATATATATCACTATATTTAACCTAAATGTTTTATTTTTTTTCTTTTGTTTTTTTTTTTTTGGAATTTTTATAATTAATTATTTTTTTTCATTTACATAATTTATTTTTTATTTTTTTACAGTCTAATATTAAAATAATTATAATGATAAAAATGATTAATAATAATTGAAAATCGTTCTATTTTTTTATGCATATACAAACATACATTATATATGACGTATAAATATACAATGAATATTACATAAAATATAATATATATATATATATACAAGATGAACCACAAGTGAAATTGATTCAGAAGAAAAATATTTAAGAAAAAAAAAATTTTATATGTACTGTTTAAAAATAATTAATCGTTTGTGTTTGTTTAATCGTTTCGATTAATTTTATGGATTTTATCGATAACAAATTCAAAAAATCGGTTTTTGTTTTGATTTAGTGAGTAAGAAAATATTATTGCTTACATTATTGTTAAATTAAAATGTTTCATTTTATTTTTTTTTTTTGATATATTTTCTTATATTTAAGTGATTGCGAGTAATTTATATTAGATCCCTTATTATATATACATAATCTATTATATAGTATATACGATATAATAATATAATTGTTTTATTATTAATTTTTGTGTAATAATATTAATATATGTATATGTACATACATATATAGATTTATACTGATTTTACACTTGTGGAACATCTCATTTTGATATAATCTATATGTTTGCATATATATACGTATAAACATATATTATATAAATGTTTTTTTTTTTTTATTATATAAACGTACTTATATATGGTTTTTCGCTAAAAAAATGTAAAAAAAAGAATTATCTTATAAAAATTTTGGTAAAACATTTTTTATTTTTATTTATTTATTTTTTTTTCTATTATATTTATTTTCATTTTTTTTTTATTTTTATTTTGTTTATATAATATATATGTTATTTTTTTTTAATTTAATTTAATTCTTTATTTTGACGTTCAATTATACATATATATAAAAATAATATTTATAATTATTTTAAATAACAATATTATGTATTTTGTTTTAATTAAATAAAAATGTTTGATATTTATATATATATATTAATGTTATATATATGTATTTGTTTTTAGAAATTATTATTGTTATTTTACTAAAAATTATTATATTTTAATTTAAAATGTTTGTATGTGTTTGTAAAAAACAAAAAAAAAAATTTTTTTTTTAAAGAATTGTAAAATAATTAATATTAATAAATGAAAATTTTTGTAAATTAAAATATTATTTATTAAATACAATATATATAAATATGTATACATTTTGATAACAATAATAAATTGATTATATATATGTGTATATTAATTAATATAATAAAAAACTAATAATTTTATAAGGAAATTAATTAATTAAAATATATATATAATCGCTAATAAATATCTGTTCAAGTCCAAATGAACATCTGGAATGCGTTCGACTTTATAAAATGTTGTTATTACTTTGGTTGGTTTGATTTTGTACGAGGAGTACATATAGTTGTCTACCCTTACACCATATAGGCCCTTTGAATACGGTTGTATAGTTTTATTTGAAATTAAACTGTTTATTTGTTGTTAGTTAATTAATTAGTTAATTATAACCAGTTGATCGTATATAGCTAAAAAATAACCACGAATTACAATATAACTATATTTATATTAGGTTCAAATATGTAAGCTATTTTTTTTTTTTTTTTAATTTATTTTCTAAATTAATATAATATATAATATAGATTTAGTATAATAATTCTTATTCAAATTTTAATGTAATAAATATATTTTATATGTAAATATTGTATATATTTTTTTTTAACGACTCACCAAAAAAATTTCCAAGAACACGCAAATATGAAGTTTTCCAAATCAAGTATAACTGTCAATTAATTTTTATATAATATGAATTTGAAATATTGAAGATTACAGAAAGGATTAGTATACGATCATACAAATTTTTGTGAAAAAAATATTTATTCCGTTTTCTTGTATATATATATTCTCTGATCCCAACACAGTATAAAACGATGAACTGGTAGTATGAACAAACATCATTTAAAATTAAGAAAATGGAATTTGAATCATTTATATACATACTTTGTAAATGATCTTGTTTATAGGGAAGTTGTAATGAAAACTGCTCTTGTTTAAAATCCACAAGATCACAGATAACTTGATTGACCATAAATAAACTTGGTATCGAATCGAACAATCATAATAAAAACTTGGCGAACAATTAAAGTATGATTATAGAAAAAATAAAAACTGAAAGAAAAAATTAAAAAAGGATAAAGTCATGCCAGGAGCGGTAAAAATTTCTTAATGACCTATTCAAATCAATGCCATGATGATTTGAAATGACGAACGCACTCCAGAAACTGTAAACATGTTTACCGGTTACAAGTGTAATTATATAACTTTAACAGGAAAAAAAAAATATACAACTTTTTATTTCTAAAGATAATTTTTTCTATTTAAATTGTTCCTTTGAAAAAATAACAGTATAGAGACAGTAAGGATTTATTTAATATAAAAAATATGTGATAAATTTTAATCAAATTATTATCATTATTGTTAAAATATAGTAAAAAAACTTATATTAAATAGAATGGAAACAAGAAACCTTTTTAAAAATATTGTAAATTATCTATATTTATTTATTTATAATTTAATAACAAACAAAAATTAATAAAAGCAATTAACGATTTTTCAAAAATTTACTAATTTACAGATTTTTAATATTAATATATTTTTTTTCTGTTTTTTTTTTTTTTTTAATAATTTATAATATCGTAAGAAATATTTCAAATTTTAAGTACAGTCAAGATCGATCATAACGACATTGAGCGGATCAACAAATTTGATCGTTATATCCGATAGGACATTCATATTACACACATACATATAAACAATTCAAATTTTATAAATTAAAAGAATATTATTTATTTAATTGTTAAAGCATTTATTTAACATAATATATACGAAAATGAAAAAAAAAACTTAATAATATATACTTTACATATATATGTTTATATATAAAATGTAAAATAACAAAAAATAAAATACGATTGTGTTTATTATTTTATTTACCAGTCGCTCCAGTCGCCAAACAATAGGATCCATCTAAATACTTCACGTTATTTATTTAGCGGTAATCTAAATAGTTTATTTAGCGGTATCTCAAAAGTTTCATTTAGCGGTATCTCAAGTATACTTGTATAATTTTATACTTGTTGATTATTTTAAAGTAACTATGACCTAAAGTAACTTACATACATACATATGTAAATAAATATATATTAGAAATATTAAACTCGCATTAGAACCAGGCAATAAGTAGGCGGAAATAAGTAACGGGTCAATCGTCTATAATGATGGATCGTTATAACCGATAATTTTTTCGTGTTTTAAGTAAAAATATGTCTTTATAACCGATTTTGACTGTTATATCTTTTATAATATTCAATTGAACCTGATTATATACAATATAAGTATATATAGGTATACACTTATATTTCAGGCAATATTAAAAGAAACAGAACATTAACTCTATATTTTCTATATATATCTTTATGTATATAACTGTAATTCATCGATTAATCTAACTTTTGTTTTTTTTTTTAAGATATAGTGAATTCAACAAAAAACAACAAAAAATGATAAATTAAAATTATTATTAAATTAGTTAAAATTATAAATTTGATTAATTATTGTATATATAAGAAAAAAAAAAAAACGAATCTTTAAAGGAATCACGTAAGAATTTAAACTAATTTGATAAATTAATTTTTTTTTTGCTTTTAAATTAAAGGTCTAATATAAGTCGGAACAAAAATTATATTATTAGAAATGTATAATTTGTTTTTTTTTTTTTTTTTGAGGTCGTATTCTTGTATAATTTTTAAGTTGTATAATTTTTTATATCCTTGAAGAAGTCATTTTACAACAAATACGTGACTGTTGAGTGTCGAGTGTTGGTTGAGTTTTTTTTATTGTTTTGTTTTTTGTTTTTTTTTTTTGTTTTTGATGTCTTTTCTTTTCTCTTTAAATAACAGAATGGGATATGATTCTGTTTGTATTTTTTGAAAAACTTAAAGAACAATGAATTATCATATAATTTGAAAATAATTAACTAATATTTTATACAAAAAAAAAAAAAAAAAAAAAGAAGAAAATAAAAAAAAAAGGAAATGGTATTAAAATTTAAAATATTATGAAAGTTTAATATTTTAATTTTAATTTAAATTATTAATAATTATTATTATTTGGTATATTTATAGATACAAGTATAAATATAACTATATCAAAAAAAAAAAAAAAAAAATACAATTATTATTTAAAAAAAAAAAAAAAACAAATAACATAAAAAATTTACATAATAATTATTATTTAATAATATAAATATTTTTATATTAATATAACATTTAATAAAAATAAAAAAGTATTTATAAAAAAAATTTTTTTTTTTTATTTTATTTATTTTTTTTTAATACAATTTTGTGTGAAAAAAATTTCTATATAATGTAACCATTTATTTTTTATATTATAAACTGCATCCAAGTGAAAATATGTTTTTTTTTTTTTTTTTTTTTTTTTTTTGTTGTCTCACTTCTATTAGAAAATATTACGGTACTTCTTGTTTTGAAAATACTTCATTATAATATGTAATATACATACTTAGAGCTTGCTGTAATTTAAAATGCATTGTTGTATGTGTAGATTTATATTACTGACAATATATACTGTTCAAAGTATATTATGATATTATCCTCTTTATATTATATGGTATAGTAGTATTATATTTTATTTATTATATATATTTTTTTATATATAATTAAATATATTTATTTATACAGTTATCAAGAATTAAAACCATATAAAAAAGAAAAAAACATTTTTTTTTTAAATTTAATATAAATAAAATTTTACTTAAAAAAATGAAAATTTTAATTGAACGGAATTTAATTCATACTCACGTAATATCTAAAGTATCTAAAGTTTTATTTTTTTTTTTTTAAGTAAGATTTTAATTAAAATTTATTTTTAATTATTTTATATACTTAAATTTATTTCACATGGTTTTAATTCTGTATACAACACATTATACAACACATGTAATTGTTTGGTTTCTTTTTTTTTGTTAAAAAATAAAAACAAAACAAATTTTTTTTTTTTTTGGAAATTAAAAAAACAAAAGTGCTTCTTTTATTAAATTTTTTTTTTTTTTTTGTAATTAATTATTTTATAATATAAACACGTACAATAA
Source organism: Poecilobothrus nobilitatus (assembly GCA_947095535.1). Lineage (NCBI taxonomy): Eukaryota > Metazoa > Arthropoda > Insecta > Diptera > Dolichopodidae > Poecilobothrus > Poecilobothrus nobilitatus. Next base: position 219,590,657 of record OX352773.1, on the reverse strand, counting down.
TATATATATGTATATATATATATATATATATTTCTGTTTTAATTTTTATACATATAATTAAATTGTTACTATTTGTAATAAAATTGTAAAAAATTAACTTAACACTATTTACAATTTAAATATATTATATGTATAATATTTTGATTGTGAATTTAAAATAATATAATTTTTTTTTTTAATTAATTATTTTCTTTTATATTTATTTATTTTTATTTTATTTTTAAACATATTTTTTTAAATTAAATTTAAAAAAATAATATAAATTTACGTAATTTATAGTAAATAATATAATAATATAAAATGTTTTTTTTTTCAATATATATGTATTTTTATATATAGTTTTATATATAAGGACTTCAATTCAGATATTACAAAATTTTGTTTTTTGTTTTTTTAATTAGTAGGTATATTTCTTATAATATATACTTACAGAATAAAATATAAATTTTGAAAATGAATAAGTATGTTTTTTTTGTTTTAAATAATTCTCTGAATTTATTGAAATATGATTTTTTTTATATTATTGTGAACATAAAATTTAATTTAAGTATTAATGAAAATTGACCTAAGGTATAAAGGACAACTAAAATGAGCAAAACTTTTATTTATTAATTAATTTCTTTGAATTCTGTAATATCTTAATTGAAGTTTCTTTTTTTTTTTTTTTATTTTTCATTAAAATAATAATAGTAAATATATATGTATATATGTAACTATGGGCAATATAAAAATCTAAAAAACGAAACAAAAAAAAAAAAAAAAAAAAAAAATTCGAATAACAAATATGTAACATACTAAAATAATAACAATTAATATTATCTATTAATAACGTTAAAAAAAAACAACTAGGGATTCATTTTTTTTTTTGCATATGTTTAGGCGTGTTCTTTTGTTTATATACATTTTAAATATTTTTTGTTTTAATGCTTAATAATACTTTTAAATAATCATTTCTTTTAAATTTAATTCTTTTATTAATAAAAAAAAAAAAAAAATTAAAATTTCATACAATATTTTCTCTTGTGCTAGTAAACAGATTAAATTTGAAGTTTCAAAATTTAATACCTATTATATAATGTATATGTATATTTTATAATAAATTGTCATTTTTTTTGTTTTAATGGGAGATCGAAAAATTTAAAATTTAAATTAAAAAACAATCTGATTTTATGTAATTTTATTTGATATAAAAAAAAAAAAAAAAAACTTTTTTTAAAATGCGTTGAAAATTTTTGCTAATTGAAAGAGTACATATACATTTTATTATTACATATGTTATATACTTATCTGGAAAATTTCATAAATTCTCATTTCCTTGATTTGTAATTGACTTTTTACTTTAATATTTGGGGCATTTTATATAATATAAAGAATCGTCATATCTACAAAATAGCATATATTTTGAGTAAAAATCATAATAATAATATTATGTACTCTTATTTTTGTATAAACATTTTTTTTTTTTTGGATTAATAAATAACACCAAAATTAAATATTAATTAAAAAAAAAAATAAAAAACGATTATATTCAAATATATATGTATATTTTAAATTTTAAATATAGATTTAGAAAAAAATTTTTATTGTTGTAAAGCATTGATACGAAATACATTTTTATAGCCACAATAAACCTTATTTGTATCAATATAATATTATGTTGATTGAAAAAAGGCTATAATGCTTATCTCCTTTTGATATGGCTATATTGTTGTGACGTATAAATATAGGCAAAATTGTTAATAAATTCTTATATTAAATATGATATTATGTTTTGCAAGATGATTAGCTTACTATTGATCTTAAAACAGAGAGAGAGTATATCAGAAGCTTTTATGAGCTTCCATATTAGAAGGATACTAATAAACTCAGTAAAGTGAACATGTAAGAACTCTGGTTTATAGAATAACATTAAAGTTCAAATTATAAATCTATAGATATATATAAATAGATTTAAGGGTTTTTGGCATATATTTTTGTGGAAGTATCATTCGAATTTTTTTTGGAAATATTTCTTTTTATTAATTTTTTAAAAATTTCATCATTTTTCAGTTATAAATTCAAAAAAAAAAAAAAAAACAAAATCTTTTTTGTTTATCTTATGTTTTTTTTTTTTGTAGTAACGGAGTATTGGTTATTAGGATTGGTTAACGGAGTTTAAAGATTTTTTTAAAGTATATACATAATATATAAATTAAAATAATGAAATTATTTCATTAAATATTTTTATACTATATATATATATAAATATATATAAGTATATGTGTATAATAAAGAATGAAAATTTGATTAAAATTATTTCATTTATTAAATTTTGAAATTTTTAATAGAGAGATTATTATTAACGAATTCAAAACATATTTATTTTAATTTTAATAAATATAGGTATGTATATTATATGTAGTTCAAGAGTTTTTGTTTTTGTTTTTTTTTTTTAAACTTAAATCTAATAGTTAACTTTTTTTGCTTTTGTTTTTTTTTTTTTTTTGTCAAAACAAATCTAAAAGTATTTTTATTTTTAACGGTGAACACATTTTGCCTTAATATGTGTGTATGTGTGTGTTGCATTTTATTATACAATTAATTAGATTTTAATTTTTTGATATTTTCTTTATTATTTTTTTTTGGTTTCTATTTTCTGGTATTACAAGTAAGAAAAAACGAAAAAAAAAATAAATTAAAATTAAGCAATTTATACTTATATAGAAGATAATAATTGTTTTACAATAAATATTTATGATTGCGTATAGATATAAATTTTCTAATAAAAATGGTATTTATTTGATAAGTTTTGATCACCACACGGAATTTTTTATACTTATATATTTTTTTTTTTCTTTTTCAAATTAAAACAAATAAATAAATTAGAATTACATAATTAAGATTATCAATGATTATATTATAATTAAGTTTGAAAGGAATTTATTTAATTAAAATGAGTATTATATACCTAATATATATACATATATATATATAGAATATTTTTTAAAAATTTTCAAATTTGCTGTTATATACCATAAAAAAAAAAATGGAAATACTTTACTTAAAAATTAAGGAGGGATAACTTAACTTCCACAAATATAAGTTCCATCTTAAGCTTGTGTCAGCTTAAATGGACTTAAATTCCATGGAAGTAAAATACGTTTTTAAATGGATTTCAGTTTCATTAAAATATAGATAAAAATTCCACGAAACTTATAATCAATTTGCTATAAGACATAAGTTCAATTGAAATTATGACCATTTTGTTCAAGTTGAACGAAATAAAGTCAAATTTAAATTTTGTAAAATTTCTGCAAAAACCTATTATAAACCGGAATATATTATATAAACTTGACTGAAAAAAAATTGCGAATATAAATTTTATTGAAAAAAAATTTCGAATACTACAAAATCAGTATTGCTCATTTTTCCACAATATAAATGTTATGTATGCATATATGAAACTCTCAATTAGGTAGGATGTTAGAGTTAGATTCAAAATCAATTTTGTTTTCCCAGAATACATAAGTATTTATATATTCATTTATGCGAAATTCTGAATTAAGAGGGATAGTTGGATTCTGAAAACGGATGCAACCAACTCTAAAATCCTCCCTAATTATTTTTTTTACGCATACATATTTAAAAAATTGAAACTGATGGCCATTTTATTTGTGACATAACTTTCAATGAAAAAGTGCAGAACTTATGGCCATTTTATTTGTGACATAATTTCCAATGAAAAATTGGTCAGAACTTTTATGGAACTTAAATCCATTTAGAAATGGCCATAAGTTCATTTAAGAAAACATTAGTTTCATGGAACTTATGTCCGTGGAAGTTAAGTAATCCCCCCCAAAAATTAAATACACCAATTTAAAATAAAAACAAATAAAGAAGTTATCATATTTAAAAAAAAATTTTAATGTAATTTTAAGTATGTTTATTAAATTAAAAAAAAAAAAAAAAATTTTATTAATTCAAACAAAAATTTTTATGTTGTGTATTGTATTCTTTAGACAAATTTACAAACGTAAATTAAAATTTGAATCTAATATTAATCAAAAATTAATAATATATATATATATATATATATATACATATATATATATATAGTCACATTCCATTTACATTTTTCAAATTGTGTATTTTAAAGGTTTATATCAAGTATTATATGTATGCACTTGCAAATACTCGAATTTTTTAAAATCGAGTAAAAATTTCTATAGTATAAGACGTTATAAATTAATTTCCTGTAAAGATGGCTTTTTTTTTTTTTTTTTTTTTTTTCTAGTTAAAAATAAATGGATATTTTGTGCTATTCCATTTAATATTTAATTGCAAGTACATATTTATATGTAATATACTTAAGAAAAATGTAAATAGAACATTTAAATATAATATATATAATATATTTAACTGTTTTATTAATTTTAATATTGTTGTTATTTAAAAATTGATTGTTGTTATGATTTTCTATATAAGGTGTTAGAGTATTGTTTTAAAATTATGCACGAAAATGTTGTAATTATATATATACTTTTATATATATATATATATATTATATATATGTATGAAATTTTAATTTTTTTTTTTTTTTTATTTTTTCCCATTGTTTTTGATTTAAAACATATTTGTGTACAATAATTGTTATTTGTAACGTTATATATAAGTAATAACTTTCGCGTTTTATAAAATGAAAAAGAAAAAAATTAATTACATTTTTATTCTAAATTTTTTTTTTTTCTTTTTATATAACTATTTTTTTTTTTTTTTTATTTTCATTCTGATAACCGTTTATAATCTATGCTATATATAATTTTTTTTTTTTTTTTGTGTTTTTTTTTTTTTAATAATTATAAATTTTTAATTTTTTTTTTTTTTTTATAATTTGTTTTACTACAAAATACACTATATTTAATATTTATATAAACTTCTCATCATAAATTCAACGAACTTTTTTTTTTTATTTATTTATTTATTTTTTTGTGATTTTTTTTTATTTTTATTTTGGTTTTTTTTTGTTTTTTTTTTTAATGTAAAACAGAATATGTTTCTTGGTTGAAATTCGATTTTTTTTTAAAGTTGAAAAGGTTGAATTGATTTTAAAAAATTTTTTAATTATTATATACCTAGGTATATAATAAAATATGTAAACTAATGATAGGTATAAGTTAAGCAGTTAAATAAAAAAGCAAATTAATGATATGAATAGATAAGAAAAAAAGAATTTTATTGTTTGTAAGTTGTAACTATATATAGAATGCAAATTTTAAATAAGAAAATTAAATAAATATTTTATTTTTAAGGTTAATTACAATAATTTAATAAAAATAAAGTATAGTCCAAAATAGACGTGAGGAGGCAATAAAAAAAAAACGGGGTACGGTATTTTCGTGGAGTGTAAATCAAAATGAAAACGAAATGACGATAAAATCATATACAATGTACTTTTGTACTTAAGTTCTGTGGTAGGATTGGTACAAATTTTATTTTAAAATTTATCTATTTTTAATTGTTTTTAGAATGGATAAAAAAGAATTGGTAATAAAGATGTGAATCGTAACATTAGTTACATTAAAATGTTTAAAAGTATCTAATTGAAAAAATTAGAACGTTGAAGATAAATAGAAAAAAATAATCGTATATTTAATCAATAGGACCAACTAAATAAAAATGAATACTTTATAATTAATAATATATATTTGTATTTGTATATTTTGCATAAATAAATTTTTAGGTTAAATGTATTGCCATCTCTTTACGGAGACTTTACATGACATTTCTCCCATTTATATGGCATATATTTTTTCGTGCAGCTTTTTGTTTTTTGGCATTTTGTTTTAATTTCGTGCAGTTTTTTTTTTTTTTGACATAATCGTCTATTTTTGCTATGCCCATATATTTACATGTAATGATAGAATTTTTATTCGTCTTCTTTCGTCTTGTTACGATTATTTTCAAAATAGATGCTTCATACGGTATTTTTAAAAATTAACTATATTTAACTATGAAACGATCATTTAAAATTACGTATTATATTTGAAAATGAAATGTACCAAATAACGAGTACAAAAAACAAAACAATATATGCATATTTAAAAATGATAAATTAAAAAAAAATTTACCATTGATAATATTATATAGATATGCAATATTTTTTACTTAAATGTCAATTGAAATGATCGAAAAATAATAACAGTAAAATGAATGAATTCAATGAATATCATTCGTGTTAACGTGTTGTCGTCCTAACTTCTTTCTATTAAACAACTGTAATCATTACTATATATAGTATTAGATTTAACAAAATTAGATTTTAACTGAATTTAAAAAAAAAAAAATATGCCAATATAGTAAATAACTATCATTTATATTTTAATTTATTAATTAATAATTGCATATCTATATTTTGTATTTGACGTTTTCAAACTATTATTTAGGTAAAAAAGAAATATTTTTTTTTAAAAAGAAATTTTATTATATAGTATATAGATATACATACATATAATTGATAGTATGTATATACATATTATGTATATAGGTTGTGCTTTAAATTGAGCAAAATTGAATTTAATATTTATTTTATATATTAAATTAAAATTAATGTGATAAAACTATATCTTGTTTATATATAATTAAAAAAAAATAAAACAAATAAGGAGAGTGAGTACAGTATAATTGAGCAATATAATAATATTTAATAAAATTTTCAAAAAAAAAAAATATTTATTTATTATTAATATTTAATTTCCAAGAAACATCTTTTGTTTATCACATATTATACATATTTTATTTTTGTTTGAATATATTATTATTTAATTATTATTTCTATTTCAATTTTTTTTTCTTTTTTTTTAATTAATTTTTTTTTTCATTTTTTTTTGTTTTTTTTCATTTTTATTTTAATAACTTATAATTAACTTTTTTATTCCTCATCCTCTTCCCTGAAGAGATATGTGCTCCAGTAAACCAAATTAAAAAGGGCGAATACTAGTGGAAACGTTATTCGTGAAATAACGTCGATTCTCTTCGATCTAGAACATTGTCTTAGATAAATATTTATAATTATTAATTAATTAGATAACTAGAGATTAGCTTTTTGATTTGTGAAATTTATTATGGTTTTTTTTTTTTTTTTTTTTTAAGTTTTAATTTATTTTTTTTTTATTGTTTTTTTTTTTTTTCTGAATGTTCGTTTATGTGTTTTTTTTTTGTCGTATTTTAAATTTGTTTTTATAAAAAAAAAAAAATTGAATTAATGTTGAATAAAAAAAAAAAAAAAAAAAAGAGCATAAAATTGAAAGAAAATACAAAAAAAAACACAATTAATTATTTATGTTTTCTTTACTATTCATTTTTATTTTCTTATTAATTACTACGTATATATGAAGAAAAACAAAAAAAAATTAAACCAAAAAAATCAATTATTATTTGAAATATTTATTATAGAGTAAATAGTTTTAATTTTATTTATTTGAAATTATTTTTAAGCTATATATTGTTAAGGGATATTGTGTTTATTTTGATGCAGACAAATTTGACTATATTTATTCAGTCTATATGTCTATCGAATATAAGGATTATAGAAACAAAAGTACAATTTATATCCCATTTAAAAATTATAGAACCAAGAACACAATATAAATTTGAATTAAAAAAAGAAAATTGTCAGATTGAAGTAAATAAGTTTAGGAATAATAGTAAAATGAAATGAAAAAAAAAAGTAATTTATTACTAAACAAAAAAATAAGTAATTATATTTAAAAAATTTTAAAGTATCTATTTATTTTATAATAGAGCTGTAAATAATTAAGTTAACTTTTAAAAAATGATTTTAATAAAAATCATTCAAATTCAATCATTTTAATCATTAAAGGTACTATTGTTCACAAACACTTGATTTTGAGAAATCGAAAATTAAGTTGATTTCGTTATCTTTTTTTCTTGATTTTCCATACATTTTTCAAAAATTTATCTGTCAAAGAAAATCAGCTTGTTACTTGATTTTCTGAAAATCACCTCAAAATCACGTTGTTCGTCCATGAATTTTCGATTTTAGATTATTATAAAAATTTTTTCATAACCCTTGCCTTTTTGGATTTTGTTGTCAAAAATCAAAATAAAAATTTTGTTGATAGCAGCAGATTCAAAAAGAAAATATTTTCTATTGTGTGGGCGGAAAAATAAAAATGGAAAAAAGATACAAAAAAAAAAAATTTAATTGGAATGAGAATTCCATTAAATTGTTAATTTCCAAATCTATTTTAAATTTTTTCAAATATTATTTTATTTATTTACTTTTAACAATAACTTAACTTTAACAATAACTTTTAACTTTTTATTTACTTGAAACAATAATATAAACAAAAATATGTCAAATTACGCTCTTGATTTTCAAAAACGGTTTGTGAAGGCTTGACATTTTACTTGATTTTGTATATGATAATCAACTCGATTTTGGAGTTTGTGAACATACTATTAGAGTTGAATTATAATCCAGAATATAAGAAATATTAACTCAACTTTAAAATATAGATAATATGTAGTTGAGAATTATTAAATTTTATAAAGTTTTGTTTCTAAAGTCTATAAAAAGTCTTAAGTAATAAAAATTTTTTAGATAATATAATTTTAAATCGAAATTAAAGCCTTTTTTTTCCAATTTCAAGCAAATTGGAAAAACTTTTTTTTTTTTTTCAATTTCCAAAGTCAATTAATAGTCGATGTTAATAGTTTGGTAGAATTAATAGAAAGAATTAATATTCAAATGACAATTAATTTAAATTTTAATTATTTAAAAGAATATTTGTCTATATATGACAAAAATCAGGATATCATTGTGCCATTTAATAATTAATTAAATTTAATTAATAACATAATAATATATAATATAATTTTAATAAATTATTTTAAAACCTTCCTGCTAATATATTGGGAAGTAAAGATAGGCATCACTCCTCTACCATATTGTATATGATAAGGAGGATTGAATTAAAATAAATAAATAAATATGTTGAAACTTATTAAATTTAAAAAAAAAAAATTTATAAAGGAATTAAAAAAAAAAAAATATATATACATTTAATTATTAATGATAGTGACTGAATTGAATATAAATTATATATATATGTATATACGTAGTAAATAATTGATATAAAAATGTTAGTATATAAGAAATTCTTTGTTGATTTTGTTTGAAAATGTAAAAAAATTAATATTTTTTTTTTTTTTTTTGTTTATACATATAAGTGGAGTTTAGGGATAATAAATTTTTACAATTATGTAATTGTATGTATGTTTAATAGTAAAAAAAAAAAAAAAAAAAAAAAAAATAAAAGTGCTAATAAGTGTTTATATTATTATTGTTTAAAAAAATTTTTTTTCTATTTTTATATAGTTTTTTGTTTTTTTTTTTTTTTTTTTTTTTTTTTTTGATTAATATGGACCCACAAATAGCTTTAAAAGGTAGGCTTTTTGTGTTCCATAATTATGTATTTATGCCTATAACCGAATATAATCAATGGCTTAATGAAATTAATGATTAAAAAAATTAAATTTAGTCTCTTTCATTTAAAATAAAAGAGTCTTTTTGGATGCCCTATATTCCTTAGAGGAGTGAATAAGGAAAAAAAAAATTGTTTTAATTTTTATATACAATTACAATTATTTAAAATATACATAAAAAAGTATATATAAGTAACAAATAAATTTGAAGTTATAGGTAAGATTTTTTTCAAAAAAAAAAAAAATTTTTGTTTATTTTGTTTTTTTTTTTTTTTTTTTTTTAAAACAAACCTTTGATTAAACATAAATATATTAAAGTTTTCATTTAATAAACGATTTTTTTATTTATTTTTTTTTTTTAAAACTCCACTTATTTAAAATAAATTAAATTTATATTTAAAAATTAGTCAAAGTGTAAAGTTGTTTTTTTTTTTTTATTTTATTTTATTTTTTTATTTTTTTTAATAGTGTGTGTATTTTAAAATATATATATAAAAAAATTATTAAAGCTATGTGTTGATTTTTTTTTTTTTTTTTTTTTTTGTAAAATTTAAAAAAATTTTTTTAAAACTTATATTGATAAATTTAAATAAAAAAAAAAATTATTTTTTAATTTTTAAAATATAGGGAAATAAAAAAACAATTATAATTATAGAAAATTTTCATGGCAAAACAATTTTTAAAATAATTTTATAATATTAATAGATTTAAAAAAAAAAAAAAACGATCAAGTCACAACAAACAAATAAAACAATTTGGATTATTTAAAACATTAAAAGAAAGAAAAAAAACATTTGTTATTTTCGTAACTCATGAAAACCAATTAAATTTTTTTTTTTTTTGGTTTTTTGTTTTTTTTATTTTTTGAAATTAAAACTATATATTGTATTTACAATTATTAACATTTAACATACTTATTCCTTTTTTTTTTTTATAGTATATTATATATATATTATTATATATATATATATAGTTTGCAATATTAGGCTTTACATTTTAGTTTATATTTCTTGTTATTTTTAAGTAGCCAAAAAACTTGAATTGATGAAATGAGAAATGAATGATTAATAAAACTAAAAAAAATATATGTACATATAATATAAAATTTTAAAATCTAATGAAGATAAAGAAAAAAAAAAATAAAAATAAAATTGAAAACAAAAATTCAAATAAAATATTAAATCTATAAAACACAATTTAAATAATTTTAAAATGAAAGGTAAAATTGTACTAAAAAAAAAAAAAAAAAAAAAATTAAATTCAAACAGCACTTTTAATTATTTAAAGTATTAAAGTATTAAAAAAAATTTAAATTAAGGGAATTATTAGGGGTAATTATTTATAGGTAATAAATTAATAGTTGAGGTTTTTTTGGTTTTATCAAAAAAAATTTGATTCGATTTAAGATTAATTAATAAAAATTGTACAATTAGTATATGATTATATTGTTTACATTTTTATATATTTGAGTAATATATATTAAGTTATATGGAGCTTAATAATATCTTAAAGAAAAAAACAAAATCTATTGAAACTAACAAAAAATTAATATGTTACTTAAGGACCTCATTTAAATATAAAAAATGTATCTAATCTAAAATTTTAACCAATTATTAATAAGTGATTGAAAATAAATAATAAATAAAATAAAATATTGATTACAATTAAGATTAATTAAACTAAAAATTTATATACAATGATCGAATTCCTCAACTATTAATAGAAATATATATACCTTATTATAAAATACAATAAAATTTTAAACGTCCATTTTGACCGTCATTTTGTACAGGACATGTACAGGACTTTGCACAGGACTAGGACCACCATAAAACTAATCTATAAAATGTTGACAATAAATATTGAAAAAATGAATAGATTTCACTGACTTTCTTTTATAGTTAAAATTTTGTACACAAACAAATATTTGCGATTTTAAAAACGGTCAAAATATGACGAAGAAGGAGAATTAGAATTGTAGTGTAGTTAAAAATTATTATCATAAAATTTAATCCAATAAAAATTTTATAAAATAAACAAAAAAAAAAAAAAAAATGTTTTATACGAGTACAAAAACAAAAAAAAAAAAAAAAATTAATGATATATATAAATTAAAACAAAGAATACTTAACTTATTATTTACGAGTTCTGGCACTCTTTTAGTTTTTTTTTAAATTCAAAAATTTAAATAAAACGCATTTTTTTTTTAATTCATCTAATTTACGTTAATTATTTTGAGTTTTTTTTTTGGGAAAATGGATTTTGAATATATATATACTATATTTAAAAATTTTCTAGTTAAAGGAAATTTTCATCAGGATTTTTAATAATTTAATTCAATTCTTTATTATTATATTAGTAATTTAATGGTTTTTTTTTTTTTTTTTGAATTTAAAAAAAACTACTGACTAAAATACGCCAAAAACTGTTACTATCATCATTCAAACAACAAATTATAAAAAAAAACAAAAATTGTTATACTAAATAAGGACTAAATAATTAACATAAATTAAAAAGGTTTTTTTTTTTTTTATTTAAATTATACTAATGAATAAAAATGACTATATTATTGGAAACATATTTTCAAATAAAATACTATATAAGTTTTTCAAGTTTAACGTTAAAGGAAATTTTCTTTTATATTTTATAAGATTTTTATTTTTTTGTAATTAAATATGTAATTTTGATATTACTAAAATATTATTTTACTTTTATATTTAAATATGTTTATTCAGGAAAATTACGTTTAATATTAAAAAAAAAAAAAAAAAAAGAAGCGATATTATCTAATTTAGAATTTTTTTTTCTCTAAAATTAATTTTGATTACAAATAAATTTCTAAAAAAAAAAAACTCTATTATTATCATATTAAAAAAAAAAAAAAATGCAAATATCATATACTGATTTAAAATTAATTTTTTGTTAATTTTTGTACCTAATCAAAATTTTTTTTTAATATGATGTATTTTTTGAGAAAATTTAAATGTAGCCTTTGTTTAATTTTAATTTTTTTGTTTTTTAATAAAATTAATAAAAAGGATAACATTTAACAATGAGAAATTTGAAAAACAAAAAAAAAAAAAAAATAAACTACACATTCAAAAATAGCTAATTTTTCCTCTTATGAAAAATTGTGAAATGATATTATAAAGATTTTATTTGAATGACTGGTCGCAAATATATTTAATAGAAAAGAAAATTCCAAAACTATAAAATTTATTTATTTTCGTTTCATATGATGAAAACTTCATTTTGATATTAAGAAGATATAAACGAAATAATAAAAGATCTAGATATAGGATAGTTAACATTCAAAAACGAATAAAGAATTTTTTGTTACTTAATTGAAAATATTTCTAAATAAATAAACAAATATATATTTTTTTATAGATTTTTAAATTTTTATTAAAATTGAAGAAATAAAACGTGTAAACGCGTACAGCATTTAAAAATACAAAAAAAAAATTATATATTAATTGGAAGCCTGGGGGATATGCAAATATTTTTTTATAATCTGACAAGTAGTTGTGATTTGTGAAAATGTTATATAACAGTTTTAAAAAGTTTAAATAGAAGAAAATTTTAAAATGGACAATAGAAAATCAATAAGAAAAAATGTAACTTTATTTAATTTAGATTTATTAGACATTTAATGAAATTTTCTTTAAACATTTTTAATGTAATATTATAAATTGATTTATAACACCATTCTTATATAAACAAAACGCGTATAGCATTATTATATACGCGTACAATATATAATTTTTGTTGTAATATATTATTAATTAAGTATATACCTAAAAAAGAGGTGAAAACGTATTGAAACGTAAATGAATTACTAAGAATTAAAATGGAAATATCTCTATAATGAATCTTTTTTAATTTTTGATATTATTACATATATATTATGTATGATGTATAGTTTTTTTTTTTGTTTTTTTTTAATATAACCTTTTCCGACGGTTCTATCCAAATTATAAAATCAATTATTCAATTCAAATTATTAAAATCACCAAATTCTTTATTTATTTTATTTGTTTGTATCTAATTTTTTATCATTTTATAATTTTTCAAAAGAAAGAAAAACATTTTAACAAACACAATAACAATAATTGAAAAAGTGAAAAGACAAAAACAACAATTACCATCAGAATTAAAAAAACGTAACGTAAACATAACAAAAAATACAAACACTAACAAATAAAATATACAGAAATAGACATAAAAAAAAGAAAAAAAAAAAAAACAAAGTATTAAATAAAATTATTTTTAAAAAGTAAAATATTAAAATCAAAAAAAACAAAAAAAATTTATTAATATAATAAAAATAATTTTTATTTTAAATCAAAAATATAAGGAAATAAATTTAAAAAAAAAAAAAAATATAAACTTTAAATGTTTAACAATTTCAGTTGATTGTTTTAATTTTTTTTTATTTTTTTTTTTTTTTTTCTTTTTTTCGTTATAGTAGAAAATTTCACTTTAACTGGAAATAAATTTTTTTTTGTCTTCTGAAGCTGAAAGTAAGTGGTTGTTATTTCAAGCGATTAAATTAAATCAAATCACAAAAATTTTGTAAGTAGAAGAATCTTATATTACATATTTTTTTTTTCTTTTTTTGTATTATTTTTTATTAACTTCTCACAAAAAAAACTCAACTCAGGACCAGAATATGTGTATTCACAACATAATGTAGACAAATATAGAATACATAAAAAAAAAAAAAAAAGAAGAGAAACAGAATTAATTATATCTGTTCTTATATTAATATAAAAAAAATACAGTTTTATTATGTATTTAGTTTTTTTTTATATAATATATTTAATAAAAAAAAAAAAAAAAAAAAAAAAACTTATAAGAAAAAATTAAACAACAAACAATAAAGTCAATATTAAAAAAAAAAAAAATATATATATTTATATATTAAAGAATAATTTAAAATATTTATAATAGAAATAATTTAAGAATATTTATAAAAAATTTTTAGGCAGAATATAGGTTTTTGTTGTTATTTTTTTGTTTGCGTATGTATAAAATCAAATATAATATGAAAATTTTTAATTTATTTTTATTTTAATTAACTTTTTATATATACATTTAATTTCATAAAAGATAATCATTTTTAAAGGGAGCCTAACGAAATCTCACTTTATTATTAATCGCTATTTATACAAAATCTTCTTTTACCTTTTTTCAAAATCGTAATTTTTTTAATCTTCTTTTGAAAAATCAGCTTTTTGCTACAAAAACTATATAGTTTTAAAACAAAAATCATTTCGTTTTTCCCCTTCTTTCACAAAAATAAAACTTGTGGTGCCTTAGAGTTGGTTACAAAAAGAGGGTTTTAATTAGTTTTGTCTAGTAATAAGTTTGGGGTAATTCCACTTTTATTTCGGAAGATGAACGAAATTCCGAAAAAAAGGACTCCAAATGCTACAAAATTCCAAGCAAGAAAAAATCCCCAAAAAAAAAAAAAAATTGCCTGAAAAAGATGAGCCTGGTTGTTGAAATATGTGTTTATGAAAAATAATTAGGAGAAATTTTAGAGTTAAAGTTAATTATAAAATCAGGGTTGAAGCCTCGGTGGCCTAGTGGGTAAGAGCGTATAAAACCGATGTAAACATCGAGGAAGTGTTGATTCAAATACTACACACGTCGTAACAATAGTTCCGCCTTACGACGTTTACGCCTGGAAAGGGAAGACTGTATAATTTATTTAGCAGGAGAATAAACTAATAAAATACGCTTTTTGCAGAGTATGTATATATATATAAGTATATATGCGAGACTCTGAATTAGGATAAATATTATGTAAGTAGGAAATATTTTTCGCAGATATTTTTGTTTTGGAATAATGGAATTTTATTTATTTTTTTTTATTTTAATATATATGCTGAAGTTTTCTTTTGAAAAATAAGATTGTGAACAAGATGATTTTGAAAAAGGTAAATTTTGAAAAAGATGATTTTCCAATTGAAAAGTCTTGAATATGGTTTCCTATCAATAAATCTGACATCAATTTCTTTCCATTCACCACGACTCTTTTATTGTACTACACGGAATTTTAAATCTGTTTTTAATAACAATAAAAATTTAATTATGAGCTAGTTTTTATTTTATTAACTAAACCAAATTGTAAATAAATTGTATATATTAGCAAAATAGCATTAATTTTTTTTTTTAATAAATTAACAAAACTTAAATGGGTAATTTAGCAAAGTTATATACAAATCAATGCTATACGGTTATTATAATGATAGTACATATTAAATGATATATGTAGGTAAATATTGAAGTACATATACATTAATTATAAGTAATATTGTGAAGTTAATATTGATATAAGCAATAAAAATTTTGAATTATTAATGATTTTTAAAAATTTTGTATAATTTTCAAATTCGATAATAAAAAACTATTAAAAAATTTCATATTACATATTAATATTTTGTATACTATTTTGTATATTGTATTAAAATTTCCAAAATCAGTCAATTTTATTTTTGTTTCATAAAACAAAAAAAAAAAAAATTAATAATAAAATAAAATTTTTTTTTTTTTAATAAAAAAAAAATTATTTTCCATATAATAGAAATTAATATAAACAAAATTAAACAAACAAATAAAGCATATATTTTTAAAACAAGGAAACAAAACAACAAAAGAAAAAAAAAAAAACAAAAAACAATAACTTATTTATAATAGAAAGAAAAATAAACTAAAATTATTAAATTACTCAAACAAATAAAAAACAAAAATAAAAACCAAACTAACCAAAACCAAAAAAAAGTAACAAACAAATAAATAAGGAAACAAAATGATCAGTTATAGTTAGATAGTTATTAAATAACAATAATAATTAATTAATTCATAAATATATAAATATAGATCACAACATCAAAAAGGAAATCCGTGTAATTAATAAAAAAATTTTTACCTTGTTGGAAATTTTGATAGCCATGTTTTACAACAATTAGGACGTTTTGGTGGTTGCATATGAACCTCACATTGACGTAATTTTTCCAATGCTAATGGATCACCAGGATGACGTACTAATGGCTTCTGTTGTTTTTTTTTATTTTTTATTTTTTGTATTATTATATATGATTTTTTTTTTTGTTTTGGTTTTTAAATAAAATTATAACATTAAATGATAAATATTATATATATATATATATTATATATTATATAAATATATTTATTTACTTATAACAAATGGATATATATATATAGTACATATTATATATTAATTAATATAGTAATTAATATAGTTATATAACATAATATTTATATAACATAATATTTATATACGTGTATAATTTGGTTTGAAAGTTTTTATCCTTTATATTTTGATATTTTATTAAAATTTTCATGAAAATTATTTTTATAAATGTTAAGGAAATATATGTATGTATATATGTACCTTTTTTACTTTAACTGAAGACATTTTTACTATAAGTCAAGACATTTTTACTTTAAGTGAAGACATTTTTTCTTTATAAATGAAAATATTTGTAATAAAATTTAAAGTAAAAAATTACATATAATATACATAAATATATATATATATATATGTATGCATATACATAAATATCAGATATGTACATAAACATCTGGTTCAAATATAAATGAATTATATAAATTAAATATATATATGTATATATTAAATTTTTATACAGCATAAATTACTGAGGTAGAGATTCTTCATTTAAAATAAAAATGAAGTAAAAAACTTACTTAGAGTAAAAAAATGTTCAATTAAAGTAAAAAAGTTTTCAGTTAAAGTAAAAATGGTGTAAAGATAATGTGATATTCTTATGATATTTTGGATAAGAAATTTTAAATAAAATTAAATAATATACAATAAAAACAGTTATATGTAACAGATGTGATTCATTGTCATTTTTCATCATAATAATATAGTGACGCTAATATAATGTTATATGACGCCAATATAATGATATATAAGTATAATTTTATAAAAAAAAAACAATATTAAAACTTTCGCCTTTAATGATTTTACAAGATATCAATTTAATTTTAATTGAAAAATAAATTATGACTTATAAAACTAAATTTGAATTAAATTTTAATATAGCTATAGTGTTTTTAGTATTGTTGTTTTGTTTCAGAAGCAGTTGCCACAACATAAAAAAAAATCGTTTTGTAACTAATATAATATAAAAAAGATCATTTAGAATACCATAAAATCATTCAATCACGAAATAAATGATATAAACCACGAATTAAGATTATAATATTATAATGACAACTAAAACGGATTTAAATAATCTCAAATAATTTTAACCATACTGTATATAATATATATTTTTTCTGTTTTAATTTTATTAGATATTAAGGTGATTGGACATGGCTCAATAAATAATACGAAAGAAACATCAGATTAATTTTTTGTAATATCAAACAAATAAATAATTTCAGCATTACACGGCGTTATTTATTTGAAATAAATTTGTGATTTTTTGAAATGGAAAAGAAGAAGTTCTTGGAGTATCTGAAGTTATTCGAAGTTTAATTATCTTAAAAATGTTATTTTTGTTTTACATCGTTTTCTTCAACAGTAATTCGACCCAACAAATTTTCTCCAATACAAAGAATAGCCTTCCATCTCATATGTTTATTTGAATAATGTTTGTGACACTGATCAAATAAATAAGAATACAGCTCCAAAAGCTCTATCAATTTTTTAACAGGGGCTTTGTTCCAATGAACATGTTTTAATGATTAAATAGCAAAGAAAACAAATATAAGTATTCAATAAATTGATAAGTAGTAAAATATATAATTATATTCTTACTTTTCTTTACTTTTCTTTTTTTATTTTAACCTTCTCGATTTAAATGTTTAGATCAAATAAATAAAATTAAATAATATCTTAAAACATAAAGAAAAAATGTATACCCACTTAAAAATAAAATGTAAATAAACCTAAATGTCAATCAACGTCATAATGCCAAATAAAAAATACAAAAACAGAAAAGTTTCTATTTTTCTATTATTTCTTTGGCGAAAAATTTGTTTTGTTTTGACACGAACAAATTTCTTTGTTGTAGCACATTTGACATTAGTTTTGTATTAGTTATTGGCCGTGTTCAGTCACCTTTATTTTATTTGAAATCACACTTTATTAAATTTATTTTTAATAGATTCTGATCATATATTTATTTTTTTTTTTAATATTAAATGTATGGAAACTATATTTTATAACTTAAGTATAATATTTATAATATAATAATATATCATTTAATAATATAAAATATATAAGTAAATAATTTTTTAATTTTTAAAACTTACCATCGCAAAGGTTGCATTACTATCAGTATCCAATAAATCTGAAGCTGCATCTAAGCTAGCTTGTTCTAGGTCACGTCGTTTTTTCTTCATATTTTCTCTATGCATATCTGCGGCTCGATCCGTATATATTTTTATTTGTTAATATGTAATGTGGGGGAAAGTAGAAAGATTTTTTCAAGAATTTATTTGTTCCAGTGTTATTTATGTGTTTTTTTTTTTTTTTTTTTTTGCAAAAATAATTTTTATACAATTTTTTGAATTAAGATTTTTTTATTATTTAGAAAATTTTGAGAAATTTATGTGATAAATATGCAAAAAATATGCAAATTGTAATTTAATTTAAAATGAAAAAAATAGAAAAAAAAAAAATAAATATATATATATAATATATATTTTAAAAATTTAATTTATACAATATTGTTATACATTTAAAAGAAGTGTGTGTGTGTATATATTATGTGATTATTATTAACATTTGATATATGGAATTGGTTTGATTTATAGTTGACATCAAATATGTTTATTTCGTTCAGTTGATTTTTGATTTTTTGTTTTTTTTTCGTTAAGCGTTATTATTTATTTTAATTTTTTTTTTTTTCATATAATAGGTATATTTTTAATTGTGATTTTTGATTTTTTGTGGGTTGAATTTTGTTTTTTTTTTTTTATTTCGAAAAAAAAGTAGATAAAAAAATGGAAAAGAAATAAAAAAAAAACAAATAAATAAAATTATATAATAACAGTTTAAAAGTTATAATATTTAATTTTTTTTGTTTATTTAATTATAAATATATAATTTTATATAATTTTAATAATAATATATATAATTAATTTGTAAGAAAAAAGAATCAAACGAAAAACAAAACAAAAAAAAAAAAAATAGAAATTAAAATATATTTTTTTTGTTTTTTAGCATTTTAACATTATCAATAATAATATTATAATTATAATTAAAAGTAAATGCAATAAATTTATTTATTTTTGCTTTTGGAAATTAGGAACTAAATATACAAAAGTTTTATTATAAATATTTTACTTTAAAGGAAATTAAAAATAATGTTTTTTTTTTTTTTTTATGAAACTAATTGAATTAAAAATAATAAAAAAAAAATTTTTTTAATATAAGCAAATGTAAAGAAAAAAAAAAATAAACAAAATCAAAAATAAACAAAAATTTAAAAATAAATAAAAAAAAAAATATAAATAATGAAAATTTAAATAAATATTTTTAAATTATGTAAAAAAAAAAAAATTATTGATTTTTAATTTAATCAAAAAAAAAGCTTTAATTTATTTTACTCAATGTTTACTCAATCAGTGAATATATTATATAACTGATAGATACGTAATTTTATATAACTGATAGATACGTAATTTTATATAACTGATAGATACGTAATTTTAATAATTATTAAAAATTTCATGAAATTTCATTAATAATAAAATATGTTTATATTTTTAAGTTAACTTATGGCTCTACATGTTATATAAAATATCAAATTTTATTAAACAGAATACAGCGATAAACTTCAGCATTTTTAGTACATACAGTTATACTATAAAACAGTTATAATTTATAAAGATATAATTATAAGTCATAAATTATAATTATAAAATATCAGTTAGTAAAATTTATAAATTACCGTAATAACGAAAATGTATTATACATAATGTATGAAATTAATTAATTGTATAATGTTTGTACATACATACATACTTCTATTTGACATAATCTAGATTATAGTATTTATAACTACAAACTGTCACAATTTATAAGGTTTAGGTACAGTTATATTTTTAGTATATAAAGTATTATATTTTATATTGAACATATGAAATACTACTATACCATACTATAACTATATATCTAAAATTAGAGTCGGCTAAGTTATTTCGATTTTTAAAATGTCGATTTACAAAATATCGATTCAAAAATGACGACGTCAATTCAAATTGGCCGACTTATACAATTTAGCGATTCATGAAATCTCCATTCTAAAATTTCGTCATGAAATAAATGTTGATTTTTAAAATGTCAACTGGGATAAAATATTGACTTTCAAAAAGTAAAGAATTTACGACTAAAGAAATGATTGAAGGTCTGATTTTGTAGCTTTCTATAAAATTGGTCCTAATTCAGAATCTCACGTATATATATATATATAAATATTCTGGAAAAGAGTGCAATTCTGATTTGGAATTCAACTCTAAAATTCCTCCTAATCCAGAATTTCATTTATACACATATATAAAATAAATATTCTGGAAAAAGTGGCAATTTTAATTTTAAATTTAACTTTAAAATCCCTCCTAATTCAGAATCTCACGTTTATACTTATATATTTTATATAAATATTCTGGAAAGGCTTACTTTTTAAAAATCCTGATTAAAATTCTGATTTTGAATCCTACTCTAAAATTAATACTAATACTATGTCAATGCTTACAGGCTTTCATAAAATGGATATTTCTTTATGAAAAATAGTAAATTTTATAAAAACTTATATAAAAAAAAATGTATTTTGAATGAATGGCGTCTGTCGCTCCAAAATTCCCTCGAATAAAATTTTTGAAACTCTAATTTTGAATCGCACTCTAAAATGAATACTTCTATAGTACGTATGCCTATTTCATAAAAAAAAAATACTGAATTTTTACACTTTCATATTATGATAAATAATTTTTTTACATAAATGTTTCAAAAATAAAGCATATACAACACTACTTTTTACAAAAAATTGAAAAAATTGTAAAAATCGATGTTTTTGTCGATATTTTCTCAGTCAACATTTTGAAAGGTCGACATTTAGTACAATCGACATTTTTGGAGAAAAAAAAAAGTTGACATTTTGTCAGTTGACTTAATGTAAGTCTATAATATAAAGAAAGGATCTCATTAAATTATTTTTATTTATTTCTATATAATATACAGGGTATCCGGAACTTAAAGATCACAAAGAACAGAGGTGATAGAGAAGTTCATAATAAATAAAAAATTGTTCTGGGGGGAGGGGTCTATTTCTTACGGTTTCGTTAACTTTCGTTAATTTTTTAAAGAAATAACAACATCTTTGCCCCTGTTTCACATAGAAGATTTAAGTTAATAAACAGGGACAAAAATGTTGTTATTTCTTTATAAAGTTAACGAAATTGCTTTGAAGAGCGTTATCTCGGAAATCATTAGAAATAGACCCCTCCCTTCAGAATATATTTTTGTTTGTTATGAACTACTCTGTCACCCCCGTTCTTCGTGACCTTTGAGTTTCGGACATCCTGTATAAAGTAATATTAGTTAATAGTATTATTTAGTAAATAATTACTGTAATAATTTAGTATAGTACTGAAAAAAATAAGACTTTTTTTTGTCATATATTTTGGCGATACATAGTTGTTGTACAATTTTTCATTAAAATTTTAAATAAATTAAATTAGATTTAAAATTAATAAAATTTTTTTATTTTATAAGAAAAAAAAATATGCAAATCAAAATTAAAATGATTATGATGTATTATGATTGTTATAAAAAAATATATATATATATATGTATATGTAATTAATTTGATATAATATAATATAATATACTTTGATGCTGTTAATATAAATTTGTATAATAAATAATGCAATATATAAATAAAATATTTGTTTCTATTGAAAGATTATGTAAATTCTCTAGACTTTAATTTCTTAATTAAAAAAAAAAAAAAAAGAAAAGAAAAATATATTAGTACTACTGCTACAGCATAGCAAAAAAAAAAAAAAAAAAAAAATTAATTTTTTCAATCGATTAAAATATTTTTTTTTTTTTTTTTATGTAATGATAAAAATGATTAAAGCCAATTCTTTAATTTTCAAAAAAAATTCATATATATGTATGTATTTAAAATAATGAAAGATAAATGATTAAATATATATATTTTTTTAAATGATCTGGATTGAAAATTATTACTAATAAAATAATTTAATAAATTTTTTTCTTTTTTTAAACTAGTTATTAAAACCAATGTTGGTATTAAATTTTTTTTTTTTATTTTTTATTTCTAATTCGGAGTTTTGTCCTGTACATTTTTTTTTTTTTTGTTTTTTTTTTTTGCAATATTAATTTTTTTATTTTTTTTTTCTTTTGGAATTGTGGCTTAGTAATTAAAATAAATTTTTTCATTTATTTGTTTGTTTTGTTGAAGGTTTATTGTAAGTAAACCATAATTAAGAAAAAATATATGTATACTAATAAAAATTTAAGTTTAATTAGTGATATCATTAGTTAGTCATTCGTGAAAGGACAAAAATCAGAATTATTTTTTAATCAATTATTAAATCAAACCAATTTTTATTGTTGAAAAACAAAAAAACAAAACGAAAAAAAAAAAAAAAAAAAATAATAAAATTTTAATTTTTAAATTTAATAATTTACATTCGAGATCAAAAAAATTCTTTAGTTTAATATTCTACAAAAAAAAAAAAGAAAAGAAAAGTAGAAATTAAATAAATAGTAAATGTTAATTGGACTACAAATAGTATATGCTTGTGATTTTTGTACTTTTTTTTTTTATTGAAAAAAAAAAAAAAAAAAAAGAAATGTAAGTGGACAATAATTATTATGCTCCTAGTGAAACTATATAGGAAATATTTATATAACTTTTTTTTTTTTTTTTTTTTTTTTCAAAAGTGAGTATACACGAAAAATTATCTAAAATTAATAAATTTTTATGATTAAAAGAAATGAATTATTTTTTTTTTTTTTGATAAAATCTACCTTGGCGCACAAAAAAAAAAGAGAAAAAAATCAAAATAAATAAATTAAATAATTACTTTAAATATTAAAAAAAAAAAAAAAATATTGAAATGAAATGAAATGAAGATTAAGATTAAAATTACTGAAAATTTTTAAATTTTTAATATTTATATTGAATTTTCAAATTAAATAATTTATATAATATGTCATACACTATATTGTATTTGTATGTTCTTTTTAAATGTGATCTCTATACTTCTCAATTAACTTGTTAAAAGCTTATAAGACTTACAATGTTTATATTAGAGAAGAAGATGATGATGCTTATATTAAAAAAGATTATAAATTCAATCTAGTGTGACGTATTGTATAAATGAATGTTATTAGGATTTCAATTTAAAAAAGATTTTATTTAATATGAAAATACAATGTAATTATTGTTATAATTTATTTAGGTATTTATTTATTTGCGATTTTTCTTCCTACTAAATTATTAATTAAAATTAATTTTTTTTTTTTTTTTTGTGAAAATTAAGTTAAATTCTTTTGAAGAATTTTCATTATTTGATGTTTCAGCGAATGGTGAGAATTTAATTTTCTATTTTCTAATTCTATTTTCAAAATAAAATTTACATAATTCGAATAAAAACAAAAAAAATATTTGGAGAAAGTTCAACTATAAAATGTCTAATTCAGATTCACACATATGCATATAATATGTATAGTATATATGTACATTATAAATATTCTGAAAAAGACGTATAATTCGGTTTCAGAAACCAATTCTTAAATCCATACTAATTATTTTTACTCATATTTAAAAGAGTTGCGACTTCAAATCACTGCTATTTTTGTATGTTCTCCTCGGATCGAACAGGGGAAAAAGAAACATATTTTTTACATTTCAAACAATTATTAATTAGTTGTTCAGAAAAATGAATACTGGCCCGTAAAATATTAAACTTTATTTTTCGATTAAATAGATATATTGAAGGTTAAAATTTCTTATTAGATATATGTTTCTTATAACATTTGTTTGCCTACAACTGTGCAGAAAAATTGAAAACAAGAAATTTACATATTGTTATCACTTCAGCCTTATATGAATTTTTTTTATTTTATTATTAAAAAATTGTTAAAAAAAAAATCTGCCATATTTAACAATGCCATAGTCTCAATATGTAAATTTGCGCTCTCTATACATAAGATACAGTGATATACGAAAGTTTATTCATACATATAAAATTTACGATGTTGATGTTTATTGGTTTCCTATGTACCGCAAAAAAAAAATAAAAAGTTAGAGAGTGAAAAAAAAAACTCCTTAATTATTTTTCAATCGATGTTCTTATATGAGAGCTCAATCAATTTTTTGGTTTGTTTTTAATGCTCATCATAATGTCGTAATTTTAAAGATTCGTTAAGTTTCGTTAAATATAGAAAAATTAATTTTTTTTTTTTCGATTTTTAGAACACTTTGAAAAATAAGATTTAATAAAATTGCGATGAACCAATAAAATTTTAATAATATTGCTTTAAAATCTACAGTCTTCAAAGTGAGAGAAATATTATATTCAAATATATAAATGATAACTTCAAGTTTTACTGAATATTTTTTGAATTTAGAAACTTTAAATGACAAGCAACTATAACGTATATATTTGACATATGATTTACATATTATACCTAGGTTTCTATATACCATAACTTAATACAGATCTAGATGGTATTGATACCATTCAAAAAAATGTCATATACTAGTTTATATAATTTAATGATGAGAAAAAGAAAAAATCAAAAGAAAAAATATACAAAATGATCTTTATTTTTGAAATTTAACAATATTTTAATAAAATTTTTAACAAATTGTATCTAATGTTGGGAAAATTATTTGTATGAGAAGGAAAATTTATAATATGTATATATATGTATATGTATATACTCACTTCTGGTGTGATGATAATTTTTATTTATTATTTTTAAAATCAATCAATCAATCAATTATCTTTTATATTTTAATACTTTATTGGTATAAAATGTAGGAATTAAAAATAGTACTAGTATTGAAAAAATTTCTAAGTCTAAAAAGTGCAGATTTTTAATAGAAATTCACAAATATATTAATTTTTATATATTGAAATTTCGATTATACATATTTAATAAACAAAATATTATTGTTGAGTAAAATTTTTATAATTGAAGATTATATCTTTAAAAACGTAACGCAAAAAAAAAAAAAAAGAGAAAACAAAAACTTATATGAAAATGCAGTTAACTTAATTTTGGGAGTTATTAGGTTGAAAATTTTTAAAAATTTTTGGGAAAAATGATAATATTTAATGAGTTTCTAAATTTCTTTCAACTTAAGAAAATTAGTTTTATGTATAATAAGGATAAAAAAAATAATAAAAAAAATAATTATTACGAAATCAAATTTAAAATTACATGAGTTTTCTTGTAACGTACTTATACATAAAGTATAAATAAGTTTTTAAAATATCTATACGTAGAACTAAATGTCAAAAAAGTAAATATCATTAAGAAATAAATTTGTATTCCAAATAATTAAAATTAAATAGAAGTTGAACAGAACAGAGAAGAAGCATAAGAATACTTCGAAAATAATCATTCTTTTCTAAATCATTCTTTATGTTCCATTTAACTTTTACCCCTTTTCATTCCTAAAAGGAGCATAGTGCTTCCCCTAAGTCATTTATTATTCATATTTGACTAAGTTTCAATATCTAGAATCATTAATTCAACTAAGCCGTTGATTACTCGGGTGTAGTTATTATTGAAGACTATGAAATGCAAATAAATATTTTTATTTGTGCGCCATCTATTATCTTATATAAGAATTATATAATATGTACTTGATAATAATTTATTTATACTTATTTTTTTATTTAATTATATTATATTAAATTATATATTATAATAAAGATTTATTATTGTTTAATAAACTATATGTCCCAGCCGAGGTTTGAACCCGATACCTTTCGAACGAAATGCCATTAAATGCCGTGAAATGTCATTAAACCATTAACTAGATGAATTCTTTTTTGTTTAAAATTACTTAAAATCTGGAATTTACAGTTTTAAAATGTGTGAATAAAATAAAAGCTTATTGTGAAATGATTATTTTTTTCTCCATAAAAAATTCTTTCAGTTTTTGATAATAAGTTAATATTAATAACTATTTTTTGGAAATCAATTTTAAATTTTTGCTTATTATTATCTATATAAGGGGCCTCGGTGGCCTAGTGGGTAAGAGTGTATAAAATACGCTGTAAATACCGAGGGAGTGTGGGTTCGAATCGCACATACGCACATACAGCCACGCCTGAACAGGAACGGTAGAGAAATTTACAGCCACGCCTGTTATGCCACGCCAGGTTATGTGGCAGAGAAATGCATTAAAAAAAAAAAAATTATTATCTATTATAGTCAGTCATTATTTTTATTACATTATTATAATTCAAAATCAAATTTTTATTTGGAAATTGTTTATTAATTAACATAATAATATTATGATAACTTTATATTATATTTATTTTATTTTGTAAATTTTAAAAATTGCAAGTATCTTCAAGTTTTAGTGGCTTTATTGATATTCTAATGTAAAATCAAAGATGACAGATTTGAAAGCGTATAAATTAACTTTAGGAAAATCAAATTATTTTTGATTATTTAATTAGATGGTAAAATTTTGTTTTTTTGACAAAATTGAAATTGAATTTAAAATTTAATTTGAAAAAAAAAAATTGTTTTAAACTCTATTTGACATTTAGAACTCGCACTACTTTTTCATAATTATACAAAGATGTTTCTGAACGTTATACGATTTGGCAACGTTCAATAATAAATAAAAGAACATAAAATATTAATAAAGTTTTTTATTTTTAAATGAATGAAACTTTTATTAAGCCAAAATAATTATGTTTATATTTGCATGATAGCATGATAATTTTATTTTTTTTTTAAATAAATTAAACGATTATATCAAAAATGAACTGCATTAAATAAAAATAAGAAAAAGCAATTAAAAAATTAAATTCTATATGCGAATCAAACAAAAAACAAAAAAAAAAAAAAAATTCAAGGAGAATTAAAAGGATAAAAAATTATTAACAAAAAACAAAAAAAAATTTTCTTTTTAAAGAAATATAAAAGTAAACTTTTGTATAAAAAAAATATATAGGTAACAATAAAAACTGTCATAATTATTATAAATATAAATTTTAATTATTTTATATTTTTGAATTTTACTCACTCACTGCACGAAGGTTTTCATAATGTAGTGGTTATATTGAATTTCAAAATTTTATTTATATTTGTTTTAGTTTTGTTTTTTTTTTTTTTTATATTGAAGAAAAGAATAAGAAAAATATAAAAAAAAAATATATTATTATTATCATTAGAATTATTAAATCACCAAAGGTAGACTTCAAAAGTTGATTAAGAAAATTTATTTTAAGAAAAAACGTTAATTAAAAAATTTCTTTTCATAATAAATAAAAATTTTAAAATTTTGTTTTTATTTTTTTTTTTTTTTTTTTTTATAAAGTATTAATAAATTTTTTTTTTTAAATAAAAATTAATATAATAAATTAAATTTTCCCTAATTTTAAGAAAAAAAAAAAAAAAATTACAAATTAATAAGAAATAAATAAGAGAATTTAATTAAAAATTAAAGAGATAAAAATTTTCTAAGATAAAATTTCAAAAGTCAAAATTCCGAATTTCAAAATAAAAATTTTTTTTTTTTTTGTTTTCATTCCAGTATTACATAATTTATTTTAATAGTTTTTTTTAAATTAATTTAATTTAAATTAATATAATTAATAATATTTCTTTTGCATAATTTTTATTTGCATAAGATTAATAATGTAAATGAGTATTTCCGAAGATTTTAAATTATTATTAATATTTAAATAAATGTTGTAGATGTAATATTTAAATAATTTATTTAAAGTCTAAGTAATATAAAGTCTAAGTAATTTAAAGTCTAAGTAATTTATTCAAATTCTATTGTGTTTGAATTTTATAATAAATTTAATTGTAAATAAATAATTCGGAAAAAAAAAAGACATTTGTAATTTTATCTTATAAACAAAATAAAAATTTTCGCTGGACATTAAAATAAATTAAAATAAAAAAATAAAAAAAGAAAAAAAAAATTTATAACCTTAATTTGCATATACTCACATTTGTTGTTAGCTGAATTTGTGTTAATTATAAAAATAGAATTGTCAAAAATAAAGTTGAAAATTGCATTAATTTAAAATTTGTAAAAAATATAAAATTTATATTTTTTTTTTTTTTGTTAGAAACATTTAATCGTTTTTTTTTTTTTTTTTTAAATATTTTATATATTTTTTATTTTATTTTGTAATTATTTTTTTTTTAAAATTGTTAGTAATACAAAAAAAATGATTACACATTCACATTTAAAAAAAAAAAAAAATAATAAATAGCATTCATGTTATGTCATAAACAAGTCATACATTTGTATTTCATATATATAATATGTATATGTATTATAATGTTATTAATTTTTTTGACAAATATTATTTTTGTACGTGTTGTTGTTGTTGTTGTTGGTGTTTGTGTTATTTGTTTTTTTTTTTTTGTGTCATTTTTAAAGTTAATGTAATGTGTTTATTTATTTTAATTAATTTTTCATTTTTTTTTTTTTTGTAATTAAATTTATTGAAATTTTGTGTTAATTAAAATTTTGACATTTACAAAAGAAAGAGAAAAGAAAAATAAAAACACAAATTATTTTTATACAATAATAAAAATGTATTATACAAATAATATATTCGTATGTATATATAAGTTTTTATATACGAATATATATTAATTTTCCCCATAATTGTCTTGTTTAAATGGAAAAATATAAAAATATGTTATGCAATAATTATTTTATTTATTTATTTTTTTTTTTTTAAATAATAACACGTCAAAAATTATTATTTTTTTTTGTTTTTTATTGTATTAAAAAAAATTTTTTTTTGGTCCATCTAATTATATTTATTTTAAAAACTAATATATACAGACTAGAATAAATATAATATCAAAATTGAAAAAAAAAACTTGTTTTAATTTTTTTTTTTTTTTTTAATTAAAAACAATTTGTATACAACATGAGAACAACATTTAATATGGCAAACAAAAACAAAAAAAAAAAAAAAATTAAAATTAAATTAAATTAATGATTGGGTTCTAAATTGAAATTCAAGTAATTCTAAATTGTTTAAATAAAGAAATGTTTAAAGTTGATAGTCTATTGACTAAATGTTTAAAAACTATCAGTTATCAGAAAAATCGAATTACATAGACTTGTATCTGTAATTGGAAAACCAAGAGATAATTATGTAAAACGATTTTTTTTGTACTGATCAAGTTTTAAAATATATTTTGATTTTATTACATGAAAAATAATTTTGGAATCTAAAGATAAACATATAATAACAATCTATATAATATGTGATTACTGATTAGACATTTTTTGGAGTTATTTATTTGTACCACCACTCCTTGTACTAACTTTTGGGCGGGGAAGAAATTAATATTATTAGTATTGGATATAGTGACGAGATCGTAGCAATAATTAGGTTAAAGATTCCAAAATGAGTTTTATATATTATAAATATAAAAATATATATATGTATATATATATGTATAATCTTTTACAGATTAACGGTTTGTGTTTTTTTTTTAATTGAACAACATTATTAAGAAATAAATTTGTTTTGACATTTATTAAATTGAAGGAACTAATAATTTGTTAGATGATTGCTTAAAATTAAACACTAGTTTAATGAGTTGTAAATTTATAAATTTTTATTGTTTGTTTAGAAGTTACTATTCTCTTCAGTATTTTCATTCAATTAAAATGCTCCCTATGTATTTTATTTTATCGATTAGGATTTAATAGTGATGAAAATGCTGATGTGAAATAGATCAGTTTATTAAAAATAAGTGTTTTTCAAATATAAAAAAGAAAATATTTAAATTTATAATGTTCTTTTTCTCATCATATAAATGCTCAGAGCAGATGTCGTTCACTCAGAGCGAATAATGCTCAGAGCAAACTTTTATATGAACTCAGACAGCTCCGAGTTAAAAAAAGAAACGCTCAGAGCACAAATTGTCAATTTTTATCCAAATTATTTCCTATCGTTATTATTTTAAATGTATGTAATAATATAGATATAAAAGGAATTTATTTAAGAAATAAAATAAAACAAAGTTAATTTATGAAAAATTTCATTTAATAGAATAATAACTTAAAAAAATGTTTATCTATGCACGAGATTTTTTTTTTTAATGATGGCATTGTTCTTTTATTATTCTTAATTTGACGTTTTATTTTTTGACAACTCTATGAAATCTGAGAAATTTTTACGAGCTCACAGATCGCGATCTGGGCACACTCCGATTTAAAAAAAAAACACAAAATAGATGATAATCTGAAATAATCTGAGCATAAAAAGAAACACAATTTTTTTTGCTTGACAGCTGTGACTCTGCTCTGATGAGGAAAAGGAAAACCCCCTAAAAAATCATTAGTCACTATATATTACAATGCCAAAATATATAATAAGAACTCCGAAATTATATGCTCATAGAATGAAAAAAAATGGCGGAAAATTTTTGACAGGTACAGTACAGTACTAATAAAAAAAAATGATAAGAAGAATAGAAATCTCATTCATTTTTCATCAGTGTTAGAAAAAATACTTATAGCAATTCTCGTGAAAAAATTCAGATTAAAAAAAGGATTTTTAATAAAATTTGTTATTAGTAGATTTTATAATTTAGCACCCAATCTAATTAATAAAAAAAAAAAAAACAACAAAAAAAATTCAAATGAAAATAAATTTTTTTTTTTTTGGTGAGTTTGTTATTTTTTTATTTTTATTTATTTTTTATTTTTTTTTTGTTTGATAATTTTAATAAAATTCAAACCTGAACGTGATGCATAATTCACTAAAGCGAATTCGAGTAGCGCTCCAAATACGAATGTTAAACATACACCAGTCCAAACATCAATAGCTTTTGTATAAGATACAGGTGGAAGAGATGCATTAATACCAGATGTTTGTGTTGCCATTGTTAGAAGTGTTGTAACACCTGTAAACAATTTTTTTTTTTTCGTGTTTTTTTTTTTTTTTTTTTGTTTATTGATCAGCAGAGGAAGGAAATTAATCAAAAACTATATTAGTTAATATAATGTTTATATATATAAAATTTATTTAAAAAAAATTTAATTACATAATATATCATATTATATATTTTTTTTTTTTCCATATTTTGCATGATGTTATTATATAAAGTTTTCTTACTTTAATTTTTAGATAATATAGTTTGCTTATTTTAAATATTAACAAATTTTCTTTTTTTCT
The DNA here is from genome assembly GCA_947095535.1 of Poecilobothrus nobilitatus. Classification (NCBI taxonomy): domain Eukaryota; kingdom Metazoa; phylum Arthropoda; class Insecta; order Diptera; family Dolichopodidae; genus Poecilobothrus; species Poecilobothrus nobilitatus. The sequence goes on along the minus strand of OX352773.1, from coordinate 219,558,710 downwards.
TTTTTTTTCTTTTACAAAGTAAAAGAAATTATGAAACGTCATTTTACACTTAAATTGTAAAATGATATTTAACATTAAAAAAAAAAAAAAAATTTTGATCTTTTAAAATAAACAAACTATATATAATATAGTGAAGTGAAGAAATACAATATTAGTTATATTAGATTTGTTGGAACGATGTTGTTAAAAAATTTCAATGCTCTAATTTTAGTTTTTATATATGTTTTATACATATATATTTATAGACATAGGTGGTAGAAACATTTCGCATTTTATATACAATTTACAGTTTTTTATTTTGTTTTTTTTTTTTTTTTAATATTTTAATTGCAAATATTTAATAATAAATTAATTTTATTAAATTGATTGGCAAAAATATACATGTATGAAATGAATAAAATATATTTTTAATAATTAAAATAAAAATTCATAAAGTTTATGTTTTTAAAAATGATATAATGAAACAAACATATATTAATATGTATATACACCTTTGCTAATTAATTATTACATACCTACTATATACTAAAAAAAAGTAAAAAATATAAAACACATATTAAAAATAAAACAAAAGTAAAATCAAATAAAAATTATTTTATTAAGTTTTATACGTAAACAAATCAAAAAATAAGGCAGAATGTAAAGTCAAAGATTTTTAAAGGCTAAGCATATTTTTCAAAAGACAATATAAAATCAGTTTAAAATATTGTGACTTTAAAATTTGTAAATTTTCTTAAAATTTTATGTGCAAAAAAAAAATTTGTGAAAAATCAAGAGACATTTTCTTCAATTTGAAGAGAATTCTATAAATAATTAAGAAAAGCTGCTAACACATGCAAAATTATAATGTTGAAGCTTTAATTTTGAAGCGTATTATTTTGAAAAAATTTTTTACAGGTGTTTAAAAATAGCAAAATTTTCAATTTTTATCCCATAAGAAAAAAAAAGGGAAGTACAAAAAAATTTTTGGGGATACTATGGTAAATGTTGTACCCGCGTAGTATCAAATGACTATATCTGAAAGATACTTGGTGTTACCACCTTTCCAAAAACATATATCCTTAATGGCATATTTTATCTCTTAAGGACGAAAAGAGACATTTGAAAGCATCCTTGTTGTTTTAGTGTTTTTATATAAAAACTGTTATATCTGATAATCTGTAAGATATATATATATTCGGTTATTTTATCTTATAATATAGTAATCTGAAAAATATTTTAACAGTTATTTGGTGACGGTAGGTGTTGCCGTTCTGCATTTTCTGAAGTAATTTATATCTTTCTTTTTTTTAAATTTTAAAATTTTAACTAAAAGCAAATTTGGAGTAATAAAGGAAGCAAATCCTTGCAAATATTTATCTTCTCCTAACGGTGAATTGAAATGCATAAAATTGTATAATTGTGATATTGATTTTTAAACCTACATACAATAAAGTGCAGAAGTTTGTTGAATTGTTTGAAAATTGTAATTTTTTTTCCATTTTTGAGAAGCTGTAGCTTTGTAATGGATAGGAGTAGGTATACATAAAAAACTTGTTCTACAACATTAATTTTTTTAAAGAGACCTACCCTTAATTAAAATTGATTGAATTGATCTAAAATTGATTTATCCCTGATTAAAATTGATTGAATTGATTCTTATGATTATCCTTGATTAATGTTCTATCTTAGTATGTAAACAGGCGGACGGATGAACAAAGTGAAACTAATAAGCAAAGTTTTTAAAATAGTTTTTAGAAATATCCTAAAACGTAGGAAAATAACTTGTTTTAAATACAAAATAGTTAGTTATTTTTGTTCAGTGTATTACAGAAAAAAATTGTGTTTTAATTTTCAAAATAAATAGGGTATATCATTATTAAGAATAAGCTATGATAAGGTATTTATTAAGATAAAATTTTTCCAAATGGATGTTATACAAGAATCAAAATTGTAATAAAAAAAATTTTTGTTTTTTATTAAGTTAAAACGAAGAAGATAAAAAGAAGAACCTTTTGCGATGCAATGTCTTGAATGAACAAAAAAAGTATTCAAATTGTTTTTTTATTAAGTTAAGAATTAATGATATATATATTTTCTTTATCTTTTATTTTAGTGTATCTGCTCTTTACAAGACATATAATGTCGAAGGAATGTTTAATCACTTCATTATCAAGATTTCAAAAAATTTTTTTAAAAATGCAAATGATCAATATTGTATAACATTTTTTTTTTTAACTTTTAAAATATGAAAGTTTTAATTATTTCAAGTATTTATTAAAAAAATAAAAACAATTATTGTGCTATTTATTAATTTCATCTTAAATTTTTAACTTTATATTGCATTTGTTCTCTATACCAAGAACCTAAAGTAAAGTAAAAATATACACAAATTATGTGAATTTTCTGTTAAAAATACTTTAAAGATATCATTATCATGAATAATGGATATATTGAGAAAGACTGAGCCAATTTAAATATAATTTAAAAATTTTATACATAAATCTGCAATTCAATAAAAAAAAAAATTTTTTATATTAATTAAAATATAAAATGGAAAAGTTATAACTTTTTTATTAACTTTTATTAATCAATAATCAAAATATCAATAATAAAATTAATATACTAAATGGTAAAATTAATACTAAATTTTATGCTAGAATTCATTTTAAAAATAAAAAGAATCAAATTAAATTGAAAAATGAAAACATAAAAAAAAAAAAAAAATTTGTATGTACCAAAATGTATATATATACAATTACAGAAAAAAAAAAAAATTATAAAAAGCTATATATATATTTACAAGCATTTTTTTATTTTTTTTTTAAAAAACAGTTTCATTGTAAAAAAAATATGATAATGTTCTACCATCATGTACTATAATACGTTTTACTATTCTAGGTTCAGAATTCTCAACATAGAACAGTCCATCATTTTATAAATTGATTTTTTTTTGATTTAATTTTTTTAGTGTTTTTTTTTTGTTAATATTTTTTTTTTTTTTTTGTTATTTTTGGGCACACATACCAAGTGATACTCGTGCTGGTACAGCTCCTTGATCTAACCAAAAAGATACCCATGATACAATAACCAACATACAGCATGGAATGTAAATTTGAATAAGATAGTATGAGAATTCTCGCTTGAATAGTAAATCGACTTTAAGACAACTGTATTCACCTAGAAAGTTTAATGTATATAGGGAAATATTATAAATTTACTTAAAAATTATGTCCTAGAGAGATGTTTTTCTGTTAAATATTTTTTTCTTTCTATTATTTAAATTTTTTTTGTTTTTGTTAGTTTTTACAAAAAAAAAAAAAAAATAATTAGTTTTATTTTTACCAGTATTAGTTTTACTGTTACAATAATCAGTCAAAAATTTTTCCAATGTAAAGCGAGGTAGGTGTAAATTTTTAACAACTTGAACTGGATCACCTTCTTTCCAAAGGAATACAAGATCATTTGTTGTCCAACCATCTATAAAAATGTTTCAGGAAAAATAATTTTTTTTTTTTGTTGATTCAAAAATTTCTTGATCGTTTTATGTTGATTTATTGATTTTTTTTTTTGGTTTTTTTTTTTAATACTTACAACTAGCCATTCTTAAAGAACATATTTGTCTATCCAGGGGATATAATTTTAAATTCATTGGACATGCCAATGTTAATGATATTCTTATACTGTATAAAACTGATCCATTTGGGAATATACGTATGTATACGTTTGGCATAATTATATTATGAAAATGACCTTCCTTTTCATTCGAAAAGAACAAATCAGGCATCCATACTCTGTTAGCTTCAGTTAATGTTAAATATTTGAGACGACCTGATTAAATAATAAAAGAAAATAAAAGAATTTATTAAAAAAATAAAAGTAAAATTCTTTTAAGACGGTGATTGCTTTTTTTTTTGTTTTTTGTAAATTTATTACTAAAACGAGAAAGAGTGCATTAGATTAGACTGTGTCAACTCTCGGATACCCGTATGAACGTAATATATCATGTTTCTATATAACTTGATCATCTTTTAAACAATTTTAGATGTTTTAGTACCGACGTTATAACTGCCGAGATATATTTAGGTAAATTGTGGAGTTGTATGACAGCTAGCCAAATCTATTCCACCACCACAACCAAATTTACAGATGTTATTGGCCTGCAACTAGACACGATTTGCGTGTTTTGCAACATTTCAGATACCTAGCTTCAATAGATACTGAGTTATTTCCATATAAAGAAAGAAGTTGTATGGCAGCTACTCGAACCCGGCGGCCGAAAAAGCTGGATTTAAATAGCGAGACTAACAATTTTGCAAAAATTTCAGCTTCCTAACTACTTCATTTTTTGAGTTATTGTGCGGACGGACGGACATACATGGCGTAATCGACTCAAAGTTCGATTCTGAGCCGATCCATACCTTTGACACTATATCTAGCTCGATTCCTTTAAGGTGTCACAAACGTAATGGCAGATTTATTATTCCCTTAAACATAGTTCATACGGGTATAAATACTTAGCAATTAATTTATTAGAATACAATTTTTAGTTTATAAATAGCAGGTTAATTAATTACTGTTCATAAATTTTAAAACAAGTTAAACTTTATTTTTTATATCCACGAATTATACATAATATCTTGAAAAAATTTATAAATTTAAAAATAAAAAAAAAATTAAATAAAACATATACCTTGTATGTCATCAAATTTTAACCGTTCATCAGTCCACTGTTCTCTGAATGTTAACTGTACGCTGTATTCCTATTGTACAGTTTTGTTATAATTATAGTTTTAGATGATCAGAAGTAAAATCGAAAAAAAAATTTATATTAATTATTTTGTATTAATTATATTTTTTTTTTTTTTTTTAATTTTCTAAAAGTTTAACTATATTTAAATTTATTTGTAAATATATATATATATATTTTTTTTTTAATATATAGGTTTTTATTGTAATATATTTTTTTTATGTTAAATTTTTTTTTTTATAATTTTATTATATTGTTTTTTTTTGGGCTTAGTAACAAGATGCAACATCTACAATTAATCATGCTGCGCAAGCATATTATTTTTTTCCAATTATTTTCCAAAAACTTTTTTTTTTCCTTATTAAATTTTTCATTTTAATTTCATTTTTTTTTTTCTATATTTGAGGTTTTTTCAAGGGAAAAAAAAATTAATTTATTAAAATTATAACTATAAATAAATTAAAAATTTTTATGCAACATGTTTCCGAATTGATTTTTCCAATTATAATTTGTTTTTTTGTTAAAAAAAAATTTTGTTTTTTTGGTTTAATTTTGTAATTTCTTTCGTAATTTTTTTTCAATTAATATAACAAAAAGGTTTTCAAAAAAAAAAAAAACAAAGCAAGCATTATATATTATAAATAAATTTTAGGTATTATTATTAAAATATTAAAATTAAAAAAAAAAAAAACTATATAAATACAATTTAACTTAATAAATAAATTTGTTTAATGCAAAAATATAATAACTCTTATTGAATTTATTCAAAGCAGCAAACAGTAATTCTTATATATATTTCAATACATATTTATTAAAATTCAAGCATTTTATGCAGTTTAAAATAATAAGCAAGCTTAAGCTGTTTATAAATATTTAGCGTACATATACTCTAAAAAGCAATTATTAATAATTTTTTTAAAATATATTATGCATATTATTTATATACATATATATTATATTAATATATTACAAAAATTTATGTGTTGAGCATTATTTATACATATATAAATTATTAAACATTCAAAAATTTAAATATATTTTAATAATATATACAATTAAAACTAATTAATAAAAGATTAATAAATTTAATTGCATATTTAATAAAATTATAAAATTATTTAAAATAGATGTCTAAAATTTTATTTTATTTATTATTATAAAATATAGGTTTTTTTTTGTTTTTACATTTTGTGCAAAATATTTAATTATATAATAAAGGCTATCTTTAAGTTATTATATAATAGATTTTATATAAGTTGATTTATAATATAGATTATATAAGCCAAAAATTATTAAATAATATAGAAGTGAAGAAATATTAATTAATATAATATTAATAAAAGACTAAGCACATGCATATGTATAAAAGCTGAAATTAGAATAAATTTAATATTAATTTATATATATAGAATAGAAATAAATAAATTAATACAAAAAAAAAAAACAAAAAAATTTAAAAAAATTTCATATTAATTATTTATTTATATAATAATTATATTTTTAATATATTTATTGTTATATTTACCGCCCAGTTATACTGTGGTGTTTTAAAATATTTTACACATACACATATTTTTTTATTTAGGGAAATGAACTTTTTACATTAAAATAAATATAATAACCAGTTAATTAAAAAAAAAAAAAAAAAAAAAAAAATTTTATTTTATTTGCGTAATAAATTATATTAACAAAATATTTAATTTAAATAAATAAGTATAATATTTTATTGTGAACAATAATTTATTTAATAAATAATAATAATACTAAGTTGTAAATAAAAGCGAGAATAAATTTAATTTTATTTAAGATTAACAGTTTTTTGGTTTTTTTTTTTTAATTTTTAGTAAAGATTTGCTTTTATTAAAATTAAATTAAAATGTTTTTTTTTTTTTTTTGCTAAAATGTCACTAAAACAACATATTAAAATATGTTGTTTAATTGTTTAATTGAATCATTACTTACATGATTTTATTTATTTTTTTTTATATTTTATTATTTTAAGTATTTTATAGTATTTTATTTTTTTTTTATGGTATTTTACAAAATATTTAAAGTGAATGGGTATGGATAATTTATAAATATTATTCACATTTTGACTAAAACTTTATATTTAGTTATATACTCTTACAACTATGTCCTTTTTAAATGTCCATGTTTTTTTTCTTATTTGAAAAAAAGAAATTAGCTATAACTCAATACTGGATTTATAATTATTTTTAGAAATTAAAGATTCTAGTTGATTCAGTTACAATTATGTATATAGGTATTATATTTATATTGTATTTGGAGTTATAAGTATACTTCAAACAGTGCAATCAAAAATCAAATAGGGTACCTATAAGCAAAAATCAAAATTATGCATATAAGTTGATTAATTTTAAAATAGAGAAGGTCCAAAACAAGATAAAAAAAAAATTTAAAAGATGTGATATTCTATTTTTAAAAATTTTCCTCTTAAAGGAGTTTTCCAAAAAATTATTTACTCCTCGGTTTTAATTCTCATTGTTTTCAAAAATATTAAAAAGCCAGTAAGGATTAAGGTGATATGATGTAAGGCAAAAAAATAAGAAGTAGTTTGGTTTTATCTAAACTAAGTAAGAAAAAGTCTGTTCGGTTTTCAAAATTTTGATTTATACCCAACCCAACCCCAAAAAAAGAAAATCAAATAATTGGTATTAATGATTCACGAAACTGAAGCTTAGTCAAATATGAATAATAAATGACTTAGTGGATGTCCTCCTCATTGGAGTGGCAAGGAAAAAAAAAAAAAATTGGAATACATAGTTGTTTTGTTGAAGAGAAAATTTAGTCACCTTCAAATAGCGTTATAAAATTTCATTAAAAAATTACGATTGTGTCTTAATGGAATCATTTTTTACCTATGTATCACCTATAAAATATGTAAGTGATATTTTAAATTTTCAAACAAAGTACACTAAGGGTACGTTCATATGGAATGCATGCCTCTGGCTGGATGCAAGATTTTGAATTATTGAAAATATATATCGTATTCACGACATGTTCTCCCTTTCCCACATTTAAGAAGTTAAAATTTTTGCATCCGTTATAAAATGCAAACAAGAAGTATATTATTTAAACGTCAAATCGTCAAATAATATATTTGTTTTTAAAATTGTTTTTTTCTGTGTTTTGTTTAAAAACGAAAAAAAAAAAACACAATATACATTACGTACTTAATTTCTTAATTTGAAATTCAAAATAATCGCACTGCAATAATGTCAAAACAATAAAAAAAGAAAAAAAAAAAATTCACCAGCCAAAATATGTCAAAATAAAACTTTGTCGCTTACGTGCACCTTTAAGGTGAAGGCCCAATGTACCCTTTGCTTTGAAAAGCGAATAAACAAAGCACAGTAATCAAAGTAATTTTAAATCCCAATGTACGCTTAAATTGCTTAACATTTAACATTTTAATTTTTTTATTATTGTTTATTTCGTTGCTTAAAATGGATGATTTGCAAGATATTTGTGATATTTTGTACATCATATTTTTATTGTACGAAAGCTACAAAGACTTTCAAAAAATAAAATATCAGCGACAATTTTGGGTTCGGGATATATATTTGGATTGCAAAATACATGGGCTTTATGAGAGTACATTTGCAAAATTAAAACAAGATTCAGCACAATTGAAAATTTCCCAAAATTTTCGAATATAATAATTCAAATATTTATTTAAAAACAAAATTCTCTGACGTTTTAAATATTATTTTAAACATCAAAGTAATAAAGCAAAGCGTCTAATTGAAAATTGGTCAATTTTGAATTTTTCTTACTTTGTTTCGCTTTGATTAATTTGTCATTGGGTGTTGTTACATAAGATACAATGTAATTTATTTCAACTGTCAAAGCGTGTAAAGCAAGGAAAGCGTACATGGGGCCATCACCTTTAAGGAACAGATGCATGTTGAATGCAAAAATGCATTAATCTTGAATGCATTAATTGAATGCCTTAATATTTCCGAAGGATATACGAACTGTAACCGAAATATGTTTTACATCCAGATAGATGAGATTTAAAGAAGTTTATTAAAATGTTTATATATTATAAACCACACTAGATCACAATAGATTTAATTCCTTAAAAAAATATATATATTATAAAATCATTTCATTAATTCTCAGAAATATAAAAGCAAAGATAACTGTATGTCAATGTAACATTTTTAATATATTGTATTGTATAGTAATTTAATATTTTGAATTATAGTTTTTAATTATAGTTTAATTTAAAAATTTCATTTATTTTTTTATTATTAAGATTTATATATTAAAGAATTTATATATAAGTTTTGTTAAATATTTATAAATATATGCACTACTTAATATATTTGAATTTTATTTTATTATTGAATCAATACTATTAATTTTAATCTATATTATAGTTAAAGTTATTAATAGATGCCTAAAATTAGATTTAAATTATGACATTTAAATTATATATTATTAATTTATCAAATAAATATAATGTGTTGTCACATTATGTCAAGGAATTGAATGTATATATTTGAAAGTTTTTTTTTTTTTAGAAATAAAATGAAATATTTTAATGAAAAAATGAAATTTTAATGACATTTATTTTATTTATATAAAATGATTATAGAAATGTTTACTTTAAAGTAAATTATATGCTATAAAATATGTTTATGTTTTATATTTTGATAATAAAATATTGTATAATGATGTTTTATATCTTGATAATAAAATATTGTGTCTATATTATTTTTGAGATAAGGTCTGGTTAAAAAAATTAATTTTTTTTTTTTAAATGATTTATACATTTTTTTTTTTGAATGAAATTGATATTGTTATTGGAAAATTGTAAAAATGATTTTTTTTTTTTTAATTATTAATTAAATTTAAAAATATTATAAGAAAAAAAATAAAAAAATAAAAATTTTTTTTATGCTGAAAAAGTAAATTAATATTATTTAAAGTATAATAAATAATATTGAAATAAGTCATTATCATTATTATAGACTATTTTATTTTATATTTTATAGCAGTAATTAATAGTTTTATTTATTTTGTGTTTTTTTTTTTTTGATTTTATTTTTATTAAATGATATTATTAATATCTCTAAAAATATGAATATTAAAATTTAATGAAAAGATTTAAAATATAATGAGGTTGTAATATGTATATATAAATATAGGATATATATAAATGTATATTAGATATGTATATATAAAAATTTATTATAAATATGTACTTTAAATTAATTGATTATAATTGAAAATGATGGAAATGGATTATTAATATGTATATATATATATTATATAATAATAAAATTATCTACAATATCCTAATTATATATAATTATATATATTTACCTTATTTTGTTGAAATTTTTTTAATTACCATTTTATTTTTTTTTCTTTGTTCTAAAATATCTTAATAATATTATTTATACCTTTTAAAGAAGAAATGCTTATGTTTTAAAAAAAAATTATTTTTATTTGTTATTTTATAAAAATTATAATTTTATTAAAAAAAAATAATAATAATAATATAACTACATATTTTAAATGTAATCGGGTTTTTTATATTAAAAGTCATAAACTTATAGTCAATGAGTTTTATTATACTTTGATTAATAGAAAATTAATTTCTTATTTAATTTTATTTCCTATGGATATTTAACAAGACATCATGTATTGTTATTTAACAAGATTTAGTCAATTATTTGATAAATAGAAATATTAAAAAAAAAAAACAAAAAAGAATTAAAATTGTGTTGAAAGATTTTAAAACTGAATTGGAAGAATTTAAAATTGGAAAATAGAACAATATTATATTGGACTTAACATGTTTTGATAGTTAAATTTTCAATAAAATTAAATCCGATTTTAAGTTAATGTTAATTTAGTGAAGTTATTTTTATTTTAAATATAAAGTCTTAAATACTTTTTTTTTTTTTTTTGTTATAATAATTATTAAAATTAATTTTATTAAATCAAAAATTTGCTTGTTTTGTTTAAAAATTTTCCTTGTATAATGAAAAACTGTTAAATGAAAAAATATGACTTAATAAAAATAAAATTTAAGTTAAAAAAATCCAAATTCAATTCATTTCTTTTTAGTTAATACTGTATCTACAACTAACGCTCTCGTTATACTTCCTTTATGCAGTCTACAAAATAGGGTCCACAATTAAAACGTAATTTGTAAAATGGAAGCATTTTTTTGACATTGTTTTGCTTAAAAATTTCAAATTTTATAAATAAAATTGTAATTTTGTTAAAATTTTTTTTTGCTTTATTTTATAAACTAATTATTTATTTTTAAATTTATTATTTATTTATTTATTTATTTATAATATCATAAATCCAAATCATAATTCCAAAAAAACAAAAAAAAAGTTTTAAAATTCCAAATACATATATTGTAAAAATATTGAAAAAATCCACAAAATTTAAAGGCTTACTTTTGGATGGGAGCACGCCGTTTTCCTGAAAAAAAAAATTTTGTCCAAAGAAAATCTTGAAGAAAAAAATCTTGAAAAAAAAGTTTTGAAAAAAAAAATTCCGGAAAAAAAATTTCTTGAAAAATAAAATCTTGATGAAATAAAATATTTTTCAAGATTTTATTTAATGTTTTTCTGTTTTAAAAAAAAAAATATTTTTTAACTAAGAAAATAACAAAATTAAAAGTTTTCCAACAAACAAAAACGAACATTTTCAATAAAATATTAGGTTGAATGACGTTCGAAATAACAACTTGGGTGGTTATTAAATCAGGATTGCCCCTTTTTCCTGAATATTTATACATATATGTATTTGTATATGTGAGATTCTGAAGTAGGATATATTTTATAGTTGACTTCAAAATCAGGGTTACAATAATTTGTTTAGGGGGGTTTTAGAAGCGGTAGCCTCCACTTTATTAAATACATTATTGTTGAAATATATATGTAAAAACAATTTTAATTTAAAAAAATTTTTTTTTTTAGAAATTTTCTCGTAGAAGTTTATTTTTACAAATTTTTGTTTTTCGAATTTTGCAACTTTGAATTTTTTGTTTTTGGAATTATGAAATTGGAATTTTGAAAATGGAATTTTTTTTTTGGATTTTCTTACTCAATCCCTAAATAATTATTAATTTCAAAATTATTTTAAAAATATATTGTAAACAAATAAACATAATATGTACTTACTTATAAAAATGTTTTATCTTTATTTTAATACTATTCAATTATTTGACACTTTAATGCGTAAAGAAGACGAAAAAGTTAAAAATTGAACAATTTTTTTCATGACTGTGTCATGGCAGAGTTTATTGTGAACATTTTAATACAATTTAATACATTTAAGTTTTGTTTGACACTGCGATGCATGTAGGGAAGAGAGCGTCAACAGAGCGTGAATTGTAGATGCAGAGTCAATATTTGTTATATACATATACTTTCATTATTAATTCATTTATGCTAATAAAAGATATATTTTTCTTTTAAACGTTATATAGGTATGGGTTTACAACAATTTTTTTTAAAATTAATTTTAGCTAATTTTAAATCTAAATTAATTGTTAGATATTAAGAAAAAAGTAAAAAAAATTAACATAGATGAATTAAGGGGAATTCTTAAATAAAAAAATATACATTTTTCGATATTTGATTGTTAATAAGATACATGAAAAAAAAAAAACATATTCAACGACGCAATTTGAAAGTATATATAAATAATATAACATATTAAAAACTAAGTTTAAGGGATTATATTAATTTTTTATGTTTTTTTTGGAATTTTATTAGTATATATATGAATATTAATAGAACAATTTCCCTCACGGTTTCTGTTTTCCTTTCAAAGTTTTTCTTCCCATGGAACTAATTAAATTTAATAAAAATTTAAAAATAATTAAATTTAATATTAATTAAAATATATTTTGAAGTTTTTTAAATTGCAAAATAAATTAAACTAATTTAATATAAAATATTTCAATATTATATGTATATTGAAATTTTTTTTATTACTGTTTATGACATTTTAATTAAAAAAAAAAAAAATTAAATTAAATTAAATTAAAACAAATATTTTTATGGATTTTCTTTTTTCATTTTAAAATTTAATTTACAAAATTCCCAAATTTTATATAAAATAAATATGTTTCAATTCAATATAATGGTTAAATTAGAATGATTTAAAAAAAAAAACTTTTGCTGTATACTAATGGTAATAAATTTTATTTTTTTTTGTATTTATTTACAATTTTATTTACACTGGGATACTTTTTTTTTTAGATTTTTATTTTATTTTGTTTTTGTATTTGGAAAAAAAAGTATAATGAAAAAAATTAATTAGCTAAAATATCTTAATTAAATTTAACTTTATAATAGTTATATAACATTAAAATTTTAAAATAAAATAATGAAATTAATATATCTAAATATATTATGTATATATATAATACATGATTTCGAAAATTTAAATGAAACGAAAATTTTTTTTATAAATAAATTATACAGGATGTTCTAGATAAAAAGTTGCAAATATTTTAGGAGGCAATTTCTGAGACTAAAATTAGGTGATTTGGAAGATTTTTGGTACGTTTTTTTTTTGCGTAGGAATCTCAAAAGACACAAATGAAATCAACACGTGAATTCTCTTTGGTAGTGTTGGACTTTCACCAACTAAACGCCATCTTCCCTTTAAACCAAAATAAGTTAAAACCTATAGTACAATGTACTGTTTGGTTTGGGATTTGGGAAAATAGGAACAGGAATAAAGAAAATTGGGAAATATGTATATAGGAAATTATTGAATGTTGAAAGGATTATTTAGAACAAAGATGTTGAAGTTTTTTTTGAATTTATCGATATTATGAGTGGCAATTTTAGGGAATAATTACGGCGGCAAGCTATTTCATATTCGCGATGTACGCATTATAAACAAATTTCCATGTACGAAGGTGTGTCATCTGGGAATCTTTAAGGTGTATGGGTTAGCCTGTGCACCCCCCCTCCTTCTATTTCGGTTGAAATTATTAATTGAACATTAATACCAACAAAATATATTTGAAAAACGGTAAGACTTAAAGAAAAAATTACTTAGTACAAAATTATGGTAGCTTCTTTAAGCTTCCAAATTTTATATAATAACGGTATCAAATTTAAATAAAAAAAACCTGTTACATTTAAATAGAAAATATTTAAATAAATACAAAATCTTCGTAGGTTTTTTGCTTTAATTTAAAAAGTATTTAAGGTTAATATTTCCATGAAGAATAAGCTTTTAAACAAGCCTCAAGAGAGAAGTTAGTATCTGTAGAGTGTGTAGGTTAAGAGTTATTTTGGAATTAATAATATAAAACAAAATAACATATAAAAGTCCCAATATCTCAAAAACAACTAATGATAGACTTCTCTCTTCTCCTTCTTTTATACAAATTTTTTCTAGTTTTTGTTTCAGGAATCATCTCATGAAATTTTTGCACTCTTATGCGGAAGATCCGGTATAAAAGTAAAATATAATGATTGTTATTATTAAAAGTCAGAATATTAAAAAAAAAGACGGTTGAAAAGTTTTTTTTTTTATTTGGTGTTTACATCCTATAGAATTATTAAAAAAAACAAACATTTAATTGCCATTAGTTTACAGCAAAAATTTTATAAATTTAAATTAAATCATTCTATAAGTTTTTATGTATTTATACATAAATAGAATAAATTCAAGCTATAATATATAATATACAATTTTATTTTTATTTATTTATTTAATAATTTTTTTTTTTTTTGACATAAATAGGTATGTTATATTTTAATTTTTATTTTTTATTAAACTATTAAAAATTATTTTTTTTGTTTTTTTTTTTTTTTTTTACGTTTCAATACAGTTTCATGTGTATTTTTCTGAAAAGTTGATTTGTTTATTTGTTTTTTTTTTTAAATATAAAATAAATTGAAAAAAAAAAAAAAAAAATTAAATCAAAATAATAAATAATTTAATATATTTTTTGTAGTATTTATTTATATATAAATAAAATATTAAAGAATTATAATTATTAAAATGTGTTAGATACTATTTTATCATTCTGATTTACATTGCATCTATTATATTTTTTAAATAATAGATTATTTTAGTTATTAGTTTAGTTATATTTCAACTGAAGTCAATTTTATTATTTTAAAATAAATTGTTCTTTAACTGTTTATTTTGAATGAATTCATTTTAATAATGTATATGAATAGTAAAAACATACAGGATGTTTCCGACTCGATGGTATTCTTTGAAATGGGTGATCGGGCATGTCGAGACGAACAATAAATTGTATTGAAGGGGGTGGGGTGACATCTATTCTGGACTCTTTTAGAGATATAAGGGGTTACAGATATTTTAGCGACTTTTCATAAAAAAATCTATAACTTTTGAACGGCTTGCGGAGAGATTAAAAAAATACATTTTGTTGAGTAAGTTGTCAGCTTTAATTTTTGTGTACTAATGATTCCCATATCATAACAGTTACAAAGTTATGAAGGTTCAAAATGATTTAAAATGAAAAAATTATGTTTCAAACTCAATTTTCTTTTGAAACATCCTGTATTTGAGGTACTTTTTATAGCATATTTCGAAACAGCTTTTCAATCTCTATAATTTGTACCTAATAACTTTTTCTCTATCTCTAACTATTTTTGAGATATAAAGAATAGGAAAGTGTGTTATTTTCAATTGCTGTGTTATTTTCGACATGCCCGATCACACATTTCAAGGAAGACCATCGAGTCGGAAACACCCTGTATAAAAATGATTTTTACATATATATATATATATATATGAATTGTAAAAAAAGGTTAACTCTAGTTTTTAAATGAAACCAGAATAAAAACTTAAATCATTGATTTTAATTTTTTGATTTATATATATACAGGGTTTCACGTTAGTGTGTTACCAAAAGGAAGCGGTGATTGTATGTGTCAAAACAAGAAGCTCATCAGCTATATATTAAAAAATCATAGTTTTGATTTTTTTCATTAAAAATTTACTTAAGAGGCCTCGGTGGCCTAGTGGGTAAGAGCGTATAAAATACGCTGTAAACACCGAGAGAGTGTAGTGTGTAGAATCCCACACACATCGTAAGAGTTATTCCCCCTTACGACATTTACAGCCACGCCTGAACAGGCAAGGCTGTGTAATTTCCTGTCCACATTTATGTGGCAGAGAAATGTATTAAAAAATAAACAAAAATTTACTTTAAGCCCATGTTTCAAAAAAAAGTACACGTATCGCTTTCTTAGAATTACAAGGTTCTATTCTTAACAAAACAAAAAAAAAATTTCTCCAGTAATAAGGTTAAACTGGCAAACTAAGATTAAACAAATGCAATATTCAAATCACAGCTTGGCATATAATTTTTTTTTTGCTATGTTAAGGAGAGAAACTTGTAAAGCAAGTGGCAAGTGTATTTTTAAGAATTTGTAAAAAAATGTTTCGTGTTAAGTACAATTTTCAGAATTTAATTAACCTTAATATTTTGACTTTTAGGGATTAAAAACGTGATTAACATATAAAGTAAAAAAATTAAATTTTATATTAATATACTGTACTTTACTTAAAGTAAATATTTAATGAAAAAAAAAAATCAAAAATATGAATTTTTAATGGAAATAGCACCTAAACCAATAAATACCCAAAGCTATCAACTATAATATGTTTAAAAGAATATTTTATAAGGTTTCTAACACAAGCTTTTTAACATAAGTTTTCTACAAATGAAATATTTTTATTATGATTTTGCTTATAGTTTGGTTATGGTTATATGGTCTTGTAAATGGTTAACAATAAACACCTACTCCTTTCCCCCTCATACAATTTATTTCTTGTTTTGACACACCTAATCACATTCATCCTTTTCGAAACATGCTAACGTAACATTCTGTATATAAAATTTGATTAAAAAAGATAATAATATGATGTACCATAACTGAGGAATAAAAAATTTCAGTTGTATACAAACAGTTCTATATCTGAAACTTTAAAGTATGGTTTTAAATATTAAAGGAGCACTCAAATTCCATATCTGAATTCTTTGCAAATTTTCAATTTTATATATTTATCTTAACTGTATAAAACTTATTTTGACTGTATTATCATCATTTTTTTTGAGATATATTAAAAATAGTTTAATTTTTAAGTATCTATATCTAAATTTCAATAAAAAATTAATTAGATATAAAATATAATATACGTATATTTAAATGTTAAAAAATTGTATTTAATTGTGTCAAATCAGAATGATTAAATTTTCTTTAACACATAATATACATAAGTATTGTGTGCAATTTTTATATTAATTTAAAAAATTTTTATACAATTTTGAGAAAAATTTTGAAATTAATTGATTTTTTTTTTTTTTTTTTTTTTTACATTTACCAAATAATTGAATTTAGAAAAAAAATTTAAAGGAAATTTAGAGTGTATTTAATAAATAACAACAAAAAAAAAAAAAAACAAAAGAAAAAAATAATAAAAATTTAAAATTTTGAAGATTTTAAAGAGTTTTTAATTGTGGTTTTATTACATTTATTGAATTTTCAAGGAAATTTTTGAAAGCTATTTTTAAAGCATGGTGAATATTTTTATTTTTTGTAATATTTTTTTTTTCTTTAATTTGATATAATCTCACAGTTTTTATTTTATAAAAATTGTTTGTTTTTTAAATGCGCTATTCAGATTTAATTTATTAATGAAGATATGAAGATGGTTATTAGTAGTTAAAGAATAAAAAACGTTTTTAGTTCTCATTATTCTTAATAAGAAACTTTTAGAAAAACTGAAAATTTTAACAACTAGAAGTTTTTAAACAATTATACAATTATTGGCGTATATTTTCGAAATAAAATAAATATCTAATTTTTGAATGTATTTTAAATTTTATTTATATGGATAAAATGGATAAAAACCTTCAGATGGATAAAAATCTTCAAATTCTTTAATAAGAAATGAAATAAAATTATTAATATTTAAATATATGTACATTATACATATAATGTTTTTCAAATATAAATATCTGAAAATAATTTTTAATTCCAATATAAGGTCTTAATTATTAAATAGCCGAAAAAAATAATAGAGCAATATAACAATTTACAAATTGGAATATGTTATTATAATCATTTCAATTAATTTAATTAATTTACGTTTTTTTTTGATTTTTAACTTTTATTTTAACTTTAATTTATAATTTTTCATAAAAACTCTGTGATTACATCAGATTATTTTATTCAATATAAATATTATATAAGCATTTATTTAAATATTATATATATAATAATATGTAATATTAAAGCCAAGATTAAAATTTTTATACGATTTACAAAACAAAATAAAATATTATGTTCTTTATTTCATTTTGTTATTTTAATGGTAATACATGATTACTTATCATTTTGGTTTGTTTAAAAATTTTGTACATTAGTATTTAAAAAAAAAAAAAATATTTTCATTTTTTGGACGTTTTTTTACAATATATTAACACACAATATTTTTCTCAAAAAACAAACAAAAAACTAAACATAAAAATTGATATTTTAAAAATTAAAAATAAAAAAAAAAACATTAATTGTGTTTTTTTTTTTTTCAAAAAAAAAAAAAAATGTTTTATTTTTTAGTCGTCTTAAAATCTGTTTCAAATTTATTATTAATTATTTTATATTTGTTAGAAAATATATAATTTTATTCTTTATAAACAAAAAAAAAAAAATTCTTTAATACATACATACACACATACATTATACGTATACATATGTATATTTATATTAGAATGTAAACATATATTATTTAATATTCTGTCAAAAAAATTAGATTTCCTTTTTTTATTTTTACAATAATTTTTTTTTATTCAACAGTTGATTGCTATTCATTTTGTACTAACCTAAAAGTATGCAATAATTTTTATCAAAGAAATTTTTTTTTTATTTGTAATTCTTAAACTTCGACGGTTGCCTAGTGGTCAAGCACGTGACTTATTAACCGAGAGAATGCTAGTTCGAATCTTGCACAGGTAGCAAGTTTTATTGGAATCCCCCTTGCTACCAAATATAATGTAAATATATAATATAAACAAAATAAATAATATTAGTGTATAATTTAATAATAGTATTCGACCTATAATGGCCTTAGTAGCCGATGGTTTTGTAATATTGCAATATCCTATATGTGATTTGTAATATTAATATAAATAAATAAATAATAAATAAATAAATTAAATTTCGAGGATGCCTGAATGCGCCTAATGGTTAAATATATTAGAATAGATCATCTTATCAGATATATTTCGTTACTTAAAAATTTATTTATTTATTTATTCTATTGCAAATAAAGAAAAATTTAAAAAGAAAACGTAATCTACGTATGTTGGATTGTAGCTTGTATATATTGTTTCAATAAATATAACCGTATTTGAAACTATTTATTAAGACAATTACTTAAAATATGGTGTATATTGTAATGATAAAACATTATAGTTCAGTCGTTTAAACTAATATTTATTTTACGAGATATTTGTAAAAATAAAAACTGCTAACTAGTTTCGTATTAAACTAGTCGAAATGTAAAAATTGTAATAATTATACGATAATCCATTTACTAGGATTGATCTATTACAATTGTTTTAAATGATATAATTAATTTTATTTTTCATTATTATTTTTTTTACGAACAACTGTGTGTGTAGCATACTCTGAAAATATTAAATGCCAAATAAGAACTTAACGATTTATTTTTTTTTTGTCTTTTAAAATACTTTTTATAGTAAAGATATTGATACAGTGATACAGTAAAGTATTTGGTGGGTTTGTGTATTTTTTTGTGCCTAATTCGATATAATTCGATTAGTAAAAAAATAAGAGCAAAAATATGAAATAAAATTTGTCGAAAAAAAAAAAAAAGGAAAAAACAAAATTTTCTTTTAATTAACAATAAATGAATATAGTGAATTTTTTATGCAAAATAAAAAAATATTTTTATTCGTTAAGTTTATAGTTTATATCATATGTATGTATGTATGTAAGCATCTTAAAATACAAAATATACAAAAAGAGCCATTTTTTAAGAAGCGCATTTTTTTAAATAATCATTTTGAATAATCATTCATTTTTATATACAAGGAAGTAAAATATCGATTTTTGATTAAGGAAATTCATTAAAATTTTATTTAAGTTTTATTTAATTAAATACCATTAATAATTAATCATTAATTGACGAAATTTTGCACATTTAAATATGCGTTTGTACAAAAAATTTTTCGATCAAATTACATCTTCTGTCTATTATTTATATTATTAAAATATTATTAAATTAAATTTTATAACGAATTTATTGATACAAAAGAAATTTACCGTTGTATGTAACTATTACCTCAAATTTTGCTCATATTACAACTTATGCCTTATGTTCATAATATGCCTGCCAATTTGATATCTATTTTCATTCCCTAATTCAACTTCCTCTGACCACGCAGTACATTAGTACTTAAAGGTCTTATAACCTATTGTTGGGTCAAAAAAGAGAGGTGGTGTTTAGTGGGTTAAAGTTCCACACACTCATAGCTCGTGCTTGTTTTCACTCCTCTTTAGTGTCTTTCGATAATTCCCATCTACCCTCCAAAAAAAAAAAAAAAATTGAAGACTACCAGGGATGAAACAATCAAAGTCAATTTATTCCAAAAATTTATAATGGATTGATATTTTAACTTAACTTAAATATTCGAAAAAACATTTAATGTCTGAAAAAAAGCTTAAAGAAATTTAGGGAAATTTCCTATACAAGAGAAAAACAATTTATGTGCTGGAAATGTATGAGGCAACAATCTAAGTTATTTTTTATAATTTTTTTGAACATTTTTTGAATTTTATGAATGACACAATGTCTATATTGGACAATTTTTTTAATAATAAACTTTCGCAAAGAGTCCCAAAAATAAATTCATTGGGCAAGTCATGTCCTGGACAGAATAATAGTTTCACAGTCAAAGATTTTGTGGGTATGAAGCTCAGCAATTTTATGATGCGTTTCTTTATTGCAACAATGATGTAAATTGATCGAGATGATTAAATTAGTTTTTTTTTTATTTAAAATGATTTTGTTTTATTATTATTATGTTGGTTGAATTTAAAATTGGATTGTTTTTTGATTTTTTTTTATATATTTAGATTATTTTTTTCCTACAAAATGAAGTTCAACATTAGTTTCATTAAGAAAATATGTTAATTGAAGTTAAAAGTCTTTTGTGTATTGATTTTCAAAACTTTTTATACATTATTTATTTTTTTTTTGTATCGGTATATTACAGGAAGAAAATTTTGAGTTATAAGTCTTAGAAATTTAGAAAGCGTTTTTCTCAATTTCTAACAAAAGTGACGTTGATTGTTTTTCCACCTGCAATCCTCAATTATAAGTTGGTATTTTGTGCTTTTATGTTGAAATTTGGAAAAGCTGGTAACTTTTTATTAATTAACGAGAAGAATGTAAGAACATAATACTCATTTCTTTGAAATTTTTTAATCTGGTTTTAAAAATTGTTAATTCATTTTCCTAGATTATTTTAAGTAAAATTAGGATTTTTTCAATTATCTTTAATATGATCTCATATTTTTATTTTAGTATCTTATATTAAATTCTTGGGATTACCCCAGTTGACATAAACCCATTTCTCAAAAAGACATTTGGTATATTAACATAAAAAAAAAGATATTTAGCAAATACTACCAACTTTATTACGTAACAAACAACAAAATATCATCCAAAAAATTGATGCCAAATGTCCCATTTGCCAACAAGATGTTATATGATGTGTTCCATTTAGTATAAATGGAATTTAGCTAAGTGTCGTTTTAATAATAACTGCCTTTTTGAGATATGGATTTATGCTAAATGTTATAGACCTTAAATTTATATATTTTGTCGTATTATAGGTTTTTGGATGTATGTTACTTTAAATAATTGTGCAATTTTTTTTATTAACATTATTTTTGAATAAAAAAAAAATGACTCCTTTTGTATTTGGTTAAATTTGAATTAGTAGACAAAAATTGTTATTCTTTTTTTTTTTTTAGATTTAAGTTATTTTCAATAAAAATTTTATTAATGTATACACAAATAATTTTGATGTTTTCTTATAGTTTTAATTATTTAGCGTTATTTTATTTGTTAAACGATTTTATTTTTTTTATATCTTTTAGAATATTTTATTTAATTTTGATGTTTTCTTTTTTTTTTTTGGTTTTTTTTTTAAATTTTAGTTCTGGTTGGAAGTAAAACTCACCATTTTATAATCATCGATTTTTGATATCGATCTTAGGAACAAGTTGACAGACACTCTTGTTGCCATATCCTCTATAATATTGTATGTATATATATATATATGTTTATAAATTGTTATATTATGTGTATAAAATTTTTAAGTGATTATTAATTTTGAATATTATAGTAAAAAAAATTATAAAGTTTTGTATTATTTGTAGAATTTTTAAAAAGTGAAATAGAAACCAAAACAAGTTATTATGAAGTCCTATTAAGATAGTTCTATTATCATTTCTTGTATAATGCTAATATTTGCTGACAAAAAAACAAAACTGTGAAGAAATGGCCAACATTCGAAAGAAAAAAGGGCCCATCTTTTATGGGTATTAAAAAAAACTGTGTGAAAAGAAGACTAATATATTATTTCTGAAAAAGGGGTAATTTGAGATTTCAGATGAAATAAATCATATTATAGAAGTAGCGATATATGTACAAATGTGTATGTCTATAATGATAAAGTCTCTATAATTATAGAGGCTTAAATTGAATTTTAAAATTCATTTATTATTTTTATTAATTTTTATTCTTAAAACTATTATATGATTTTAAAACTAAAAGAATTTTGTGTATTGTCATTCTCAAACTTTTAATTAATTTTTCAGAAAAATCAGCAGTTTTTTTTTCTTAAATATATTATATAAATAACTATAGGGTACATATTATATAAAATATCATTTCGTAAATCAAACGTGATTTAGCAAAAATACTATAAAACATCTTCAAAATGATATTTTCAAGAAAATAATATATCCTCTATATAATGCTGTATATACAGTATTATGTATATAATATATAAAATTTTGCGTGATAGATGAAAAGTATAGTAGACAATGATAAGAGATTTTAAAATAAGTAAAAAGTTTTATGCCAAGATAGAGTTTATCTTTATCGGTTTTATAGATAATATACTATGACTTTAAAATTTTTCTAGAATCTATTTATATACTATTATTTTGTACATATATGCTATGATTTTAAAATTTCAATACAAATTGTCAAGAAACATTTAAATTTTGTGATGATTTTAAAAAAAATTTCTTAATATTATTACTAAAAAATAATAAAAGATAGGACATAACTAATATATACGTATTAAAAATAGTATTGCAGCTATGGCCAATTACTTTACGAAAAAATTCTAGGAAAATACGAACATAATCGAAAATAATTTAAATAATTCTTTTTACCTTAGATTTTTCTAACGCATTTAATTATAGTGAAAAGTCGGCGGGATGACTTAACTTCCACGGACATAAGTTTCATTAAAATAGGAACAAAGCTTCCATGGAACTTATGACTTAAAAAATGATCATTAGTTCCACAGCATCAAAACTAAAAAAATTATATTTTTATGAGTTTAATGTAAAATTTTATTTTAGAGAAATAGTATTTTACCAGGAGAATACGTTTTGGTGTTGATATGCATATATATGAGAGATTCTCAGTTTGGAAAGATTTTAAAGTTGTAATCAGAGTTATGCTCTTTTTCCGGAATATGTATAATTATAGTTGCATCAGGGCAATCCGTTTTTTCAGAGTATTTATATATTCGTATATGCGAGAATTCAAACCACTTACGGCCAATTTATTTGAGACATAACTTCCAACAAAAAATTGTTAAAATTTTCATGGAACCCATAAGCTCCTTTAAAAATGGAAATAAGTTCCATGGAACTTAAATCCATTTAAGAGGACATGGAACTTATGTCCGTGGAAGTTAAGTCATACTCCCAAAAAGTCAAAATGCATTTTAACAATATACAAACAAAAAGTTTATTTGAAAACCCTTTTGGAAAAATTTTTGGTAAAAACTGCAAAGATTTGGTATAAATTGATAAAGACATTTTTTTGCTACAATATTTTTTATTTATTTTAATCATCACAACCTTTTTGCTGCAACCACCGGAACTCTTTACACTTATTCAGTAATATTATTTTAAGAATCATAGATATAATTGGTCTGTAGTAGAATGGGTTCAATATAAAAGGTATCATATATTCTAAAATGTTATAAATTTAAATCTCAAACTTTTTATATTCTGCGCTACGATAATATCAAAGTGCAATATATTAATTTTGTACAAATGTCATCATCATCAATTAAATATTAATTTTTATATTTTATGAATATAACAGCAATTAAAAATGAATCAAAAATAAATTAAAAATGTATAAAATATATAAAAATATAATATATGATGAATATGATTATGATGAATTTATTAATGAATGAATATTCTGTTAATAATAAAAAAAAATTTTTAAGGAAATTTAATTTTGCATTGTTTTTGAATTTTTGATATATATATTTATTTGATATGATATTATGTATATTATAATTAAATTTATATATATATATATATATATGTAAATAAATATATATATATATAAATACATTAAAATAAGATAATATTATAAAAATCATTCAAAATTGAAATGAAAACAAAAAAAAAAAAAAAAAAAATTTTAAATGAATTGAATTGAAGAACAAAAAAATTGGAATGAAAAACGAATTTAATAAAGAATTTTTAAAATTAGAAAATTAAATTTAAATTAAATATGACAGATAATTCTGTGGCCTACACTTACGATTTAATATTGTTGTATAGTAAAGACGATATCTAAGAAACTTTTGTATATGTATAATATTTTTTGCTTTGACATTTAATACTTCATTTTGACAGTTTTAATAATTTATTTTTTTTATTCTTTAATATATTTTTATTTTTTTCTTTTGTCTATTATATATTAATTATAAATACATATATATAATAATATTATATATATATATATATATATATGTATATATAATTATTATTTTAATCTCCTAAATATTATCATTTCATTCGGGTATAATAATGTAAAAAAAAGTGTCAAAGTATATATACTGTGGAATATTATGTTTAATGTAAATAATGTATTATTATTTTAATTTAACGTTAATTATATATATTTGTAATTATCATTTAATTATATTTTGTTGTATATAATATAAACATTAATAAATATATATTTTTTTAATTTGTTTTTGTTGTCTGTTTTTTTTTTTTTTTTAAGTAAAATTAAATTAAATTAAATAAAATAAAATAAAAAAAAAATTATAAAAAAAAAAAAAAAATTAAAAATATAAAAAATGTATAATTATAAAAAAAAAAAAAAAATTAAAAATTGTATTTATACAATAATAATAAATTACTTTTTGCAACGCTGGAGCCATCTGTTAGTTGACAGTAATAAAAGTTTTGTTGCGAAAATTTTGTTTTTGTTTTGTGTGCTTATCAAAAAAAAAAAAAAAAAAATTTATGGGATGCTTTCAATCAAATTAATTTGCAAATGTTAATTTGAAATATAGAAATAGTTTTGAATACAAATATGTTATTTTTTTTTGGTTTTTTGTTAAATATTACTTTTAATTATATTTTAATTAAAATTTTTTAATAATATTATTTTATAGATGGTGAAGTAGTCAATAAGAATAATTATTTTTTGTGTGATAAACAATTCAGTTAATGATGAAAAATTGTGTTTGGTACAAGAACAAAAAAAAATTTTAAAATTAAAAGAAAATTTTACACAGGCGATAAATGATTTTAATTGTTTTTGATTTTTTTTTTTTTTTGTTTTCTAATAATTTTATTTAATTAAATTTGTTTTTTGGTAAAAATTTACAACATATTTTGTTCGATTTTTTAACATATCAAAATTATATTAAATTGATTATTAGTTGTAAAGTAATTTTATACGTATAGTTTCTGTTTAAATAATTTCATTTTCATATTTTTGTTTTGCTTCTCTTAATAATTTTTTATTTTTTGAAAAAAAATTTTATATTTTTATTATTTGAAGAAACTACTTTTTAATTTCAATTTTGTTTGCGTTATTTTTCAACAAAATATTAAAAAAAAAAAAAAAAAAATAAAAGAAATAACAATAATTTCGTAATTTATTAGTAAATTATAATATTTATATAAATATAAATGAATTTATATATATGTATATATGTATATATATATATAGATAAATATAATTCCTTAAAAATAATAAGAAATGTATTGAAAGCGCGAAATTAAATATTAAATTAAAAATCTAATTAATTAATTTCATTTTAATTTTGAGATTAACGATCGCCAGTTTTGTTGTTGTTTTTTTTTTTTTTTGTTTTTTTTTAAATATATAAATATATTTATTTTAAATAATGATGTCTATATGGATCTCAATATAAAAGTTACAAAAAATAAATTAAAAAAAAAAAAAAAAAATATAAAAAAAAAGAAAATAAATGAATAAAATAAAATGTAAAATGAAAAATGAAAATTTTATTTATTTATTAATATAAATTTTTAATTATGTTTTTTTTTTTTTTTATAATATTTTAAAAATTATAATTAAAGAAAAAAAAATGTGTGTAAAATAAAAATATAAATGTATGTTATTTAAGAATTATTTATTTTTTTTTTTTATATTGTATTTAATATACTTATTTTTACCGTTATTTGTTCAACAGTATAAACTACTGAATTCATTGATGTTTTATAAAGTCAGTTTGACCCAAAATAAACGACACGATTCATGGGCTCTAATTAAATAATTTTTAATCTATTTCATATTATAAATACAGGGTGATTCTTTTTCGGTTTTGAATATTTATAAGATATATTTGGGAGACCAAAACGAAAAAACAAAAAATTGTTCTGTAGGCGGGGGTCTATATCCCTTGTTTCTTGATATAATGAAGTCTAAATTTTTTTTTTTTGAAGTTTTAATTTAATTTGGTTATGTCTTAGAAAGTACGGAACTAATTGATAAGTTTGATAAGTCGTTAGAAAGTTTTACACTTCTTTTATCAATATTCGTACAATCATTCAAAAGTTATGAGATTTAAATAATAAAAAAAAATTTTTTGTCTTAATTTTTTTCTCAATTTATTCAAATACCAAAAAAGATAGAATAAGCCGTTTTACACAAAATCAAAAAGCTTTTTTTTTTTCAAATAATTGAAAAATGCCAAAATAATGATATCTTAATAAAATTTTTATTCGAGAAAATTTGATACGTAGATATAAAAAAAAATTTAAAAGTTTTTTTTTTCTTTTAAATGCTCGTAACTTTTAAAGCAAAGCTTTTTTCGGTATTTAAGACTTGTTAATTAGTTACGTAGTTTTTGAGATATTTAAGTAAATTAAAATAAAACATAAAAACTTTTTTAGGCCCCATTATCACAAGAACAAAGGAAAATAAACAGTATCTAACTAAGGGAGAATTTTTTGTTCGTTTTGGTCCTCTAAACTCACCCTATAAATATTCAAAACCGAAAGAGAATCACTCTAAATGTATAATAAAATACAATAAGGCTTGAATTTCAAAAAAAAATCTATTAAATTAATTGACCTAATATATGCAGATAATCATAAAAAGCTATTTTATCTCCATAAAATTTAAAAAATTAGATTATAATCTTCTAATAAAATATATTGAAAAGAATTTAAAAAAAAAAAAAAATTCTATTATTTTAATGGATTAAAATTTTTGGATAAAGATGGAGTATATATATTAAAAATATTATTATTGTCAAAAAATTTGACATATATATTATTTGTTACTTTTAAATTAAAAGAAAATTAATATATAATATAATATATTAAAATAATTAAGTAATTTATTAAGAATTCAGAAATAATCGAAATTCAATGAATTTAAATTTAACAAATAATGCAATTTATTTTATTGTTTAAATTTACTTCTCCATTTAAATACAATTAATAATTTAAACCGAAGATTATTTGTTATCCTAATATCCTAATTTTTGAAATATTTTTTTTTTTTTTTTTGTAGGTACTGCAATAATTATAGTATTACAAATTTCATTTCAGTTTTAAATTATTTAATTAAATAGAACTGTATAACAAAATATATTGTGAATAATAATAAAAAATTAATGAAAGGAAAAAAACAGATTAATAAAACCAAAAAAAAAAAAAAAACAAAAAGATCTAAGTTTTGCTATTGTGAGCTAAATATTTAGAATTACGTTATAATTATAATATAAAAATAAAAATAAAAAAAAAAAAAAAAATAAAGAAAATTGTT